>JAYEVJ010000139.1:0-600000 GCA_036346265.1 Melocanna baccifera | reverse complement strand
ATTACTCCACTTGCTGCTTGAACCACATAAAGTCTTGTATGCAAGTTTCTTTATGCTGGGGTTTTTCTAGGGAAAAGAGAGATCTTATTGAACGATCAAGGGTGGCTGTAACACCTCGGCCTATGATGACCTATGTATGTGTGTATATGAGGATGTGGATTAGTCTCATATTGCTAGCTTAACATGAGAAGTACTAATATATAAACTCATATGCATCATTGGTAATAACTTTCGGTTAACTGTTTTATGCGAAGCGATGACGAAAACGTAAACAGGTTGTTACATATACATGACTTATCATAATGAGATTAGATCTAAATCAGTTTGGATCTTAGAGTGTTACAGTAACATTACAATCATGGAGCTTCGAATACCCGACAACCACGCTGCCGTAGAATTCACAGTTCGCCGGTCCATAGCAGAGGATTCCAGACTCGAGAGTGCAAGCAAGGAATTCCGCCTCTTCAGCCGATGCACAATGAAGAATTCATTGTTTTCTCCAGTGAGATGGAAGCACCGTCCCATGCGCATCCCTTGGAACGAAGAGGCGGCCATGGCTTCCAACGAGCATGGGCACACGAGATGACCGCATGATCTGAAGTCTCCGGCGCAGTTCCACAAATTGTGATGGGTTACCTACCGGCTAGGCATATAAAACTGCGTGAACCAAACAAGCTAGAGTGCATTCATATACAAAAGATGCAGACTGTGGAAAACGAAGACTATAAACTTAGCGTAGTTTTTGGGTCGTCTTCGTCCACTGAACGCTGAGTCGGATTGGCGTGATCTCTTTGAAATCAAATGTGTTCGATGCCATTTAGGATAAAGACAAATATCAAATGTATTCGATGCCATTTAGGATAAAGACAAATTTTTTCTCCAGTGAGATGGAAGCACCATCCCCTGCGCGTCGACCTGCTCAACCTGCTTACATTGGAACCAAGAGGCGGCCGTGGCTTCCAACTGAATATAAACATTCCAACTTATTTTCAGTGCCATCCCACAAGATAAAGTTGATTTTCTATGGTAAAATTTTCTTTATGGCTTACAATTAACTTAATTTTCAGTGCACTTCCGGCCATAAAAATTCCCTAAATATAAACACCACGAGCAGTGACCCTGCGCATTCGACCTGTATTTTGTATCTACAGCTCCAGTGGGGTAGCCAGCACTGCAGCACATTCACGAACAGATGATCCAAAAATACAAGTCACGCACGTGTTCTTTTCACCTTTTCTTTTGCGAGGGCACCTTCTTCTTCTTCTTCTTCTTTTTTACTTAACGATGAGAAAAGGTCACATTCGATCTTGGAACATTTACTTTGACGGGAGATTACCTATTAACTAGCAACTTCATGAACGTCCAGTTGAACTTTTAAAATTAAACACCACACGTGTCTTATTCATTTTGAGCGAGTAGAATCACCAAATAGGTAGGTAGGTAGTACAAACGTACAAATTATAAGTCAAGCTGTTTCGATCGATGCTCCACTTGATACAGTTTAATTATCACGCTAGTGTGTATCGATAGTAACGAAAACACGCACATTCATGCATCATAAGAGCTAGATGGACCAATTGTTTGACGGAAGGAACATGCATGTGTTTTGCCCACAAGAACCCGTAAAGATTCCACTGAGAGACGGGCCAACGTCTATATAACTAGTGGAATTACATGTGTAATTACACAACTAGATAATATCCCTCTGTTTAAGTTTATGAAACATATTTTCTTTTGGCACATATACCAAGGAGATATGGAACTGACTAGCCTACCACTAATTATTATCTCTAAACATTGTATTCAATGCATGCATGCAGAGAATATAAACTAAAGCGGGATATTTATTAGAGGTATAGAGAAAGTCACACGCTAATTTTGCATTAGAATATAAAATACGCCCTATATTTATGGAAAAGGTTATTCAAAAATATGTCTTACAAATTTAGACGGAGAGAGTAATCTTTGTTATATTACTCTGATCCTTACTATTGAAAATATAGTTGTATTTGTTTAAAACTCTAATATCTAAATATAATCAATTTGCACTATTATAATTTGATCTTACCAAAATAAGTGATGTATATTCTTCTCTTTTTCTCTTGATTAATTAGATAAGTTCTAGAATTTTTTAGGATTATTGTGATATTTTTTTGCCTTTAAAACAAAGAAGATGTCTTAAATCTCGTTGATTGTTTTTATATATATAATGCTTACCCCTTTGGCCGCATACAACGGCTGACAAGACGTATGTGGTATTTGATTTCATATTTAATTAGCACAATTTATTTTGAGATCTCTCTCCACTATATGTGAGAAATAGGATTGTGAGGTTGGTTCCTAGCGATTTACACATTCGCAACCTTTTAATTATAGGTAGTACTACCTATATTTTTTTTTCAAATTAACATATCTCTAAGCCAGCTATCAAAACTAAGACTTCCACCAAATTAAGGGCAACAACAAGCTGGTGTACTTTATTTATCAATTATATTATTAAAATAATTGAAAAAAGCGACCGCGTTCGCTCTTAAAGGCTAGAAATTCTCTCATTAATAATAGGAAAAAGAGAAAGAATGACAACTCTTATTTTGGAGGGTCCATATTATAATGTTGCAGATTAATCACATAAATATTAGAATTGTTACATCTATTTATTACTAAAAGTTGATGACAAGTCTTTTAGAGTTGCTAAGAAAAAATATAAATATACTAGAAATTCTCAAAAAAAAAGCAAAACATCTAGCTCTTAATTTAGAGAACCCAAATTATAACAGGTTAAATTAAAAGAAAAAGTTCATATCAAGTATAATTCAAACTTAACCGTGACCACCACCCCGCATAACGAGAACCGCCGCTTGACCCTCGCCGTGCTACATTCACGCTGATTAAGGCTGGACAGTCGAAGCGAAGAAGAAACTCCACATCACCCCACAAATTGTGTGTGAGGACCCCGAATTTGACTGACCTGTAAACCTAACCAATAGGCGCCGAGGAGGCGGCCCAAAAAAATGCCGTGCAGACCACGGCCACTGCCATCACCGTGCAACCGCCCATGGAAACCACTTCTTCTCAGCCCCATCGGCCAAGTAAACAAACCATTGTGCATGCACAGAGAATTCCAAACCCCAACTCCAATTCCAATGCACTATTAATTACAGTCATTTGCATGATGTGATGATCCTGTCCAGAGGAGGAGAAGCAACAAGTTGGTGGTCACATTGTCAAGCTCCAGGAGCAGACGTCGGAGCGGCAAAAGGAAACAACACGTAAATGCAACTTCCGCTTCGTTTAATATAACTAGCATAGTGACATAGTGTGTTAAAAATATTTTGAAATAAAGGTCTTTTAGAGTTGCTAAGGAAAAAAGAAAAATATACTAAAAATTCTCACAAAAAATAAAATATCTAACTTTTAATTTAGTTTTCATGGATCTAAATTATAACGATTCAGATTAAAAGAAAGAGCACATATTAAATACAATCTAAACTCAAGCTATTGCGATGGATGCTCCACTTGATACAGTTTATCACGCTAGTGTGTATCGATAGTGACGAAAACACGTACATTCATGCACCATAAGAGCTAGATGGACCAGTTGTTTGACGGAAGGAACATGCATGTGTTTTGCCCGCAAGAATCCGAAAAGATTCCACTGAGAGACGGACCAACGTCTAGCTCCAAAGTCTGTTCTTTTCAGCTTTTTAAAATAGATTTTAATTTTTGCTACAGTACCTAACTTTCAAATAGAGTATTTTGTTAAGATAAAATCTATAAATTAATTATAGTACATGTTAAAAGCCCAACATCTGTATCATCCAAAATCGCAAGTGAGTATCTCTCCGTAATCTCTATCGCAAACAGTTAAAATTCAAAAATTTCAATCAAAAACCATAAATCGCAGCAAAAAAAACATGCCAAGGAAGATGGTGAACCATCAACAACTCCTTAACCTGTCATTTTTAAGAGGATTTTACAATCACTCCACTTGCTGCTTGAACTACATAAAGTCTTGTATGGAAGTTTCTTTATGCTGAGGTTTTTCTAGGGAAAAGAGATATCTTATTGAACGGTAAGGGTGGCATTACAATCATGGAGCTTCGAATACCCGACAACCACACTGCCGTAGAATTCACAGTTCGCCGGTCCATAGCAGAGGACACCAGACCCGAGAGTGCAACTGTGCAAGCAAGGAATTCCGCCTCTTCAGCCGATGCACAATGAAGAATTCATTGTTTTCTCCAGTGAGATGGAAGCACCGTCCCATGCGCATCCCTTATGCTCAACCTGCTTACATTGGAACCAAGAGGTGGCCATGGCTTCCAACGAGCATGGGCACACGAGATGACCGCATGATCTGAAGTCTCCGGCGCAGTTCCACAAATTGTGATGGGTTACCTACCGGCTAGGCATATAAAACTAAACAAGCTAGAGTTCATTCATATACAAAAGATGCAGACTGTGGAAAACGAAGACTAGAAACTTAGCGTAGTTTTTGGGTCGTCTTCGTCCACCGAATGCTGAGTCGGATTGGCGTGACCTCTTTGAAATCAAATGTGTTCGATGCCATTTAGGATAAAGACAAATATCAAATGTATTCGATGCCATTTAGGATAAAGACAAATTTTTTCTCCAGTGAGATGGAAGCACCATCCCCTGCGCGTCGACCTGCTCAACCTGCTTACATTGGAACCAAGAGGCGGCCGTGGCTTCCAACTGAATATAAACATTCCAACTTATTTTCAGTGCCATCCCACAAGATAAAGTTGATTTTCTATGGTAAAAATTTCTTTATGGCTTACAATTAACTTTATTTTCAGTGCACTTCCGGCCATAAAAATTCCCTAAATATAAACACCACGAGCAGTGACCCTGCGCATTCGACCTGTATTTTGTATCTACAGCTCCAGTGGGGTAGCCAGCACTGCAGCACATTCACGAACAGATGATCCAAAAATACAAGTCACGCACGTGTTCTTTTCACCTTTTCTTTTGCGAGGGCACCTTCTTCTTTTTTTTTACTTAACGATGAGAAAAAGTCACATTCGATCTTGGAACATTTACTTTGACGGGAGATTACCTATTAACCAGCATCTTCATGAACGTCCAGTTGAACTTTTAAAACCTTGACTTCCCTCGAAGACTTGCATCTCACAATTCTACACCCAAGTGCGTAATTATTGGATACTAGCAACAAAAATTAAACACCACACGTGTCTTATTCATTTTGGGCGAGAAGAATAAACACACTTACCAAGAATCACCCACGGAGACTTGGATCTCACAAGTCTACACCCAAGTGGAGCTTAATTACTGGATAATAGCAACAAAAATTAAACACTACACGTGTCTTATTCATTTTGAGCGAGAAGAACCACCACACTACTTTCCAATAATAGGTAGGTAGATAGTTAGTACAAACCTACAAAGTCAAGCTAATGCGATCGATGCCCCCACTTGTTATAGTTTATCATGCTAGTGTATATCGATAGTTCAAAAATGTTATTGACCCGATTAATTATATCGACCTGTGATGAAATCATATGTTGCCTGCCTAACGAAATCACCTTTTTTTTTTCTTAGATGATGTAAGTCACCTTCATTATCATTTAATATAATAATATTAATTAGCAGGTGACCCGTACATTTACGTGGCTAAATTTATTTCAAAATTTATAATATCAAATAGTATAGCTTAGATCACCGAGAATATATTTAAGTATCTTTTAGACTATTTAGATTTTTAAGATAATGACAATAGAAACATGAGGAGAATACAATGACGAGGCCTGAGTGCCCCTCATCCCTAGCCCAGCGTCCCAGCCCCACCCCAGCTGATCGAGGCGGAGGAGAGTGCGCCAGTGCGAGCTGCGACACTGCCACGGGCGACGCTGACGCCTAGGGCCAATGGCCTGTTTGGTTTATATGCTAAGGATGATGTCTAAAGCATCGCGGCCGGCCGCATAGGGCAGCAGCCGGCAGCGCGAAAGGCGACGAACTATTGCAGCATGCGCACGACAGCAGCCAACATGTATTTCTCTACTCCTTTTCCTAACCCATGTTAGAATTTTGTAAAAGGACACCGTCCATATAAAGGAAGACTACTTGATACAGAGTTGGCTAGAATTAATCTTTCACCTATTGCCAACACTTTACCTTGCCTGCCAGTTCATAAAAAAAAATACTTTAGGCCTGTTCTTTTTGGCTGCAGCTGATGGCTTTTTGGCTGTTTGCGACAGAGATTGCAGAAAGAGAGATACTTGCTTGCTATTTTTTATGGTACAGATATTAGTTTTTTAACGTGTACTACAATTAACTTGTAGACTCTATCTTAAAAAAATACTCCGTTTAAAAGTTAGTTACTGTAGCAAAAACCAAAAATAATTTTTAGAAACCGCAAAAAATAGGACCTTTGCCTTGCCAGCATCCCAAACAATGATAGTCACTACTAGAAAATGGATCATCCCTCACGGGTTTTAATTTTCCTGACGGGCGCGCATAAACCGTGATGGATATCAATTTTTGTGACAGGCCCGCACATCACCGTCACAAAAATTCATTTTTCTGTCGGGCCCACGTATCCCCGTGAGGTTAATTAGAAACCCTAACACCCCACCTTTCTCGCGCCCCATCCCTCGCCCGCGCCTCCGCCCCATCCTCGCCTCGCCCGCCTCCATCCCCTCGCGGCCCCATCCTCGCCCGCGCCTCCTCCGCCCGCCTCCGCCCCATCCCGCGCCCGCCTCCTCCACCCCATCCCCTCGCGCGCCCGCCTCCTCCTCCCCATCCCCGGCCTCGGCCGCCTCCTCCTCCCAACCTCGCCTCCTCCGCCCCAACCCCTCGCGCGCTCGCCTCCTCCTCCCCATCCCCTCACCAGCCAGATCCCGGCTCCCCGCCGCCGGATTTGCTCACCCCTCTCCGGATCCACCTCGGCCCGTGCTGGATCCGGCTAGATCCGGTCATCGCGTCTTGAGCCGCCGCCACCTCCCAGCCGCCGCGCTCACGGCGCCGCCTCCGACCGCGGCGCTCGCGCCTCCTTCGACGCCGCCCCGCCCGTGTCACCACCACCACATCGCGATTCGGCCTCCCCACCACGACGCTCAGAAACCAAGAACAAATTTGGGATCAAAGAGCATATTCTCTTTCTATAAGTACTGCATTTTGTGTTTTGTTTTGCCTTGTTATGTGGAGTCCATACCATGCAAAACCACTAGCAATCGCTTTCGACGATATCTTCGTGGTTGTGACGCCTGTTCTCACCGGATTGTTGATTGGTTCTGGGTTCTGTTGATGCGATTGGTATGGCAAAATCTATTTTGCAGGTAACGAAATGATTGGTGATCAAGCAATGCATTTTGTAGCATACAATTCTCGCTGTCTGCTGTCTTTGTGCAATTATGTTACTTTGTAAATTTTCATTTGCCAGGTGGTCCTTGTTCCTGTGACACTATGCAAAGGCAGTGGTCAATGTCATACAACCAGTAATGCCATTTGTTACTATGGTGTGCACATCGCTTTGTATTGGGAGCCCTCTTGCTATCAATAGGAGCAAGATCCTATCATCAGAAGGATTCATGTTACTTCTCCCCATAGTGACTTTCCACATTGTTGCCTTTGCTGTGGGTTACTGGATTTCCAAGTTGCCTCTATTGAGGTAATTCTTATCTACTGGAATCCCATTTTTATTCGTCCTTAATGTTTATCTGACATCACTGACTTTTGTCTTCGATCTTGCTAACGCACAATGTAATCTTACCTGGAGTATGTTTGAATTTGCTAGCTAGGGAAAAAGAAGTTCCCATTCCATTCCATGCCATTGGCATACTATCCTGTCCCAATTCCGATTCCCCAACAACAATATGCAATTGTGACTTCATCTTCGGCAACTCTATTGCCCTTTTGGAACATTGCCATCTCCATTGCAAAGCAGCAGGGTTTATTACCGCTCATAGCCGAAAATCCTCTTCCGAATCTACTGGCTATGTATCCTTGAGGTGAGTTATCTCACGATCGTTCTTACTGTTACTTAATCCATGCTATGTAGTTTGTTTAATATAGGTTACTTAGACCTTGTGTCATAACTGCTGAAACTTGAGTTGCTTCATTGCTTGTATAACAGGCTCGATATGTATTTGAGCATTTTAATGTGGCACTTTTTATCCCTGCTTGTTGTGACACTTGGATGAATGAATCCTCTCAGGTGTATTATTACTGGAAATGGAGAAGCTGGATATATGTTCCTGGGTCGACCATGGGGGCATTTTGGGAGGGTTGTCTTTGCACACACTTTTATGGATCGCTGCATTAAGCCTGCATTATGTCGATACTGCATCATATCATCTATTAGACTGTATTGTGGAGTTGTGATACATACATATATTTGTGATGTTCAGTTCAGATATAGCTCAGTCACTAAGTTTGTTAAGAAATGTCTATATTACATGGCTGTCTAAATGATAAATTTGTGCGTATGAAGTTGTCTGGAGAATGCAGAGTTATGATCAAATTCTACAGCTGTTAGAACGATTCTACAGCCTAATTTGTCTGAATATATTATGCAGTGTAGGTCTTTTCAGTCTTCACTTTCTAGATTGCAAGAAGCTGAGAACTTTATGTATTCATTTAACCTGAGATTACTATTTTTTTTTGGCATTTGCGCCAATTTTCCTCACCGTCAGGTTAAATCAATTTTCCTCACGGTCGGTTAGTACCGTCAGGTTAAATCAATTTTCCTCACGGTCGTTAACCGACCGTCAGGTTAAATTTCCCTGACGGGTAAGACCGTCAGGTTAAATATCCCTGACGGGTAACCGTCAGCTAAATTGAATTTCCCTGACCAGCCAACCCTGAGGGGTTTTGCCTGACGGGAACCCGTCAGGGAATTATAATCTGACGGTTTTTTGTATTTTCCTCACGATTTTGAACCGTGAGGAATGATATGTTTCCTAGTAGTGAGTAATCCTTTTCTTGTCAATTGGAATCCCTGAGTTTTTGAGAGGTGGCCGGCTGTCTTGATTTGCAAGTGAAAATTTCCTCATACTCGATCGGCTTTTTTTGCCACCTCTCATTTCATCGTAAACCCAATCATTCCAGTTGGTAGGGAAGCCTTCGTGCTGTAAAGACCATTTGATAATAGAAAAATGGGTCAACACCACGAGCAGTGACTTTGCACATTCCATCATTCTGTATCTACAGTTCCAGTAACCAGCAAAGCAACTTCGTGAACGTCCGGTTGAAAACCTTGACTTCCCTCGGAGACTTGCATCTCACAAGTCTACACCGAAGTGCGTAACCAACAGGGGCTAACTTATTGGATACTAGCACTAATATTAAACACTACACGTGTCTTATTCATTTTGAGCGAGAAGAATCACCACACTTACCAGTAATAGGTAGGTAGGTAGGTAGTACAAACCTGCAAAGTCAAGCTATTGCGATCGATGCTCCACTTGATACAGTTTATCACGCTAGTGTGCATCGATAGTAACGAAAACACGCACATTCATGCATCATAAGAGCTAGATGGATCAATTGTTTGACGAGGAATTAGGTCTCCAAAGGAACATGTATGTGTTTTGCCCGCAAGAACCGGTAAAGATTCCACTAGTGGAGTTACATGTGAAATTATGCAGCTAGATAATCTCCCTCTGTTTAAATTTATAAAACATATTTTCTCTTGACACATATACCAAAGAGATATGAAAATAACTAGACTACTCTTAGGGGGTGTCCGGAATAACGATGGCTTTTGGTTTCTTGAAATTTTATCAGAATCGTTTTTATCAGTAGCTAAGTTGGTTTATTAGGTATAATTAAATTTTAAAAAATATAAAAATAAAAATGACACGCTAATCTAGAACAGGCGATGCAAAGGAATAAGGGGAAAAAACAAAACAAAAAAAGCGAAATATACTAGAGTTGCTAAGAAAAAGAGAAATATGCTAGAAATTCTCACAAAAAAGCAAAACATCTAGCCCTTAATTTAGAGAACGCAAATTATAACAGGTCAATTTAAAAGAAAAAGTCCATATTATAACTGTAATTACACCTGGGTGTAGAAAAGAGGCTATATATATATATATATATATATATATAGAAAAATATCTTTTACACCCGGGTATAATTACACCCACCTCTAATATACTACCTAAATAAATTTGAAATACTCCTTTATCATTTTGGATATACTCGTGTACTAATTATAAGATACTCCAATGTGAACCATATGAAAAAATTGTATGGAAATCCATAGTTTTTAGCGTATTTTATAAATACCTTTATATACGCACATAAAAAGGAGTATGTCGAAAAAATATACATACCACCTCTAAAAAATTATTCATACCACTTAGATGGTCTTAAATACTTGTATACTACACGTACATACCCTCCGTTACGCGAATTATAACAGGTCAATTTAAAAGAAAGAGTCCATATTATAACTGTAATTACACCCGTGTAGAAAAGTGGTTTCTCTCTCTCTCTCTCTCTATATATATATATATATATATATATATATATATATATATATATATATATATATATATATATATATATATATATATATATATATATATATATATAATTTTGAAGATCAAACCGTCGACGAAGAAGATTACTTGAGCTTAAAATGCCTACCCCTTTGGCCACACACAACGGCTGACAAGACGTCTATGGTATTTGAGTTCATATTTAATTAGCACAATTTATTTTAAGATCTCTCTCCCCTGACGTACGTGCGCTTATAAATACCCTGCTGAGAGCAGCCGGGGCTTACACGCTCGGATTGGCAGAGTTAACCAGCTCTTAGTTTCTTGATATTTACCAACATGATGAAATACGTTCTAGCGCTAGCCACGCCACAGTTAGTGCTGTGGTTTCTCCTCACTCCGGCCCTAGTTCTTTCCCAGCCGGTGCCGACGGTCTCCGACATGGCGCCGTCGCCGATGCCGACGGTCTCCGACATGGCGCCGTCGCCGATGCCGACTCCACCGCAGGGCTGCCCTAGCGTGTGCGGCGACGTACACATTCCCTTCCCATTCGGCATCGGCGTCGACTGTGCCGGGCCGGGTTTGGATAACTTCACCCTCACTTGCGACCACAGCTTTAACCCTCCGAGACCATACACAGGCAACATCGAGATCATCGACATCTCGGTGGAGGCTGGCGAGATGCGCGTCTTCACTCCCGTGGCGCGCATCTGCTACAACTCACCCAACACCACTGATTCCGTTGGAATCGTCGGTTTGGACTTCAAACTGATCTCGCCGTTCCGGATCTCGCCGGATAGGAACGAGTTCACGGCCATCGGGTGCAACACCCTGGCGTCCCTCAACGGCAGGGACGACTGGAGCTACTCAACCGGCTGCATCACGACGTGCGTGAGCTTGGATGACGCCGCCCATGACGGTGAGCCGTGCACGGGGCTCGGTTGCTGTCAGATGTCGTACATCCCGAGCAACCTTAGCACGATGCAGGTCTATTGGAATAACAACGACAGCAACGGCAAAATCGATAACAACCCTGCGTGGAGGTTCAGCCCCTGCAGCTACGCCTTCGTGGCCGAGAAAGGCTGGTACGTACGTACAACTGAAGCACGTCGTCGTGCCCCCTTAACTCCTTTTCACTCCCATCTGAATAGGTGGATTCTGTATCTAATTTCACCAATTAATGTAATACATTCTTCAATATATATTTAGAATATCACTCACGTCGAAATAATATGAGTAGATTTGCGCTATTGATGATGTTGTACTTGACATATTTTTTTCCCGATGGTATACCGGTACATTTGTGATAAAAAAATTACTTAATTTTGACCATGACAAGTAACAAAGCTATCAAGAAAAATTCACCCTGTGAACTTGTCTGTATCTAGGTACCATTTTAGCCGGAAAGATCTGAACGGTACAGGTGAGATGGCCTACGACAGACGGGTTGGTGAGAGAAGTATTCCGCTGGTGCTCGACTGGGCCATCACGAGCAACGGGACGTGCCCGCCCCCGCCAGCAATCCCAATAGCTCCCGCCTGTGTCAGCACCCACAGCTATTGCAACGCCACAGGAAGGCAGGGGTACCTTTGCAATTGCTCCAAGGGATACTCCGGCAATCCCTATGTCCCCGGCGGATGCACAGGTCAGTTCATTTGTCCGCGAGCATTCTTACCTATCTCTGAAGCTATTACATCCGCTACGTTCCAAGCAGCCGTTGTTTTGTAATACGAGTTGCTACACTGACTTTCCTTCAAATATTTACCATCAATACATACACAGATATCGACGAGTGCGAGCAACATCCGTGTCATAGTGGTAGCAGATGCCATAATACAGACGGCGATTACGAGTGCAAATGCCATTTTTGGCAAAAAGGGGATGGTAAAATTGAAAACGGATGTCGGGTCATACCTCTCGCGTATGCAGTTGCGGCAGTAGGTGAGCTCATTTTTAATTTGTACAGTAATATTGGTTTCTACGTACTCATAGTTAAAGTTGTCGATCAGAATCTCAACTCTAGTCTTATGATTTTACAATTCTACGACCCTAGATTGACGGCATCGATCTTATCCTCGGTAGAATCTTGATTTGGTAGAACCTTAATATTATTATGATTCTACCAAAAAATTTTAGAATCATGATCAAAACTTCTATTCAATCCTACCCGATTCTAGCGAATTATTATAAATAATTACTCGTGTATGTCCTTTTAGTTGTAAAATTTTACTTTCTTATCTCTTCACATCCATTATAAGTTGCATAGATAACAAATGATCTTTCCTTTGTACTACATTTTTCCAAACAAAAGTTTTAAAAGTATTATGTTAAAAAATAAAGTAGTGTTGAAATACACGGTCCGATGTCCTGGGAATTATAAAAATAAAGTATATGATCTTATGCTCTACATCGATTCTACATTTGGCGACCTGCTAATAAAGAACCTCGATCCGATGCAGAGATCGCGATTCTGCCGATCGACCTTGCTATCCTTTGTTAGTTGAATTAACGTAATCAAGATGATGTGCATCCATGCATGCACGTTGGCATGGAAATGCAACGAATGACGCAACGAATTAATATCGATCTATGCTATCTGTGTTTGCAGTCATTGTTGTTTTGGTGGCAGCCATTGTTGTTTTGGTGGCCCTACTATGGACCGTTTACTGCAGGGAGCATAAGACACGACAGCGGAATGGATTTTTCGACAGAAATGGTGGCAAAATCCTGAAGAGTATGAACATCAACATCATCCCAGAAGCGCAGCTGGACAAGTTTACGAACAACTACAGCACCACCATTGGAAGTGGCAACTTCGGCGAGGTCTTCTCGGGAACCAACGACGACAACGAACGAGTTGCAGTTAAAAAACTTAAACGCTCCATCAAGGTCGACGAGGAGGCACGCGGCAAAGAATGTTTCGTGGAGGAGATCAGAATCCAGTCTCAGATCAGCCACCCGAATCTGGTCCGTCTCCTGGGGTGTTGCCTGGATACGGAAGTCCCCATGCTGGTCTTCGAGTTCGTCCCCAACGGAAGCCTCTACCATGCGCTTCATGCTCGTGGAGCCACGGGGCGTAGGACTCTATCGCTGCCGGCGCGCCTGGATATCGCCATTGGCTCTGCAGAAGCTCTCGCGTACATGCATTCCCAGCATGCTAGCCGCCAGATCCTCCATGGTGACGTCAAATCCGGCAATATTCTCCTCGATAACAACTTCCAACCAAAGGTCTCAGACTTTGGGCTGTCCAAGCTCCTATCATCGACGGACAAGAAGCATGCCGAGTTCGCGGAAGGGGACAGAGCTTACATGGATCCTGTGTACATGCAGACGAACCTTCTCACGGAGAAGAGCGATGTTTACAGCTTCGGAATTGTGCTCTTGGAGCTCATAACCGGGAAGGAGGCGAGGTACAATGGGAACAACAGCCTTCCATTGGACTTTAAAAAGTCTTACGTGACAGGCATGAACAGGGCGAGAGAGATGCTTGATAAGACATTTACATCTGCCACGGACATAGATTGTCTCGAGAAGGTTGGCGCGATTGCAATTCAATGTCTCAAGGAATATGTGGATGAGAGGCCCACCATGGCACAAGTTGTGGATGATCTCAAGCTCGTGAGAATGCAAAAGCTAGCAGCCGAAATTGAGCGAGGGCGCGCAGGGGCAGAATGAAGTGTGCATGATCGAACACTCCTACCAGTAATCTCAAGCTTTAGCCAACCTAGTTAACTATTAGGTCCAGCTGATGCCCTTACTATTATGTATTTTCGTGAGTTTTTTTTACATTATCCACAGATTAATTAGTATGGACCGTCCATTATTTTTTTTTAATCCAATAGATCGTATTAGTTAGGATTTGCTTGTATTCTATCATAAGGGACTTGTACATTGTGAGACCATGTGGAGGTCACCCTATAGTTGTGATGAGTAATTGGCTTTTGGTAAAGTATTTGCAAAATTTGAGTTTGGTTTTTGAGGATTTTGCAAAGAGTGCAATTGATTTGGGTTATTTTCTGGAAGTCTCAGAAATATCGAAAGTACCACAGATATAAATGCGATAGTACCACAGAACGGTAGTACCATAGTGGTTTGCACGATAGTAGCTCCGACCTTGCAGCGGTATGTTTTTTTCCAGAGAATGTCTGCTCAGGATTTTGGTGCGATAGTACCGTTTTAGAGAGCGATAGTACCGCAGTGTAGTAGTACTGGCGTGTTAATTGCGGTACTACCGATCTTCCTAGAAAAATAGGGCTTTTGGGGATTCAGTCATAGTTTGATCTGGGTGTTGTTGCTAATGTGCACATGTGTTTATTGGTTGGTCCTAGCTTTAGGATCAATATTTGGGTGTATACATTTTGTATTGTGCATTATTTGGATTGAATTGTGAAAATTGATGATCTTTGTGTATCATGTGGTGCTACGTGACGGTTTGCTTGTTGATATTCGTTGTAGGACTCTGGAGCTACATCATGGTGAGGCAGACGGGACCGGAACTAAACTAGGAGAGCTTAGGTCCAAAGCGGTCAAGAGATCGGGATTACGCTTAGGAGGAGCCGAGATCCAGATGATCATGGAACCGTCGAAGATGATCGAGGCTTGCGAGGTGGTAGTACAATACATACAGTACGTTTAATTGGTCAGTACAGTACATACAGCACAGTGGTACGATATACGAATGATGTGGCTGTGACGTTGTATATACCCAAGTGATATGAAAAGGACCCGGTGATTACTATCACGATTATTATTGTATTGACTAGTAGTATCTCCTATGCACGTTAGGGTGTTCAGAATGAGATGATTTATTGCTATTTTTACGGTAACTAAGATAGTTTATTTGATATAATTAAATTTTAAAAAATTTAAAAACAGAAAAAATATGTTAGCCTATCATGGATAATACAAAAGAATACAGAAAAAAAGAAAAAAAAGAAAAAAACAAAAACAAAAAAGCAAACAGTAAGAAAAAACAAACGCAAACACGGAAAGCAAACGCAAACGTGGATATGAACGCGGTTAATTTCAACAGCGTCCAAACCAAGATACTCGCATCGTTCCACCTCACCATTTCTTGGACGCGGATTCACACGCGCGCTTGTTTACCATGGAGCAACTACTGACTCCGAACTCGCATCGTAAGTGACAGAGATAGCTATGCTTTGGACCTGGCACCGCTCTTAAAACACAGTTTTAATCATTCCGAGAAGTAGATAACATCTCTCGTAAAATAAACACTGTATAAACGTCCAGTAGACTGTAATTTTAAGGGATCGTTGGTGTACAGTGAAGAAGATATTGAATCGGTAAGGAACACTAATGTGTAAAAAAAATTGTTAGAATAATTCTATATTAATTACAGGGCAGCAGCGCGCGAAGACAACGGCGTCGCCGGAGACGAGGAAGATGCCGGCGGTGAAGATGGCATATGAATCTCCGCGAAAATCAAAAGTTCAAAAATTTGACTGATTTTGCCCCAAAAAACATTCAAATGTGGTATAACATTTCCTATTAATTATAGAAGAGCAAAACACCTATTAAAAGTAGATAGTCTCCCCTCATAAATTAGCTTTTGAGATAAAAATGCCCTTACCACTCAACACATGTTGAACTCGATTACAGGGCTAGCTTTGTTTGACAGCGGTTGTTAGTGTTGGGAAATTTTACGACGAGATGTTGTCTGTATATATATATATATGCACGCGTCCAGTAATTTCATATTTGATACATGAGTTTTACTACTCTCTTCATTCTTTTTTACTTAACGTTTGTGATTTTTTATGGTTTCCAAGATACAACTTTGACTACTATTTTTTTATAACTTTACACTAAAATATACTAATAAAATTATAATGTTATGAAAATATTTTTAACGATAAATCTAATGATGTAACTTTTGTATAGCCAATCTAGATAGTTTTGAGTCTATTAATGATCAAACTTTAAAAGGATTGACAACACGGATTCTAGGAAGTTAAAGTAAAAAAGAACGGAGGGAGTAATGTGCTTATTTCGGCTTATATAAACTTATGCTTCTGACTTCTAAGTTTTTAATTTCATCTTTTTTTGGTTTTTTTATCTTTTCTTTTTTCATATTTCTTTGCATTGTCTGTGATGAGCTAACATATTTTTTCTATTTTATTTTTTTTTAAATTTAATTATATAAAAATTACTAATAATTATAATATAAAATAAACCAGCTATAATACGAAAAAAAATCATAAGCCACTGAAAAACCCGACTAAGCGCATATATGTATGCACTGGCGCCAAATTGCACATACAACCGCTTTGTAATTTGTATCTACTACGCCAGTGGCAGGATAGCCATCAAAATCACTGAGTACGGACATGCACGATTTTTTGTCCTTAACGACAAGGAGTCACGTTCGACCTTGGAACAATTACGTTCATGGGAAACAACCTTAGCGGCTCCAAGTGGCTCACGGTTTTGGCTGAGTTTCGGCTTAAGGTTTTTGGTTGAAATTATATTATAACGATTATTACTTTTTTCTGTGAAAAAAGAAAATAGAAAAAATAAGAAATTTTTTTAAAAAAACTGTTATATCATCATTGATAATACAAAAAAATAAAAAGAAAAACAAAAAAGCAAAAAAAAAGCCAAAATAAGCAAAAATTAGAACCTGATGCATTCCAAATAGTTTTTGACTTAAATAAGTTAAAAGCAAAAAAATCGAAAACTAAAACTGTTTGGAGTGGACCATAGTAACTTAATTTGTCCCATGCATTCAAGATAGTTTGACAATGATCTCATCAGATTGTTTTTTCTACTAAGGATTCAGATTTTAGGACAATCTAGGTCAAACATCCTAAAGATATTATATATTACATTTAAGAATAATAAAAGACCATGGATGATTAAGGGGGCGTTCGAAATAGCGATGTCTTTTGGCTTTTGCTGAAATTTTACTGTAACTGGCTGATTTTTTACTGTAACTGAGTTGGCTTATTGGGCATAATTAAATCTAAAAAAATGTAAAAATAAAAATAGCACACTAATCTAGAGCAGACGATGCAAAGGAATACAAAAAAAACACAAAAATATGAATAAGGACAAAATAGCGTACTATGCACTCCAACACCGAACAATGAATCTGTCGCCAGAAGCCAACGCTGATCTATGAATTGAGTGCGGCCTAAGTTTCGTGACATGTGAGAACCATCTTTTGGTAGTGGGCAGTGGAGTTGTGGATTACAACTCCACCCACATGTAGTTTATATTCTGGTAGTTATCTTTACACACACAAGCACACTTTAGTAGGAACTTTGTAATATCACATATTTATTTTTGGTCTCTGTCTTTCTAAACGTGTGCCACTACTATAAAACAGGTTATACTGGACGACTCATCTCAGATGGTTTGGCAAAATCGTCTGCGTTGTGATTACCACAGACGGTTTTACAAGCGTAACCGTCTATGTTACTAGGGATGGCTAAAACCGTCTGTAATACATATTTATCACAAATAGTTCTTGTTAAGAACCATCTATGAATTATCATAGACGGTTCGGTTAAAAAATCATCTGTGATGTCAGCAATTATCATAGACGGTAATAACCGTCTGTAATACTTGCATATCACAAACGATTTTTAATCTGAATCGTCTGTGATAATACCCTGCCACATTATCGATCCACGGCATCTCCCCCAGGATCCCGATCCCACCTGTCCATTCTCTCCACATCGAATGGCAGGCACCGGGTCTCCTGTCCCACCTCTCGCCCTTTTTAATCTAAGAATCAACACAACGGTACGTACCTAATCCTCCACCATGCCCGCAGAGTCCCTAACGAGCGTAGCCTCATCGTCTCCTCACTGGTACAAATTCATCCGTCCCAAGTAGCTATCTTTCTTTAATTTTCGTGTCCCAAGAATTGCAAATCTAATTCAGAGTTTTGATTGAGGCGACCTTTTTGGTGCTGGTAGGAGAACGGCACGAAGCTAGAGTTCAGGCTGGCACTGCAGGGCATCGAGCAGGCGCGCTCCATCGGCAAATTGCTTTGGAAGGTATCAAAATTGAATTGTTGTGTGTGTTTTTGGTAGAAGCCATGTGTGATAGTAAGCTTTCACAAACGGTTCTTTATACAAACTGTCTGTATTGTGACTAATCACAAACGGCTCACAGACCGTCCGTGATAACCGCCTATTATCACAGACGTATAAATTCAGATGGTTCAGAAAAACCGTATGTGATAATGGTTTAGAACCATCTGTGATGACCCTTTTATAGTAGTGTGCTACGGGGTGTACTCACACGGGTTTGTGCATGCGTTGTGATGTTTATGCATGTTTTTGTTGTAGTCAAAGAAAAAAGTTTCCTGATAGACATATACGGTCATGTGTTTTTCAATTTCTAAAAGCTGATTTTCAGTTTTTCTATAGTAACTAGCTTTTAAACGAAGTGACATTTCAAAGTGAGTTCTACAGATTAATTATAATATATACTATGGTGACTTTATTGATATTGACTAAAACCACACATAAGTTTCTATTACTCCGTATTCTCTTTCACGAATAGCCCAAAAACTACAACCAAAAGTCACAAGCCGAAGCTAAAAAAAAGCCTAGGGAAAATCCTGACGTACGGGCGCCTATAAATACCCTACTGAGAGCAGCCGGGGTTACACACGCTCGGATTGGCAAAGTTAACTAGCTCTTAGGCCCTGATCGTTTCAGCTTTTTTCAGTTTCAACTTCTAGTTTCAGCTTTTTTTTACTATTCACTACACTATCCATTAACTCAGCTACAGTGTTTTTTCAGCCAGCTACAGTGTTTTTTCAGCCAAAAGCTAAAAGCCATCGCTATTCCGATCACCCCTTAGTTTCTTTATTTACCGACATGATGAAATACGTCCTTGCGCTAGCCATGCCACAGTTAGTGCTGTGGTTTCTCCTCACTCCCGCCCTAATACTTTCCCAGCCTGTGCAGACAGTCTCCGACATGGCGCCCTCACCAATGCCGGCTCCACCTCCGGGCTGCCCTAGAGTGTGCGGCGTTGTAGACATTCCCTACCCATTCGGCATCGGCGAAGACTGTGCCAGGCCAGGTTTGGATGACTTCACCCTCACTTGCAACAATAGCTTTGACCCTCCAAGACCATACACAGGCAACATCGAGATCATCGACATCTCGGTGGAGGCTAGCGAGATGCGCGTCTCCACTCCCGTGTCGTACATCTGCTACAACTCGTCCAACACCACCGAATCCGGAATTACCTGGGGATTCATCAACCTCACCGGCTGGCCGTACCTGATCTCGCCTAAGAGGAACGAGTTCACGGCCATCGGGTGCAACACCCTGGCGCTCCTCAGTGGCAGGGACGACTGGAGCTACTCAACCGGCTGCGTCACGACGTGCGTGAGCTTGGATGGCGCCGCCCATGACGGTGAGCCGTGCATGGGGCTCGGTTGCTGCCAGACGCCGTCCATCCCGCCCAACCTTAGCACGTTGGAGGTCTACTGGAATAACAATGACTGCAACGGCAAAATCGCTGTCAACCCTGCATTTCCGTTCAGCCCCTGCAGCTACGCCTTCGTGGCCGAGAAAGGCTGGTACGTACGTACACATCGTCTTTCATAAGTTGCAACTTGCAAGTGGTAAATCTATGCACACACATATATATACACTATGATAAAAGTACTTCGATCCGTGCCGTGCCTCATTTCCACTCCCATCTGAAAAGTATGTGTGTGTATATATATATATAACAGGTAAAGAAGTTATCAAAAAAAATTTCTACGGTAGCGAGTAACAGTTAACTTATTTATAATTTAGGTACAATTTTAGCCGGAAAGATCTGAGCGATACAGGTGAGATGGCCTACGACAAACGGGTTGGTGAGAGAAGTCTTCCTCCGCTGGTGCTCGACTGGGCCATCACGAGCAACGGGACGTGCCCGCCCCCGCCAGCAAGAGCTCCCGCCTGTGTCAGCGACCACAGCTATTGCGTCAACGCCACAGGAAGGCAGGGGTACCTCTGCAAATGCTCCGACGGATATTAATTCTGGCAATCCCTATGACATCGGCGGATGCAAAAGTTAGTTTGTCCGCAGGCATTACCTGTCTTTGAACTTATCCCATCCACCACCGAACAGTTATTGTTTTGGAATACATGCTGTTAAACTTATTTTTCGAATATTCAATGTACAGATATTAACGAGTGCAAGCTCCGGAAATCAGATCCTAAGACGTACGAAAAGCAATATCCGTGTCAAAGTGGTAGCACATGCCGTGATACGGAGGGTGGTTACGAGTGCAAATGCAATTCCTGGCGACGAGGGGACGGTAAAAGCGACAAGGGATGTCGGTCCATATTTACTACGCCTGCAGCTGAGGCAGTAGGTGAGCATTCTTACTATTCTGCTTCCTCCTTTAAAAACTTTGACCATTAATATACACAAAACTACTTATATTTGTCACATAAATATTATATTAGTATGTTTATCACCAGAAGTGCTTTCATATCATTGTTTTTTAATTTTTACTGACATGTAATTACAAAAAAGTAGTTATCAAACATAATATATATATTGGAGATCTTGTCAGTATCCAAAACGATTAGTAAAAAAAGAACCGATTAGTAAAAAAGAACCGAAAGAGAAGCTTCCCCGAAACATAATGTATACTAAATTATTTATGGACATGAATACATGCATGCATATTGGCAAGCAAATGCCATGGTTAATTAATATCGATACACGCTATCTGTGTTTGCAGAGATAGTCTGTGCCGTCGTTCTTTTGGGATTCCTATTGTGGTTCACTCTCTGGTATTATAAGAGACGACAGCTGCGAGGGTTTTTTGAGAGAAACGGTGGCAAAATACTGAAGATCATGAGCATCAGCATCTTCACGAAAGAGCAGCTGGATAAGATCACAAAGAAATACAACATCAAAATTGGAAATGGTGCCTTCGGCGAGGTCCACATGGGAACTACTGAGGATAACCAACAAGTTGCAGTCAAACGCTCCATTGCAAAAGGCGAGACACACAACAAAGATGAGTTTGTGAACGAGATCGGACTCCGCCTGGATCACCCACGGGAATCGGGTCCGCTCGTTGGATGTTGCTTGAGACGAAGTTCCCATGTTGGTCTTCGAGTTCATCCCCAACGGAAGCCTCTACGATGTGCTTCATGGACCCAAAAAGCGTACCCTCTCGCTCCCGGCACGCTTGGACATTGCCATTGGCTCTGCGGAAGCTCTCGACTACATGCACTCACATGGTGGCCACAACATCGTTCATGGGGATGTCAAGTCAGGCAACATCCTCCTTGGTGACAACTTCATGCCAAAGGTCTCTGACTTTGGGTCATCTAAGCTCCTGTCAATAACCAGGTATTCCAACTGGGGCGTGATGGGGGGATATGAATTACATAGACCCCGTGTACATCAAGACAGGGCATTTCACGGAGAAGAGCGATGTCTACAGCTTCGGAGTCGTGCTCTTGGAGCTCATCACCGGGAAGAAGGCCAAGTACGAAGGGAGCAACAGCCTTCCGATAAACTTTGTAAAGTCGTACAATGACGAGGGTACAAGAAGGGAGATGTATGATAGAGAGATGTTGTCTAATGCTCAGCCTCGTTACATGGAGTGCCTGGACAAGATTGGTGACATCGCGGTCCAATGTCTCAAAGAAGATGTGGATGAGAGACCGACCATGACACAGGTGGTGGACAAACTTAAGCTAGCGAAACTAAGAGCCCGTGTGGCCGAAGTTATGGGTAGTTAATTAAGGACACATAGATGAAGCGATGCAAAGCTACTTTATTGTACTTTTTGGCTTTCTTATATATATAGCCATCCATCCTTATTAATATCGAGTTGATTGTACTAATTATGCTTGTAATGTACTGTTTAACTAGCATGGTGGCCTGTGCAGTAGCGCGGCTAGATTGGTTTCAAAGTTTGTATTATGAAAGATATAATTTAGATGACTGAGAATTTATATGTAGGATTTTTAGATTTTTAAGATATCATGAACATTTGTATTTATAATAGAAGCTTGAAAGAAAATATTACTTAGAGATTTTACTTTTCAATTCATATTAAAATTCAATTATTTTCCCTGGATTTGTTATTTTTGTTTGAATTTGTATACGATTCAATTGCTTTTTTAATTTGAAATTATAGCTATTTAGTTATTTAGGTATTTCAGTTTGGAAATTTTGTCAAAATTAATTTTTTTGTTTTGTTTGGATTTTACTTGGCATAGACTTTTTTAATAGAAACCTTTATTTTTTGGACGCACCATGATCGACAGTGCATCGGTTTTAATGCCACCATCGCCATGCACGCACGCATGATGGAGGAGTACGAGATATGCAGCGCTCACAAACCCACTCTCACCAGCGCCGGACCATATCGACATGCGAGATGTGATCCATAGCCTAAGCAGATGAAGACCGCATGAAGCTTCCAGCCGACGAGCCATGCAACGCGAATGAATCCAACTTTTGTATAAGCATAGATGCAACAAAGATGAAAGCTAAGTGCTATTTCCATCTTCATGCATAATCAAAGGTCCAACAAATATGCATATGGAAGCGTGTGGCAGCGCTGAGGAGACGCGGATTCCTTCAGCTATAAGAGTTTTTTTGATGATATCTGCTTCATCGCTGATTTGAACAGAGCAAAGATCACCGCAATGGGTTGTACTACTATTTACCTAGTTTTTCCTAGGATTAATCAGCAATTTGGTCGCCCAACTTCTCCTCTTGTCTCGCTTTGGTTCTTCAAGTTTCAAAAGGCCCAATTTGGTCCCTCAGCTTACATATTCAGTTCAAAATAGTCCTTTTGCTAATGTCACTACTACAAAACAGCCTATAATGGACGGGTAAATCACAGACGGTTCATACGGAACCGTCTGTGCCTAACTATCACAGATGGCTCATACTGCCACCCGGCTGTGATACTATCACAGACGGTTATTAACACGACCCGTTTGTGATAATAGATACATCAAAGACGGTTCGTGTTAATAACCGTCATGATAGTTCCTGACGGTTTGTTATACGAACCGCTCAGGATAGTAGGGACATCACGCAGCGATTCGTGTTAATAACCGTCGTGACATTAACACGAACCGCCTTTGATGTCCATACTATCACTGCATTTGCATATAACAAACCGCTTTGATACTTAATTTTCGCAGACGGTGCGTGTTAATAATCGCTCGTGATAATTGCCCTATTAATACTTGGACTTGGACGGGGTTGATGATCTGTTTTTTATTGCATGCTCATGCGGTGGAGCAAGGCGGTCGGCTTTTGGGAGTTCGGGGGTGAAAATATATCGCTATCTTCTAATTAGTGATCTAATCGAGGTTAGTACTCAATTACTTTTAATTATGCATATATGTTTTTGTAATGGATGGCTTAGAGATGATAATGTATCTTCGTAATTGCGGTAATAATCATTTTTGGCAACCATTTGTTACTTGTGTAGCTAGCGGAAATGGATCGAAGCTGGATGTACATTGAGAACCGTGTGAGTGAAGAGTACATTATTGGCGTGTCTGTTTTTAGAAGAGCGGCCGAGCTGGATATGTTAAAGAAGGGGATAAAATATATGTACTGTCCATGTATTGACTGTGATAATCTCAAGATGTTTAGCAACTCAGCGCAGATCGAAGCTCACTTGATTCGAAGGAGTTTCAGAAAAGGGTATAAATGTTGAACCAGTCACGGTGAAGAGAAGTGTATATAAGAAGCTAGTAGTTATGACATAGTCGATGGGGACAACGATATGCCAGTTGTGGACTGTGCTTTTGATCATGAGGCCACGGATGGATCGCAGGATGACAATCTGGATCAGATGTTACGTGATGCAGAAGGGAACTACAGTGAGAGAGAGTTTGGTAAATTCGAAGGCTTGATGGAGAACTCAGAGAAACCTTTGTTCTCGGGATGCAAGCCGCAATACACGAGGTTGTCATCAGTTCTAGAACTACTGAAATTGAAGGCAAGCAATGGTTGGTCCGACAAGAGTTTCACGGCATTGTTAAGTCTCCTAGCGGACATGCTTCCAGAGGAAAATGTGTTGCCTAGAAATACCTACCAAGCCAAGAAGATTCTTTGTCCATTAGGAATGGAAGTAGAAAGAATACATGCATGTCCGAATGATTGTATCCTGTACCGTAAAGAGTATGCTAGCTTAAATGTTTGTCCAGTGTGCAAAGCATCCCGATACAAGCGTAAAAATGACTCTGATTATGGAAAGGGCATCGAGGTGAAGCAAGGACCTCCTGCTAAGGTGTTGTGGTATCTTCCTGTAATCCCCCGTTTGAAGCGTTTATTTGCAAACCGCAAGGATGCAAGATTGATGCGTTGGCACTTGGAGCAGCGTAAGAAAGACGGAATGATAAGACATGTTGCTGATTCTGCCCAATGGAGGAACATCGATAGAATGTTTGTAGATTTCGGTGTGGAACCGAGAAATATAAGGTTTGGATTGAGTACAGATGGAATGAATCCTTTTGGTAACATGAGCACCGACATAGCACCTAGCCCGTGACTCTATGCATGTATAACCTTCCTCCTTGGTCAGTATGAAGTGGAAGTATATTTTGATGTCACTACTTATCCAAGGGCCAAGCAACTTGGCAACGATATTGATGTGTTCCTAGCACCATTGGTAGAAGATCTTGCAATATCTCAGAGAACGAAGGGTACATGTATGGGATGCGACAAACGAGAGAACTTTACTCTACGTGCTATGTTGTTCTCGCACCATTAATGATTTTTCTGCCCTTGGTAACTCGTCGTGGTTGAGCACAAAAGGAGCCAAAGCGTGTCCGCACCGCTTAGACAATACCGAGTGTGTGGTTGAACAACTCGCGTAAATCGTAGGTACATGCGCCACCGTAGGTTCCTTCCAAAGTATCATCCATACCGCAAGATGAAAAAACAATTTGATGGAAAAAAAGAAGATGACTCAGTACCAAGACCTTTTAGCGGGAAAGAGATGTATGATATGGTCAAGGATATAAATGTTGTGCTTGGAAAGGGGCGTAAATTGAGGAAGAACATGTGGAAAAAAAGGTCAATATTTTGGGACTTGCCTTATTGGGAGCACTTAGAAGTTCGCAATTGCGCCTCGATGTCATGCACGAGAGAGAATGGTATGTGACAGTTTGATTGGTCTCTTATTGAACATTCCTGATAAAACTAAGGATGGTGTTAACGCAAGACGTGATTTGGTCGCTATGAACATCAGGACCGAGTTAGCACCGATAGAGACCGATAAAGGCCGGACATACCTTCCCCCAGCTTGCTACACTCTGTCTAAGTCCGAGAGAACTGAACTGTGCCAGTCCTTACATGGTGTGAAAGTTTCATCCGGTCACTCCACCAGCACGAAGAAAATTGTTTCCATGGAACAGTTGAAATTAATTAGGATGAAGTCCCACGACTGCCATGTGCTAATGACACAAATGTTACCTGTTGCAATTAGAAGTATTTTGCCAAACAAGGTTCGAGTGACAATAATAAGGCAAGTTGTTCAAGTATTTTATGTAACCGACCCAGCAAATAAGAAGCGCCATGTAGTTCTTCAGGGAAAAAGAAGGATTGTCGGAGTTGAAAATGTTGTGGATGAGGAAGAGTACAATCAATTTGATGATTTGCCTCCATTCGGAGACGGCATCAGGCTCGAGGAAGAACAAGGCGATGAAACAAGGTACATGCGTGTCGATCATCGTGAAGGGATTTATTTAAAATAAAATAGCTATGTGTAATAAATGTAACTATATATGTTTTATTGCAATTGTAAAATGACTCGAATCTGTATTTGTGAATTTGCATGCCGGTAGGAGTAGTTATATTCATTACACTCGTGATGTGTCTTATTGAATGCTTTGTAGTGTAGTTACAACACCACCGCAAAGGTTTATTACGCATCGACAAGTAGTGGGCAAAGGCTTATTACAGACGGTTATACACTTAGAACCGTCAGGATAGTTATCACGCACGGTTCTCCACTTATAACCGTCGTGATATTATATTATCACGCAGCGGTTATAAGGTAAGAACCGTCGTGATATGATACTATCGCGCACGGTTATAAGTGAAGAACCGTCTGTGATAGTATGCCTATCACGACGGTTCTTCACTTATAACCGCTCAGTGATAGTATCATATCACGACGGTTTATTTCTAGAACCGCTCAGATAGAGATATCACGACGGTTCCTTAAGGGAACCGTCTGTGATAGTGTTCCTTATAAATACCCCCAACTAGGGCACAGATTCCGCACTCTCGCACTCTACATCTTTAGCGCTCGATATCTCGCGCGCCCTACCCTCCCGACGCCGACGGTTGCTCCCGACGCCGTGCCCTCCCGACGCCGCCGCCGCCGCCACCGGTCGCTTCCCGACGCCAGCGTTCTCCCGCCGACGCTCCTCCCGACACCGCCGCCGCCGCCGGAGCTCCCGACGCCGCGCCCTCCCGCCGACGCCTCCTCCGCGCCGGTCGCTCCCGACGCCGCTCCTCCCGACTCCAGTGCCCTCCTTCCCCGACGCCGCTCCCTCCCCCAGGCCCGGCTCCCGCCCCCGACTCTAGCTCCTCCTCCCCGCGAGCCCGGCGCCTCCTCCCGACTCGGTGCCCTCCTCCCGCACTCTAGCTAGGTTTTAGATTTGTCATATTGATATATGTGCTACATTGTCATATTGATATATATGCTACATTGTCATATTGATATATATGCTACATTGTCATATAGATATATATGCTACATTGTCATTGTCATATTGATATATATGCTGGCCGAATTTACACATGCTGGAAATTTGTATTGATACATTGTCATATTGATACATTGTCATATATGCTACATTGTCATATTGATACATTGTCATATTGATACATTGTCATATATGCTACATTGTCATATTGATACATTGTTATATATGCTACATTGTCACATATGCTACATTGTCATATTGATTACATACATGTTATGACATTTGTATTTCGATTGATGTCATCTTTGTGCTCACATAATCATACTAGAATTATATTGCTATATATGAATTATTAGCAGCTAGCTATAGCTAGAGATATACCACATAGACCTTCAAAGGGCATGAAGCTAGTGACACACTTTGTTTAGGCCCACACCTCACAGGTTAGTGACACACTGCAGTTATTTTTTTCTTAGAAGAGAGATGGCGTCCTCACAGTGCTCGCTGTGCGCTATCTGGTCTCACGCTCCCAAGATTGGGAAAATTAAGCGTGGCCGAGGAGTATCGAAAAGGCCAGATGGCCGAATGACCATCACGGTGGTCTCTCCGGATGGGGTCCCTCTACAACCGAAGAAAGAAATTGCATCATTTCGGAGTACCTGCGAGATAATTGGAAGGGAACGGGTCCCTATCACCATAGCAAGCTGGAGAGATTTGTCAAACGATCAGAAAAATCAGCTATGAGAGGAAGTTACACATTCGTTCGAGATCCTAGTAGAAGTACAGGGACTCGTGCGACGGCACGCGCTCCTCGCAATGGGAAAAGCATGGAAGAATTTTAAGAGTACTCTTGTGACGTGGTACGTGGCCAAGGATCTTACGCCCTTCACAAAGTATCCTTTCGTGTCGCCGGAAGCATGGGAGGCCTTTGTGCAGATGAAGACAACGGCTGAATTTGAACAACAAAGTGCGGCGCACAAGGCTATCCAATCACAAAACACTCACCCTCACAGACTCGGCACCGCTGGGTACGCGGGTAAAATCCCGCAGTGGAGGATGCAGGATGAGGTCGCACTCCGATCGGAGGCCTCCCCGCCATTTGCCGGGATCGCAAACGAGCGTGCTCGAAACTGGTTAAGAGCGAGGTCATCAACCACATCTTCGGGTGTCTCTTTCAAAAACCTCGCAGATGAGGAAGTGTCCCAACGCCTAGTAAGATAAGTTAAACTATATAGTTGTTAACACCTCTTGAACTTAATGGGTTCAAAAATAACATGATTAATTGCCTCTTGCAGCAATCATTGACTACCGAATATTCTCGTGGAACCTTTCAAGAATATAGGGAGAGAGATTTACTATCACAGGCCCTGGGAAACAAGGAGCACCCAGGTCGCACACGAGGCTAGGTGGTTTACGTATCTTGGAAGCACGGATTTCCATATTACTCGAGACATATAGGAGTAGGAAGATATCCAAGGCGCACATAACGACCAAATGAAACAGAGCTTCGTGCTCAACTTCAGAACAACTCTCTCGCCTCACTTCAAGAGCAGATCGCCTCACTTCGTGGAGAGATAGATTCATTGAGGAAGAACTGAGACAAGTCCGCAACCAATCGCAACCCACCCCTACTACTCCTACTATCTGCGTACCCAAATCCCTCAACGTTGCGATGGCGTAAAGGCCCACACCAAATATCGAACATAGCGACGCCCACTTACCTATCGATGACATTCTGTAATGCACCTCTTTAGAATGCTACATAGATCTCTCTGGTGAACGCCTTAACTCATCTTGTGTCGTTATGTAGGTGCCCATGCCTTGCATCCTCAAAGTCAGGCTTATTGGCTCTATTCCCGTTGACGCTGGGCGGGCATGGTGTATCCATTGCTGTCAAGTACGCCGTGCACGTGTACAAGTAGAGACCGGTTTCATAAAGGTCCGTGGACATGATTAATGATATTTTTAACACCGTCCCTCTTGAGAAGCCCCCAAACGAAGAGATTAAGACATTAGGGGATGCTATCCACACATTCGTTCAGTGGCCCAAGAGGGACATTGCCCTCGACTTGTCCGTGCCACGATCTCCACCTCCAGTGTCCCAAGAGGGACATCACCCTGGACCTGTCACATCGGCTCCGGTGGCTCCACCTCCAGTGTCGCAAGAGGGACATCGCCCTAGACCTGTCACATCGGCTCCGGTGGCTCCACCTCCAGTGTCGCAAGAGGGACATTACCCTGGACCTATCACATCGGCTCCGGTGGCTCCACCTCGGCTCGGTTCGAAGCCTATTGCATCGCCTCCGCCGAGACGCCACCGAGGCGTGATCGTAAGCGAGGCTATAAGACTCAAGGGAAGAAAAATAAGCCTCCCGTGCCATGGAAGTTCACTCTAGGAGTGTCGTTGGTCCCTGAGTCACAATTACCCAGGCTTGGCATGATTTGCAATACATTGCATGCTTGGTACATGGAGAAGTCCAACATGAAGCCAAACCGGCAGAGTGCATTCACTGTGAAATATACGGAGTAGCATTTCCTCCACGACACAAGCTACATCGTCGTGACATTCGATGACTTATTTTTATTATTCAATCTCGACGAACTCGACGCCGCTTCTCGCCGTTGGACACTTGTAAGTGTACTCTTTGTACAATGAAGTTCTACATTCACGTTATACCGATAAATGTCATTACTCTTTCCTTATGTATAGATGCATGATCCAAGGAGTCCGGCGATCGCGACAACCGGTGGGTTTCGTCGACCCTCACTTGGTCTTCGATCCAGTTATCAAAGATAATGAATCCTTCGTGCAAGATTACATAACGAAGGGATTGCTTACTCACATGGACAAGGAGTACATCATGTTTCCTTTCAACCAAGGGTAAGTGCTTCACTAGTTGCCACATATGTTTCATTTGTACTTTACATGCAGCATGAATCTAGGATTAATCACTATGGTGTGTACATGACTAGGCAACACTGGATTCTGATTGTGATTATACCAAAGTGGAGCAAGGTAATATACTTTGATTCCCTACTTAGGAGTAACCACGACTTCAGTCGTGTGCAAGAAGTACTTAACAAGTAAACTCATTTCCTCCATACATAACTTTATTGTAATATTTCCTTCGTTTGCAACGGCCGAGGCTAACTTTTTTGAATCACGTAGGTCGTTTGCCGCTTATGTTGCCCAGGGAGGAAGACACGACAAATCTAGTGACACGCTGCGACACAACACACGATTTCCGGTACCCGCTACAACACAACAATCCTATATCACACTTTGTTATAATGCCTCTAGAATTGACAATACCTATGTACGTAATGCAATTTTTGCAGTGTCACCAGCAACTACAGGGCAACGTATGTGGATTCTACGTTTGCTGCCATATGAAGGAAATCGTGGATAGTAAGATCGATGATCCAGAGGTTTGTCATGTTCTTGCAATAATTATTATTTTTTATTATATATGTATATATACACACATGTTAATTAATGACATATTGCTCCTAGCGACAGTGAGTGGACTTCGACGTAAGTACATATGATCTTGAACAACTCGTCAAATTGTGCAACACTCTCCGGGTTCTTACTAGCACAAGTGTATAAAAAAGGTCGAGAGTTCTACCCCGCAATGGTGATCATTAGATGTTGAAACATTACATGCAATTGTACAAATCACTCAGTTGTGCGCTTAATCAAACATTAGTCAGAACAGTGTGACGATTTTCATTCTATATTTGTATGTCATCTGTTGGACGTTTGTTACATTTGTAATTCACTGATTAGTTGCAATTAACTTATCATGTAACTTTTAGTTGCAAAATTGTATGTGATTCTTTTGTCGATCCGTGTATCCGCAATGTATGTGATCTTGTTACACAAAGTATATATATGTTGTAATCTTGTTGCTTGCTTTGAGAGGGCATGGCTAGCATATCCCGAGGCTAGCTAAAAACGGCAAATAAAACTGCTGTTGCAATTGCTATCACAGAGCGGTTTTGCAAACAACCGCCTGTGATAGACGATTTCCTGAGCGGTTACACAACAACGTCGCGTGATAGACGACTTTCACGCGACGGTTGTTGTGTGTAACCGTCTGTGAAAGTCGTCTATCACGACGGTTGTTGTGTGTAACAAATCGTAATGTGAGTTATCACGCACGGCTCGAGAGCCGCTCGTGATAACCACCTATTATCATCGACACATAAAAATGCAGGCGGTTCAAAAATGCGTGATGACGGTTCCGAACCGTCTGTGATAGGCCTGTCTGTAGCAGTGTGTGCTAAGACAAATATGATGTGGATGCTGACTAGTTGACTCATTCTAAGTGAAGAGACCGAAATACCGATCATTTGGTACTATGCGGATCGAAGATTAATACCGGTGCTTGTGTGTATGTATGTCATCCATTCCAATCTCTCTGCTCTAGCATGTATGCCCATGGGGGAGCACGCACGCGCGCACAACCTTCTCGTCCCCGTAGCAACTATGCCGGGACGAGCAAACATCTCCTGTACGCACACACGCGCCTACGGCCTCTTACGCGCAAAGCGACGCAATAGCGGGAGACACATCCATAAATAGAGAAGAAACTTCGAAAGAGGAAATCAGGGAAGAAAAAGAAAAGAAAACTAGAAAAGCGTTGCTATCTTCTCGTATCTTCGCCTGTGCCCACGCGTCATCGTCAGCATGCAAGAGCTCACGACGCCCGTATTCGATGGTGAGCATTTTGATCAGACTTTACTAGTTGACCTCATCTCGTCTGATGAAAAGAACATCCCCTATGAAAATGCAGCACAGATTCTCCATTGAAGTGATAATTTGTCATAGATCAAAGTAATCGTTGTTAGAAAAATAATAGTTCTATATAGATTGTGGGAGAGAAAAAGCATAATTTATAAGTATGAAGAGATCTTCATCCATTAAACTAGTCTTTTAGGGGGAGAAGGCCCAATACCACTTATAAGGTAGTTGCTTAGAGGGCTTGTTAGTGGGCAGCCTGCATAGGGAGGGTAGCCCATTTAAGAAAGAAGAGACCGATGAGTGGATCTGGTGGGACCAAGGTGGTCGCTGGTTTCAACATTTGGTATCAGAGCCTAGGCGTTTAACATTTTCTTGGACCTCATGGTTGGAGAAGTATCCAACCAATGTATGAGGAGAAGATTGTTAGGAATAATCCCACATTGGTTGTGGGAGAGGAGAAAGCACAACTTATAAGTGTGAGGGAGCCCCCACTTATAGGACTAATCTTTTGGGGGGGGAGAAAGCACAATACCACTTATAAGGTTGTTGCTCCGTGGGCTTAGTTGTGTTCAGCCCATTTGGACCTGTGGCCCGACGAGTAAACCTGGTTGGACCTAGGCATGCGACCAGGGTCTAGATCTAACAATTGGTATCAGAGCCTAGGCGCCTAACATCTCCTTAGATCTTATGGTTAGAGAAGTGTCCAACCAATGTGTGAGGGGGAGATTGTTAGGAATAATCCCACATTGGTTGTGGGAGAAGAGAAAGCACAACTTATAAGTGTGAGAGAGCCCTCACCCATAGGACTAGTCTTTTGGGGGGAGAAGGCCCAATACCACTTATAAGGTTGTTGCTCCGTGGGCTTAGTTGTGTTCAACCCATTTGGACCTGTGGCCCGACGAATAACCCGGTTGGACCTAGGTATGCGGCCAGGGTCTAGATCTAACAATTTCTCTAGCCCAATGGATACTAGGGTGTGAACGTCTGATGGACTGTGATCCTGAAGGACCGTCGGTGTACGGTGAAGGAGCAGTGAATGGCTGAGAGACACCAATGTGTGAAGGGGGAGATTGTTGGAATAGTCCCACATTGGTTGTGACAGGGCGAGAGACCTAGTTTAAAAGTGGGGGAGTCCCTCAACTCATCGGCTAGCTTTTGGGGTGAGAAGGCCTTTACGATCCAATAAGTAGTATCAAAGCCAGAGACCTAACATCTCCCAGGGTGCGGTGTGCACAAATCCATATAGAGGGGAGTTTCCCAGAAGTGCGGTGTGCACAATCCATATGTGAGGGAGAGATTGTTAGAAAAATAATAGTCTCATATGGATTGTGGGAGAGAAAAAGCACAACTTATAAGTATAAGGGGATCTCCACCCATTAGACTAGTCTTTTGAAGGGAGGAGGCCCAATATCACTTATAAGGTTGTTGCTTGGAGGGCTTGCTAGTGGGCAGTCTGTGGGCTTAGTGCGCAGGGAGCATAGCCTATTTAAGAAAGAAGAGACCGAGGAGTGGATCCGATGAAACCAGGGTGGTCGTTGGTTTCAACAATAGTGAACATCCATTTAATTTCTGGACATACACTGTCGAAGTGTTAGATGAAGTTTGTTTTATTGTGAAATGGAGAGTTAATTGATCTGCTGCTTATGCCGATGGATTGCCCCCCATTTTGAGGATGCCGATGGATTGCTAATTTGCTATGCCAAAAAACTAGAACTACTAGCCATCCTACACGAATATTGTGATACAGTGCGTGCAGACGTGCAGTATTTGGTGTATCATCAGTTGGTATAGCTGCTGGACTGACTGACAGTCCTACTTGCAAACTGCTGTGAAGATGATTAATTCAACTTGGATTATCCAATGTCAATAGATCGGTGTCTCAGCTGTAACAAAGTTCACCACTTTGCCGGATTTGTTCTTTTTGGGAAATTGTTCTGGTCGAGTGTAGACCAACAAAATGACTAGTTTACATTCAATTTTTTTGCGATTCCCTTTTATTCAGTTCTCGTGTGAAGCCATATTCCTGTATCTGCATGCTACCATGTTCTCTTACATGATTATGGAAAACTTGTGCACCCTCATAACTAATAAAAAGAATGATGACGGATTGCATATATAATTGTTCATGCAGGTTAAGTTGGCAGGTGAAGTTGACGAGAAAAATAAAGCTACTGCATTCAGAACAGGGAACTTAATCGGTTTTCCTGGGTTTTATGGGGGTGTGTTTGTGTTTGAATGACTAAACCAATTTAAGGTCATGACCAAACTGCGGGCACAGACCGAAAATTTTGGTCCCAAACCAAACAATTACCAAAGCATGGGCAAGCCAAAGTTTCGCCCTTGCCAGTGTTGGCCCCAGCATATCACGGAGAGACTGGGAAGAAACACGTGTCCTAACAAAAACTGGTCATCAACTTGCTCACCTATGCTTTTGCCAAAAACTTTCCAAATCTTTGGGCTAATTTGGTGCCAAGTGAGCTGATCGAGTGGTTACTCGATCGAGTGCCAATATATGGCCGGCCAGGCCTATTAACAGGGAGCCGAGCCTAGCACACGTACGTACTTACGTATACGTACTCCACTCCAATGGCGCGTGCAGAGGATCGGAGTACGTATTCTGAAGCGACGTGTATTAGCGGTATTTCAATCGCAAAAGAGAAAAGAAGTATTACCGATATTTCGTTATGATACATGCGACTTGTTTGCTGTCCGGTCACTGCTGCGGTACTGCATTACAGTAGAGGGTCGATGCGATGCAAATTGGACAATTAACAGTCAAGGGTCATCGATATCGATTGATTGATCACAAGTGCAAGTGGGGATGGGGTACCCCAGATGTGATGGATCGATGCAGCAAATCGTGCCACCATGGCTGCGAATGAATGACCTTGTTGCTCCAATCCATGCTACCTTTTGGTAGTTGTGCCACCATGGGAAGTTGAGGCATATACTGCTAAGATGCTCAACAACAGGTTAGAAGATGCAGGGCTAAAGGACAAGTGGCATGTATTAGAATATTTAGCACTTTAATGATTGAATAAATTCACAAATAAATTATGACTACAAGAACAACATATATGCTAAACATGTTTAAAAGCATAAACTGGATTGGAAACATATGAATCTCATGAGCATAAACTAGCAATATAAGTATTATGAATAATGAAACATATATATTCATATTGGCAACAAAAGAAAACTACGGACTACTAGATGTTACTAGAGCGAAACGAAGAGCGGTGCAAAGAAGAGGAAGCAATCGTTGGCGAGAGGGTGCAAAAGCAATCAATGCAGAGAACGATGAGCAGTCGCGTAAGTCGCTTATCAAAAAAATCTGATTCACCCTCTCTCGTAAAGAATCTCAAGGACGATGGTTTCGAAGACCTGCTCTCCCCATGACCAGTGCAAACCGATGAAGGGACAAAATAGCCGGCAACAGCAGAGACGCAAAGATACACACACTCAAATACGAATACGACAGAATATGTAGAGTTTCCCTCTTATAGACTTCAGAAGGAAGGTGCACTAATCATAATTAATGCCACGTGATTATGGCATTTTTAATCATCTTCCATTCTAACACAAGTGCATGGCAAAAACAAAATTACAAAAGAAAGCGACGTCTAGACCCACAGCCGAACCTGACATAGTAGCAAAATTCACTCACACATCACGTGGTTGCAAAGCCTAGCATAGCGAGTGAGCAGGCGCGTATAGTCCTTCTTTCTCTTGCTTCACCAAGGCTAGATATGTCCCGCTTTATAAAGTGATGTCTCTCTACCTTGGCTAGAAATGTAGTACTAATGCATGAGTGGACTTTTGAAATTTTCCTAAGAATTGTTAATGAAGGAATGGGGCAAGGCCCATTATTCCAACAGCACGCGCGGCGGCGTCCAACATTGCGACGTGAGAATTCAGCCATGGGCTTGATTACTTCAGGTTAAACCAAACATTGTCCCATGAAAAAATCTATAGCCAAGACAAAAAAAGAAGTCTAGACATGTCCCCGGAAAAAAGTCTACGCTACCCTGAAAAAAAAAGGATGATCAGGTGGCAGACTATACTTAGTCAACTTAATGTGGCAGTGGAAGGCACTGTAAAAACTCTCATTTTCCAAATAGTAGGCCACAATTCTAGAGTATTTCTTCAAAGCGAGTTACAAGATCAGGTGGCTGACTCCCCCGACGTTTCGGGAGTCATTGATCAGGATAGATGGGCATACAACTCAACGGAGAGAGCAACACCACCACCCACAAAGAGAGGCTTACAGTCTTGCAGAGAACGAAGGGAAAGGACAAAAAAAATTTTATAAGGCGACCGGTCCATGGCTGCACAACTCGCCGCCTTGAGCCATTGCCGGACGTTCATCGGACTCAACTTGCAGCTGCTCCACATACAGCCGCCCAACGCCGGAGGTCACCACTCCGTGGCCCTTTGCCACACTGTTATGTTAGGGTGACTCACGTCTGCGGCAACGGCGGTGGTGAGGTCAGTGCGCGCTCCCGGGCCGGCGACGAGGATGAAACCTGGCGTCCCTTGCGCACGAACACAGAGAGGAAAGGAGGGATTAGGAAGAGGGAAAGGTGGCACACCACATGCTCGAGGAAGCCAAGGTCGAAGCTCGACCAGTCTGGTAGAAGCGAGCAGCGACGGAGTGGACGCGCTCCAGGTTGGCGGCGCGGGCGTCGAATCGTTCTGGCCTCCCTGCAGCGAGGAAGAGAGAGGGAGTGGGAGCGTCAGATATATAACGTCGAGGCGGCCCGAAAGAATGAAGAAAGCGAGGGAGGAGCTCGCTCGAGACGACAAATTTGAGCTGCCGGAAATGGAGGTGAGGCGGCGCGTTCAAATTCCTTTCCGATTCGTGGGGGAGAAGAGGGGAGAGTTGCGGGGAGAGAGCTCGCGAGAGAGAAGGGCTTGGGGAAGAAGATGCTGCATTGCGGGGTGGAAGTGATGCTGGGCTGTATTTTGGACTAAAAGGAGAGAATATGGGAGACGGCTGGGCCGAGATGGGCCGGCACTGATGGGATGGCCCAGGCACGGGTGGTTTTGAAAATAGGGTTTTGCTCTGTCCGGACAGACCCATCTCATTGGCAGCGGTATCCTCCTGTGTTCCCTCGTGGCTTGAGGAAGTAGCGGAGGGGTATACCAGGGACCCAAAGTCCAGTTAGCTGCTAATGGAACTGAGCATGGAGAATGCCAAGCACCCGAGATTCCAATTGAAGGAAGGCATATTGAGATGGCAGGGACGTGTTTGGGTTGGTTCTAATCCAACATTGCAATAGACCATTATTAGTTCCATGCATTCGAGTGCTATCGGAGGGCATTCGGGATTCCAAGTAAACATATAGTAGGATTCATAAATTGTTTGCGTGGACTGGTATGAAGAAGGATGTGCGTGACTATGTTGCAGCCTGCACAATCTGTAAACAAGCAAAGGCCGAACATGTTCGTTATCCCGGATTGCTTCAACCACTCCCAGTCCCGGAACACGCATGGCAGACGGTGTGTCTATGGATTATATTGAAGGATTACCAAGGTCTGCAAGTTTTAACTGTATCATGGTGGTCATGGACAAGTTCTCACGGTATGCTCACTTTGTGGCTCTATCTCATCCTTTCACTGCCCTACAGATTGCACAGGCTTACCTTCACCATATTTTCAAGTTACATGGATTGCCTCAATCCATCATTTCTATCGAGATTGGATTTTTACTAGTGCCTTGTGGCGAGAACTATTTAAACTAGTGCAGACCCAATTGAGGATGAGTTCTACTTACCATCCTCAAACCGACGGCCAAACCGAGCGGATTAATCAATGTGCAAAGGCTTATCTCCGTTGCTTTGTGCATGCATGTCCTAAGAAATGGGTCGACTGGCCGTCTTTGGCGGAGTTTTGGTACAACACCTCACACACATTCAGTACTGGGCAAATCCCTTTTGCGGTACTATATGGACACACTCCACGCCACTTTGGAATTGTGGATGTTTCTACTTGTGCTGTTCAGGACTTGAAATCGTGGCTGACTGTGAGAAATCACATACGGGCTTCTGCGTCAACATCTGAATCGGGCCAACCAACGCATGAAGACTCAAGCAGATTCTAAGCGACCAGAGAGTGTGTTTGCTGTTGGAGACTGGTGCAATGGTCTGATACTTGTCCATCTAGCTCCACTTGGGAGGATTATGGGAGGATTATGAGGACCTTCTCTGCAGATTTCCATAGCACCGGATTGGGGGCAAGCCGGTTCCAAAGGGGGGAGAATGTTACGGGACTGTGCCCTGTTCATAACATTGCCCAGCCCGTCCGACAAAAGATGTAGAAGGCCCAGCCAGAGATATCTCAGTGAGGATTGGGTGGTGTAACAGCCCAGGCGATATGTGTCTTCCAACTGGGACCCATCGGACAGACCCGAGAAGGCATCCGGCTTCTTATGGTTAGGGATTCGGCAGTAGGGAGGCATCCAGATTTTTGTGCAGACAATATACTCTGAACTTTTAGATTTTAGTTACTCTTAATAGGTGGGTTCTTTTAGACTGTACTTTATAATTTTTAGTTTAAAATTTTAAATTCTGACTGTTTGTGAGAGAAAGTATAAAGAAATATATTTGTGTGTGATTTTAGATGATATAGATAAAGTCAAAATAATATCTACTACAATCAATTTTTATATTCTATCTTAAATAAATACTCTATTTAAAAGTTTAAAAATTAGCTAAATTATAAGGCCCCGTTCATTTTGGTTTAAAACCAGTTTCTGCTTCTAACTTCTGTTTTTTTCACTATTCAGTAATTTTGACTTTTTTGGATTTTTTTATCTTTTCTTTTTTTCTCGTATTTCTTTACATTGTTCGTGATGAGTTAACATATTTTTTTCTATTTTTATATATTTTTTAATTTAATTATGTTAAATAAACTAACTTAATTACAGTAAAATATAATTCAGTTACAAAAAAAAATTATAAATTAATATTATTCTGAACATCTCTTAAATCTAAGAAATCATTCTTTGTTGTTGCATCGGTCTTGCGTGTCCTCCCGTGCATAAACAAAAACTGCTGTCCTTTTCCCGTCGCGTCCAGCTTGCACAGGTCGTCGGCTTTTCCCATTAGCAGAAGCTTCCTGGTCAAGCAACGCCACAGAAGGAGGAGGAGGGCAGAAGCAGCTGTAGACTGTAGTTATTCTTCTCCTCGGCTGACGCAGGTCGAGGACAGAGAGGGAAGTTAATTGCTTGCAAAGAGAGAAGTCTTTGACTTGCCGTTGCATCGGGACGACACGCAAGAAAGGCGGCAGGGGCTGTCCCGTTCTTGTCCGAGCGTGGGACACGACAGGAGGACTCTTTGGATGCGTCAGGATAGAGACAGCAAAGCGTCCACGCAAGTGGGCTCGCTACTTCCAGCTTCGACTTATAATTTATTACTGTAATTTATAATTATTAAATTATTTATAAACAAGATATTATAAATAAAGAGTATAAAATAACAAAAACTCACATATAATTTTAGTAGATATAAATAAAGCCACTACAGTATATACTATAATTAATTTATAAACTTTATGTTAAAAAAGACACTTCATTTAGAAACTAGTTACTATAAAAAACTAAAAAATAGCTTTTTAAAGTTAAAAAGAATTCGTCCGAATTGAAGTGCGTGTTTTCGGTCTCGAGTTGGAACCTGGTGGACGCCTCCAAATAGTGTGTACATGAAGATCAGCCATACAATTACCATACATTTAAAGATCAGCCATACAAACCTGGTACGTCTCGTACAGTGGCGAAGCCAGAAAGAAAATGGAGGGTGGGCTCAAAGCATATTGGTGGTGAAAAACATCAGCGAAGTTATACTCGGAAACATCGTAGTCTATACGTGAAAAGTGGTCCAAATAAAATAAAATCAAAAAAAGTATAAAATAGGTATTCGAAAGTATATTATGAATTTAGATGATTTTAAAATTTTGAACCACTTGATTCAGAGTATGGATGGTTGAGAACGGATCATTGGAAGGTTTACCGAAGAAGACAATATAGAATAAGATAAAAGAAACAATGTGCAGTGGTGTTATTTTTGTGGGTGATGCCTATTGATATAGCTAGGCAAGATAGTTTTTGGAACAAATTTATCATGATTTTGATTTGGTTTTGGCAAACTGGGAAAGAATCGTGCCGTGGAAAACAGCAGTAATTTTTGCTCTCGAGCAACGGAAACGCTTAGAGCGGAGAGAAAGGCAAGAAGTAAATAAGTAGCAAACAAAATGACAAACATTACTAAAAGTGGGTTGTTGGTTATTACCAATGGCAGAAAGTTTTTGATTTGCTTTGCTTTGTTCAAGCAAAATAGCAAGCAGTAAGTAATGTAAGGGCAATAAGTAAATATATAAAATCTCTTCTGCTTTATATGTTGATTGCCGGTGGGGGAGGTGAGGTTCAAGCCTCACTAAGCTCCCCCGCTGGCTACGACCCTGGTTTCGTAGGATGTTGGTTGGAGACAGACATTCCCATGGTGGTCTTCGAGTTCATCCCCAATGGATGCCTCTACAGTGTGCCCCATGGAACCGAAAAGCATACTCTCTCGCTGCTGCTGATACGCTTGGATATTGTGAATTCTTTTGGGCTATGGATTATAATTTTTGGCATAAAATTTTTGAACCTGACTCTTCACGAGAGAAAGTATGGAGAGAAATATCCGCGCGTGATTTTGATCGATATATATAGATGAAATCGGGACAAGGTCTATTACAATTGATTTGTAGACCTCACATTAAAAAACACTTTGTTTGAAAGTTAGTTACTGTAGAAAGACAAACCATAAATCCAAAAAAACCTATCCATTGGCTCCGCAAAAGCTCTCGCCTTCATTCCCATGCTAGCCACAAGATCCTTCATGGAGACGTCAAATCTGGCAACATTCTTCCGCTTATTTTGGTTTCAGCTTTTAGCTGCTATCTTCATAATTTTATCTTTTTTTGGCTTTTTGATTTTTTTTGTGTTTTTTTGTGTATTTTTTCCCCTTTCTTTGCATTACTGTGATGATATAACATTTTTCATTATTTTTTCAATTTTAAATTTAATTACGCTGAAAAAACTATTAGCAGCTACAGTGAAAAAAGCTACTACAACATCAAAAAGCTATAAATTAAGACTTTTAAACCTAAATGAGCATCAACCAAAGATCCAAGCTCTTGTCGATGGAGAACAAGTACTAGGGATGCAAGTGGTCCGAGTCAATCCATTTGCCCATTTGGCCCACCCCTAAATCTTAGCACCAAAAGTAGTGGGCTGATCTTGTAATAAGGAGATCCAAGTAGGATAGGACCCTAACGACCCTAGGGTTGACCCCAACCCCTACTTGAGCAATGCGCAACTTCCGGTGACTACAGGCAAATAGGAGATCGATCAAGTAGTAAGGAAATAGAAAGGAAAATCGCCGTAATCACTGGTGCCTGCACCAGCAAGTTACTACAGAGATTACACCTACGAGGAGGCAAAAATGACTGTCCAAAAAACTAGATCTAGTGTGCCCACTGGTGCCCCTATCTTCTCGATTTTTCCTTCCGATTTTTACGTGAAGCTAGGACAAGCACTCTTGTGTAGGTCGATCAACCACCTAAGTTCGATTTTTCTCCACCGGTGGCTTTGTTCTGATTTTTTCCACAAGTTTGCCCACTGACGGAGGACATCGGATGTGGTTTTCTGCATCGGTGGTGACTGTACCGGTGTTACTGACCTACAGATCTGGGATGTGGTGGTGTAGTGCGACGACGAGTAGTGACTTGGCTTCGTCGTCCTCGATCTCATATTAGATGATGGCGGCCTGGATCCGGTGGCTTTCTCGAGCTCGGCCTAGATCTGGTGTCTTCCTCGAGCTCGGATCTAGTCGATGTGTATTGCCCTCAACCTCGGCCGATGGCTGTGTAGCTTCTTCCTCCCAAATCCGGCAGATTCCTCAAGCTCAAGGATTGGCCACGACGGCGGTGGGCGACGATGGTGGCACATGAAGCGGTGCAATTGAGCAGTTGAATTTTTTCCTCCATATTTTTTCTGATTTTTGTGAATCTTCTTTGTTCATCCAATCTTTTAAGACGGGCCGACCTTGGGAACCTAATGGCCTCGTAGGTTCTAACCAGACAAGGGGTAGAGCCAACCCTTTATCCTAACATTTGGTAAAGGGCCATAAGGACTGAGGAACGAGCCGGCCCATCTCGCCCCATTTGCATCCCTAACAAGTACACAGGGTTCGTGATAGAGGACAGAGGTTACATCGATCATGTGTACATGAAGATAGGCCTTCTCACGGAGAAGAGCAATGTTTACAGATCTGGTGTCTTCCTCGAGCTCATCCTCGAGCTCGGATCCAGTCGATGTGTATCGCCCTCGACCTCGGTGATGGTCACAGTAGCTTCTTCCTCCCAATATGTGGTGGTTACAATATGTGGTGTGCAGGAGAGTGAGTGTGTGTTCTTGGGAGTTGGGACACTGGTTTATAGTGCTATTATTTTTTGCTACGATTTATGGCTTTTGGTTGTAGCTTGTTAGTTAATAAATAGTGATTACTAAGAGAAACCAAAACACAAAAGCTGTTGAAAACCAAAAACAACAGGGCATGTGTGTTTACAATTCACACTAAAACCTATTTTACGAAAACTCATTTATAACCATCGTGATCCAAACAACCATGCTCATGTGCATCAATAAAAGAGGAACATTATCTTTAGACCTACACACGGTTATACATGTCCATATTGCTTTAGGGGGCGCTCGTTTTAGCAATAGCTTCTGGCTTTTGGCTGAAATTTTACTGTATTTTACTGTAGCTTGTTTTTTTACTGTAGTTGATTTGATTTTTTGGGCATAATTAATTTTAAAAAATGTAAAAATAGAAAAAACATGTTAACACATTAGGGACAATACAAAGGAACACAGGAAAAAAAAAGAAAATACAAAAAAGCCTAAAATATCTAAAAAATTCAGAAAAAGACGAAATACTGAATAGTGAAAAAAAGCAGAAGCTAGAAGCTGAAGTCAAAAAAAAAGCCGAAACGAGCGGGACCTAATACAATCCTCTGAAAGAACAAGAGGCTATACTCGCCAACTGCACTTTGCCCTAAACAAGTGCTCATATCCTCACGTCCAGTATACAACAAACCATGGTGCTTACCAGCCTGTCACAACTCATATGAACGCGCATGCAACCGCTTTTGGTTTGTGACCAAGCCTCTGCTACAACAACAAAAGTTTTTTTTTCAAGTAATTCACACAAAAGTTCGGAGGTGGAATGGCATGAAATTTTAACTACGTTTTTAACGAGACGGGCACGAGAGGAATGAAGATGGCGGCCACCACCTGCATTGTCGCCTCCACCGTCTACAGTTACTTAGGACTGGGCTAAGATCAGCAAGTCACGATGCCGGCCTATCAAGCTTTGAGCCATGTCTGGACCTAGTCGGAGGCGAGACGGGCCGACACAGTATGGCATAGTGGATAATAGGGCCAAACCAACATGACACAATGTGATCCAAAGCACGTTGGGCCTGTACGTTCTGGCACGGCACAGCCTAAGTTACATCTCTATTGATCAGACATGCTCCTTCTAAGTCTTCCCTGGAAATGGATAAGCTCGCTTGTCCATGACGACCATGAGCGATGTGGTCGTGAGAGTGTGTCGCTGAAAAGGATTGAAAGGGATTGCAATATATATTTACATGGCAAAATCCCAAAAAAAAGATTGAAATAAGTATTTCTTACTGTGCTCAATAATTAATCATATCGCGCGAGCGCCATTGGTAAAGAGTTAGTACTAATTTATCTTGACTTGCCTTCACTCGCTGACATACTGTTTGCATTTACGTGCATACATAAATCGAGTCTTGTCACACCGTTCCAACTCAGCATCTACCGACTATCCTATACTTGAATTTGTTTACTATTTAAATTTTGTAGCTTTTCACCTGAAATAAGTAAAAAAGTTTTCCCGATACGTCATCAGCAGCATGCATTGCATGTAGACGCACGCTTGCCTATATACAAATATACACACATGCATGCTCGACTGGAGCTTTCGGTCGGGTTAATTTACAAGCATGAAATACTCCTACCTAGTAGCCATGCCACTTCCACTACTCTCCCAGCTGGAGCCGACGCCGTCGTGCGCCCGCACCGTCTTTGACGTGTCGCCGGATGCACGGCCGTGGCGGCGTCGTACACATTCCCTTCCCATTCGGCATCGGCGACGGCTGCACCTGGCTGAGCTCGAAGCACTTCACCATCACTTGCAACCATAGCTTCAACCCTTTCAGACCATAGCTACTATTCTCAATAGGTGTATTCTTTTATGCTGTAAGCTTATGATTTTTGCTTAAATTTTTTAATTTTTACTATTTATGATAGAGAGTGTAGAGTAATATACTCGTATATGATTTTGGACGATATAAATAAAATTAGAACAATATCTACTACAATCAACTAATAAACTCCGTCTTAAAAAAATACTTTGTTTGAAACTAATTACTGTAAAAAGCTAAGTTATAAGTTCAAAAGAACCCAATATTCAAAGTTGACTGTTAGACCATGTGGCCAGGTCTAGGTGATTTTAGATGAAGAATAATTGACAACATTGGTTATGATATTAATTATGGTGTGTTGCGTGTGTGCAGTTTGACGTTGGTCAAGTTCGAGCGAATTTGTGCTAGGAAAATATTCTTTGATTTTTGCATGTGCAGGTTGGAGCATGGAGGCGATCGTGGTCGATGACGAAGAGGACCGGGACTAGGATGGGGAGATCCAAGGTCAGGCGGTCGAGGGAGTCACGAGATGGTCGAGCTCATGCTTGAGCACGTGAAGGTCAAAGGTGGATAATGCGTGGAGAAGATACAGTAGGTGCGGTTCTAGAGGCTTCGATACGTGGAAGGCTGGAAAAATCAGTAGCGTAAAAAGAATTAAAAAACCCATATTAGGAAGGGTTTTGGGTCCCTTGAAAAGTAGTGAGCCAAAAAGCCTGATTGAGACGAAAAGGCTCAGGAAGAGTTGTATTAGGGTTTTTAATGGAGTCCTTGTGTAAAAGGAAACGGAGTGTTTCCGAGGAGATAAAAAGGCGGCTACGTGCGTGCGTCGGGTGAGTAGTACCGTGCTTTTTGAAAGAGAGAATAGGAGGCGTTGGCGGCTTGATCTACTGGTTTTTTTGCTTTGGAGTGGAGAAAAATACCGGCGACATTGTTTTTGGATGGCCAGCAACATTGATAGCTAGGAGGCCTAGCTAGGCGACGTGACTTTTGATGTTGAGAAAGAGGATTTGATATGCTCAGGGCATCTCTAATGGTCCTAGCTAGCAACTAACTAGAAGATTTCCACATCATCAACCAAATAGCTAGCATACAAAGGACTGTCTATAAGGATAGCTATTTGATACTTACATGCACACACAGTCATTTATAGAGACTGCCTCGTTTTCTGTTATAACCTAGTGCTTAAGGAAGAGTCGGCTCGATTTTTTTTGCATACTCTCTTTCCTCCACATAGGATTTATGCTGATGTGTACATGCAAATAACCAGCTGACTCAGATCATTGGAGATGCCCTCAGTGTTGGGTGAGAAAAAAGCAACGCAGGCAAGACTTCTTGGTGGTTCTAGTGATTCCATTAATTGAGTTCTCTCTCTTACTTTTGCATTAGAATAAAAAGCTCTCTCCTAGTTGCATGCATTGAGTAATTTTACTATTTGCATCTGGTAACTAGCGCCGTGACTTTTCAAGATAAAAAGGGAGAGGCGGCTTTTGAAGTTTGGCCGTGATTTTTTTTTTTGGTGAGCGCCTCTTGTGATTTTTTTGGGTATACAATAATTTTTGGAAGAAAAGAAAGCCGAGCAGCAACGATTTACACATGGACTTTTATCGAAACAGTAGGGAAGTGCGAATTGACGTTGTGTAAAGAATTGTCTCTTTATTTGCGTGCTGTCTTTGTTTTGGTTTTGTTATTATTTACATATTAAAAGAGTAGAAGACAGCAAGTTAGTGAAAAAGAGTTCTGTTACGGATCACAATCATTCACCTCCCTCTGATTGCTATCGACGATCCTACAAGTGGTATCAGAGCAGGTTGCTATAGCGTCAGAGAGGTATGTGAATCGTCCCCCCATGCTAGATGGTACTGATTTTGCTTTTTAGAAGTGTCGTATGCAAGCTTATATTGAGGCTCAAGGTAGTGATGTTTGGAGAATAGTTTCTGCACTATATGAGGTTCCTACTGTTGTTACTATTTTAAATAAAGCAGACATAGATTTAAATGCTCAAGCTCGCAACTTACTATTTCAAGAGATTTCTCGCAAAGAATTTGATCGTGTAGCTCATATTAAATCTGTTTATCTAATATGGAAAACTCTTTGCGATTATCATAAAGGAACCACTAAAATTAAAAAGGTGCGTAAAAATCTTTTTCAAAAAGAATATTCTGGTTTTGCTATGAAGCCTGGCGAATCCATTGATGATCTCTTTGCTCGCTTTGAGAAAATATTAAGTAATTTGTGTGGTGTTGATGTCATCCCTACTGATGAAGATAATGCAACTAAAATTTTGAGATCTTTGGGTTCCGAACGGTTGATGGTTGTCACAACTATTAATCAAACTGTTGATCTAGATACTTTAACTATAGATGATCTCTATTCTAGATTGAAAACCTATGAGATGGAAGCTTTGTCATCTAAGATTGAAAATTTTTCATCTTTAGGACTTGTGACTAACCCCATGCAGGTTGCTTCGTCGAGCTCTTTATCTTGTGTTTCTTTGTCTACCTTGTCTTCTTTTTTAGAGGACCAGTTCGAGCAGCTCTCTGAAGAGGATTTGGTGTTGATATCCTCACGATCATATAAGGTACTTAACAATATGAGGATGAGGAAGCGAGGTGGCATTTCAAGTCCGATTAGGTGCTTCGAATGTGGCGAAGTTGTATTCAACTATCTCCCCAGTATCAGTTTGAGTTATATAGATAGGCTCTAGTATCTGTGTAAGGTTTAGGTTACATAAATAGAGGATATGTGATATATTCCATAAAAAATGCATGCAAGGTAACAGAGATTAAAAAAAAAATCTTCCGATGCTAGGCCAGGCCAAGAATACAGAGATCAACATGATGGAACACAATGCCCATGAAAGTACCTCATGGTCACATCACAGCAGATACGGAGGAATCTTGAACACATATAGCATGTGTGATCTTCGAAATTCCGAAAATAACCTTTAGAACAGGAAAATTCCAAATCTAGCCCCCTCCCCAACAGCACAACGATAGTGGTGCGGTCGGACCACTCACTGTGGCGGTGACACGTGACTAGTGGTGCAGTCGAGAACCGCACCACTCACTGTGGCGACGACACGTGGCTAGTGGTGCGATCAGGGACCGCACCACTCAAGTGATAGCCACGTGTCGCCCGACTGCACCACTCAAGTGGTAGCCACGTGTTGCCACCTCAGAGTTGCACGGTTGGAGAAGAGGCTATATTTAGAATTTTCGTATTTTAAGAGTTATTTTTGAAATTTTGAAAATCATGTGTCCAAATTTCTATAGAGATCAACTTCCCTCTGTGGCAGCTTCTGCTGTCCTTTTCCCGTCACGTGCAGCGGGCACAGCATCTCCCCTGGTCCAAGTCATCGGCTTTTCCCATTAGCAGAAGCTTCCTGGTCAAGCAACGCCAGAGGGAGGAGGAGGACAGCAGTGGCTGTAGTTATTCTTTTCCTCGGCTGACGCAAGTCGAGGACAGAGAGGGACGGCACGCAATAAAGGCAGCAGGGGCTGTCCTTCTTTTGTCCGAGCGTGGAACACGAGAGCACTCTTTGCTTGCGTCAGCATACAGTAAATCGTGCACGCAAGTCAATAGAAAAAAAGCTTGGGCCCGCTCTCTTGGCATCGACTTATAATTTTCTTAAGATAGCATTGATTTATAACTTATAATTTTTAAATTTTAATTATTTATAAGATAATACATAGAAAAGAATAATTATATATGGTTTTAGAGGCTAGTTAAAAAACACCTCTTAAAAAATGCCTCTATGTATGATTTATCTTGTAGTAACCTTGATTTAGAGTTTAAATCGAGTCAAGATATAGCAGAGTCTCTCTATATGTTATTCAAGTTAAAGTTATGACTAACTTAAAGTTCGAGTAGTACGTATGTTAGTTGAAGAATATTAGTCTATAGAACAAAGAGACTGTAACCAATTTTATAGGAAAGAAGCAAACAAGAGAATAGAAAAAAATTCATAAAACTCAGCTACCTAGTTACGATCAGAACAAATCTTTTTTTACTTTCTCTATTTATTTACGACGTGCGATTTTTTTCTAATGATAAACTTAATAATTGATACCAGAGTCTATACTAATATGATCGGAAAGAAAAATTCGTCGGTCTCGAGGTGGGACACACGACAGAAGCCGATGGCGCGCAACCAGATGGGAAGCAGCCGAGAGGCAGCGTCCAGTGCTTCCCTCCTGCGTCCGCGGTTGTTTCGAGCAAAGTGTCGCACGGCATCGCAGCGAGTCAAGACAGTCGCACAAAAATTCCACCGCGTCATTTCTAGGACGCGGGTCCACAGGCGCGCTTGTTTTACCATGGAGCAACCACTGACTCCGTATATACTCGCATCAGTATTCAGTAAGTCACGGAGATAGCGACGCTTTCGACCTGGCACGGTGCTCAAAGTAGCTGCGGGCTTTTGCTCCTAGCGACGAGCCGGTTTCCCAAACACTGTACATTTTTTTTTGTCTCTTTCCTATTTTTTTTTGTTTTTTTGATATTTTTGTGTTTTATTTTTTTCCCGTATTCCTTTGCATTGTCCGCTCTAGATTAGCATGTGGTTTTTATTTTTATATTTTTTTAAATTTAATTATGCCCAATAAGCCAAGTCAGCTGTAATAAAAAAATCAGTCAGTTACAGTGAAATTTCAGCCAGAAACTATCGCTATTCCAAACGCCCCCTAAAAAACATAGCTTTAGGTAGTGCTTTGAATGGAGGTTGTGTATGTTTTTTTATTGTAATTAGTTTATTTTTTATTATGACTGATAGTAACTTATTTGATATAATTAAATTTAAAAAAATTAAAAAAAGAAAAACACATGTTATCCCATCACGAACAATGTAAAGAAATACGAAAAAATAGCAAAAAAGCTCAAAAACCAGAAAAAAGATAAATAAAAAATAGTGAAAAATAAACTAAAAGTTGATCGCAATCGTTGAAATAAGCGGGACCTTAATCGTTCTAAAAAGTACTATCAGAGGCCAGTTCTAACGTCTCTCGTCCAATTGCACGGTGAGATGTTGTCTGTATATACATGCACGCGTGCAGTAAGTTCACCTTTGATACATGAGATGTACTATCTTGTAATTGTTGTACATGCCAAGGGGCAAAACGATAATTTCACAATTGCTAATAAAAGAGAGATAGAGAGGGTCCACCTGTCGATGGACCAAATAGAAGAGATAAGGGGGGAGGATTCCTCCTCCCCATTTCTCCTGAGCCGAGCGGGTGGAGAGGGCGACCGAGCGGGCGATGACAATGGAGGCCCTGGCATCGGTGCGCTTCTCGTGACGGGTGAGCTCCTCCCCGTGAGACCCGCTCCCCCGTGCGACCTTCTCCCCTTCCCCGTGCGACTTGCTCCCAATCTGGTTTGTGTGGGCGCAATTTGGCTTGGGTTCCACAGATCTGAGGACAAGTGGGCTTGGCGGGGAAGGGAGGAGCTGCGGCGGTGGCCCAGGAGACTCGGCCCCGGCCGTTGGTGGCGCCGGCGCCGAGTGCTCTCCCCCTTCCTCTCTCGGCTATAAGTAGGGGTCAGCTCTTCTTCTGTGATGCATCTGAACACAGTGAGCTCTCCTCTTCCTCATCTCTCTTAATTCCCTATACTGCCTCTGGTGTGTGGTGTCTCTGTGGTTGCTTGGATCGAGTCGCCGACCTCAGTTCCCTTCGGTGCTTGATGGCAAAGTGTTTGGTCGACTCCTACCGTGAGCTTGTGCGGCGTTCCCTGACCTCGGCTTTGTTGGTGTGTGTGCATACTCCGGCGAAGAGAGTTTTGTATCTCCGATTGCCTGTGTCCTCTCTCACTGTGGTGCAGGGAGCCGCTAGGTTTTCTGGGACAGCGCCCTATGGCGTGTTTAGCTCCATGACCTTCTCGGTGATTTCGAGTATCACCGGCTTTGTGAGTATACGGTTTTTAATTCTTTGCATTTGAGGCTTATTCATATACTGAAATTGCAAAGAATCGGTGGGCTGTGATGCTCAATGACGAATATGGTTATGTGCTGAAATTGGATGAGTTAACATTGAGCTCAAATCTTCATTAGCTTGCTGTCCATCTCATTGAATGATTACAAATTGAACATCTGTGAATTAGTCAGTGATCTTATAGTTCATCAGTCTTGCAGTTTTCGGCATATGCATGTTAGTGAATCACTTGAATTCATATTACATGTTAATGTGGTTTGTTAAGCACAACTTGATAAGTTGAGATATTATAATTTGTTATTAGATCAGGTTGCATTTGCTTATGTCCCTGTTGGTTTCAAGTGATTATTTTTGAATACATGCTCAACAAGCTGAACATATATGATCTGAATGGTTTTGTAATTGAGATTGATCTATTGTGATTTAGAGCTCAAAGTTCTCAACTCACTTTGACATATCCAATTGATGAAGAGAATAAAACCATAAGTAGCGGGACGACCAAGAATTAATCTTGTGTAACTCTACTTCTGAGAGCACTAAAATCAATTAAAACTTTAGCTTATTACTGGTCTTAATTGGTTTCATATTATTCACATTGACATACATGTTCAATTTAAGAGTAGTCTTTCTTCTTTTGTTGAATATGTGCTATGTTACAAATGATATGACTGAATTAAATGGTTACATACAATTTATGTCATTTGTACACATCTTAGTATATTTTATTCTTTTAGTTAATTATACTGAAATTATATTGCTATTTATGTTTATACCGTAATTACTATAATATTAATTAATATATGTACACAATAGGGCCAAATTAACACATGATGAGTTGGTCAACCGTAAAACAAGTGGTGGCTTTGCACATACGACCGTTTTGTAATTTGTATCTACTACGCCAGTGGCAGGGTAGCTATCAAATTTCACTAAGATTATTAAAAATGGGAGTAAGACGTGCACGGTTTTTAGTCACGTTGCCCTTGGAACAGTTACTTTCACAAGCACGGTTTTTAGTCACGTTGACCTTCGAACAGTTACTTTCATAGGAAACAACCTAGTAACTTAATTTGTCCCATGCATTCAAGATAGTTTGACAATGGCCTCATCTGATTGGTTTTTTTTCTACTAAGGATTTAGATTTTAGAACAAAAAGACCATGGATGTTTAAGTTTCGTGACACGTGAGAACCACCTCTTAGTGGTGGACAATAGAGTTGTGGATATATGACTTCACTCATAATTAGTTTAAATTTTGATGGTTACTTTTTATGCACATACGAGTGCAGTTTAGTAGAATCTTTATAAGATTGCATATTTATCTATGGTCTCTGTGTTTCTAAATGTGTACTAAAAAGGCGTACACGTGTGTATATACATGAGGTGTGCATATGTTGTAATGTTTGTTGGAAATCTCTCAAGATTTCTCATTCTCTTTCTTGTATTTTCTCTCTATCGAGAGAGATAAATACAAAACTAACTCATGCGAGACCAGTTTTTTCCAACACAAATTAACTCGTGTATTTCATTCAAGAGAAGTGCTTAAATAGATACAGTTGAACCGCATATATAGACCATACACCCACTACTAACGATTACGCACTGACCTCTTAAAATTTCTCCACAATCCACATGACTCGGCCCTCTAGTACTTATTCTGACTCCTACGACAGCTACTCAACTCCTTCTATCATTGCTACTCGACTCCGACTGATTCGATCAGATAGCTAATTTTGCAATGCAAATATATTGGGGTCTGTGCCGTATGGATGGAGACTTAAATTTCTTATTTTATAGGAAACAATCTTAATTATATACTGTGATCTAGCTATGTTCATTTCATGTGGCTCATTTGCATAATATGATATTTGAAACCCCTAAAAAGCAATGGCTACTTCATCAAACGCCTAAAATGTGCCTTCTTGAAACTCCTGGAGTATGGTTGATACCTACACAAAACTCTTGAAACAAACAACTACGAAACTGAGATGAAAATGTTATAATTAGTTGCGCATTTGTATATAATTTCAAGTTTTTTACGAAGATCAATGAGACAGGGTAGGTAAGGGCTGGGATCCACATGGACACAATGTTTTGATATTTTAATTTTTTTAATCATTTTTAGAGTTTTTATTCAAAATGTTTACATGTTAAAACCAAAATTGATTGAAATTTTCAATCCCAATTTTCTGTACATATTTCGAAGTCTAAATTCTTTAGATTTAAAATTTGCATTTCTAACTATATGGATAGGAAAGTATCTTCAGTTTGAAATTTATTTATATATTTAGTAACCACGACTTTTAGAATTTTTATTCAGAATTTATATAGCTTTTGATTCTATTTTTTGGAATTTTAGCCCCCTTTTTATATTCCAATTTCATATATTAAGTCGAAATTTGTATGTAATCGGAGATCACAATTCCAAGTCATGAACCACTTTTCTTCAAATCTTTTGTTGCAAGCTTTCTATTTTCGATGCCATTATTTTTGAAATATTTAATGCGGAATTTATATACATAAATGTTATAAAATTTGTTACAATCGTACTTGCCGTGGATTCTACTTACAACTTGGGGCCATCGGACGGATGCATCCGCACAGGCTGCATAATTATATAAAAAAAGTTAGTGCTAAAAGTTTTGAAATATTTAATTTTGTAAATCATATAAACTTGGTTAACAAATTTCTGATTTTACTTCCAAATTTACATATTTTGAATACCATATAAATATATAATCCACAATATATACCTGGGTGACACAACTTTTTTGGAATTAGTAATTCCAAATTTCTAAATTAATCACAGCATAGCTCACAAGCACGCATGCAGGTCAATTAATTTCTCTACTCACCGAGCTAACTAAATCAAAATTCGGAGCGCCACTAGCAATGCTTCCTCCAAAAAGTGAGATTGGAGCCAAAAGAACAGCTCAAAACTGAAACAAAATTCAATTTTGGGGGTAAAACTTTCGTTAGGGTATCTCTAATGATACTGAGTTAGCTGGCTATTTACATATACACATCAGCATATATCCTATGTGGAGGAAAGAGAGTATACAAAACACAAACAGCTAGCTACTATTTCGTCTCTAGTGTATAACGCAAAATGAGTCAGCATCTATAAATGACTGTGTATGTATGTAAACATCAAATAGCTACCCTTATAGATAGTTCTTTGGAATACTAGTTTTTAATATGTACTCTATAAATGATGTGAAATCCTTATAGATAGTACTTAGTTAGGATTATTAGAGATACCCTTAGTTGGTGTATGAGCAGTAGAGTTCACGTAAGCATTCTCGTGGCTTCTACTGCCAGTCTGCCACGAGCATTGAGGAAAGATTGCCATCTGATATTAAATGTCACTCCTCGAGAGATTGACGATGACAACTCAACAGCAAGTAATGCTATGATGCTTGATATGAACATGGAGCCAATTCAAGAAAAATATGCACCAGCGGTTGCTTGAGGAAGATGCGGACCTTTCACAAGGTGATGAGAGGGCTTTGCTCCTTCAAATTCAGGTATGAACATGGCCCTTCATTGTTTCATTCTCTCATGCATTTCTGCATGAGCATTCTTGTCGTACTTAGTTGCTTAGCTAGATTCTTTTTCACTTTTAATCAACTTATGTTTGAACGGATTGTAGTAAATAGCTTTTAAATGATGTGTTTTTTTAAGACGGAGTCAACAGAAATATTAAAGTAAAAAAGTTTACCGAGTTCAATTGTATGGGTTAAAATAGCATACAACTATTTTTTATATATATTATCACTTGTAAACAATCAGAATTTAAATATTTAAATCATAAAGCTAATGTGTGGCTCTTTGTCCTAGTACTCCGCACAAAAGAACCGTACTCCATAGAAAGAGCTAGGGGATAGAAAAGTCTGAAGGTAATTAAGTACAATTAGTAGGTTACGTTTATTTGGAAGGAGTAGCATTGGGAATGAAAATCACTAATTCATGGTAGCAATGGTCCAGGGATATAATAGAAAAATGGAGGAAAAAGTGACTAGGAACTTAGAAAACGACCTGTATTTAGAGACAAATGAAAAGATTAAAGTGTCCTAAATTTGTTGGACACGTCAACGGCAGTGAATAAGTGTCCTAAAATGACCTGTATTTAGAGACAAAATGAAAAGATAGGATACTGCTCGTTTCGACTTTTTTTTAATTTTAACTTTTTTTAACTATTCAGTATTTTATCTTTTGCTGATTTTTAAGATATTTTAAACTTTTTTGTATTTTCTTTTTTCCTGTATTCCTTTGCATTGTCCCTAATGGGTTAATATGTTTTTTCTATTTTTATATTTTTTTAAATTTAATTATACCTAAAAACTAACTTAACTACAATAAAAAAAATTTACTATAATAAAATTTTAACTAAAAACTAAAAATTATCAATAAATGAAACGCTACCTAAAGTCCTAAACGACCTGGAGTCTATCCAACCTTCGTTGCCAGTCAAGGTGCAACTTTCCACGAGGCTAGCGAGCGGTCAGTCCTATCTCGTTGTCTGTCCCCTAGCTACTCAACCTTCATTCATTTCTACTAGCTAGCAAGCGAAGGCCTAACTTATGAAAAGAAAAGGCTTAAGATATATACAAGTCACGACAGCATACACGTACGCGCCCGCGCGCTTGCGCCTATAAATATGCGTGCCTAGAGAGGAGCCTGCTGCAGACAGCCACACCGCCATAGAGCTATTAGTAGTGTGATAAATACAATGATCTAGCTAGCCAGCCAGCCTGCCTGCCTTCAAGCTAGCTAGCAAAAATATACCGAACAGCTGGTTCTCCCCCCTCCTCTAGGCATCTGGCTGGTGCCGACGAAAATATCAGAGTTAGCAGCCATGCCACAAGTGAACAGCTGCTTCTCCCCCCTCCTCTTTCTGGTGACGATGTCGGTTATGTTCAGCGCCGCCACCGTCGTCTCCAGCGACATGGTGTCGGCCCCATGGCCGAACTGCCAACACGAGTGCGGCGACGTACCTATCCCTTATCCGTTTGGTATCGGCGACAACTGTTCCTGGCCAGGCATATACCGCTTCCCAATTACATGCAACGATAGCTTTCAACCTCCAAGACCATACACGGGTAACGTGGAGATCATCAGTATAACAATAGAGACTGCCGAGATGCGCGTCTACACACCCGTGTCGTACGTCTGCTTCACCTCGATCAACCAATCAAACTACCTAATCTGGTCCTTCAACTTCACCAACTTCCTGATCTCTCCGACGAAGAACAAGTTCACTGCCCTCGGCTGCCACACCGTCGCCATGCTTTCAGGCCGGCACAACCGGACCTACAACACCGGCTGCATCACCTACTGCGCGAGCGCGAGTGAGGTCAAGGTTGACGACGACGAAGACAAGTGCATCGGGCTCGGCTGCTGCGAGACGTCCATCACCAATGATCTCAGTTACATCGACGTCAACTGGGTGAATGGTACCAGCACATACAACCCTGCGTGGGAATACAGCCCCTGCAGCTACGCCTTCGTGGCCGAGAAAGGCTGGTACGTACCTATAAAAGTACAGGTTTTTGATGAAGATTAAAATTGAGAAACAATGATTTGATGCACGCGAATACAGGCGTAGGCTATCGAATCAATTAAGTAAGAGCTATAATTTTGCTTAATTAGCTCAGGACTACTAGGGCAAGTTAGTACCACTACTAACTGCATGTACTTATTCTATAGGCATGATTTCAACTGGCAGGACGTCGTCGGCAACATGACGTTTGCCAAAAGGATTGGTGGGCGGGGTGTGCCTCTCGTTGTCGACTGGGCCATCAGGAACAACGGGACGTGCCATCCGGATGGCGGCGGAGACGCATGTGTGAGTGCGAACAGCGATTGTTTTAGTGTCACAAATGGCCAAGGATACTTCTGCAATTGCTCCAAGGGATACGAGGGCAATCCCTACGTCCCCAGTGGATGCACAAGTAAGTCCGTTTGTTGTTCTTTGTTTCTTTCTTTCTTTCAGAAAACAATGAACCCCTCAGCTTATTTTGTACTAAATACCAAGCATTTACTAGTTCCAGATAAACTCCTATCTTTACTCTCTCTCTCTGACAAATTTGAATTAAAAACAAGAATGAATTAGTGTTCAAAAAATTACGACACAAAACATGGGGGAAAACAGTTATTAGCTAACATGTATTGTCTATCCTTGTGCTAAATTCCACATATATCGAAGCTTCATTGAAAAAGAGCATTCAAACAAGAAAAACATGGACGTTTATCTTTTTCATATCTCCTAAAATCAAGTTTGCACATGAAACTTACAACGTTTATACTATCCCCTTAATTAGTCATTAATCATCAATTGACTTTCTTTTGTGGGTTGGTAAACTTGATGAGACCGTTCGAACAACAGTTTGCGCAAAAAGAAAGGGTTTCAAGATCATACTATAATTCATTAGTTTCTTAACGATTTGAGGACGTAGCCTCTAGCTAGTTAAAAGCTACATGCACTTAGATGCCCTGACTCAACAAAGGCATGCAACACAAAAGAAATTGAAACACACAGTAATTTCAGTTATCAATATCTCTTTTATTTAACATCCATTGTATTTTTTCTCTCCATTTTGCAGATATTAATGAGTGTGAGCTTCGAAAAAATAATGCATCCATTTATGAAACATTATATCCTTGCTCTGGTGGGACATGCCATGATGTAGAAGGTGACTATGAGTGTAAATGCAATTTTGGACGAATAAAAAATAGTAAAAGTGACAAGGATTGTCAACTCGTACTGCCCAAATCAGCTATAGCGGTGATCGGTAATGCACTCTTCATATAATAATGTCCTTTTGTGGTTTGCAAATTCTTAACTGACACATAACAATAACAACACAGTATATGTTTTCAGCAACAATTTGTGCCATCTCAATTTTGGCCGTCCTGCTAATCTTCTTTCATATGGAGCGTGAGAAAAGGAAGCTTAGAGATCTTTTTGAAAAAAATGGTGGTCAACTAATAAAAAACATGGGCATTAAGATTTTCACAAAGGTTGAGATGGACCAAATCACGAAGAATTACAACACAATCCTTGGAAAGGGTGGCTTCGGTGAGGTCTACATGGGAACTCATCGACAATAACCGACAAGTAGCGGTCAAGCGCTCCATTACAGTTGACGAGGCGCGCAAAAAGGATTTTGCAAATGAGATTGCCATTCAAGCTCAAATCAGTCACAAGAATGTGGTTAGACTCTTGGGCTGTTGCTTGGAGACAAATATTCCAATGTTGGTCTATGAGTTCATCCCTAAAGGTAGCCTCTACGATGTGCTTCACGGTAATGTTATAAAACATCCTCTCTCACTACAAGTACGTCTAGAAATCGCTATCGAATCCACGGAAGCGTTAGCCTACATGCATTCATCTGCTAGTCAAAAGATCCTTCACGGAGATGTTAAGTCAAGCAACATTCTCCTGGATGACAAGTTCACGCCAAGGGTGTCAGACTTCGGAATATCCAGACTCCTATCTATAGACAAACACCACACTGGGTTTGTGATAGGAGATACAAAGTACATAGATCCTGTGTATATGAAGACAGCCTTCTTACGGAGAAGAGTGATGTATATAGCTTTGGAATTGTGCTTCGAACTCATCACCGGAAGAAAGCAAGGTATGATGATAATAAGAGCCTCCCATTAAACTTTGTTAAGTCTTACATGACAGAGTAGGGCCGGGAGATGTTTGATAAGGAAATCACATCTATCAAGCCATAGATTGTCTTGAGATGATTGGTACGATCGCAGTTCAATGCCTCAAAGAAGATGTGGATGAGAGGCCCACCATGAAGCAAGTTTTGGAGAATCTTCATTTGGTGAGAAAGGAATGGATGCAAAGGCAAGGGCAAATGATTTGCGATCAAGTTGACGAGACAGCCATTGACTTTCCTCCTCTGACGCCTCAGTTGGCTCCAATGTGAAGCTATTGCATGATGTTTTCTTCCTCTAACATGAGGCGATGAAGGTGATTGTATAATATTTTGTTATTATGGTAGACTTGGTGTTGTAAGATAGAATAAAGCCGCTTGTAAGTTGTAAAATATATGTAAATGAAGGTGCTTGTGAGCATGTAAGGTTTTGTACGCTGTTATCACAGTTAAACACCTATATCAAGTTTGAACTTTGCAAGTTTCTATTATTGAACTGAATATTTCTTATGTATTAAGATTATTCTAGTTTGATTGCTACTTTAGTCGATTGAGGTATGGAGTAACGTCAATGGTTGTTCAGATTTTTAACATCGCATAGGATAGATCCGAGTTCTTGTAGTTCACCACTATAATTCAGCAAGGGGCCAAACTCGAGTCTCTCTGCAAGAGCAATTCCTAGCTGATGAGCAACAGATACTAGCTAATTATAAGTAAATTTGGCCAAGAGCTATGGCATTCACTTGAAGGAAAGAGCTAGTCACCCGGGTTCAAGCCCGGTGGATTCGTGGGGTGTTCGACGGCACCCTCTACCAGCCTAACAGTGCTTGGTTCTAATCCACAGTACAACAAAATGCAATTCATCCCTCCGAAAAACTAGCCTAACTACGTAATTATTCAATTATGTCACACAAACTCCAGTGTAAGTCCTATTATTAATCAAGTCTCGGAAAATCATCAGGATTAGATTATCGATACCTTGATATTGTTGCAGCCTTGCCCTTCCCATCACTCGAGAAGCTTCTGCCATGAGCGACTTCAGTTGCCTTGGCGCGCATATGGTCACGTTCCTCCGCTGGCCAGGAACAGGTGTAGGTGGGAGGCAGCGCGCGGTGGTCGGAGATATCGCTGGCGAGTGAAGTCCACCCGAGGCATAGTCCTAGGGTGGTGCGTTATTTATCCTCCGGGCTTGGGCTTACGAGCCCAAACTAGCAACAATGATCATAGCCTGGCCCATATGGACAAGCATGTGAGCCGAAAGGCTCAAGTAGCGTTTTCTAGTTTCTACAATAAAAGTGACCCTTCCCTCAGAAAAAATGAAATAGAAGTGACCCGACTTCTCCGTAAGAGACAAAACTATCTTATTATTTTTCTGAGAAGAGCACTTACACTTCGCGACGATCATACATACACTCACTATATAGTACATACTACATACACAAATGGATCACAATGCAAAATTAATGACCAAATGTTAATTTCGTTCTCGATCGGCTTAGGAAACAATAGCAAAAGGTAAGAGACAACACTACTCTACTCCTGTCCAACACAGTGCAGCTACAGACGGTCACAACCATAACAACAGAGAAACACAAATTGCAAAACTTATGATTGATCAAAGGTTGGACACTGACACCCTAGGTTCAAAATTCTCTCAAAGCAACCCCCCGCGTGGAAGTGCTACGATTTGGGTCAACAGGTGTTACAATCAAGGTGGTACTAAAGGCTGGTGCGTTACAAGACCCCTTGTCTTATTGCAGGGCTACACAAGTCTATGATCTTCAGGTATAATAGATCATGAAGCAGAAATGCAGAACCACGTAACAGCTCTACTTAAAACCAAGTAATCCTGGTTGATGTCCTTGAAGTTCGTAGCCACATGTACCCTTCATGCCCGTTCTTTAACTAATCAGGTGAATCGATTGAGCACAGCAATGCCAACTCGGACACTGTCACAAGAAATAAAAGCGGAATAAGAAGATTATGAACGTGAGTTCATATGGACCCACTGTCTAAGCCGTCCATCCATCTCCGAGATCTATGCAATATATTTCTGTTTTCTTTTGATAATTTCGGAATTAGTTTGATGGAATATAAAGAGATAAAATTACAATTTAATAGCTTCACAGTGCATATAATGCCCACTTGTCACCATTGTCTCTCCCCCCACTCATTCTCACGTGCTCTCTCTCTCTCTCTCTCTCTCCACCACCCTATCTGTCGATAGAGGCGGCAGCGAGCAACTGGCGACGGAGGGGGATGGCCACTGGCGAGGAAGACGGGGGAGACCAGCGACGAAGGGGCCAGAGACTGGGGAAAAGCCAGGGAGGCATCACTGCAGTGAGCTTGTGGCCTTCAAAGGTACAAGTATTGAGAGCGTATCTGAAGAGAAAGCTAGGCTTGAGTAAGACATCTGAACAAATTTCTCGTTATTTCATATTCAAGTTCGAATGCCATCCTATGTAACTGCATTGCATATGTAAAATTGTGCACTTATTCGATTATCCCCATTTGCATGTGTTAGTTTTGTCTGAATATTATGATCAGCAAGTAGAACCTGTTGTTCATTTCCAAGATTTACACTAGAACAGGGAGTTGAAGAAGCAGAGGGGAGACAGCTGCTGCAGCCAAAGAGGAAGAGAAGAGGAAGGAAGCAAAAGCAGCAGATGCTACCCACAGATTTTGCACACTCCACAGGTCAACTGCAGAGCTCACGCACCCGCGTACCACGCTAGGGGGCCTGACGCGCTGGGCGGCCGCGCGAGGGCGCCTCACACGCTGCTGTACAGTCTCCAGTGGCATGGCATGGCTCTTCTTGAGAACAACAAAGGCATGGAAAACAGACCAACCAATCTAATTTTAATCTCAAACATTATGATGGCATGCCTCTTCTTGCAATACAATAAAGACACAGAAAACAGACCAGGCAACGTAACCGTAATCTGAAACACTGTTTGGGAGTATCCCTAGCTTCTAATTAGGAAGAAAAATTGTTAACCTTCGGCCAGACAAGCCTGTTTTTCAGAGTCCGCAGCAGGAAGAAGCTTGAATTCTTGTATATCTTTCAACACCTAGGTGGCAGCAAACACCAAAAAAAGGCAGACAATATAGGGAAAAACCCTATCAGAAGGTAAGCTAACCAATCAATTCGAGCTAGCTGCCTGGGTCATTAATTTAACAATGGCCAAGCTCTCACTAATACTATATACAGAACATAGACCACACAGCGGTCAAGGAAGATGGTGAACCAGCAACAACTCCTTAACTTGGCATTTTTGGGAGGATTTTACAATTACTCCACTTGCTGCTTGAACTACATAAAGTCTTGTATGCAAGTTTCTTTATGCTGGGGTTTTTCTAGGGAAAAGAGAGATCCTATTGAACGATCAAGGGTGGCTGTAACACCTCGGCCTATGATGACTCATGTATGTGTGTATATAAGGATGTAGATTAGTCTCATATTGCTGGCTTAACATGAGAAGTACTAATATATAAACCCATAGGCATCATTGATAATAACTTTCGATCAACTGTTTTATGCGAAGCGATGACGAAAACGTAAGCAGGTTGTTACATGTACATGACTTATCATAATGAGATTAGGTCTAAACCAGTTTGGATCTTAGAGTGTTACAGTGACATTACAATCATGGAGCTTCGAATACCCGACAACCACACTGCCGTAGAATTCACAGTTCGCCGGTCCATAGCAGAGGATTCCAGACCCGAGAGTGCAAGCAAGGAATTCCGCCTCTTCAGCCGATGCACAATGAAGAATTCATTGTTTTCTCCAGTGAGATGGAAGCACCGTCCCATGCGCATCCCTTGGAACGAAGAGGCGGCCATGGCTTCCAACGAGCATGGGCACACGAGATGACCGCATGATCTGAAGTCTCCGGCGCAGTTCCACAAATTGTGATGGGTTACCTACCGGCTAGGCATATAAAACTGCGTGAACCAAACAAGCTAGAGTGCATTCATATACAAAAGATGCAGACTGTGGAAAACGAAGACTATAAACTTAGCGTAGTTTTTGGGTCGTCTTCGTCCACCGAACGCTGAGTCGGATTGGCGTGACCTCTTTGAAATCAAATGTGTTCGATGCCATTTAGGATAAAGACAAATATCAAATGTATTCGACGCCATTTAGGATAAAGACAAATTTTTTCTCCAGCGAGATGGAAGCAGCACCATCCCCTGCGCGTCGACCTGCTCAACCTGCTTACATTGGAACCAAGAGGCGGCCATGGCTTCCAACTAAATATAAACATTCCAACTTATTTTCAGTGCCATCCCACAAGATAAAGTTGATTTTCTATGGTAAAATTTTCTTTATGGCTTACAATTAACTTTATTTTCAGTGCACTTCCGGCCATAAAAATTCCCTAAATATAAACACCACGAGCAGTGACCCTGCGCATTCGACCTGTATTTTGTATCTACAGCTCCAGTGGGGTAGCCAGCACTGCAGCACATTCACGAACAGATGATCCAAAAATACAAGTCACGCACGTGTTCTTTTCACCTTTTCTTTGCGAGGCACCTTCTTCTTCTTCTTCTTCTTTTTACTTAACGATGAGAAAAGGTCACATTCGATCTTGGAACATTTACTTTGACGGGAGATTACCTATTAACTAGCAACTTCATGAACGTCCAGTTGAACTTTTAAAATTAAACACCACACGTGTCTTATTCATTTTGAGCGAGTAGAATCACCAAATAGGTAGGTAGGTAGTACAAACGTACAAATTATAAGGCCCCGCTCATTTCGGCTTTTTTCGGCTTCAGCTTCTAGCTTCAGCTTTTTTTTCACTATTCACTACACTATCCACTAACTCAGCTACAGTGTTTTTTCAGCCAGCTACAGTGTTTTTTCAGCCAAAAGCCAAAAGCCATCGCTATTCCGATCACCCCCTAAGTCAAGCTGTTTCGATCGATGCTCCACTTGATACAGTTTAATTATCACGCTAGTGTGTATCGATAGTAACGAAAACACGCACATTCATGCATCATAAGAGCTAGATGGACCAATTGTTTGACGGAAGGAACATGCATGTGTTTTGCCCACAAGAACCCGTAAAGATTCCACTGAGAGACGGGCCAACGTCTATATAACTAGTGGAATTACATGTGTAATTACACAACTAGATAATATCCCTCTGTTTAAGTTTATGAAACATATTTTCTTTTGGCACATATACCAAGGAGATATGGAACTGACTAGACTACCACTAATTATTATCTCTAAACATTGTATTCAATGCATGCATGCAGAGAATATAAACTAAAGCGGGATATTTATTAGAGGTATAGAGAAAGTCACACGCTAATTTTGCATTAGAATATAAAATACGCCCTATATTTATGGAAAAGGTTATTCAAAAATATGTCTTACAAATTTAGACGGAGAGAGTAATCTTTGTTATATTACTCTGATCCTTACTATTGAAAATATAGTTGTATTTGTTTAAAACTCTAATATCTAAATATAATCAATTTGCACTATTATAATTTGATCTTACCAAAATAAGTGGTGTATATTCTTCTCTTTTTCTCTTGATTAATTAGATAATTTCTAGAATTTTTTAGGATTATTGTGATATTTTCTTGCCTTTAAAACAAAGAAGATGTCTTAAATCTCGCTGATTGTTTATATATATATAATGCTTACCCCTTTGGCCGCATACAACGGCTGACAAGACGTCTGTGGTATTTGATTTCATATTTAATTAGCACAATTTATTTTGAGATCTCTCTCCACTATATGTGAGAAATAGGATTGTGAGGTTGGTTCCTAGCGATTTACACATTCGCAACCTTTTAATTATAGGTAGTACTACCTATATTTTTTTTTTCAAATTAACATATCTCTAAGCCAGCTATCAAAACTAAGACTTCCACCAAATTAAGGGCAACAACAAGCTGGTGTACTTTATTTATCAATTATATTATTAAAATAATTGAAAAAAGCGACCGCGTTCGCTCTTAAAGGCTAGAAATTCTCTCATTAATAATAGGAAAAAGAGAAAGAATGACAACTCTTATTTTGGAGGGTCCATATTATAATGTTGCAGATTAATCACATAAATATTGGAATTGTTACATCTATTTATTACTAAAAGTTGATGACAAGTCTTTTAGAGTTGCTAAGAAAAAATATAAATATACTAGAAATTCTCAAAAAAAAGCAAAACATCTAGCTCTTAATTTAGATAACCCAATTATAACAGGTTAAATTAAAAGAAAAAGTCCATATCAAGTATAATTCAAACTTAACCGTGACCACCACCCCGCATAACGAGAACCGCCGCCTGACCCTCGCCGTGCTACATTCACGCTACATTCACGCTGATTAAGGCTGGACAGTCGAAGCGAAGAAGAAACTCCACATCACCCCACAAATTGTGTGTGAGGACCCGAATTTGACTGACCTGTAAACCTTGTTGAGAAACCCTCGCGCGACCACCCAAGAGATTTCTGCTAAGAACAAGAAACGAATCAACCACGTAAGATTGAATAATAGATTGAACACACAGAGAGGTAGAGAGAACTCCTGGTCTTTCTTTATTGCTTCAATTCAATGGGGTACAAAATCAGCCATATGGCTCTCTATTTATAGGGGAGGGTGAGGTGCCCAATATGGATAGGGACTCGTTTAAACGGAAAGAATCCGTTTAAACGGAAACCCTTATCCCTGGTTTCCTAATACTCCCCCTTGGGCACTCATCCGACATACTCATGCCTCGTTAAAACTCCATAAAAACCCAGTGGGAAAAATTTGGAGAAAGAGTATATGATGCATGTTATGCTGCGATTGCACGAATTGCCTCATTAAAAACCTTGATCGAGAAACTTCAGGAAAACTCGTCAAGGGAAAAAGAGTACAATTCACCCAACTTCATTTAGTCTTCAGGACTTTTATTCTTTGGGTACTTGATCTTCAGGATCAAGATTTACTAACGGACTTGAGAGAATTCTCCCCCTGAATTCTGCACTTCTCTAAGTCTCATCATACCGATCCTCGCACGCACCTTTCAAAACTAGATGCGGGAGGACTTTGTGAATAGATCTGCTAGATTTTCACAAGACTTAGTATGCGATACTTTAATCTCGTTCATCTTTTGCAATTCATGAGCATAGAAGAACTTGGGGTTGATATGCTTTGTGAGATGACTCTTCACATAGCCCGTTTGTACTTGTGCAACGCAAGCGCATTATCGTCATAGATAATTGTGGGGTTTGCACAATGTTCATCCCACATGACTCGCTGGATGTGGTGAACCATTCGGCGTAGCTGCGCATTCACGCATGGCTTCATACAGCGCTATTATTTCGAGTGGTTCGTCGAGGTAGCTACAAGGCTTTGCTTAGACGATTTCCAGAAATTGCGCCCACCACACAGAATACATAGCCTGTTTGTGACTTTGCGGTATGCGGGTCGATGTGTACCCAAAGATCTGCATAGCCAATCAAGTTCAGATCTTGATTCTTTCTGTAGAACAATCTAAGGTCCTTGCTTCCTTGGAGATATCGGAAGATGTCCTTTATGCCCTGCCAATGCCTTTTGGTGGGCTCTGCACTATACCTTGCTAATAGGTTCACAGAAAGGCAATATTCGGTCTAGTGCAGTTCGCTAAGTACATGAGTGCTCCAACTGCACTCAAGTATGGGAATTCCGATCCCAGGACTTCCTCCCCCTCTTCCCTAGGTCGGAAAGGATCTTTTTCTTGCTGTAAAGATCTCCCGATCATCGGTACTTTTGATGGGAATGCTTTCTTAAAGCCGAATCTTTCTAGCACCTTCTGGGTGTAGGACGACTGATGTACCAAGACTCCTCCAGGGACATGCTCAAGCTGCAGGCCTAAGCAGAACTTGGTCTTGCCCAAATCTTTCATTTCAAATTCTGACTCCAAGTAGGAGCTTGCTTCTTTTATATCATCCACTGTCCCGATGATATTCAGATCATCTACATACACTGAGATTATACAGAATCCATTCTGGGATCGCCGTATAAATACAAAAGGACAGTCTTTATTGTTCTGTAGCCTTTCTTGCAGAGAAAGTCGCTTAAACGATTATACCACATTTTGCCAGATTGCTTCAGTCCATATAGGGACTTTCTAAGCTTCACACTGTACAGATTTCTATTTGCTCTGTCTTGGTTCGGGAGAGGAATTCCTTCAGGGACTTTCATATAAATCTCCAAATCCAAGTTACCATAAATGTATGCAGTCACAACATCCATCAATTTCATTTCTAAATTCAAGTTCACTGCCATTGAGATCAAGTATCTAAATGTAATTCCACTCATGACTGGGGAGTAGGTTTCTTCATAATCAACTCCAGGACGTTGAGTGAAACCTTGTGCTACCAGCCTTGCTTTGTATCTCACTACTTCGTTTCTTTCATTCCTCTTTCTAACAAATACCCACTTGTGCCCTACAGGGTGCACATGGGGAGTAGTGCGGCATACGGGCCCAAACACTTCTCTTTTGTTCAGAGATAGCAATTCGGTTGCAATTGCCTTCTTCCAATCTTCCCAATCTGATCTTTTCTTACATTCAGCGAGCGATGCAGGCTCGGGATAAAGATCAATGATTGTGGCAATTTTCTTTCTTGAAGTAGATATCGACATTGGTCGTTGTCCTGCTCGAGACTCTCCGTGTGCACATAATTTATAGCTATTTCTTCATGAGTTGCTTCTTCCGAGCTTCATCTTGCGCACGCTTCTTTCCATTGCGGTGGCAAGTCCTTTAGTTTTTCGCTCCGATTTGTGCGCACACATCCATGCCGATGGGGATATTCAGATCCGGTATGTCCTTTTCAACAGGTGTCATACCTGTGCCAGGTCTTAACTGGCTCCCCTTCTCATTCTGGGGACTTCGGTGATCGGGTGTGATAAGTCCTTCTTATCCTTTTTCACCAGGCGTCCCCGATTACTTAGGATTCGATGAGCCGGAGTTCTCGTCCTCTTTTTTTTCGAGGCCTCTGGACGAGATTGGGGATACCTTGTGCTTTCTTTGGTATTTCAACCCTCTTCGGTGCAGTGCGTGCAGACACATGCGACTTAGTCACGCTCTTCAAATCACTAAAGTGATCAGGCAGCTGATTTGCTAATGCTTGCAAATCAATTGTCTTCTGGATTTCTATTGTCTTCTGGACTTCTCTTGTCTTCTGGACTTTTATTGTCTTCTGGACTTCTCTATTTGCTTTACTAGTGCGTGGGTCATGTGCAGGAATTCCCGTGGCTTCCTACGTAATTTCCCGACATTTTTCATCAAGGGGTTGATTTCCTTCCCCTAATGTCGGGAAATTATCCTCATCAAAATGCAGTCAGCGAAGCGGGCAGTATGCAAATCTCCCGACATGGGTTCCAAATACCTGATTATGGATGCTGTCTCATAACCAACGTATATCCCAGTCTTACGGAGAGGGCCCATTGCAGTTCGCTGCGGAGGGGGTATAGGTACATAAACCTTGCATCCAAACCTCCTGTGATGAGAAATTTTCGGTGGTGACCCTTGCGCTAGTTGCATAGGTGAATGGATGTTGTAGGCCGAAGGTCGAAAGTTGATGAGATTCGCTGCATGTAGGACTGCGTGTCCCCAACATGTAGCTGGCAAATTACAATTCTCCAAAAGGGGTCGGGCAATAAATTTAATTCTCTTGATTAAAGTCTCTGCCAAACCATTTTGGGTATGGACATGCGGTACCGAATGCAAACCGCAATCCCCATCGTCATACAATAATCATCAAATACCTTTGAAGTAAATTCTCCGGCATTGTCCATTCTGATGGACTTGATGCGATTATCAGGGAACACATTTCTGATGCGAATGATCTGCGAGATCAATTTGGCGAAAGCATGGTTTCTTGTGGATAATAAACCCATATATGACCACTTTGAGGAAGCATCAATGAGCACCATTAAATATCTAAATGGCCCTGAGATGGGCTGAATAGGACCGCAAATATCTCCCTGGATGCGTTCCAGGAATGCAGGGACTTAATCCTTCACTTTCAGAGTGGAGGGTCTAATAATTAATTTCCCGGTAGCACATGCAGGGTACACAAAATCTTCATGATTCGGGAAATTCTTCACATTAATATTATGCCCGTGAGAATTATTAATTATATTTCTCATCATCCTAAGACCTGGGTGGCCTAATCTGTCATGCCAGAGACAGAATAGTTCAGAACTTCTAAATACTGTCTTCGATTATGCAGATACTGCAGCGCCTTAATGTTGGTATAATATAGCCCAGTTTCTAGTGAAGGAAGTTTTTCAAATACCCTTTTGCCATTCTCTTCGCGCTTCGTGATGAGCAGGTATTCCTTACCGTACTCTTCTTCAGTCTCAACATGGAAACTATTTGCGCGAATATCTTTAAAACTTAAGAGAGTTCTAGTCGAATCTGGGTACAATAATGCGTCTTCAATGACCAAAGTTGTGCCCATGGGAAGTATAATTGTGGCTCTTCCGGAACCAATTATACATGCATCGCTTCCGGCGATTGTCGTAAGGCTGCCATTGCTCTTACGAATCGACTGAAAATACTTAGTCTCTCTTAAGATAGTATTCGTGGTACCACTGTCGGCAAGGCATACTTCCTCCATAGGGCGCCACACGTGCTTTAATATAAGGTATTTATTAATATGTATTAAAATACATACATCACATAAATAAAACACACAAATATTAGAACATATCATGCCATTGTAAACTGAATAAATGAATGAATTATTCCAAAATCATCCAACCATTATGAGAAAATAAAACTAGAGTATCATTCATGCAAGATCTAACTTGTCCATTTAATGCAAAATAAATGACAATTAACGTCTTATGCATTCTGTGCATCAGACGGAATCAACTAGAAAATCGTTGACTTCTTCGGCTATCTTTTCAGGCGTGATGTTCTCTTCGAGAGAAATCATGGAGGTGGCTGCCTCTAAGTCGTAAGGGGGTGCTACTGCCGGGATGGACTCAACCTCCATCATTTCAGGCAGCGGTTCATGATGCTCCCCCTCAACAGCTGCAAAGTGAGCTTCAGGCTGCCTTTTGCCATTGTTCTTCTGGGCTTGGTGGGCATCAATGACATGTTGCGGTGTTTTACAGATCCGCGACCAATGTCCCCACTTGCCACACTTGTAGCAATCTTGGTTCTACTGGCCATAGGTTTTGCCACTCTTCTAAGCCCTTTTGTCATTTGTAGCATCTGACTTGCCTTTCTGGGCAACGGTCTTACCCTTCTTTCCCCTTCGTTTCATCAAGGGCTTTCGCACCTTATAGCTTCCAGCGTTGGCTTCACGGCCAGCGGAGCTGCCTGGTGGCTGAGTAACGTAATTCTTGCGGAGAAGTTCATCCTGAGCCTCCGCAACCTGCATCATATCAATCAATTCGGCGTACTCCTTGTAGCCGTCTTGACGATAGTTGCGGGCGGATTGTACAGCATTGGGGTGAAAGGTGGACAGGGTCTTCTCAATCTTCTGCTCATCTGTGATCGCGCTGCCACGAGTTGAAGATTGGTACGAATTCTGTGCAAGGTAGAATTGTACTCCCCGACCGTCTTGAAATCGGCAAACCTTAGTCTGATCCACTCCTGCTCTGCTTGAGGAAGAATGGTGTACTTTAGCCTCTCAAACCGCTTCTTGAGTGCGGTCCAGAGTGCTAGCGCGCTTTTCTCCGCCATATACTCATTCTTGAGAGTAATGCAGAGGTGGTGCCTGAGGAAATGAAGTGCCTGATCATTTTCCTCATATGTGGATTTGGCGTCATGCCGTCCGCCAATCCCAATAGCTGCGCGGAGCTTCTTGGCTCCAAGTACTATCTCGACATCGGATGCCCACGTCAGATAGTTCTTGCCATGCTGGGCAAGCTCCTCGAACTCCCGGTTCGTGATGTCAGTCATCTACATGTGATGAATGGAACATATAAGTTTACTTCAGGTAAAAATGCATGAAATTATTTACTGCAGGTAAATAAATGGTACAATAGGTTCTCACAATGTCTCATAAATTTTTATGCATTTTCCATAATTTACTGCTAATTTTTAGTGATTAAAAGCAATTAAATAATTACAATTAATCAAAACAGTAAATAATTGCAGAAAATACAAAATAATAATAGCATAACGTCATGGGCGGCGTGCGGGTCCGCCGGCGGCGGCCATGGAGCCGCGCGCGGGAGGAGGCCGTCTGACGGGCGGCCGTCTGGCGGGCCGGCGCTGGGGCGGCCATGCGGGCGGCGGCCGTCACGGGGCCAGCGCGAGGTAGCCATGCGCGGCGACGACCGTGCATGGGCGGTGGCCGGCGGCGATGCGTGGCGCGGGCGGCGGCCCGTCGCGAGGCGCGCGCGCGGCTGTTCGGGCGTGGAGAGGCCGCTGGCGGCGGCGCGCTGCCAGCGGCGGCGATGCCATGCGGGCACGTGGCGCTGGGCGGCCAGCGGCGCCATGCGGGCGCGCGCGAGGAGGCCAGCGCGGGAGGCCGGTGGCGGCGAGCGCGCTGCAGCGCGCGACGCTGGGAGCCGAGGCCGATGGCGGCGAGCACGCTGCGGCAGCGCGATGCGGAGCCGAGGCGGTGAGGCGCGCGCCATTCGGCGCGGGCGTGGCGACGACGGCGGTGCCTCGTGCGGGAGGCGGCGGTCGGTATGCGCGCCACGAGGGCGAGGCCAACCAAACAGAAAAGGCAATGCAAAAGAAATTTTGTTTCTCATCTACGATGCAATCAACATCTACCCTGTTTCATAATCTACCGATCGACATTGTGTCGGCGACTTCGTGTCTGCTCGCGGTAGATTAGGGTGGATTTGCATCGTTTTCTACGGTGCAATCAACATCTGCCCCGTTTCATAATCTACCGATCGACATTGTGCCGGCGACTTCAAGTCTGCTTGCGGTAGATTAGGGGGATTTGCACCGTAGAAAAACAATCTAGAACGCGAAGAAAAGCAAATTCAAAGCGATCTAGAAAAACCAATCTATTAAGTGCTTCGATAATTACCTCGTTCACCGGAGCGTAGTCGTGCTGATAACGTGTTGAGAAACCCCTCGCTGACGACCAGTCCAAGAGATTTCTCTGCTAAGAACAAGAACGAATCAACCACAGCAGACAGAATAATAGATTGAACACACAGAGAGGTAGAGAGAACTCCTGGTCTTTCTTTATTGATTCAATTCAATGGGGTACAAAATCAGCCATATGACTCTCTATTTATAGGGGGAGGGTGAGGTGCCCAATATGGATAGGGACTCATTTAAACGGAAAAAATCCGTTTAAACGGAAACCCTTATCCCTGATTTCCTAATAAACCTAACCAATAGGCGCCGAGGAGGCGGCCCAAAAAAATGCCGTGCAGACCACGGCCACTGCCATCACCGTGCAACCGCCCATGGAAACCACTTCTCAGCCCCATCGGCCAAGTAAACAAACCATTGTGCATGCACAGAGAATTCCAAACCCCAACTCCAATTCCAATGCACTATTAATTACAGTCATTTGCATGATGTGATGATCCTGTCCAGAGGAGGAGAAGCAACAAGTTGGTGGTCACATTGTCAAGCTCGAGGAGCAGACGTCGGAGCGGCAAAAGTAAACAACACGTAAATGCAACTTCCTCTTTGTTTAATATAACTAGCATAGTGACATAGTGTGTTGAAAATATTTGGAAATAAAAGTCTTTTAAAGTTGCTAAGGAAGAAAGAAAAATATGCTAGAAATTCTCACAAAAAAATAAAATATCTCGTCCTTAATTTAGTTTTGCTGGACCCATATTATAATACCTCGGATTAAAAAAAGAGTACATATCAAGTACAATCTAAACTCAACCACAAACACCACCCCACATATATGCATATGTAAAAGGAAATCAACAAGCAAGGAATTAAGGAAGTCACATGCATGTGAAAATTTCTATCTGCATGCATGCATGTTTACTCAAATAAAAAGAAGCCAATCCTGTTTGATCTTCTGCATATAATCACTGTTGTCAATTATTCATTATCTAACATAAAAAATTTAAAAATAGAAAAAACATATTAGCTTATCATGAATAATACAAACAATACGAAAAAAAGCAAAAATCTCAAAAAATCTCAAAAAATAAAATTAATAAATGATAAAAAAATAGAAACTAGAAATCAGAAACTATAACGGTCTAATCTTAGTTGCCACTCAAAGTGCAACTTGCCTCCAGGCAGGCTAGCGAGCGGTCAGTCCTGTCCGGTTGTGCATTCAAAATGCGCAACATGCATGCATGTCCAATGGCAGGTGGCGATCAGTCCCGTCTGGTTGTCTGTCCCCAAGCCCTTCCTACTTGCGGAGCATTCGGAACAGCAATGATTTCTAATTTTTAGTTAAAATTTTATTATAGTTAATTTTTTACTGTAGTTGAGTTGATTTATTGGATATAATTAAATTTAAAAAAAATATAAAAATAAAAAAACATGTTAACCCATCACAGATAATGCAAAGAAATACGAAAAAAAGAAAATACAAAAAAACCCAAAATATCTAAAAAAATTAGAAAAAAATGAATTACTAAATAGTGAAAAAAAACTAAAACTAAAACAAACGGAGCCGCATGCATTCCTTTCTTTTCTACCACCAGCTTCTTCTCTGTACGTAAGAGATTCGCGCAGAGCGCTTTCCTGCTACCAGCCCACAAATTCTCGTGAGACAGCGGCCACCTTATCAATTCCTACAGGTTAGGCTTTCTCGCTTAAACCAAGTTTTAGTACCAGAGTTAAAATATATTCTTTTAGACTGTAACTTTTGGCTACGATTAAGAGCCAATAAAAACCAAAAGGAACACAGCCTAAATTTCTTTTATACGTCTGCACTGGACATCAATGCTAATCGCAGCCAAAAGAAAAATCCGATCATGTCCTCTTCCACTTGAATTTAGGTGCTATTTTCTTTTTAATGAAAAAGATATCTAATCCTCTAGTCCTAGGTGTTCTCGCTTTTAAATGCTCAATCATCTCAGGACCATTCGTTTAACTGAATTTTTGCTGCCCCTTTTTCCCCTTTGACGCCAAAGTTGTGTCAACTTAAAGATACCAATCAGAAATACATCTAAATGGAAAATAATAGAGACGCACAATTAATTAACAAGGACACATTGCACGCCGAAGAAAAAAGAAGGAAGACTTCGGGCCTGTTCTTTTCGGCTGCGGCTGATGGCTTTTGGCTGTGGCTGATGACTTTTTGGCTGTTTGCGACAGAGATTGTGGAAAGAGAGATACTCGCTTGCGATTTTTGATGATACAGATATTAGTTTTTTAACGTGTACTACAATTAACTTGTAGACCCTATTTTAAAAAAATACTCCGTTTAAAAGTTAGTTACTGTAGCATAAGTCAAAAGCGGCTTTTAGAAGCCGTAAAGAACAGGGTCTTCATATAGTAATATGTACGGGGATGTAGAGTTTGGTATATATCACTTTCAATCATTTGTTTTTCTTCGCACTTAAGTAGAATAACTTGGCACTGTTTTTTTTCTTAATAGATGTGAGCGGTGCCGCATGCAGCAGCTGGGCCTGAGTGAGAGAGAGAGAGATCTTTGTGCATGTCAGGTTAGCTAGTGATGGAAGGAAGAATATGTGCTCAGGGGGTGCGGAAGGTGCCCGAGCCCAGCATGTGCCGCACCGGTGCCACTTTTTTTTTCAGTTCCAGTCCTCTGAATTCTTTTGCAAATCTAGTCTTCTTCCGAGCGTGAAATTACATAAGATTAACATGTGGCAAATTCCACGCTGAAGGAGTGCTAAAATTGTATATCCACGATACTGTGTGCGGAAAATGGCATTCCCGTGCTGTAGCTATTGTAGCTACAGTACAAAGCCCACGCTACAGTACCATGAAAATGTCCTTTTCACGTTTACTAGGCGTGGATTTGCTATGTGTTGATTTCGCGTAATTCCGCACTTGGAAGGGGCTAGATTCGACTATATATGGAAAAGTATATACATAATAATAAAAAATAAATAGATGTTTTTTGCAACTAAATAAATGGATGAATTCCCGTAAAAAATAAATAGATGAATTTTGTATCTAATTTGACCATTGATAATCTTGTTATTTGTGTGTGTGTGTGTGTGTTTGCACCACTACAAGTAAGGAAGTTATCAAGTTTTTTTCTACGGGAGCGAGTGACAGACTAACAGTTAACTTGTTTATAAATTATAAAATTAGGTACAATTTTAGCCGGAAAGATCTGAACGGTGCAGGTGACTACGACAGACGGGTTGGAGAGAGAAGCATTCCGGTGGTGCTCGACTGGGCCATCACGAGCAACGGGACGTGCCTACCCCCGCCAGCAATCCCAATTGCTCCCGCCTGTGTCAGCGCCCACAGTTATTGCGTCAACGCCACAGGAAGGCAGGGGTACCTCTGCAAATGCTCCAAGGGATACTCTGGCAATCCCTATGTGATCACCGGCGGATGCACAAGTTAGTTTGAACTTATCCCATCTACTACCGAACAGTTGTTGTTTTGGAATTCATGCTGTTAAACTTATTTTTTTAATATTCAATATATACAGATATTAACGAGTGCGAGCTCCGGAAATCAGATCCTAAGAGGTACGAAAATCAATATCCTTGTCAAAGTGGTAGCACATGCCATGATACAGACGGCGATTACGAGTGCAAATGCCATTTTGGCGAAGAGGGGATGGTAAAAGTGACAAGGGATGTCGGCCCATATTTCCCGCGCCTGCAGTTGCGATAGTAGGTGAGTATTTTTACTGTATACACTAGCTGCCTAGCTTGTACTCATAGTAAATTATATATTTACGGTATTTAGTTCAATCAGCACAATCAAGATGACATGCATGGAAATGCAATGAATGTCGTTATGATTAACATCCATCTACGCTATCTGTGCTTCGCAGCAACATCCTGTCCCGCTGTTCTTTTGGGACTCTTATTAAGCTTCATTGGCAAGGAACATAAGAGGCGAAAGCAGAGGGGTTTCTTCGACAAAAATGGCGGTGACATAATGAAGAGCATGAACATTGGCATCTTCACAAAACAGCAGCTGGACAAGATCACAAAGAACTACAGCAAGAGCATTGGAGAAGGTGCCTTCGGCATGGTCTACAAGGGAACTACAGACGACAACCAACGAGTCGCAGTCAAACGCTCCATTGCAAAAGGCGAGGATCGCGGGAAAGATGAGTTTGTGAACGAGATCAGCACCCAATTTCGGATTAGCCACAGAAATCTGGTACGTCTTGTCGGATGTTGCTTGGAGACAGAAGTTCCCATGTTGGTCTTCGAGTTCATCCCCAACGGAAGCCTCTACAAGGTGCTTCATGGAGCCGAAAAGCCTACTCTGTCGTTGCTGGTACGCTTGGACATTGCCATTGGCTCTGCGGAAGCTCTCGCCTACATGCACTTACATGGTGGCCACAACATCGTTCATGGGGATATCAAGTCAGGCAACATCCTCCTTGGTGACAACTTCATGCCAAAGGTCTCCGACTTTGGGTCATCTAAGCTCGTGTCAAGAACCAGGTATTCCCACTGGGGCGTGACGGGGGATATGAATTACATAGACCCCGTGTACATTCAGACAGGATGTTTCACGGAGAAGAGTGATGTCTACAGCTTTGGAGTTGTGCTCTTGGAGATCATCACCCGGAAGAAGGCCAAGTACGAAGGGCGCAACAGCCTTCCGATAAACTTTGTCAAGTCTTACAATGATGAGGGTACAAGAAGGGAGATGTATGATATAGAGATCTTGTCTAATGCTCAGCCTCACTACATGGAGTGCCTTGACAGGATTGGTGGCATTGCGGTGCAGTGTCTCAAAGGAGAAGTGGAGGAGAGACCGACCATGACACAAGTGGTGGAAGAACTTAAGCTGGCGAAATTAAGAGCCTGCGAGGCTGAAATTGTGGGCGAGAACGCGTAGATGAAATAAACGATACAAAGCATGGTCAGTTAGTATCATCTGATTTGCCATCCCAGGGTACTTCATTATAAGCTATGGCTTTCTTCTATAGCGATCTATCCTTATTAACATCGTGTTAGATTGTATTAGTTATGCTTGTAATGTACTATTTAATTTCCTTCGCTGTGAGATTTATCAATGTGCTTGTAGTATATATCAGGCATATTATATAATGCCACTTTATGTTGGAGATAGTTTGCTAGACTTTTATTTCCTCAAATATGTCCACTATAGCATGTGGCCCCAATTGTATCGAGTGAGTTTTATAAGATTTACACGGAAGTAATACTATTGCTATAAAATTCTCGTGAGATTCCACGAGGAAAAAAACCATGAGAGGTTTCTGTGAAATTCCTGAAATGCAACATATGCACACGTCGGCTAGAATGCTCTAAGGTGACAGCGTAGCTAGCCTGTAGCGATCATCATTTGCAGCACGGTTTTTTTAGATCGAACGGTACCAGCAACTAGAAACCACCTCGAAGCTCTCTCATGGCGGAGCAGCCACCGTCGTCCTCGCGGTCGCGGCACAGGCGCTCCGTCCAGGTACAGCCGACGCTGCCGTAGGCTGCGGCGATCCGGGAGGAGATGATGGAATTGCCCTTGTTCTTTCTCCCTGCGCATCTCCAAGTGTTGGATTTGTGAATTTTGTGGGTGTTGGTGCTCGTGGCAGATTGGGGACGGAGGCACCAAGAGGCCCAACGTGCGTCGACGTCGTCCTGAGAGCGATGGAGCTCGTGGCCGTCGGGATGGAGGCTGTGGTCCCGTCACTGCGCTCTTCTTCGCCATGGTTGCATTGCACTCGTGGGAATGCTGATGCGAGTGCTCGCGCCAGTGAAGGGGTCCCGTGAAGAGAGGGTTGGTTCCATGCTTATTGATACTGGATGCTCTATTATGGTCATCTTCGTCTTTTTTTCCGAAACAGCTTGACGCATGAATTGTCTAAGGCATTAATTCACTCTTCTCTTCATAATATCACCAGTAACTTGTTGAATGTTGATGCGGACATGTTGCAAGTGTCTCTTCTTTTTTATTTTGTCGCTTGCCTTATGAATTGCTAACCCTGCTAAGTAGAAACTGGAGGTCAGTTGGGGCTTTGTATGATGTGGCATCTGTTTGGTTTTTGTTGCTTTGTTCTGGTGTGACAGTTTATTAGAGTAGAGCTGCTGTGCGAACCAAGATGACCTCAACACGATTTCCCAGTCGCTGCTAGAATGTTTTGATTTAATTTGTTATATAACCTTTCAATCTGTGAGAAAATCATTCCTCAATGTATTGATTTGCTGCTCTTAGCATTTTTAATATGAGAGCTTGGAACCTTGGCCTAGGCTACTGTTGGGTACTAATATTAGCTTTGCCAAGGATAAAAACCCTTCCAGAGTTACTTTGGGCTTTGTGAATTGGGAGACCATTATTCCTTCTGTATATTTTTTGCCCAATCCCTCTTCTGTTTGTAATATATTAACATAGCACCTATAGTTTTCTTTTTTCTTAACCGAAAATGGATATATCTGTGTGAACTAGGAACACAGTGGATTACCAGTAGAGAGAAGGCGACATATCTGAGGCAAATGCTCTGTATACAAAGTTACAAACAGAAAAGTTAATACTAAAGTGTAGAATATAACGGTAAAATTAGTTGACGATTTGTTCTTTTTTGGAACTAGTTCTTTTTCTGATTCTGAACTTTTTTGTTAGCATCCGATGATTGATATATGCAACGAAAAAATCAACCAGGAATGGCAATGTGTTTGGACGAAAGTATTGAAGCGTGGCGTTACTCCAAGAGATGCAGCTCAATTGGTTGGGAGCAGAGGCTTTGCGATTCGACCAGATTCCGAGTATCCTGACAAAGTGAATTGATCCAAAGAGGAGGGTTCTGATCCAAAGATTCAACCAGATTCTGAGTATCTTGACTGCGGAGGAAGGATGCCAGGACACTCCCTTACGAAGACCTAAAGCGTTTCCTCAAGTTGGACAACCGGGCTCGGATCAAGGAAAACAATGCCCTCACTACTAAGAATTGATCTGGAAAGTGTCATTAAATGTCGAAGTCGATCACATTTTCCGTCTTTACTATGCGATTTATTAGTAGTCATGCAAGTTGTTGTTGTTAATAACTAACAGATTTACCTGCGCAACTACGCGGCTAGATATTATGATACAATTGTTTTTGATATATAACTCTACTTCCTATTATTAAAATATAATTGTATTTGTTATATAACTCTAATATCTATATATGATTAATCTGTACCGTTATAATCTGGCCCCAATCATAATAAGTGGTGGAGATCCTTCTTTTTTTCTTTCGATTAATGTGAGAATTTCTAAATATTTTTCTTATTTAGAATTATTGTGGGATTTTTTTTATCTCAAAATAAAGAAGATGTCTTAAATATCACAAGTTGTTTTATATATAGATGTAGTGACTTATATTAAAATGTTTGGATTTGCTTGGTTTGGTACAATGTAAGTGTATGCCACCAGCATGTTCCTGTTTCCTCTTCTTGTTAAGATGTAACTTGTATTTTGCAGCAAATGGTGTACAAATTATCACATTTCACTATCTACGTATGATTTTGGACGCTGCAAAATGTTGTGCAATTGTCTATGGACTTGTTTTTTTTACTGTAGCTTATGGTTTATAACTTTTGAATTCTAACTGTTCACGAGAGAGAGTATAGAGAGAAAGACAATTGCATACGATTTTGACCGGTATAACTAAAGTTGGTACAGTGTCTACTACAATCGACTCGTAAACCCCATCTTAAAAAGCCACTTCATTTGAAAACTAGTTACTATAGCATTAGCCATAAAATAGAAGCCAAAAAGAACGGGATCTGTAACTTGGTAAAATTAAGTTTCATCAATATTTCTGTAAAAAGAATAAAAACCAACCAAATGTACATTTACGCTAAATCAACACATAAACATATCTTCAAAACTCTCAAGGGTATGCAAGATATTTTAATCTTTGTCCACAATTGAAGCAACCAGTCAGCCCAATAAAAATACAGATTGAGAAACAACCTCTCAGAAACAGCTATAACCATCAACTACAACTACTTTTTAGCTAGAAAACTAAAAAGTAGCTTATGGTTGAAAAGATAGAAAGCTATAGCTCCCCCCAAACAAGGCCTACTAGAACACTGTCGACGTTTCAGTACTAATCAGTACTGGAGCCGAGCCAAACAGTTGATGTTGAGCTCTGTTCGCCGCCAAGATTCCAACCATGTGCCCACCGCATTATTGGTCTAAGATAGTGTCTAGTTTGAGGTTGATTTATATTTTTTTTACTGTAACTAATTTATTTTTTTATCATAGCTGAGTTGGTTTATTTGGCATAATTAAATTTAAAAAAGTATAAAAACAGAAAAAACATGTTAACATATCACGAACAATGCAAAAGAATACAAAAAAAAGAAAAAAACAAAAAATTTAAAAAAACAGAAAAAGATGAAATTGCTGAATAGTGAGAAAAAAAAAGCCAAAACTAGAAGCTAACTTTAAGTCATTTTGAGCTCAGCCAATGGCGAAGCAATCCAACCAAAGATTCTTTCAATGCCGCAGATGTACAATTTGTGATATGCTCAATAGCAAGAAACCTTTCCATCACTTTTCCTTGATTATTTACAAATCTACATAAATGATACGATTATAAAATGTAAAGGTAAAACAAAACAACAATAAGGATTGCAAAATTTAAAGGTAAAATTAGATGTAGAACTATAACTAACCTCACAATCACCACCATTTGCTCCTTTATTGATGCATCTCTGAACTCATCAATAAGGATTGCAAAATTTCTATCGCCAATCTCATTTTTAATCACTTCTGTGACCTCTTATGCACAACATTTAAAAAGCTCTTTTTGAATATCTGAAGAAATCATAATTGCACGCCCTGGAGCTGTATCAAATGCCACCTTTACTTCTTTCTTTTTATCTTTGTACCAATTCAACAACTCTTTAAAATTTTCCTTGTTGATGGAAGTAGATGATTCATCATGTCCTCGAAAAGCTTCACCTTGAGCTATGAGATATCTTGCACAATCTAAAAATGCAGTTAAACGAATTTTATATGCAATTTCAGCCTCCTTACTATAAGTACTGATTTTACTAGACACACTTGACCTTTGATTCTTGAAGTCATCGCAAAGACCTCTTGCAATATGGTGGAAACTATTTGTACCGCCGACATGTTTATTAAAAGCATATAAAGTAGTCTTCCAACGAGAGAACCTAACTTTTGTAAATACATCATTTCCAAATGTATTGGGTTGTGTCGGTTTCTTGAAAAGAAAACAATAGAAACAGAAGGCGGCATCCTTTTCCACACTATATTCCAACCAATCAAACTTCTTATACCATGATTCTTGAAAGGATTGTGACACTTTGTCATCTAAAGTCTGCGGAAATGAATGTCCAATTACTCGAGTAGGACCATTCAACAAATATGTCCTTCTCACTTGATCTCTAATTTTGTTAGCATAATCTTCAATTGGTATGCGAAGCGCCGGATCAGCAATAATTTTATTTGGATTAAATTCTAGTCGAAGCTTTTTTGGTTGAGTTGTACTCTCATCGGTTGGATGAGAACTATTTGAATTGCTTGCAAAATAGTTACATAAAGTTCCTTTCCCATTATAACAAAATTTACAAATAAATTATTAACTTTTATCAATATAAAATTATAAATAAAGTACAAGAATTAAAACGGTTAACTATTAATATCTATACAGTACACATAATTATATACTAAAAATATAAACTTAACTCTAAAATACTAATTAAGAGAGCAAAAACCTTACACTTAAGCACTTACCACTACCAGCTGACTGCTGACAGCTGCTGGCTGCTGAAGAGCCGACGTGCGACGGCCGACCAGTGCCTCTACTCAGCCGCCACCTGCCCACCCGGTCGCCACAGCCCGCAAACGCCACTCACGGACTCACGGCAGAGACTAAAATCCCCCTCAGTGTTCAGTCAAGCACTCAAGCTCCCTGCCTCCCTCGGTCTCTCCGTCTCTCCCTCGGTCTCGGCTCATGGTCCCTCCGCTCGCCGCTCTCGCTCAGCCGGCCGGCTCCCCTCGCCGCCCCGCGCCTGCCCCGCTCCTCGCGCCCCGCCCCGGCCGGCTCCTCTACTGGCGGCGGCCCGCGGCCCGCGCGACTCCGCCTGACGCCTGGTCTGGTGCCTTCCACACTGCCCGGATGGCCGGATCTACCGGCGGCGGCCCAGCCCTCGCCGTCAGGGGGCAGATCTGGCTCCCCCGGCGGCCGGCGCGGCGGCGGCCTCGCCCCCTTCTAGCTTTTGCTGACTGCTCGCTCGGTCGCCCCTGCGCCCCCTCTCTCCGCACTCCACACTGCCGCAGCCCGCAGGTCAGTCACTCAGTCTAGATTCTAGAATGTGTGATGTCTTACTGGGCCGAGGGCCGGTGATATGGATTTGTTGGGCTCTGATTTCTGAGGACAGTGTGCTGATGATGCAATGGGCTGTTTTCATTTTTGTATTTCTTTGCAAAAGCGTCGGTCTCCTTGCCCGTCGACGACGGGGTGTGCTGCGCCCGGGGGGGGTGGCTCGCCGCCGGGGAGGGTAGGCTCGAGCCTTACCAAGCCTACCCCTTGGCTTCGCCCCTGAGCTCAGCCTAAGAGTGAGCCTCGTTACCTCCTAAATGGACCGGCATGGAATGGGAATCCTGCGAGCTTGCACCAAACCTGCCTTGCGTAACGCCGAGAGAGTGTCGCCTTCGCCGATGCGCACTGTAGCCAGCCCAGGCTGGACTGTACTTCCTTTTCGGATGACTTATCAAACGACAACCATTCATCTCGGTGCTTATCCGTCGATACATTTCTAGAGCCTGGTCGTAACTCAGGAATTTTAGGTAAATTTCATAGAAATCAGTTTATTTTCAGTTGGAACAGGAAAAAAATCCCACGTTCTAAATATGGCTAACTTCTCCAGTCTAAAATTCCAGGGAATAGCTATAAACCTGTGCTTTTTGGTTCAGTGTTGTATGCTTTTTCAATTACTAGCTGAATATCCGTACTTTGCTATGGATAAAAAAAATCATATTATACCTAGCATATCGGCCTTCGCACTAGGCCGAGCTCCGACAAAGGTGGTGTCACCCTGCCATCCACTTTGCCACACGTCCATTAGAGTTTCACTGTTTTTTCTTGTTAGAGAATATTTAGGGAGGTGAATTTATTTGTTGGTAGATTTTTTTCTATTTTTTGTTAAGAGTTTTTTTAGAGAGATGGAAGGGAGAGTTGGAAGACGTGAGGTGCCGCGCCGCGACCTCCACTTTTTTCTTTTTAAGCAGTACAGATCGGTGCTTGATTGGCTAGAAAACACATGTATATTCCACACGAAAATAGGCGCTACTTTTGGGCTGGAAGTCTTCGACGAGAAGATCCATTATCTAACACCAACATAGCCCATCACCTGGCTAACCGACGGTGAAGGCCCAAATGAGGAGGAGGACTCAAGTTAACAATAGCTAAAATCATCTGACTACGAGTTGTTGGCAGTCATTTGATATCAGAGCTGAATTACAAATACCATGCAGTATCTACCAAGCAACAACACAATTTTATGTTGGTGTGCTCTGGAGGGACAAAATTCAGGAAATTTCAGCTTCTTTCTAACACTTAAGGAAATTTCCCTTGGATCATACTCTTCATAATTACTCAGATGGACATGAATCCTGACCCTCCATCTGACGTTGAATAGATCTTGGAAGCGGTGGCACGTTCACATCACAGGACCCCTGCATTATCTTCACCACAAGCCCCATGGATGGCCGATGTTCCTCAAAGTCTTGGATGCACCAACATGCTAACCTAGAGATCCTCATCAGTTCTTCCCTATCAGCGGTTCCTTCTAACACTGGGTCCAAAATGATCTGTTCGTTGCCATCGATCACCTGCACTGCTGCCCAACATGGAAGGAAAGCCTTGCTTCCAAGTTCAGACTCCTCGAATTGGGCTAAGTTCCTCCTTCCAGATATCAGCTCAAAAAGCATCATGCCATAGCTATAGACGTCTATTTTGGGTGTGATTGGCAAACCTGAGAGCCACTCAGGTGCAAGGTACCCAAATTGTACCTCTTATTGTGGTCAAGACAGAACTGAAATCATGACTAAGAAGCTTAGCCATGCCAAAATCTGCAACCTTTGCATGGAAGTTTGCATCAAGAAGTATGTTCTCTGGCTTGAGGTCACAATGGATAATGCATTCTCTGCACTCCTCATGGAGGTACGCTAGCCCTTTTGCGACACCTAATGCAATCTTATACCTCGTGTTCCAGTCAAGAAATGTGGTTCCTTTCCTGAACAGATGGAAGTCCAGTGAACCACCTTGCATGTACTCATAGACAAGAAGCCTCCTAGTCTTTTCTGTGCAGAATCCACGCAGGCGCACCAAATTGACATGACTGATCATACCGATGGTGCTCACCTCGGCACGGAATTGCTTCTCCCCTTGGTTAAACCTTTCCAACCTCTTCACAGCAATGAATGTTGAATCTGGTAGTCGCCCTTTGAACACCAAGCCAAACGCACCTCCCCCCAACTTCTCTGCAAAGTTCTTGGTGACATGTTTCAGATCACTGTATTGGAAGGAGATCAATGTGTCCCTATTGGATATCATTAGAGCCCTCTCTCTGCAGCATCTCTGAACTAGCATGTACAATACTCTAGCAAAGATTGTCAAAGCAACAATTCCTCCACTGACAAGGGCACAAATGATCACCACCTTGCACTTTCGAGTCTTTTCAGACTCTGGTATCTCTGATGCAGCGAGTCTTAGGAATAGGGTCCCTCCATTCCCATCGTATTGTTCTTGGAGGTTAAGCAGGTCACCATGCCAAACAAAGCAGCCACTGCTATTGTAAGCATAAGCATTACAACTGCAATTATTTAGACAAACCATTTGACAGTCCTAAGAGCTCCTGGCCCCTGCATTCTGAGCATTATCAGGAAGCCTCACACCTGCTATGCTATAGAACTTATCAGCTTGTGTCTTCACCATGGTCGAATTCATTTGGCACTGCAGCGATACATTCCTCTTGCAACCACCGCCAAACTCCCCAAGATCCCAATCACTCTGAACCTTCTGGCTAAACCCCTTGATGTAGTTGCAGAACGGCAAGGCGTTGAGGTTGCAGCTGCCATATGCCCCACATAGAGCATACACCTCACACTGTGTCCGCGGCTGGGACCAGAACAGAATCCACTCCTGTGTGGACTCCGCCCATGTCAACTCCTTGATCTGGCCATTCACGTCAATGATGACCCGTGAGATGACTGCATCGTCCTTCATCGAGTAGATGAAGGAACTCTCCCTTGTGTTATTGATGAAGGAGTTGTAATTGTAGCCGACCGTCATCTCAGGAATAAGGCTAAATATATGGCCGTTCCAAGGGCCACTGGTCCCGTAACTTATGGAATTGTTCCACTGGATGAAGTACTGTGTTGTGCCGTTTGGGTCCAGCTCCAGTGAGAACAACCCGGGGGACGGGTTCGCGCTGTTCTTCCACGCAAAAAGCCTCTGTCTTACACCGGTGGTCTTGTTCAGCCCGAGCTTTGCCCCCGGAAGCCAGGTGTTTGTTGGATGATCTATGCTTTGCCAATAAACTATTGATGAATTGGAGGCATCGGTGAGGTCGAGGCTACCGTTGTCCCTGATGATGGCGATGGCAGAGTTGGAGGCTATGCTTACGTTGGTCGACCATAGCTGCCGGTTCTTGGATTGATCGAGGAGAACAAGGTTGCCATCGCTGCTGATGGCCAAGGAGGCGGTGGTCGGGTCAGACACCGGCATGTTGCTGTTTGCCGTCCACACAGTCGTCACCGGCCGTATGTTGCTGTACCATATGGCTATGTAATAGTTGCTGGAGCTGGAAAAGGTGGTGTTTCCTTGTGGTGGGGAGTAGAAGCCCAAGGTGAACTTGTTGCCCTTGGACACAATCGTCTGCATCCCATACAACGGTGTGGTGGGGTTGATGGTGTCGACGGCCGTGCAGACAAGGATCTGGCTGAAGAGGAGGAGGAAGAAGAAGGGAGCCATGTATGGGAGCTTGGAGGAATAGCCTGGGCTGCCTGGGAATAGGAGGAAGGAAGCGTGGACTTTTAGGTGAAACAGCGATCAGCAGGATGGGCAGGGCGGAACACAGGAAGGAACGCGCAGCCGGCGAGCGCAGCACAGCCCATAGCCCAAGGCGCGTCGAAGGCATCCATAAATAGAGAAGAAACTCCGAGAGAGGAAATCAGGGGAGAAAAAGAAAAAAAACTAGAAAAGCGTTGCTATCTTCTTGTATCTTCGCCTATGCAAGTCATCATCAGCATGCAACAACTCACGACGCTCGTATTCGACGCGTTTTTTCTTTCTCTTCCTCGATCGGTCCGCACGAGGCAAGTTCGAAGCACAGCCAAGTCGTCGTTCCGAGCACAGTGTCGCACGACGACGACGACGAGAGACGTGTGACACGGAGCAAGATTGAAAGGGATTACAATTTACTTGTTGCCTATCCGTGCATTCATACGGACTATTAATTACATTTATCTAATAATTGGTTGCACATTTGTTTATGTTTTGAAGTTTTCTACGGAGATCAATGAGACATCAGACATGGTAGCGGGATCCAACTGGACTCAGTGTTTTGACATTTTAATTTTTATTATTTTAGAATTTTTTATTCGAAATGTTTACATGCTAGAAACAAAATTACTGGTATAGACACTAACCGGACGCTCCCGATGACAATGATGAGTGAAAGTAACAAAACGTTCTAACGATACGGTACCGAAATGAAATTCGAATTCGATCGACTACTAGTACAGTACCTTTAAGGTGATGTTGTCGTGACGTCATATATACCCAAGTGATATCAAGAGGACCCGGCGATTATTATCACCATTATTAATTGCATTGACTAGTAATCTTTGTTATGAATGTCTTAATTTAGCGATGGCTTCTGACTTTTGACTGAAATTTTACTATAGTTGGTTTTTTTACTGTAGCTAAGTTAGTTTATTAGGCATAATTAAATTTAAAAAATGTAAAAATAGAAAAAAAATATGTTAACCCATTAGTGACAATGCAAAGGAATACGGGGAAAAAAAATACAAAAAAGCCCGAAATATCTAAAAAAATCAGAAAAAGACGAAATACTAAATAGTGAAAAAAAAGCTGAAACTAGAAACTGAAGCTAAAAAAGCTGAAATGAGCGTAGTGTCGAAACAGTCCCATAGTGGTAATGGTAGGAAATCTCACAAACTAGATACCGTACACACTCAGCTTACCGACTTATGCAAGTCGTATTTCCAGGACGCGGATTCACACGCTTTGTTTTCCCTCGAGCAACCATGAATTTTTACCATACATTTAGCACTGTTTGGCACTGCAATTACAAAAGTAACATGTAGAAATGTATACAGAGTGTATTAACAAAAATAGCATTATTTGACACTGCAATTACAAAAGTAACCATATACTTCCAACCAAAGGTCTCAGACTTTGGGACGTCCAGGCAGTGGCGGACCGACCGGTGGGTCAAGGGGGGTTGGCGCCCACCCTACCTCCGGCAAGAGAGTGGGTACCCCCCATAGCCCCCTACCTCTGGTTGGGGTGCCACGTCGCCACCGCCGCTGGCAGCCACTGCCATACCTGCCACCGGCTGGGGCTGGGACGGTGAGGCCGTAAAGGCAAAAAGTGAGGCAACGATGAAGTACCAATTTGGGCCTAATGCAATGATAAAGCCCAATAGCCCACCAAGAAATACATACCGATCAGGCGAGCACCCACATCCAACCACACCGCCACACCACCATTGCACTGTATCGGCCGCCTAGCGCCAGATCTGGAGGAGTGGAGCGTCGCACGCCTGTGCCGTCACGCCGCATCGGCCGCCTAGCGCTAGATCTGGCCGGAGAGGGAGGCTGCGAGGCGGCGGAGGTGACGAGGCGTGAGCAGGAGAGGGAGGGAGGCCAGAGGAGGGGTGGAAGGGAGGCGGGACCGCGGGAGGGGAGGCAGGAGGCCTGGTCGCCGCGGCGCCGCCTCGCAGTGGGGAGGGCAGAGGCGAGACTGCTGACTGCGGGAGGGGAGGCGGGAGGCCTGGTCGCCACGGCGCCGCCTCGTAGTAGGGAGGTCAGAGGCGGGACTACCGACTGCGGGAGGGAGGCCGGAGGGGACTGCGGGAGGGCGGGAGGGAGGCTGGAGGGGATTGCGGAACAGCAGGAGGCGGGGAGGGTAGAGCTGGCAGTGGGGTGTGGGGACTGGGTGACTGGCCGACTAGGGAGGGAGAGCCGAAGAGGGCCTAGGGCTATGACTGTGAGGGAGAGGGACTAGCGACCTAGTCCCGATTGGTGAATATGTGAATAAGCGGCAGTGGCACTTTGAGTTTGAGAGCCAGTGAATATTGCCTAGTACTTGCACTATGTTTCATCATTTTTTCAATCTTTACAACTATTCACAAATGTAATTTATGATTTTATCACTAAGTTTACTAATTTTGTGTACAGATAACTGCTTACATATATTTATGGGCTTTGGGAGACACATTATCCATTATCGAGGTACAATCTTTATTGTATCTTGTATTTTTACTATGTCCCTATTATAATTATGTGTGATTTTAGATTGCAAAATATAGTTCGCTATATGTTGAGTGCGTTTTTTTTTCGTATGTCATGTTTCATTAGCCCCCCCTAAAATTTGATTCTAGGTCCGTCACTGCGTCCAGGCTCTTGTGGATGGAGAACAAGTGCACGAGGTTCGTGATAGGGGATAAAGGTCACATCGATCCTGTGTACATGAAGATAGGCCTTTTCTCACGAAGAAGAGCAATGTTTATAGCTTCAGAGTTCTGCTCGTGGAGCTTATTGTTAAAAATAATCTTGATTAGAGTTTAAATCGAGTTCAAGATTCAGTAGTGCCTGTTTCTATGTATCACTCTAGTTGAAGCTATGATCAATTTGAAGTCTAAGTATGTATATTAGTCAGATAATATTAATATATATATAATGAGGAGGTTTGTAACTAATTTTATAAAAAAGCAAGTAAGATAATAGAGAAATTTAGAAAACTTGGTTATGTAGTTGTGATCGAGGTAAATTTTTTATGCACTTTCATTTATTTGTAATGTATAAGTTTTTCCTGTGGGCCGACGCGATCCGATGGAGAGAAAAATTCGTCGGCGCGACGTGCCTCGTCTCGGTCTGTTGCGACGCGCATGGCGGAGACACACGACAGAAACCGATCGCGCGCAACCAGATGGGAAGCAGCCGACAGGCAAGATTCCAGTGCTTCTCTCCTCCTCGATCCGCGCGAATCAGCAGCAGTACCGGCCCGGCCGTATTCTTGCCTCCGCGTCCAGCAGGGGGTAGAAAAAAGCAAGGCGTTTTTCTTTCTCCTCGATCGGTCCGCGGGAGGCAACGAGTCAGTTCGAAGCACAGCCAAGTCGCCGTTCCGAGCACAGTATCGCACGGCGTCGCAGCGAGTCAAGACAGAGTCACGCACATACGACCGTTTCGTAATTTGTATCCACTCTTAAAGTGATTCAAAAATAAGAGTACGACATGCACGATTTTTTTTTGCTTTAACGACAGGAGCACGATTTGGATGTCCACAAGTTCTCCGAGTCAAAGTCTTTCGTCCTTTATCTTTCTCTCTCTGTGGAACACACGGCAAAATAAGGAAAATAATAAAAAAAATACAAGGGACGAAAATACAGCAATTAGTAAGAGGTGAGAGAGAGCAATCTACAGACTTCTTCATCTCAATGACCCTTGGTATAAAATACATAAGCCTCTCTTCAAGCCTTGAAACAAATTTGGTATGCGTCCACGTGTCTTTGTTAGACAAGAAACCGGGCAGGACAGGGGTCAGCCGAACCCCTTCATAGGGTCGGGTTCCTAGCAAGTAGTTTTCCTTGCCGCCTTGTCTGCTAGGGGCTTGGAATCCACTCGCCGTAGTCTACTGCTTAGGTTCCCACCTCTTCTCCATTCCCCGTCCACCGTTGAAGTAACACACTTGTAGCCATTTGCCAACATGACACCTCTATGCACATCCATCGTGTTGCTGACCGGCTTGTTGCTGGCGTCTGGGCAACGGAAGAGACGTTGACCTCTTCGCGCTACTGGCTCAAGAGAAAAAACAAAAAATAATTTTCTGCGTAGCCTGGGATTTAGCATTCATTGGGGGGATTGGCTTTCAACCTTGCTTTCCACAGGCACGGCCAGAGTTCTACTCAATGGCTCGCTAGGGCAAAGGTTTCGGCACTACCGTGGCTTACGTTAGGGGGATCCTTTGTCCCCCTTGCCTTTTGTCATCGCCATGGAAGTACTTAACAAGCTCTTGCAACAGCCCAGCAGGTTCAAATCTTGTCCCCTGCACCATCACTTGTGATGCTTTGCTCTCTTTATGCTGACGACGTCATGATTTTCATCAACCCAATTTAGCAGGACTTGCTAGCTATGAAAGAGATCCTGGCCGTTTTCGGATCTGCTACAGGACTTCGACCAAATATGCACAAATCATCATTAAATCCAAGTATGCTGCACACAAGCTGAGCTGCAGGCTGCGGAGCAGATTCTTGAATGTAATATGACCACTTTCCCCATTTCTTACCTGGGAATCCCTCTGACAATAGGGAAGTTGCGCCGTCAGGACATTCAACCTTTTATTGACAAGGTGCAAAATGCACTGCCGGCATGGAATGCGTGGCTTCTGTCGAGAGCAGGGAGGCTAATAGTTGTCAAAGCAATTTTAACATCCATGGTCGTCTTCCCTCTAATTGCATTGGTTTTCCCGGATTGGGCTTTCAAACTTATTGACAAAAAGAGCCTGGACTTCTTCTGGACCGGGGATGATCTATCCAAGAAAGTTGCGCAATCTGACAAGAGTGACGGAGTTCAAAATTTAACTTCCATCATTATGAGGATGAGGAGTTGGAGGAAGCTTTCGTGGAGTCTCTATGCAACCTGCACAGTGTGCAGAGTCTAGTTATTTCTAGTTATTTTCGATCCATGGATCTCTTAGGGGAATGCTGGATGCCCCCTCGACATCTCAGCAGGTTTCACTTGTACGAGGTCTGCACATTCTCTACATTGTCAGCGTGGGATCTATCGCTTCTGTCGGACCTCTCCGAGTTATACATCCATGTCAAGGAACTGCGGCAGGACCTATAGATGCTTGGGAGGTTGCTGGCTCTTCGTTCTCTCGAGATTGGCCGTCTTCATCCACCGAACGCTGAGTCGGATTGGCCAGACTAGAGACAGACACATTTCAATAGCAACGAGAGGATCGTGTGATGTCAATTTTATTCTTGATGTGAGGCTCTTTCTTCTCCATGCTTGAGTTGTGTTAGTACGTCTCAGATAAGCTATAAGGCACAAATAAACCGTACCCCCGTAGAAAGAGCTATGGGATGAAAAAGTCTGAAGCTATTTAAGTACAATTAGAAGATTAGGTTTCTTGGGAAGGAGTAGCATTGGAAATGGAAATCACTAATTTATGAGTAATGTTCCAGGGATATAATAGGAAGAGTGAAGAGAAAAATACCTAAAAACTTATAAAACGACCTAGACTAAGAGACAAAATGGCAAGACTAAAACAACCTACTTTATTGGACACGTCAACGGCAAGAACAGATGGAGGGGAATCTATAAAACGACCTATACTTAGAGACAAAATGGCAAGTCTAGAAGAACAGACAAAATGGCAAGACTAAAACGACCTATACGCAGAGCGCTTTCCTGCTACCAGCCCACAAAATTCTCGTGAGACAGCGGCCACCTTATCAATTCCTAGGTTAGGCTTTCTCACTTAAACCAAGTTTTAGTACCAGAGTTAAAATATGTTCTTTTAGACTATAACTTTTGATTTTTTATTACGATTTATTACTATAATAAATTATGATTGATGATAGAAGTCAAAAGTTAATGAAAAACTAAAAAGAACAAAACCTAAATTTCTTATATATGTCCGCACTCAAAATCAAAATGCTAATCACAGCCAAAAGAAAAATCCAATTATGTCCTCTTCGACTTGAATTTAGGTGCTATTTTCTTTTTAATGAAAAAGATATCTAATCCTCTAGTCGTAGGTGTGCTCGCTTTGAAATGCTCAATCATCTCAGGACCATTCGTTTAACTGAATTTTTGCTGTCCCTTTTTCCCCTTGATGCCAAAGTTGTGTCAACTTAAAGATACCAATCAGAAGTACATCTAAATGGACAATAAGAGAGACGCACAATTAATTAACAAGGACACATTGCACGCCGAAGAAAAAAACAAAGAAGGAAGACTTCATATACTAATATATACGAGGAGATAAAGTTAGGTATATGTCACTCTCAATTATTTGTTTTTCTTCTCACTCGAGTAGAATAACTTGGCACTGTTTTTTTCTTAATATATTCATGCAGCAGCTGGGCCTGAGTGAGAGAGAAAGATCTGGGTGCATGTCAGGTTAGCTAGTGATGGAAGGAAGAATATGTGCTCAGGGGTTGGTGCGGAAGGCGCCCGAGCCCAGCATGTGCCGCACCGGTGCCACTTTTTTCAGTTCCAGTCCCAGTTTCAGTTTTTTCGTAAATCTAGTCCCTTTTTGAGTGTGAAATTACATGAGATTAATACATAGCAAATTTCATATCGAAGGATCGCGGAAATTGCATTTCCGTGGCACTGTGGCGCTATTTTTTAAATTCTACATCAGGAGAGCACGAAAAATAACAACAAATAAAAAAACACTAAAAAAAGATCAAATAAAAAGAACAACTTCTCATTGTCCTACGACTTGTGGGCAATGCAAGATAACATGGCCCACAACTGACGACCCCGTGTCCCCATGTCGCCGCTCAGGTTGTGGTGCGCTCTGACACCTGCACCTGGGCTCATCCACATGCTACATGACACTAGTCAAATCAATTCGACTATATGGAAAATGCAAATTCTGCTGAACACGCATGCTTGACCGAATAGCATTAGTGCAGAATGTTCCAGCAACCGCATGTTCTGTTTAAACATTGCATGATACTGAGTCTCTTCTTTTTAGTTTCTCAAAATAATTTTTAGTTTTTATTATAATATCTAACTTTTAAACAGAGTATTTTTTTTAAGATAGAGTCTACAAGTTAATTATAGTACATATTACAAACCTAACATCTGTACTATCCAAAATTACAAGCGAGTATCTCTTTCCGTAATCTCTGTCATAAACAGCTAAAATTTAAAAATTTCAGTCAAAATATATAAATCACAATAAAAAAATAGGCCCACAGACTCATCTCGACGGCTCTCTCCGACTGCCAAATAGGAGAGAGAAGAAAAAGAAAGGGTTAAAGGCAGAGGTGCCACGTGGTTGACACTGACATGTGAGGCCTCGTCTAACGTTTACGTTTGCTTCACACGTCATCCAAAATATCGTGTTTTGTCTCTTTCTCTATTTTCCTCTCTCACCTATTCATTCCAGTTTCAGTGAATAAACATGTTAAATTTTTAATTTTGATTTTTTTTTCTTTTTGAATAAAAATACGACTCCACTCCAAACAACTTTACCTTCTGATTTCTAGTTTCTATAAGCTAGAAGCCACTTAGTGGGCAGCAAACACACTACGAGAAGACTTCGTTGCCCGCGTAGCCTGATAGGCTGATATGGTTGATCCTTCGGATCGTCAATCAAATGCATGTTGATAGTAGGACTGGTCTTGACTTCATCGACAATAGTCTTTTTTTAGAGGGGGCTTTATCGATACTGAGCAACTATTTTATCTTGTAATTATGGACATGTGCATAGCAAGTGGCATAATTAATACATGTATGGTTGTTTGGTGGGCAGTAAACACATTACTAGGAGGCTTTGTCGCCCACGCATGCTGATACAGATGATAGAAAGGACTGAACTTAGCGTGTAGCATTAGTGCACTAGTAGTAACATAACAAGTGGCATATGAATCCAAAAGGCCTTGACTTCTCGATACTTCCGCTCGTTTCAGTTTTTTTAGTTTCAGTTTTTTTTACTATTTACTAATTCGTCTTTTTCTAATTTTTTAGGCTTTTTGTATTTTTCTTTTTTTTTCCGTGTTCATTTGCATTGTTCGTGATGGGCTAACATATTTTTTTTTTCTATTTTTCTATTTTTTAAATTTAATTATACTCAAAAAGTCAAATCAACTATAGTAAAAAAAGCTAGCTACAGTAAAATTTCAATCAAAAATCAAAAATTATCGCTAAAATAAACACCCTTAAAAGACTGATGTTAGCGTGTGCCATATTAGTGTACTAGTAGTACATAACAAGTGCCATATGGATCCAATTGGCCTTGACTACATCGATAATAGTCTTTTTGTTTTAGAGGGGACTTCATGGATAGGTAGCCTCTATTTTATCCAGTAATTAACAAATGGCATAATTAATGCATGTATGGTCGTTTGGTGGGCAGTAAATACACTACAAGGAGACTTCATCGCCCGCGCATGCTAAGAGAGTGTTTAGAATGATGTTAGCTAAGAAAGTGTTTAGAATGATGTTAGCTTATGTTTTTTTATTGTAGTTGGTTTATTTTACACTATAACTAAGTTGATTTATTTGATACAATTAAATTTTAAAATAATTAAAAATAAAAAATATGTTAGTCCATCACAAACAATGAAAGGAATACATAAAAAAGAAAAAAACCTAAAATAAAAAATTCAGAAAAAATAAAAAAATAAATAGTAAAAAAAAGCCTAACGTCACCGCTGTTGCTAACGCTGAGCAGGGCCTTAATACAGTTGATCCTTCGGATTGCCAATCAAATGCATGTTAATAGACAGGACTGAAGTTAGCGTGTGCATTTTAGTGTACAAGTAGTACATAACAAGTGACATGATCCAATTGGCCTTGACTTCATTGATAGTAGTCTTTTTTTATCCATTAATTATGGGAGTGTACATAACACGTGTACATTAATTATGGGAGTGTACATAACAAGCTAGCTCTGGTTGCTCTCTTGATTTTGCGCAATGAGATTATTTTTATAGATAGAATGGACAATAGTTTGCAGAATGATCCTTGACGATGCATGCACCAATGGTGCACATAAATCAAATTATGCGGGTCAGTCTTGGATAAAATACTTGCTAACTACCGATGAAGTCCCATCTCAAACAAAAAGTATACCTTCGACGAAGTCAAGGCTAATTGGATCCATATGACACGTGTTATCGATATATCTCGCTCTGCGGGGTGATCGCGCCCTTCGTCCTCCGGTCCACGCTCTGCGGGCGCGGGGTCCTCCCCTCCCCATCGACAGCAGCCGGCCTAACACCGGACCAGAGTAATGCTCCACCAACTCCTCGTGCGTGAGGTCGGTGAACGGGCCCTCGCCGCCGAGCACGGACATGAGCCCCATGGTGGGGGCCTGGCTGTTCAAGTCTTCTAGTTCTGTTTTTTTGCGGTTTCTAAAAGTCAATTTTGATTTTTACTACAGTAACTAACTTTTAAACGAAGTATTTTTTAAAAAAATAGGGTCTACAGGTTAATTATAGTACATGTTAAAAAACTAATATCTGTATCATCAAAAATCGTAAGCGAGTATCTATCTTTTCGCAATCTCTATCACAAACAGCTAAAAAGCCATCAGCCGCAGCCAAAAAGAACAAGCCCTGTACCTCATGTTGCTCGCGTACATCTCGAACCGGCGCAGCTTCTCCTCCACGGATGAACCCCTCCATCAACACACTCTCATCTTTGGCGGCGGCGCCTGCTGCTAATTCACCGAGGGGGTCGCACAGGCCAACATCAGGCAGCTGCTCGTGCCGATAACAAGAAGCAGGCTGCAGCATGCCATTGCTAGCGGAGAACATCTGAAATAAGAGGGAGCAATCATCATGTGAATTAATCAACTTACCGAGCAGATTAGATGATCGGTACGTGATGGCAACTCTTGATGTTAGCTACCTGTTGCTTGCATTGCTACGCTATCTCATAGGCCGAGACACCGATCCAAGCATAGTTGATAGTCTTATGGGCGGCACCGGGCTTTGGCACGATTAGTCTGTTAGGCCGGGCTAGATACGATTAGCCTATTTAGCATGAAAATTTTAAAAACTCTTGATGTTAGAATTTTATAGGGGTGAGGGGTCCAACTTCCGTGGTTTGTTAGGTGTAATTATTTACAAGATACAAAAAACTGAAATACTTAACTAGCAGTGCGAAACCCCTGTTCACCACGGGGGCACATGCCCACACCTCATCGTTAATTACCTTCATTCCTCTCTTGCCCGGCACGCAATTCAACTAGATGACCACCCACCACTCCTACTAACAACAAATGCACAGCACTTTGTTTTTGGTCTTTCGACCTTGCCTCGCCTGAAAGGGTGAACCTAAACCGGAAGTGCTGTAATTTGAGTCAATATCCATTATATGCTAGTATAACTTAATATAAAATGGTAATATGATCCTAAAGATAAGGGTGTTATAGGGTATGTTCTTTTTAGCTACGGCTCATGATTTTTGGCTGCGGCTGATGGCTTTTTGGCTGTTTGCGACAGAGATTATGAAAAGAGAGATTATCGCTTGCGATTTTTGATGGTACATATATTAGTCTTTTAACATGTACTACAATTAATTTGTAAATCCTGTCTTAAAAAAATATTTCGTTTGAAAGTTAGGTACTATAGTAGAAGTTAAAAGTGACTTTTAAAAACCAAAAACAAACAGGCCCAGAGTCGGCTGTATCAGCTGCTTGGGACTGGATACAGCTGCTTGGGACTGGGTCTCTCTGTTCTTCAATAGGACGGCAGTCAGGGTCTCTCTGGGTTTCTCACTACCTTCGTAAACCCAATCATTCCAGTTGGTAGGGAAGCCTTCGTGCTGTAAAGACCGTTTGATAATAGATGAATGGATCAACACTACGAGCAGTGACTTGGCCCATTCGACCATATATTTTTGTATCAACAGCTCCAGTGGGGTCGCCAGCACATTCACTAAAAGATGATCCAAAAATACAAGTCACACGTTCTTTTCACCTTTTCTTTTGCGAGGGCACCCATTCGATCATGTATCATTTACTTTCACGGGAAATTATCTAGTAACACCGATCTTAAAGAAGTAAACATAGGAAATAGCATCACAAAGGAGCTCTACAGTCTCTAATTTACGTCATGCATGCAGCGTAGTTTGTCTCAATGATATCAGATAATTTATTTTGTTAAAAAAAAGATTTTTGGAACAACTAGCAACTTCATGAACGTCCAGTTGAACTTTTAAATCTCACAAGTCTACACCCAAGTGGGGCTAAATAATTGGATTCTAGCACTAAAATTATACACTACACGTGTCTTATTCATTTTTTTTTTGCGAGAAGAACCACCACACTTACGAACAATAGGTAGATAGTACAAACGAAGTATTGGATACTAGCAAACATTGACTTCCCTCGATGACATGCGTCTCACAAGTCTACACCGAAGTGCGTAACCAACAGGGGCTAAATTATTGGATACTACCACTAACATTAAACACTACACGTGTCTTATTCATTTTGAGCGAGAAGAATCACCACACTTACCAAGAATCACCCACGAAGACTTGGATCTCACAAGTCTACACCCAACTGGGGCTAAATTATTGGATACTAGCGACAAAATTAAACACTACACATGTCTTATTCATTTTGAGCGAGAAGAATCACCACACTTACCAATAATTGGTAGGTGTATCGCGATCGATGCTCCACTTGATACAGTTTATCACGCTAGTGTGTATATAGTAACGAAAACACGCACATTCATGCATCATAAGAGCTAGATGGACCAATTGTTTGACGAGGAATTAGGTCTCGGAAGAAAGATGTCTTGAAGTCAACCTGAGCAAGATCTGGAGTTAGATTTTTGAGAAGATAATTAATGTTTTGAAGTACTTGTGTCTCTTCAGATTGATACTGAACACACCTAGGCAAAGTCTTCTGAGCGACTAGCCATCTCCTCCGAGCGGTGTTGGGATCTTCAATTTCTGAGGTAGATTGCGCCTGCCTCAAAGGAGAGTGATTATTTCTAAGATTTTTCCCAAGCTCATCAGAGTACTGATCCTGTTCATTGTCGAAGGTGTCCGCACCATCCTCAGAAGAGAAGGGAGAGTGTGCTCGAGGAGAAGTCTCGTGATGGCCTCCAGCGGGAATTTGATGATAATCTGAAGGAAGGGCCAAGACCTCCTATCTAGGATCTCGACTCCCAGTGGAGGTCAACTCGTCTGAGGAAATTTTGAGTGATAGCGCCTCGTGACCAGGAGCAATCCCCGCCATATAGGGGAACGCTAGGTTATAACTATCTTCGATGAGAGAAGCGCTCTACGATCGTGCGGACGAGCCCTGAGGGTGCAAATCCCCTGATGACTCTACCAGAGCATTACCACTAGCAGGCAATGCCAAAGCCCCCAACTCTGGTTCTCTAGGATCGGCTGCAACTGGGTAGGTCGTCGTTGTTGGTACACTTGGACTCCTTGGGGCTGAGTCATCATCGCATTGCAAGCTCCACTCACCATCAGATTGACTCTTGCCACTTGGAGAGAATGAACTCTCTCCTAGACGTACTGCTGCAGAGGAATCTGATATCTCCATAGCCTTCTTTGTGGTAGGGTCTTCGGAATCCTCTGATGGATCTCCAGGAACAGCCTCACTATCGAAAGCGAGTAGGACCTACTCGTAGTCAAAGCAGGCCTCCATGTTGATATCTGTGTAATCTGCCAAATTGAACCAATTCTCCTCATTCCACTCTCCCGCCATGATGGCATCAGAGGGCTGAGAATTTGTCGACAAGGAGTTCACCGGAGCCTTAGAAGAAAGTCTCCCCACGGACAGCGCTACCTGTCGATGTTCTAATACCGATCTTACGTATGATTTTTTGGATTCAGATGAAAGTGCTCAAGGATACTATGTAGTCATGCAAAGTAAAGACACGAGAATCCAGGTTCGGGCCTTTTCCTGAGATAATAATAACCCTACATCCTGTGCTATTGTTGCTATGAATAGGGTTATAAGCGTGACAGTGCAAGGAATTACATTGTTTTACAGAATGAATTACTCCATATTGGGACCTATCTCTTCCCCTCTCTTCTCTCAAGCCTCGTCCTTTATATTGGCAGTGAAGCGGCAGCAATTGTTTCTTGCCAAGAGGCGCCTTGACACTTTGGAAGTTAACCACTGGACGACGGTTATTGTCTGAGAAATGTGGGCAGTAGTTCACCTTAGGACGGTTGTTGTCAAAGAGATGTGGGTAAGATCGTATGCAGTTATAGAGTATAAATGTATGTTTAACTGCATTGTTAGACTACCCCACTGCAGGAGCAGATTGGCCGTTAATCTTGATCGTCGCAATAGGAGCAACGAGGAGGACGATGAGTAATGCCCAAATCCAAGCATCACATGACTTAAGTACCAACATGATAGTGCAGTTAATGGTGATGGGACATCACAGGCGTAGTTAAGGGCAACAACGTGGGTGTGCCTTTTTAGTAGACGTGCACACCCCCTAACTAGTGCCATGGCACAAGTCCCATGGTCAATAGCCGGGCACACACCACATGCACACTCCCTGCAATAGCGAGCGTGCCAACAAAACCGAATGCAAAAAGTCGGGGCGAGCAAACGAGCACCACGCACAGTGAGCCGAAAAGGCGGAGGGGGCCAAGGACCGAGTGACATGGTTTTGGCCCACTGTTAGTGCGGTCCTTTATCATGAGAGGTTACTATTAAGAGAATGACCCCCACCTAGACCCAAACAGCCCACTACGCCAAGGAGCTCGTTAAGGGTTTGACCCTGCGGAAAGGCCATAGAGGCCTATCTCAAAGAAATTACATGTATACCTTTGATATTTTAAGCCCCAATAGAGGCATTTGTATAAATAGTCCATGTTGGTGGGCTGATCTCCACCTACACCTAATCAGCCTAACTGGCCTTATAATACGGGGAAATAAATGTTTTGCGTGAGTCATGGCCATATGTGGTCTTGTAATTAATGAGAGTCATGTCAGGTTAAGCAGTAAGGAGGCAACGTGTACTCTCAAGAAGGAACACGTAGCCCTGAGTTGGATTGTAAAGATTCATATAAATACCCCCTGGAGGGGTCTTGACAGGGGGGAGGAAAAAACATCTTCTACTGGATCTTGTTCTCTCTAAAGAAAAGGTACTTTGTACCATCTGTTGTGTTCATGCGACAACAGATTGGCGCCGTCCGTGGGGAACGACGGTAGTAGAAGCTACGATTCGAACATGCCGCCGAAAGTGGCAAAGAAGAAGCGAAGCACGATGGAAGCAACCTTGCGGGCTCGAGCAAGAGGGGGGACTTGGTAACTCCCCGGGAAGATCCGCCTAGCAAGGGAACGGGCCATGCCCTTAATTAAAGTAATTCATCAGGGCGGCACGCCACTGTGTTGAACGGAGTTGTGGATATCGCAAAGGAGCGTGCCGGCGGGCAAGCCTGGTTACGCCTTCGGCTGGACTCCGAGCCTGGCCCTATCCACTTGCCGGGCGGTCGTGTGTCTACTGAGGACCCAGCGCCTACACCATGGGAGGGATGCAGACCCTCGTGAATTTGTGCGCGTCTATGAAACAGCGATCGAAGCCGCAGGAGGTGACGATTCCACAAAAGCAAAAGGGCTGCCCCTCGCCCTTCAAGGCATCGCCCTATCCTGGTTTTGCACTATCGAAGCAAGCTCCATGAACTCATGGGAGCAAATCTGGAGTCAAATTTACAATAATTTTCAAGGAAGCTACTCCGAGCGTGTTGATGCAAGCCAGCTCTTCGCTGTCCGGCAGAAACAGACGGAGAAGCTCTGTGAATACTTTAAACGGTTTGCCAAGGTTCGATGCCAAGTTAAAGATGTCAATGAGACGACCATTATCAACGCGGCCATACGAGGCCTCCGCCCCGGACCGTTAGCCGCGTACAACACTCAGGAGCCCATCAAAATGGTGGTCAAGCTTTTCGATAAGATGGAGGAATATGCCAGGGTGGAGGAAGATACCCAGCTCCGTCATGGAGACGTGCTTTCATCCAGAGGCGCCAAAGACGTCGGGGAAACCTACACCGGCGGAGCAAGTAGGAGCCAGCGCCGTCGATATGTGCTGGACATTGGAGGCGCCGAGGCCGGTGGTAGTGACAGCACTTCCATTGGCCGAGGGAGGGGACGGCGAGGTCGAGGCCGAGGAAGAGGTTCTGGCCGAGATAGTGGTCGCCCACATTCAGACCGCCCATCCCAAGGATATCACCGGCAGGAGCTTCCCGAACAGGGGCAATGGTGCGAGGTGCATGGGCGATGTGATCATGTCACTCGGCTCTGCCCCTCGGTGGCAACCCCGAGAAAGCCATCTTCGAGACCAGGCCCATGGTACGCAGACGAATGTAGTGTCTCGAGGGCCACCTTTAGATGGCCATTCTCTTCCCCCAACCTCGACGGTTCTCCGTATTGGGACATCCGAGGGAGCATCGCGTCGGGTTATCAACGTGATCACCGGGGGGTCATCATTGGAGTTCGCATCAGAAAGGCAGAGGAAGGCCTATACTCGCCGTCTACACCATGTTGCCATCTCCCTGGTGCGGGCTTCTTTGCAAGACCTCGACGTCGATATCGTTTTCACGGCTCTCGACGCGCAGGGCATTGACTTCCCACATCAAGATCCGTTGGTAATTCAAGCTTGTATAACAGGGTGTGATGTTCGACGGGTCCTTATTGACGGTGGTAGCTCCACGGACATTATGTTTGTCGAGGCCTTTGACCAGATGGGTCTTCCGCGAAGCCGGATGCATCCTCCCGGACCCGCCCTTCAGGGGTTTGGGGGCCAACCTTTCCGTGCGTTAGGTAGGATCCAACTCCAAGTGTCGTTTGGGCCGGAGGACCAAGCTAGGAGTGTGGACGTCATGTTTGATATTGTAGATCTGTCCTATCCGTACAACGTCATCCTGGGGCGCCCGACGCTTAACGCTTGCGGAGTGGTCATTCACCACAATTATTTGTGCATGAAACTTCCGGGGGCCCTGGGAATTATCACTGTTAGAGGAGACCAGGATATCGCTCGGCAAATAGAGGCGGGTACGCGGAAGCCCTCTCGTAAGGTGCACGTGCTCGGCGAAAACTCCCTGGGCATGCCCGTCGCGTCTCCTTCAGCGTCGGGATGGACTCCAAAACCCAAGCCAGAAGGGGCGATTAAGAAGATTCATCTGGTCGCCCCGGAAGACCCACGACAAATATCCATGGGAGGTGGCCTTGGCCCGGAGGAGGAGAAGGAGCTTCTTCAGATTCTCCGCGCCAATATTGACGTCTTCGCCTGGGAACCCACCGACATACTCGGGGATGATCGGACTATTATCCAACATCACTTGGCTGTCCGACCCGACGCCAGGCCCATTAAGCAGCGGCTTCGACGCATGTCGATAGAGCACCAGCAAGCTGCGAAAGCTGAGGTCGCGAAGCTATTAAAATCAGCAATAATCCATGAAGTTCATCATCCAGAATGGCTGGCCAACCCGGTCTTAGTCAAGAAAGCCAACGGCACTTGGCGAATGTGTATCAATTTCACATGTTTGAATAAGTCGTGCCCGAAGGACAATTACCCACTCCCTCGCATTGACCAACTGGTTGATGCCACCGCCGGTTGCGAACTGATGAGTTTTTTGGACGCATATTCCGGGTATCACCAAATCTTTATGGCCGTCGAGGATGAGGCCAAGACAAGCTTCATCATCCCTGGAGGTACATACTGTTTCACCCGAATGCCATTCGGATTGAAGAATGCCGGGGCCACCTTTAGCCGGCTTGTAGCAATTATCTTTGCCGAGCAGCTGGGCCAGAATGTGGAGGCGTATGTCGATGACGTCGTTGTTAAGAGCAAGCTCGCCAGCTCCCACTCCGGTGACCTGCAGGAAACTTTTCACAGCCTACGGAAAGCCAGTGTTAAACTTAACCCGGCAAAATGCGTATTCGGGGTGTGGGCAGGCAAGCTGCTCGGCTTTCTAGTATGCGGCCGAGGGATACAGGCAAACCCAAAAAAAGTCAAAGCCATCCTCTCCATGGAGCCGCCCAAGACCGCAGAGAGGTATAGAGGCTGACTGGTCGCCTAGCGTCCCTCAGCCGTTTCTTGTCCCAGGCTGCCGAGCGGGGACTCCCTTTCTTTAAGACGCTGCGTGGCCATGACGATTTTCAGTGGAACGCTCAATGTAGTGCGGCCTTCAACGAGCTCAAAATGCACTTGGCCAAGCTGCCAACCTTGTTCTCTCCGCCGTCTACAGCTCCGTTACTCCTTTACGTGGCCGTGTCTCCAACGGCGGTCAGCGCGGTTCTCGTATGCGAGGAGGGGAATATTCAACGCCCCATATACTTTGTGTCAGAAGCTCTCCAAGGAGCCAAGACACGATACACCGAGCTGGAAAAGCTGGCGTATGCTATCTTAATGGCCTCACGGAAGCTACGACATTATTTTCTTACGCATCCCATTATGGTACCATCATCATTTCCTTTGACCGAAGTGTTGCGAAACAAGGAAGCCACCGGGTGTATAGGGAAGTGGGCGGCAGAGTTGGCTCCGTTCTCTCTAAGCTATGTTGCTCGCACAGCCATTAAGTCGCAAATTCTCGCGGACTTTGTAGCGGAGTGGACTCCCCCGAGTGGACTCCCCCGGCTCAACCTTTGAATGAAGATTCCTCGGAACCTGTTTGGCTACTCCATACCGACGGCGCGTACGGGGCTTCCGAAGCTGGGGTGGGAGCCGTTATCACTACCCCTAAGGGTAATTCTATATCTTATTCAGCGCGCTTGGAGTTCCCTGCAACGAACAATTCGGCGGAATATGAAGCCCTTCTGTATGGCCTAGATAAGCTCAAAGCCCTTGGGGCTCGAAGGGTTATGGCATACTCCGACTCACGGTTGCTTGCGGGACACATCGACAAATCCTTCCAAGCCAAGGACGATGATCTCATCAAGTACTTGGCGGTGGTTCGAGCGAAGGAACGACTTTTCCGGGGCTTTACTGTGACGACCATCCCAAGAACCAGAAATGGACAAGCGGATGCCCTCGCCAAAGCGGCGAGCGCTCGGGCTCCTCCTCCTGAAGGGGCCTTTACTGAAGCAATTTCTACCCCCACCATTCGACAAGCCGAGTCAGCGGCCGGTTTGGTCTGCTCGATATCTCCAACGGAGGATTGGAGAGAGCCGATCAGCGCGTTTCTGCAAGGAACATACGAGCCTGATGACGAGCTGCAGCTCCGAAGGTTGCAGCAGCGAGCGCGAACATTTCAGCTCGTAAATGGTGTACTGTTCAAGCGGGGGGTGTGTGCCCCCCTCCTCCGGTGTCTTGCGCGTCCCGAAGGACACCAACTCCTCATCGACATTCACGTGGGCCTTTGCGGCTCCCATGTAGCTCCAAGGACGCTAGTTGGAAAGGCTTTTCGGCAAGGGTTCTATTGGCCTATGGCTGCCTCTGACGCTGAGGAGATTGTCCGAACGTGTCAAGGCTGCCAATGGATGGCTCGGGAAGGCCACCGCCCCACCTATGAGCTACATTCCATTCCCCCGGTGTGGCCATTGGCCCGGTGGGGAATGGACATCGTCGGGCCGCTACCCCGAGGCCCCGGGGACGTGAGGTTCATCGTCGTTGCGTATGAATACTTCTCCAAGTGGCCAAAAGCGTCACCGTTGGCGAAAATAACCTACGCAGCCATACAACGTTTCCTTTGGCAGAACATCATCTGCCGGTTTGGGGTCCCCCGAGAGATCACGGTGGACAATGGTCTTCAATTCGATTCCCAAGCGTTCAAATCATTTTGCGAACAAATGGGTATTAAACTTCATTACGCATCGGTGGGGCATCCCCAATCTAACGGGGGCAGTTAAGCGTGCCAACTGTACCATAGCCACAGCACTGAAAAAGCGGCTGGTGGGCCTCCCGAAAGGCACTTGGCCCTAGCAGCTACTTCATGTGTTGTGGTCTATGCGCACCACGGAGACCCGTCCCACCGGGTTTACTCCATTCAAGCTGTTTTATGGCGATCAGGCTGTCACCCCGGAAGAAATTCAAGCCAAATCCCAACGAGTGCTCGACCCCGCGTCGCCCTCCGAGCGAGAAGTTTCCCTCGACCTGCTGGACGGTGTCCGCTTAATTGCGGCAGAACATATTTCCAAATATCTATGAACAACAGCCCGAGCTCATAACAAGCTTATTCGCCCGCGGAACTTCTGCGAAGGGGACCTCGTTCTTCGGAAAGCTTTGCATTCCGCGACGGTTGGGAAGCTCGAGTCCAAGTGGGAAGGCCCTTACCTCATCACCACTCAGCTTCCCCGGGGAGCCTACTGCTTGTCTATGCTTGATGGCCGGCCCTTGAGCCACACCTGGAACGCCGATCACCTCCGTCGGTACTACGCCTAAGGACCTCCTGGACCGTGTCATATATTCGTTTTCTTTTGGGCAGGACCCTGGCTCATGTCTCCATGTACAAGTGTTATCAGTCGTTAATATATGTATGTTTGAACACACCTGTGGCTTGTCTTGGGCTGGCTTACCTTGGACTAGTATAAAGCGTCGGGGATGTCGTTCCCCCGAGCCGAAATCGCACGGAGCTGCCGTAGGCGCCCAGCGTACTCTGCGGAGTATAAAACGTCGGGGATGTCGTTCCCCCGAGTCGAAATCGCACGGAGCTGCCGTAGGCGCCCGGCGTACTCTGCAGAGTATAAAGCGTCGGGGATGTCGTTCCCCCGAGCCGAAATCGCACGGAGCTACCGTAGGCGCCCGGCGTACTCTGCAGAGTATAAAGCGTCGGGGATGCCGTTCCCTCGAGCCGAATCGCACGGAGCTGCCATAGGCGCCCGGCGTACTCTGTGGAGTATAAAGTGTCGGGGATGTCGTTCCCCCGAGCCGAAATCGCACGGAGCTGCCGTAGGCGCCCGGCGTACTCTGCAGAGTATAAAGCGTCGGGGATGCCGTTCCCTCGAGCCGAATCGCACGGAGCTGTCGTAGGCGCCCGGTGTACTCTGCGGAGTATAAAGTGTCGGGGATGTCGTTCCCCCGAGCCGAAATCGCACGGAGCTGCCGTAGGCGCCCAGCGTACTTTACGGAATCCTGCTGAAATACCCTTATCGCAGAACGTGTGAAGATGGCTAATTCTCCTCGCGACCTACCAAATATCGCGGTGCAAGCCGTGGCTCGGCGGATGCAAGAAGCTTCAAAAAATCCATGGCATGCTGATAACGTATCTTAGGCTCGACGTTAGGATCTCGCTAAACGGAAGCGATAGCGGAGCTATCGTCGAATGAGATCGTCGCTTGGACGCCAGCTTTTAAAGGGGATCGTTGGGCAGACCCTCGACCAGTACGTTTATCGCGTCCCATCACTTTGTTCTAGCGACACGTGAACCATCAGCGCCCTAAAAGTGTTACATGCACAATACCTTGATGTGTTGCCACAGCCAAATTAGGCACACCTTGGGACGTATTCCCAGTGAAGGAGAGATTGACGCGCTGAGAAAACTAAGACGGCCGAGGGTGGTAATCCTCGTACCCGTCATATATTACAAGGCCTTAGGACGTTACAACCAAAAAGTTACAAGGACCAGCCAAAACTACGGTGGCATCCTGGTAGGTCCAGATTTAGTCCCGTTGTTCACCGGCTCGATTCGCCCAAAAACGCAGCGACTCTTCGGTAAAGCCCCAGTGGCGTAGTCGGCGACGCACAAGGTGGTCTGGAATAAGGAGCGGATCGCTATTTGCTACCTGCGAGGTTCAGGCATCGGGTAGAAACATACTAGTAGTTCAAAATTCCTATGTTATAAGCGAAATAACTGCATCTGATGAACATGTCATTACATAAGCTGAAAGCAACCAGGGGGTGAGGGCTCGGAGTCACACCTGAGGAACAACCTCAGAACCCAGACCACTTCCCTCCCCCTCACCTCGGTGGGGAACTTCTCCAGCCAAGCCCCAAGGTTGACATCTGCCCCTAGAGTGTCCCGCAGGGCAACCTTGGCGGCCGCCTCACCAATGAAGTCCCAGATTCGATTGTGAAAGACCCTAATGGACTTCCGAACGGCATGAAGTGCCTGTGACATAGCGCCCTTCTCTGCCAGGAGATCTAGGTGCGAGGACTCCAGCTCATGAACGTGGGGGCATCCACGGGAGTAAAGCATACCGAGCAGGATCGAGGTCGTTACCTTGGAGCAATGATTGCCGAAGGAACGCGCTACGTTCAATGCCAGCGATGAAGCTTCTTTGATCCTTCGGAAGCTACTAGGAGCATCTTCAGGGCCGTGAGTCCGGGTAGGGACTTCGACGGCCAACTCCGTAAGCATGTGTTCCAATGACTCCATAGACTTCCAAGCTAACAGGGAAATATCACCCCATTGGCACCTCATGGTCTGGACCTCGGAGGCCAGGCGAGCTTTGTCTAACTCCAGTTCGGAGATCTGGTGCAGCAGGCCCTGGCGCTCCTCTGCTGCCACCTGTTGGGTGTGTTCGACCTGAGATTTCGCCTCGGTAAGGGCCTTTTCGCCCTCCACTTCGAGGAGTCTGGCCCGATCGTCCTTCTCCGAGATCATCTTAGCCAGATCGTCTTTTTCAGCTATCAGCTCGCTAATTCTCCGAAGGAGCTCGGAGCGTTCTTCGGCAGCAGCGACCACGGTGGCCACCGCGCCACGGCGAGCGAAGTCAGCGGAGGCTTCAGCAGCAGCCAACCGCTCGTGAAGAGAGCTCCTCTCCTGACGTCGGGCGTCTTGGGCTGCCCGCGAAAGAGCCAAGGCCTACATCGAGTGAAGATCTTAGCTCAGGGGCCAATGGCGTTAACCAATAGTAAGAAATTACCTTCATCTCGGCAGCCTCCAAGGCGTCCTCCAGCATGCCAACGTCACAAGAGGCCAGCACACTCCGCTCCAACACGGTGTCTGCTCGGTCGGCGGCTCGTTTCAATATCTGTCGCGCATCCGGACGCGCGACGAGATCAGACAGGACCAATATCGGAACCTCGACGAGTACCGTTTCCCTTGAGGAACTCGGGAGGGTGTCCACTGCTATTGCGCCGGCTGGCTCAGGGTCACCTCCACATGAGGAGGGCATGGCGTGTCCTAAAGGAGGCGGATTCCCTGATATGAAAGCATTATCAGAAAAGCGATATCTTACATAGTGGTAAGGGGAAAGGTTCGGTCACACATGTACCTTGACCAAGGGATTCGCATCCACGCTCGCAGATTTCGCTTCCGACCGCGAATTCTGGAGGACCCTCTAGCTCGATACAGGGGGCTAGAAGATCCTCAGTGGAGATGGCAAGGGAGATCTCCGGCTCAGCTCCCGGCATATTCTTTCCTTCTCCTACATGAGGGGCATTGATATCCCTCTCGATTCCGCAAGCGGGGATTTCAGCTTCGGAGTCGGAACTTACTAGAAATGATGTTGGAGCCACACGAAAACCTGTGGTAGCAGCCGCGGGTGAAGATGACTGTGGAGGGGACAGCACCCATATCGGGAGTAGCCACCCCTTGTTCACCAGCTGGTGTAGGGGAGCGAAGGCGGGTGCGCTTGGCGGGCGGCGAGTCCAAGGGAGAGGTGGGTTCCCCCTCACCAAATGTCCTCGGAAGGTCGCAGCCCAGATCTCCCCCTTCATCAGGGTCCGAGTCGGCGCAACCCTCAGAAGTAGACCCCGCCGAGATGGTTGCTTCCAATTCCCTTGCCTCGGGAAGACTCGGGCGAACGGCACTGGAAACTGTCCCTGCTGGGGGAGCCGAAACCCCCGAAGCTGTGGTCCCCTCTACTCCCTTCCTCCGGCTGCTACGTTTTTTCGGGGAGCGGGGGATAGGGCGCTCGGGTACAGGGAGCTGAAGCGCTTCACACACCCGGTTGATCCGCTGATGACATCGCGTCACCGATTCTCGCAAGCTATGCTCCTTTGATGTGTATGGCCCCAGAAAAGCTACAGCGGCAATTTCGGCATCTTGAAGAGACATCCCTGAAAGATCTCGGTGAGAAAGATGACAACATGAGATTACATCGCTGAACAAGTTAAAACTTACAAAGATTTTCTGAAGGACGCAAAGAGGGGATCGAGGGCCGAAGACCGTCGTCGCAAATGCTTCCTGTCTGAACGGTCCATCGACGATCTAGCGGGGACACCCCGTACATGAGAAACTCCTCCGCCAAATCTCGCATGTTGAACCGAAGCGCTATGGTAGCCAATTTGCGTGCCCTTTCTTCATCGTCACGATCAAGGATCGCCGCGGGCGTGGCAATAAAGTCCAACCTTCCTCCTGCCCACTTCAGCGTGCTGGTATCCTCCACATGATGATAGAACCATCAGTGGGTCCAACCCGATTCCCATTTTCCCTTCGTCGCATTTGCTGAAAACAGCTTCGTACATTGGGGGCGCAGGACAAAGTTGACACTGCCAAGATTGGCATACTCGCTCTTCGAAAGCTCCTTAGGTTGATATCGAGCACCATGCAGGAAACAGAAGAGGGAGGTACTCAACGAAACTCCTCCCGCCCGGCTCGCCCAGCAGAAAATCACCAGGCGAGCAATGGCGTTGGGAGTAAGGTGCGCCAACTCCAGGTCATACTTCTGAAGCACTCCCGCCACAAACCTTGACGGAGGGAACCTCAGGCCGGCGTCGAAACAAGCGGCGAACACCACCAGCTCTGACCCCGAGGGATGGGGTTCCATCTCCTCAGGCGATGGGAGCCGCACTTCCCTCCTAATGGATATTCTGCCACGACGCACTAAGTCGGTGATCAAGCCCTCGGTGGCCTCGCTAGCCCCCAGCCTGTTGGTGTAGTGTCCTCCCTCCTTCTTGTCTGAACTCCACCGCTTGCCGGCGACCGGGGCCTTTCGAGCGATGAGTCGGACCTCTGCTTCTACTGGGCGGCGCGTGCGCGGCATCGTGAGGAAAGGAGGGGTATCGGCACAGAAAGAAGAGGAAAGCGGAGACAGGGAGGCCGACTCAAGAGAGTAGGTTGGGTGGGGAGGAACCCTACCCAAGCAGCTGATCTCACAATTTATAGGCCAAGAACGCGACGTTACGAATGGTGCCTTGAGAGGCCCGCCGGCGGGTTACCAAGACAACCTTTCGTATACTTGGCGGCGAAAAGCAACCGAAGCGGCGCTGGTGTTGATCGACAAGCGTCGTGTCTCGAAAGCTGCGAGAAAAAAATATAGGGACCACGCGAAATGCAGGAGCTGGTTAGGTGGGGTCGGCCAATGGCCCTGCTACACGTATCTTCTTTGAGCCCTTCCCTATGGCAGGTGCAGCAGGCGGTACGTCCCTATCTTCAAGCGACACGTGCCCCTGGCGGTGATAATCGCGAAGGATAGTGAAGGCTTCAGCTGACCCTTAAGGATGACGTGGCTTAGGCATCTCCGAGTGCATGGCTGTCTTGCAGGGTTAGCCTGTCTGTGGAGTGTCAGACAAGTTCGAGTTATCAGAGGGGGGAGCAAGCGGAGCTGCGAAGCAAGATATCCAAAGGCGAACGAGAAATCGGCACACCCCTTGACAGAGAAGTGCCCTACTGTTCTAAATATTCAAGCCTCAGTTTCAGGGAGCTCTGGGTTGATAGGACGGCGGAGACCAGAGGGTCCAAGGACACAGCATCAGCCTGCCTCGACCGGAGCCTTCTACTGTGAGAGGCTACTGTTGGTGGGCTGATCTCCACCTACACCTAATCAGCCTAACTGGCCTTGTAATACGGGGAAATAAATGTTTTACGTGAGTCATGGCCATACGTGGTCTTGTAATTAATGAGAGTCATATCAGGTTAAGCAGTAAGGAAGCAACGTGTACTCTCAAGAAGGGACACGTAGCCCTAAGTTGGATTGTAAAGATTCATATAAATACCCCCTGGAGGGGTCTTGATAGGGGGGAGGAAAAAACATCTTCTACTGGATCTTGTTCTCTCTAAAGAAAAGGTACTTTGTACCATCTGTTGTGTTCATGCGACAACAGTCCACTTATGGCTATACATACAATCCTTAGGACATCATGAGGGGCAAGATCATTCTAACTAAAGAAAAGAGCTAAGAATTAACATCTTCTACACCTATTCCTCACCGTTAGTCTCAGGCTCCGGACAGCTCCTCTATGGCCTCTCTGTAGCCCCTATTACTCACTGTATGGTTGTAACTGTCAACCACACTTACCAATAATTAGTAGATAGTTGGTACAAACCTACAAAGTCAAGCTAATGCGATCGATGCTCCACTTGATAGTTTGTACAAACCTACGAAGCCAAGCTAATTTGATACAGTAACGAAAACACGCACATTCATGCATCATAAGAGCTAGATGGATCAATTGTTTAATTGGCGAGTAATTTGGTCTCGGAAGGAACACGTATGTGTTAAAGATTTCAAGGAGAGACGCGCCAGCGGCTACACAACTAGCAGAATTAACCATATAATTATACGGCTAGATATTATATTTTTATTATACAATTCTAGTACTTAATATTAAAAATACAACTGTATTTATTTAAAATTCTAATATCTAAATATAATCAATTTGCATCATTATAATTTGATCCTACTAAAATAAGCGATGTAGATTCTCTCTTTTCTCTTAATTAATTAGGGATATATATATATATATATATATATATATATATATATATATATATATATATATATATATATATATATATATATATATATATATATATATATCCCTACGTACGTGCGCCTATAAATACCCTGCTGAGAGTAGCCGGGGCTTACTCACGCTCGGATTGGGAAAGTTAACCAGCTCTTAGTTTCTTGATTTATCAACATGATGAAATACGTCCTAGCGCTAGCCACGCCACAGTTAGTGCTGTGGTTTCTCCTCACTCCCGCCCCAGTACTTTCGCAGCCGATGCCGACGGTCTCCGACATGGCGCCGTCGCCGATGCCGACTCCACCGCAGGGCTGCCCTAGCATGTGCGGCGACGTACACATTCCCTTCCCATTCGGCATCGGCGTCGACTGTGCCTGGCTGGGTTTGTATAATTTCACCGTCATTTGCAATCACACTTTTAACCCTCCGAGACCATACACAGGCAACATCGAGATCATCGACATCTCGGTGGAGGCTGGCGAGATGCGCGTCTTCACTCCCGTGGCGCGCATCTGCTACAACTCTTCCAACACCACCGATTCCGTTGGAATCGTCGGTTTGGACTTCAACCTGATCTCGCCGTTCCTGATCTCGCCGGATAGGAACGAGTTCACGGCCATCGGGTGCAACACCCTGGCGTCCCTCAACGGCAGGGACGACGGGAGCTACTCAACCGGCTGCATCACGACGTGCATGAGCTTGGATGACGCCGCTCATGACGGTGAGCCGTGCTCGGGGCTCGGTTGCTGCCAGATGTCGTACATCCCGAGCAACCTTAGCACGATAGAGGTCAAGTGGGATAACTACGAAGACAGCAACGGTAAAATCGTCGACAACCCTGCGTGGAGGTTCAGCCCCTGCAGCTACGCCTTCGTGGCCGAGAAAGGCTGGTACGTACGTACAACCGAAGCGCGCGCCGTCGTGCCGTCCTTAACTCCTTTTCACTGCCATCTGAATACATGGATTCTGTATCTAATTTCACCAATTAATAATACCTTCTTCAATATATTTAGAATATCACTCACATCGAAATTCTGTATGTAATTTCACATATTATTTTTTTTCCCGATGGTATACCGGTGCATTTGTGATAAAAAAAATTGAGAGGTGCTTCCATGCTTTCTTTAAAGTGATTTACACAACTTTTAAAGTAGAACTGAATGGTGAATAGTGATTACTTCTTCATGTGCTTTGAGATTAGTGTCATTTTTATTAGAGTGAAAAATATGAAAGCACTACTCAAAAAAATTACTTTTGACCATGACAAGTAACAAAGCTATCAAAAAAAAAACTCCCCCCCAAACGAGAGGGAGTAACTGTGAACTTATCTGTATCTAGGTACAATTTTAGCCGGAAAGATCTGAACGGTACAGGTGACTACGACAGACGGGTTGGCGAGAGAAGCATTCCGGTGGTGCTCGACTGGGCCATCACGAGCAAAGGGACGTGCCCGCCCCCGCCAGCAAACCCAGTAGCTCCTGCCTGTGTCAGCGCCCACAGCCAGTGTGTCAACGCCGCACAAGGGCAGGGGTACCTCTGCAAATGCTCCAAGGGATACTCCGGCAATCCCTATGTGATCACCGGCGGGGGCGGATGCACAGGTTAGTTGTCCCTATCTTTGAACTTATCCCATCCACTACCGAACAGTTGTTGCTTTGGAATTCATGCTGTTAAACTTGTTTTTTGAACATTCAATGTACAGATATTAAGGAGTGCGAGCTCCGGAAATCAGATCCTAAGAGGTACGAAAAGCTATATCCTTGTCATAGTGGTAGCACATGCCATGATACAGACGGCGATTACGAGTGCAAATGCAATTTTGGGCGAAGAGGGGACGGTAAAATTGAAAACGGATGTCGGCCCATAATCCCCGCGCCTGCAGTGGCGACCGTAGGTGAGCATTCTTACTATATTACTTCCTCCGTTAAAAACTTTGACCATTAATATACACAAAACTACTTATATTTTTCACATAAATATGATATTAGTATATTTATAATCGGAAAGTGCTTTCATATAATTGTTTTTTAATTTTAACTAACATATAATTACAAAAAAGTAGTTGTCAAACATAAAAAAGAACCAAAAGAGTAGCTTCTACTCATACTAAATTATTTATGGACATGAATGCATGCTTGCATATTGGCAAGCAAATGCCATGGTTAATTAATATCGATCCACGCTATCTGTGTTTGCAGCGACATTCTGTGCCGTCGTTCTTTTGGGATTCCTATTGTGGTTCATTCGCAGGGATTATAAGAGACGACAGCTGCGAGGGTTTTTTGACAGAAACGGTGGTCAAATACTGAAGAGCATGAGCATCAACATCTTCACGAAAGAGCAGCTGGACAAGATCACACAGAACTACAGCACCAGAATTGGAAATGGTGCCTTCGGCGAGGTCCACATGGGAACTATTGATGACAACCAACAGGTTGCAGTCAAACGTTCCATTGTAAAAGGCGAGACGCGCCATCAAGATGATTTTGTGAATGAGATCACCACCCAGTTTCGGATTAGCCACAGAAATCTGGTCCGTCTCGTCGGATGTTGCTTGGAGACAGAAGTTCCCATGTTGGTCTTCGAGTACATCCCCAACGGAAGCCTCTACGATGTGCTTCATGGAGCCGAAAAGCGTAATCTGTCGTTGTCGGAACGCTTGGACATTGCTATCGGCTCTGCGGAAGCTCTCGCCTACATGCACTCACATGGTGGCCACAACATTGTTCATGGGGATGTCAAATCTGGCAACATTCTCCTTGGTGATAACTTCATGCCAAAGGTCTCAGACTTTGGGTCATCTAAGCTCGTGTCAGTAATCAGGTATGTATCATGCTCCGTGACGGGGGATATGAATTACATAGACCCTGTGTACGTCAAGACAGGCCGTTTCACAGAGAAGAGCGATGTCTACAGCTTCGGAGTCGTGCTCTTGGAGCTCATCACCCGGAGGAAGGCCAAGTACGATGGGAACAATAGCCTTTCGATGAACTTTGTAAAGTCATACAAGGATAAGGGTACAACAAGGGAGATGTATGACATAGAGATCTTGTCTCTTGCTAAGCCTCACTACATGGAGTGCCTTGATAGGATTGGTGGCATCGCAATCCAATGTCTCAATGAAGAAGACGTGGATGAGAGACCAACCATGACACAGGTAGTGGACGAACTTAAGCTAGTGAAGTCAAGACTCCCCAAGGCCGAAGTTATGGGCAATGATTCGTAGATGAAACAATTAATGCAAAGCATGGTCAGGTAGTATCTCCTGATTTGGCTTCCCACGCTACATTATTATAGCCTCCGCTTTCTTCTATATATAGCCATGAATCCGTTTCCTTATAATTGTCGAGTTGGTTGTATTTATTTATGCTTGTAATGTGTTATTCGATTTCCTTCGGAGTGAGACTTATTAAGCTGCTTGTAATACCATGTAATGTCACTTTATGTTCGAGATGTGAGCTTGCTATACTTTTATTTCCTTAATTATGCCAATACTACAAGATTTCTAGCTTTTCGCTATGGTTATTAGTATATTGCCGTCAGTGATAACTCTTCTGTAATAATTTTTTCATGTGCCGGTTATCTTGTCGCTATCACTTTATCTATAATTTTGTTGTTAGTGATTTATCCTTACCATTGGGAATGATTTGAATCACTTTATAAATACCATCGGCTATACGAGAAAAATACTAAAGGGGTACAATAACCGTTGGCCATTAAAAAATAACCATCGAAAAAAATCATAAAAAATGTAGCACATACACTATATCATATAACGGGTCATCACATATGGTTCTAAACCATCATGATAGATGGTTTTTGAACCATTTGAATTTATGTGTAAGTGATAACAGATAGTTATCATAAACAGTTTGTGACTCAGATGGCTATAGCAAAAAAATCATATGTGATATATTGGATATCATAGACGACTATAAACAAAAAACCATCTATGATATCATAAGTGGTTCTGTTTCTAAACCATTTGTGATATGTATTATATTACAGACAGTTGGTAAAAAGAACCATTTATGATATCCTACATATCGCAGACAGTTTTTAGTTATAGATATCTGTGATAGTAGGCCTTCACAGATGGTTTACACCAAAAAACCGTTTATGATAGTTCATTGTATACCTATTTTTTTTCTATTTTTTTGGCTAGCCTCATGAAATGCTAGCCTACCCTGGGCGAAGTATACAAGACCGTCCCTAAAAGGACCCCGAGCCAACCCTAGGTAGAGTATGCAAGACCGTCCCTGGGAGGATCCCAGACCGACCTCGGACCGGGCCCCGTAGTCCCGGACCTGGCGGGGCAGCACAGAGTAAATGACCAAAATACCTCCAGAAGTAGGCCAAATCCTAAGGGCAAAATTGTAACTAGCTAGCCTCCCCTTTCCTCTCTATAAATAGGACCCCTTGTAATATGAGAGAGGAGACCACTCTTGTAACCCTAATACACTTTTATTAAATTCACTCAGTGGTGATGGTGGAGATACTTCGTGGTAGTTGTGGTACTACGAGGTCCATTCACACCCATGACGGTCTTCGTATCTGACCGAAGATGTTTATAAATTTGTTATCCGGACTCGTACCGACGGCACACTTTAGTTGGACAGGGCAACTTATTGGGCTCTACTCACTACGCAACTGCACGTATGCATCGTATTGTATGTATATACGTATGTCTCATTTGTATATATTTCGATTACTCCTATCCGAGCAAGGCGACAACAGAGAGACCACGCAAGACAGCCAATGCGGTGCAACTACACCCAGGCGCCATCGATCCGACGCGCAGCCGGCCGGAATCAAGTCAAAGTTCACCCGTAGACTATGCATGCAGGCTTCTACTTTTCAGTTTTTAGGAGCTACTTCTACAGTGACTAGTTTTCAAATAAATTATCCTTTTAAGATTAATTCTACAGTGACTAGTTCTACATATTTCTATATCGAATAAATTATTCGTGAGTTTTTATTACTCTGTTCTCCTACAAACAGTAAAGTTATACATAAACTATAAATTAAAGCAAAAAAAAAACAGAACCAGAAGAAAACTTCGGATAAGTCTCGACGCTCCCCTGTTTCTTGATCTATCACGCAAAAACCCGGCCAACGGCACGGTTGTTGAGCATCCGCATGCCCTGTCGCCCTAGCAGCTGCTTATCAACCCCGCTCATCTGAGTTTTACCTTTTAATTTTTGATTTATTTTTTACTATTTTTAAATTTTATTTTTCTAACTTTTTAGCTTTTTTAAACTTTTTTACCGGTTCTTTTTTCCTATATTTGTTTGTATTATACATGATAGGCTAATCTATTTTTTATTTTTAATTTTTTTAAACTTAATTATGTCAAATAAACTTCCATCAACTGCAATATAAAATAAACTAACCAAAGTAAAAATTTAGACATACGTCACCATTTTTCAGCCTAAATAAGCGGGCTCAAAAGCGCCCTATCCTCCAAACAGGGAGGCAGCCGGATCCACGGACGGGGAGAGGCAGAGGCGCACACGCACGTAGTCGAAGCTTTGGAGGTCCATCTAGAGACGCTGCAGTATAGAAGCACCTAGGCAACAAACCAAGCAGAAGCCAACCACCGAGAACATCTGGAGTCATCAAGAAGAAGGAAAGCAAGGAAGCAAGGAGGGAAGAACGGGAAGCAAGAAGGAATCCAGATGCAGGCGCGCAAGCATTATGGACGAGCAAGCATCTTCTGTATGCACACACGCACCTACGGCCTCTTGCTCACGCGCAAAGCGACGCAATAGCGGGAGCCACATCCATAAGTAGCCAAGAAACCCCTAGAGAGGAAATCAGGGAAGAAAAAGAAAAGAGAAGAAAACTAGAAAAGCGTTGCTATCTTCTTGTATGTTCGCCTTGTGCCCGTCACCGTCAGCATGCAACAACTCAGGACGCCCGTATTCGATGGTGAGCATCTTGATCAGACTTTACTAGTTGACCTCGTCTCGTCTGATGAAAGAACATCCCCTATGAAAATACGGCACAGATTCCCCATTGAAGTGATAATTTGTCATAGATCAAAGTAATCGTGAACATCCATTTAATTTCTGGACATACACTGTCGAAGTGGTAGATGAAGTTTGTTTTATTGTGAAATGGAGAGTTAATTGATCTGCTGCTTATGCCGATGGATTGCCCCCCATTTTTAGAGGATGCCGATGGACTGCTAATTTGCTACGCCAAAAAACTACTAGTACTAGCCATCCTACACAAATACTGTGATGCAGTGCGTGCAGACGTGCAGTATTTGGTGTATCATCAGTTGGTATAGCTGCTGGACTGACTGACAGTCCTACTTGCAAACTGCATGCTGTGAAGATGATTAATTCAACTTGGATTATCCAATGTCGATCGATCGGTGTCTCTCTGCTGTAACAAAGTTTACCACTTCAACGGATTTATTCTTTTTGGGAAATTGTTCTTGTCGAGTGTAGACCAACAAAATGACTAGTTTACATTCAATTTTTTTGCAATTCCCTTTTATTCAGTTCTCGTGTGAAGCCAGATCAAAGCAATCGTGGTTCAGGTTCTCCCAATGTGATGGAACTAGCTATGAGATATACATAAGCGCGCCACAGATTCCCCATGGGAGCGAGAATTGGCCTTTTTTTCCCCTAAGTTGTACATACACTGTCGAAGTGGTAGATGAAGTTTGTTTTATTGTGAAATGGAGAGTTAATTGATCTGCTGCTTACGCCGATGGATTGCCCCCATTTTTAGAGGATGCCGATGGATTGCTAATTTGCTATGCCAAAAAACTATTTGTACTACTAGGCATCCTACACGAATACTGTGATACATTGCGTGCAGTATTTGGTATATCAGTTGGTATAGCTGCTGGACTGACTGACAGTCCTACTTGTAAACTGCTGTGAAGATGATTAATTCAACTTGGATTATCCAATGTCGATCGATCGGTGTCTCTCTGCTGTAACAAAGGTCACCACTTTGCCGGATTTATTCTTTTTGGGAAATTGTTCAGGTGAGTATAGACCAACAAAGTGACTAGTTTACATTCAGTTTTTTGCCATTCCCTTTTATTCAATTTTTTTTGCCATTCTCGTGTGAAGCCATATTCCTGTATCTGCATGCTACCATGTTCTCTTACATGATTATGGAAGACTGTGCACCCTCGTAACTAATAAAAAGAATTAAATTATGATGACGTGATTGCATATATAATTGTTCATGCAGGTTAAGTTGGCAGGTAAAGTTGACGAGAAAAATAAAGCTACTGCATTCAGAACAGGAACTTGATCGGTTTTCCTGGGTTTTATGGGGATGTGTTTGTGTTTGGATGACTAAACCAATTTAAAGTCATTACCAAACTGCGGCACAGACCGAAAATTTTGGTCCCAAACGAAACAATGACCAAAGCATGTACGTATGTTACTATCTTGTCACGCGTATTTGGATTCTACTCTACATGTATAGAGATACACATGCATGTTATCGTATGTGATCGTATTTTGAGACATATACAAAATTCTCGTCAAGAGTTACGTATGAAGCATTCAGACTATACCCTTCAACGACTCTGGCCCTTGTCAAGCATGTTGTAGAATGCCGTCGTGTTCCTCTGCTCGTTCCAGTGATGCATCATCACAGACCACCTGCAAAAGGCCCAATGGTGAGCCCAATGCAGATCTCCTTCACCACTACAAGGTGTTGTAACGTAATTTTTGCAGTAGCAGCAGACCAATAGGCTACAACATTTCTTCATTGATGCGTGCAACCTGTTCTAGAAACTGAAACAGACCTTATGGCATTCTGTGTGCTGCAGCCTGCAGCCTGAGATGTAGTCAGAGAAGGACAGACCTCCTCACGCGGCCTACTGTTCGCTGGGCTCGTCGTTGCATCAATGCATTGGGATTCGGATGGCAAATTAGTGACCTACTACTGTTCGCTGTAAGACGTAATCTTTTTATTAGCATGGAGTCATTTACCTAACCACGTTGATCAGAACAGAGCAAATCGCTGCTGAAAAATCCAAACAAAGTGACTTGGCTTGGCTTCATTTACCTAACACGGACGAACAGATTCAAAGCACATGGAAACAGTTTGAAATGAACGAGCTGATAGTCTATGCAAGCCGGTCACCGATCGATCAGTAATCAATAAGAAAACAGGCTAATTGTAAATAGCCAAAACAAGAAAGACGAGCCAGCATTAAGGCCAAGGGTGTGAATTTCGGGGAAACGCAGGTCTTGTTCATGCTATCACCTTCTTTCATCTAATTGGTTTGAGAGACTCGCAGACGTGTAGGATCTACCTTAAAAAAAGTGTACCACTGTCCAAGCCGTGACATATGACTAGTAACAAAGCACAACTTGGTATAAAACTCGCCTATGAGAATTATGGCAAACTATGGTAAGCTCAGCTTCCAACCAAACAGGCACCAAGTTCATAACGTTGTAGTATATTATTTTTCTATGAGAGCCACCATGTAAACTAATTTGTTTATTGAAGCTACATAGGAACTTTCTCTACTCCTAGATTTGCATTGAGATTCGTAGTTACCTAGTTCCTACCCTTTGAACTCCAGCACGCAGTAGGTCACCGCCACACATAGGACAAAAAATGATGGTAATGGCGAGCAGTAACAAGGACTTTTTCTCATATATGACTTTTACTCATTTATTTTGTGTGTTCACATCATTCTTTTTCTCTTGTACATGACTTTTTAGTGCGTGTCAATAAAAGACTGAGTTTTATCTAGTATTGTGAAAAAGATCTAGTCTCTATCTAATCGTCAGTGATGGCGAACTCTTTATCGAAGAACAAACACAAGTTGACAACACGTTGAATTTGAATCAAAACCACTCTTTTAAGCGCAAGTTGCATTTGCCATTATCATAGCTTACCATTGTGATCGTTAGGTGAGCAATATGAAAGCAAGACTTGACCTTGGCGCAGTTAACTCAATATGATCATTTCCATCTTTAATGGGTACAATACTATCTTAGGGAGCTATTCTCTGTGTTCATTTATCTAACGTTGTTTTAGAATACGTGAAGTAACATATTTACACAAAATTATTAGATTTGCCACATAAAACAATATTAATATATTTGTCATCAAAAATATTTTTGTATTATTATATTCTTACTTACATATAATTAGAAACAGTAATAGTTAAATATGTGTATGGAAGACTGTTAATTGATGTCTTTTCCTTGCCTTCAAATCGAGCCCAAAACGACATCCCCTCCCCACATTCTTTGCACCAGAGTCCTCTCACTATGGCCTGTGCGAGTGGTTCTTCCTCCCATTTTTTTATGGCTAAAACTCAATAGCGACCGAACTATATTTGTTAGCGACTAGCTAGCAAGCAAAGGTCAGACTTATGAAAAGAAAAGGTTTAAGCTGTATGGGAGTCGCGACAGCATATATGTAAGCGTGCACGCGCGCTTGCGCCTATAAATATGCATGCCTAGAGAGGAGCCTGCTGCATACAGCCACACTACCACAAACATGAAATACGTCCTAGCAGCCATGCCACAAGTGCTGTGGTTTCTCCTTACTCCCACCCTAGTACTTTCCCAACCTGTGCCGACGCCGGCGGCCGCCGCCGTCGCCGACATGGCGCCCTCACCAATGCCGGCTCCACCTCCCGGCTGCCCTAGCATGTGCGGCGGCGTACACATTCCCTACCCATTCGGCATCGGCGGCGACTGTGCCTGGCCGGGTTTGGATGGCTTCAACCTCACTTGCAACCACAGCTTTAATCCTCCGAGACCATACACAGCTGGCAACATCGAGGTCATCGACATCTCGGTGGAGGCTGCCGAGATGCGCGTCGTCACTCCCGTGTCGCACATCTGCTACAATTCTTCCAACACCATCGAATCCAATGGAACCGAGTACTGGGGACTCGACCTCCTCGAGTCGTTCCTGATCTCGCCGGAGAGGAACGAGTTCACGGCCATCGGGTGCAACACCCTGGCGTCCCTCGATGGCAGGGACGACGGGAGCTACTCAACCGGCTGCATCACGACGTGCGTGAGCTTGGATGGCGCCGCCCATGACGGTGAGCCGTGCACGGGGCTCGGTTGCTGTCAGATGTCTTACATCCCGAGCAACCTTAGCACGATGGAGGTCTACTGGGATAACTACAAAGACTGCAACGGCAAAATCGATAACAACTCTGCGTGGAGCTACAGCCCCTGCAGCTACGCCTTCGTGGCCGAGAAAGGCTGGTACGTACGTACACGTCGTCTTTCAAAGTTGCAACTTGCAAGTGGTAATCTATGTACACATATTATATACACTATGATAAAGTGGGACTTTGCGCGATCCGTGCCGTGCCTCATATCCACTACCCTAAACAGGTAAAGAAGTTATCAAGATTTTTCTTTCTGCTGAAGGAAGTAACCGTGAGCTTATTTGTAATTTAGGTACAAATTTAGCCGGAAAGATCTCAGCGATAGAGGAGTTGGCAAGAGACGTATTCCGCTGGTGCTCGACTGGGTCATCACGGGCGACGAGACATACGACCATTGCCCGGCCCCGCCAGCGATAGCTCCTGCCTGTGCCAGCGCCCACAGCTATTGCATCAACGCCACATACGGGCAGGGGTACCTCTGCAATTGCTCCAAGGGATACTCCGGCAATCCCTATGTCCCCGGCGGATGCACAGGTTAGTTAGTTTGTCCGGCCGCGAGCATTACCTGTCTCTGAACATATCCCATCCACCACCGAACAGTTGTTGTTTTGGAATTCATGCTGTTAAACTTGTTTTTTGAACATTCAATATACAGATATTAAGGAGTGCGAGCTCCGGAAATCAGATCCTAAGAGGTACGAAAAGCAATATCCTTGTCAAAGTGGTAGCACATGCCGTGATACGGAGGGTGGTTACGAGTGCAAATGCAATTTTGGGCGAACAGGGGACGGTAAAAGCGACAAGGGATGTCGGCCTATATTCCCCGCGCCTGCAATTGCGATAGCAGGTGACCATTCTTACTGTTCTACTTCCTCCATTACAAACTTTGAACATTAATATACACAAAACTACTTATATTAGTCACATAAATATGCTATTAGTATATTTATCATCGGAATTGAAAGTGGTTTCATATAATTGTTTTTTTAATTTTTACTGACATATAATTAAAAAAAGTAGTTGTCAAACATAATATGTATATTGGGACCATGTTAGTGTCCAAAACGACTAGTAAAAAATAATGAAAGAGTAGCTTCCACTCATACTAAATTATTTATGGACACGAATGCATGCATGCATATTGGCAAGGAAATGCCATGGTTAATTAATATCGATACACGCTATCTGTGTTTGCAGCGACAGTCTGTGCCGTCGTTCTTTTGGGATTCCTATTGTGGTTCATTCGCAGGGATTATAAGAGACGACAGCTGCGAGGGTTTTTTGACAGAAATGGTGGCCAAATACTGAAGAGCATGAGCATCAACATCTTCACGAAAGAGCAGCTGGATAAGATCACAAAGAACTACAGCACCAGAATTGGAAATGGTGCCTTCGGCGAGGTCCACATGGGAACTATTGATGATAGCCAACAAGTTGCAGTCAAACGTTCCATTGCAAAAGGCGAGACGCACCACCAAGATGAGTTTGTGAACGAGATCAGTACCCAGTTTCGGATCAGCCACAAGAATCTGGTTCGTCTCGTCGGATGTTGCTTGGAGACAGAAGTTCCCATGTTGGTCTTCGAGTTCATCGCCAATGGAAGCCTCGACGATGTGCTTCATGGAGCCGAAAAGCCTACTTTATCATTGTTTGTACGATTGGACATTGCTATTGGCTCTGCGGAAGCTCTTGCCTACATGCACTCACATGGTGGCCACAACATCGTTCATGGGGACGTCAAGTCCGCAACATTCTCCTTGATGACAGCTTCTTGCCAAAGGTCTCCGACTTTGGGTCATCTAAGCTCGTGTCGATAACCAGGTATGCCAACTGGTCCGTGATGGGGGATATGAATTACATAGACCCTGTGTACATCCAAACAGGAAAATTCACCGAGAAGAGCGATGTCTATAGCTTCGGAGTTGTGCTCTTGGAGCTCATCACCCGGAAGAAGGCCAAGTACTGAAGGAGTAACAGCCTTCCGATAAACTTTGTTAAGTCTTACAAGGACGAGCGTACAAAAAGGGAGATGTATGATAAAGAGATCTTGTCTAAAGCACTGCCTCATTACATGGAGTGCCTTGACAGGATCGGTGGCATCGCTGTCCGGTGTCTCAAAGGAGAAGAGGATGAGAGACCGACCATGACACAGGTGGTGGAAGAACTTCAGCAGGCGAAATTAAGAGCCCGCGAGGCTGAAATTGTGGGCAAGAACGCGTAGATGAAATTAACGATGCAAAGCATGGTCAGTTAGTATCATCTGATTTGCCATCCCAGGGTACTTCATTATAAGCTATGGCTTTCTTCTATAGCGATCTATCCTTATTAACGTCGAGTTAGATTGTATTAGTTATGCTTGTAATGTACTATTTAATTTCCTTCGCGGTGAGATTTATCAATCTGCTTGTAGTATCAGGCATATAATGCCACTTTATGTTGGAGATAGTTTGCTAGACTTTTATTTCCTCAAATATGTCCACTATAGCATGTGGCCCCATTTGTATCGAGAGAGATTTATAAGATTTACACAGAAGTAATACTACTGCCATAAAATTCCCGTGAGAGGTTTCTGTGAAATTCCTGAATCGCAACATATGCACACGTCGGCTAGAATGTTCTAAGGTGACAGTGTAGCTAGCTGTAGCGATCATCATTTACCAGCAGCTAGAAGCCACCTCAAAGTTGTCTCTCGCGCGCTCTGCTCCTCGTCGCCTCGAAGTATTCATCCCTCCTCGAACTCTCGTATACATAACCTCAGATCGTTTGCTCTCTCATTAGTAGGCGTCTCCGGTTTATTTGTATGGTGACTGGTGAGCGGCATCTGCGGCTGCGCACCAAGTGTTCACTGTTTTGCCTACGATGAGCCCTTGTGATGGTGCCGCGAAGAAAGTTGACTGCTTGATTTGTTCGGGCAATACAATCGCCGGGTTTTGTTTTGTTATCAACTGCAGAGGCGCTCTGTATTTGGCACCACATCTTATTCTGTTTTTGTGCCCGTTTAAGTTAGTTCTTGGCCCATGGGTATAACAAACTACAACTGTTTATTCCTTCCTTGCACCAATTCCCCCAAACAATTCATGACTTTTTTTTTGCTACATGAGAAACCCGACATTGAAGGGGGTTCTGTATAAAAAAAACACATGTTTTCTCATTTCAGGTGAGATCTTTTTAAGGATGCATGCAAACTTAAACACTCCATCAAGGTCGACGAGGAGGCACGCGGCAAAGAATGTTTCGTGGAGATCAGAATCCAGTCTCAGACCAGCCACCCCGAATCTGGTCCGTCTCCTGGGGTGTTGCCTGGATACGGAAGTCCCCATGCTGGTCTTCGAGTTCGTCCCCAACGGAAGCCTCTACGATGCGCTTCACGCTCGTGGAGCCGCAAGGCATGGTACTCTATCGCTGCCGGTGCGCCTGGATATCGCCATTGGCTCTGCAGAAGCTCTCGCATACATGCATTCCGAGCATGCTGGCTGCAAGATCCTCCATGAGGACGTCAAATCCGGCAATATTCTCCTCGATGACAACTTCCAACCGAAGGTCTCAGACTTTGGGCTGTCCAAGCTCCTATCATCGACGGACAAGAAGTATGCCAGGTTCTTGGCAGGGGACAGAGGTTACATACATGCAGACGGGCTTCTCACGGAGAAGAGCAATGTTTAGAGCTTCGGAGTTGTGCTTTTGGAGCTCATAACGGGGAAGGAGGCGAGATACAATGGGAACACCAGCCTGCCGTTAAGACTTCAAAAAGTCTTTCGTGACGAGTAGGGCAAGAGAGATGCTTGATGAGATATTTACGTCTGCCACGGACATAGATTTGTCTCGAGAAGGTTGGTGTGATTGCGGTTCATTGTCTCAAGGATTAACCGTACAGCATAAGAATATCATGATGCCTGGCTTTGCTGGGTATCAGCGTGACACCTGCGAAGGAATATATATATATATATATATATATATATATATATATATATATATATATATATATATATATATATATATATATATATATATATATATGAAGCTTTTTCTACATCCGGGTGTAATTACACCCTATGTCATATCTCACAATGTAGGAAGTATCTCACGCAACGGAGGGTATGTCCATGTAATATACGAGTATTTAAGACCATCTAGGTAGTATGAATAATTTTTCAGAGGTGGTATGTATATTTTTTTTACATATTTCTTTTTATATACGTATATAAAGGTTTGCAGATTTGCAATAAAAAATAGAACATATGCAAATTCTCTCGATGGGCTGCAAATCTGCAAACAAATTGCGAGATTCAACAGTCTCGTAGCTATGCATATGTTCTATTTTTTTATTGCGAAGTTCTGTTGTTATATATATATGTGTGTGTGTTTAGGTGGTATATTAGAGATAGGTGTAATTACATCCGAGTGTATAAGATATTTTTCATATATATTCCTTCGCAGGTGTCACGCTGATACCCAGCAGAGCCAGGCATCATGATATTCTTATGCCGTACGGTTAATCCATGAAAGTTGGAATGGGAATCCAGGGAATTCAAAACCACTGTGGCATGGGGGCCAAGTTCCAAACCGGTCTGGATGCTTGTGTGGATGGGCTTGGGTAGGTAGGATCTGGGGTGAATCGCCATATGTGTAAGGTCTGCTGGCCGGCTACTCTTGTGGGTTTGTACAAATAGTAAATCATCACTAAGCGAGGTTGTGCATCTAGCTATGATCACCATATGGCTCCTTACGCTTGTCGTATTGGAGATGGAACCCTTTCCTGTTTGCTGGGTTTACTTTGCAGCTTCAACAGGTACTGTTTACTGGGTTCACCATGTAACTTGCAGCATTCCCTTGGTTCAGGTTGCCCTCGTCATTGGAAAGCATTTAACATTTACTTTCGTCATTCTGTCTTTTTAGTGGTTTTATCGGTAAAGAAAAAGAAACCCATACACGACAACGCTAGCGCTGCGACAGGGAGCAAGGATGCTATATGGCAGCTGGTGGCAAGTGAGGCGTTCAGCCGAGCACAAAGATGGCTTGTTCGAGGCATCAATCATCGCAAAGCTTTCTCATGGGGGAAGAAGATCTGTGAAAAGAAGAGGAAGGGAAGTAACCATTGAGTGTCCGATGCTGAAGTTGATGTTAAGAATGCTTTGCTTCTTTAAACTGTGTACAAAATCAGCAGAGAGAGAGAGAGAGAGCGAGCAAGAACCCTGGCCTGGATGCTACGATAGAACAATCAACAGCAAGAAATCCGCTCTTGTTTAGTACCACACCGACTATTCCAAGAGCAGCAGACCAACTCAAATACTCGCTCCACAGCCGCTCACTCGCCGAGCCAGGTAGCGATGGCTTGTCACCCGAGCGGGGGCGCTAAGGTGGTGCGGATGCCTGGCGTGGCGCATTGTGCCTGGGCATGCGGTTGCATTCCGCGGCCCGCCCGTTCCAAGTTGCGTAGTGGGCTGCTGGCGCTTGGGCGTAGGTCCGGGCGTCGCAGCACCTGAAGTGGCGGGGACCGCGTGAGGCTGGCGACCGCCCGCTTCCAACGGTGGGAGGATTACGGGCCGCTGCACCGCAGGCCCGCTTAGGCACATGTGCCCTCTTTGGCAGAGACCACCATCTTTTTTGCTAAGGAATCATATGTTTGCAATCTCTGCAATCCCACTTGATCAGAATCGTCCACTTGATAAGGCCGATCAATTCAGTTCCTTTCTTTGCTTTGTTCTTCTTTCTTTCTTGCTCTCTGTTACAAGGGAGCTTATGTGTAGCAAGAAAAGAAAGAAACGTCTAGCTCGAACTGCCCAGCTAAGCCGCCCAAGAAGAGCTTATGTGTGGCGTGGGGGAGAAGGAGCAGGTTGAGAAGGCCGCCGAGTCCGGCGAGACTGGCCATGGCTGCAGCTGCGGCTCCAACTGCAAAGGCAACCCTTGCAACTGCTAGCAAGCTTGGGGGAGGCTGGCACATCTACGATATATCATCTCATCTGTGTGTGAGAGTGACTTACGAGTGAGTGGATAATAAGGAGACCATTTGGTTGGTGCTTAACCACAACCACCATGGCTCGAGCATGAACGCAGTCATGCGTTGTGGTTTGTTTGTTAGCTCTTGGTGCCGTCGTTGTGCTGCTGCAGCTTGCGAAACGGGCTAGTCTACTACTATTGTCATCATATCCTACATGTCGTATGTTTGCACTGTATATTCAGTAAACCTTCCGTTTGATTCCTTGCTACCAGCAATCCACAACCACATCTCCGAATCTGATGTCCCGCCGTTATTGCTGATAATGATTTAAGCATGTATCCACAAGCACATGTCGAGGAAGAAACACTAGTGCTAGTACTATCTAGTGTCCATGGAGCTCCTTGTTCCGTTCGTGCTAGCCTCGCTGAGTTCTTTTTGGCTGATGGATTATAGTATACCTTGGGGCCATCCAACACAGCTACACCGCCAAGGCCAATGGTGGCCGAGTCGAAATCGATCCGCGAAGAAAATCCCATGCTTCTCGACTATCGCCGCCTTCTCCCCCACGCCACCATCAGATGATTCGATCCGATCCGATCTGCTTCGCACGCCCAAACCCCAACCCAACGCTCCTCCGACGGCGTGAGATGGCCTGACACCCCGGGCCTTCCTCCAACAATCAATCCTGGTGATGAGAACCAACCAATTGCTCCCCGCATCGTAACTTTCGCATCGGCCGCATCCAAGAACCACCCTACCTTTCCTTTCGTCAGGTTTTCTCTTGCTAGGGTTAGGTTTTATTTATTACATTACATTTTCAAGGATCTCATGGCTTGTTGTGCAGTCCAGACAGGACAACTAGGTGGCGCTTGCCAATGCCATGGGTTCACATATGTCGCTTACTTATAATATTTTGACTTGCAATAGCCACTTCGTAATTTAGCATTTTGGTCTCTCCTGTTTTCCCCCCTTAGATATTACTGTATAGTATGTAAATTCGAACTTTTCACGCATCCTGCCGAGCTGCCACTGCGCAGTTGCAGTCCTACTGAGCCGCCATTATGCGGTAGCATTGCAGCGCCACTGTGCAGCAACCGTTAGATATTAATTAGCACTAATCATAATTAATTAGTAGTAATCATAATTAATTAGTACTAGATTAATAGCATTTTATTTAGTACTAATCATATTTAATTAGCGCTACTCTAATTAAAACATGCACAATATTTTATTGCATTCATAGTCAATTAGTACTAATCGTAAATTAAAAGTCTTTCACATGATAAAATTCAAAATTTACTCCTAGAAATAAGGTAGGAGGTCATGGGTACATCATATATGCTACTCCTCTCGCTTCACACGCACGCACGCATCTAGTTCTCATCATCTGTACCATTCCTTACGCTACTTGTATGTATGACAGGAAACAGCTTATGTGGAGATGGAAACCCACATAATGTGCGGGTTGTAAATAGTTATGTGATATGGAATACTTTCCTGTTTATGGAAGTGGCCTTACTGGGTTTACTTTAAAGCTTTAACAGGTACCGTGATCCTGTTACATTTAATGGACAGAAAATCACGTGTCTATGAGGTCCAGTTGATGCCCTTACTATTATGTATTTTAGTTCGTGCTGCCCAAAGACGTGATTGGTTACCCTTAATTTCTTGTATCTGTAATCTGTTTGGGAGATGATGTTTTGTTTGCTCTGTTTTCTGTTCTGGTTTGGTTTAATCTCATAAGGGAAGGTGGAATAGTACTGCCGACATGCATGCAGCAACATGCCCATTAAATAGCCGTACTGAGTTCTGTTCAGGTTTCACGTTGTGTGCAGTAATCTGACAACAAGCAGAGCCCAGCAACAAAGTAGTGTCCCCGGTGAGTTCACCTGCCGGCGTTTCAACAATTGCCGACCAATACCACGATGATTTCTGAGCCTTTTTTTTCCACCCAAAGTCTGGGGCGCACTGTCTCTACTGCAGTGTGGTGGTCGTGGCCATCAAGAATTTGGACACAAACTATTGTCATCAAGAACTTTGACAAAATGTGTCCTTTCCTTCCATGCCAGACGCTAATTTATACCTGAGTTTGTATATGTTGTGCCAATATCTGCACACCGATAAGGATGATAGGCCTGCCTTTGGGACTAGTTTTCCTGCTTGCTACGGTACAGATATTTTGTGTTAGTGACAAAACTTTATTCAACCTTCTCCGATCTCCCACTTCCACTCTCACTTGTAGGATCAGTAGTGGGCGATGAAAAACATGTTAGTAAAGTGCAAAGGAATGAACTAGTGTACTGTAGACACTGATTTTTTTCTGTAAAATTGTATCTAAAGCCTCAAGGGTGATAGTTGTTAGACCATATGACTAGATCTAAGCTAGATGATGAATAATTGACAACGTTGGTTATGATTGATTATGATATTATTTAGGATAATGTTGCATGATACGTTCGTGTGAGGTATTATGCGGATTGACTTGAGTCAAGTCGTGGACTTGTGCTCGGACGCGGTTGCGTGTTTATTCATGTGCAGGTGTTGCTTGAGGTGGAATATGGTCGATGACGGTACTGAAACTAGGTTCGGGTGGAACTGAGGTTTCGGGACTAAGTTCAGCGAGGAACTGAGATCCTATCGGTCAAGGATGTCATGCGGGATGTTCAGGCTAGAGAACAATGCGCATAGAGATGATGCGTGGAGAAGATACAGGAGATGCGGTCCTGGAGGCTTCGACACGTGGAAGGTTGGAAAAATCAGAAGCATAAAAAGAAGTAAAAAACCAATGTTAGAAAGGGTTTCGGGTCCCTTAAAAAGTAGTGGGTTAAAAAGTCTAGTTGAGGCAAAAAGGTTTAAGATAAGTTATATTAGAGTTGTGGAGTCCTTATGGAATAGGAAACGGAGTGTTTCCATAGAGATTAAAAGTGGCGGCGCGTAGAAGTCTGTCGGCTGCTTGGTGCACGTCTTTTTGATCTAATAGAAAAAGGTGCACACTTTTGTTCGCCGGCTTTTGGAAAGAAAAGATTCATGTGCTGTGCCGTGAGTTTGAAGCGAGGCCGTGCGTTACCCAGAAGTTAAAAATAGATCAAGCTCGTCGGCGCAGTCTTTCCTCACGGCAGGTTTTTTTTGTGGCAAGGAAAAAGCGATCGGCGTGCTGGACGGAAGAAGCAGCGGCGCGACATGTAAAGAAAAGGTGCGGCAGCATCTCGCTGGAAGCAACATCGCGGCGGTTCGGCTTGCGCAGAAGAAAAGCGAGCGGTAGCGATATTTGAGCGTCTGATCGACGGAGAAAAAGAAGCCGAGCGAGGCGGTGGTGTCAGTGTGCATATGCAAGGACGTCAACTTGCAGCGATTTTTTGAAGGGCCAGTGCTGTAACTTCTATGCATGAGGACTGCTACATGATTTGATTGAGGTAAGTTGTGATCGAGCTATGCACTTGGATATTAATTTTTCTTCCTGGGTGATCTGTGAAGCTTTTGTCTTGCATGTGATGATTCAAGTGCAATTACTAAGGAGAGATAGCATCTAGTATTTTATTCCTTGACCCAAGTCACAAGACGTGAATCTTTTCCCAAGCAAGCCTTCTGCTCACACTTTAGCTATAGTATTTGCACTATTGCTACAATGCATAAATAGTTGCTACAATACTACTACAATACCAGGAAAGAGATATTATTATTATTTCTTGTTCTCGTCTTGTGCTTGTTACTCTGTCTTCAGTCGGTGCATCAAAATATTTATGTGCTAAATTTATTGGTTACTCTCTTGTCATCAGAATATATACTCTTTCGTGTGGGTTATTTTGCTTTCTTTTGGTTTTATATTTAAGGGGAATCTTAAAATTTATTTTTAGTTTCGCAACCATTCACCCCCTCTAATTATCTATCTTAGTGTGAGTCGATCCTACAGAGTACCATAACATGCCCTTCCCACTTTCCAAGTCCGAGATATGTGTATCTTTGCAGACTATCTCGCGCTAATTGCTTGGCTCTGCTTAGGGTTTAGAATTTGGGCCAATGGATCTTGACCACCAAGTAGTATGAGATAATTCTCGATAAGGCCACTGGAATTACAAGAATGCTGGCTCTTCCATTTGTCGCTTTCTACATATCCGCCTATTTGTTCAACTTAAATTGGAATGTGTTTCTCATAAAAAAAAATGAAATGTGCATCTCTTCCAGATGTATGGTAAAGGGATGACTAGGTAGAATTTTGGATGTCATATGATGCTAAGTTTGTTATGTGCTATGTTGCAAAATCAGATTGGTACTGAAATTAAGCTGTGCTTTTATGCTCTATTTGAAGCGCATTTATTTATTGCTAGGGCTAATCTTCAGTCATGAATTGACACTAATGCTAAATATTTATGTAATGAAGGAAGATAGTATACTGCTAGCACTAACCTTCAGTTATGAATTGACACTAATGCTAAATATTTATATCATGTAGGAAGATAGCCGACAAAGTTTCTTGATTTGTCTGGTTACTTCGTCGTGGTGCCAGATTTCCTGCATGGTAATCCATACCAGCTCGACAATCCCAACAATCCTGGAATATGGTTACAGCACATAATCCGGTTTGTTCTCCTAAATTTGTACAAATCCTTTTTTGTATGTGTTGTGGGGATGGCCCCACCTGCATCCATTTAGCCTGCATCCAAGTGATAGTTTATAGGATCTCTGCTTCTTATAGTTTCTGAGGCTAACCAAAAAACAGAAAAAAAGATATAAAATAAACTATCACAGACGGTTTTATGGTATAAATCATCTGTGAAGGACTATCATAGACGGTTCGAACTAAAAACCGTTTGTGATGCTCACATATTACAGGCAATTCTATCTGCCAAACATCTGTGATGAAACTGTTCTATCTACCAATCGTATGTGATGGAAAAGTATCACAGACGGTTCTATATACCAACCGTTTGCGATACTCACTCATCACAGACGGTTGGTAGCTAGAACCGTTTGTGATGTGTGAGTATCACGTATGATTTTTAATTCAAGCCGTCTCGTGATAGTATTCTTCATAAACTATTCTAATTACAAATCATTTGTGTTGTACTTATCGACGGTTCATTAAATTATCCGTGATAACCTCCGATTATCATCGACTTTAAATTCGACGGTTGAAACCGCTTGTGATGACAATTTCAACCTTCCGTGTGTCCCTTTCGTAGTAGTGTTAATTTAGAAAATTTATATCAGTAGGACCTTCCAAGATTCACCAGTTCAAACACATCAAGTCTCAGCAGGATTCAGCAGAAGTTTCGCGTAGGGAGATCTTTTACTTCAGTCCTTGCTAATTAGTTGGCTTGCCAACAATCTCAAGCTGAAATGAAGCATGCATGATCGAACACACTACCAATAATCTCAAGCTTTATCCAACGTAGTTAACTATTACGCCCAGTTGATGCCCTTACTATTATGTATTTTCGTGAGCTTTTTACATTATCCACCGATTATCCAACTTAGTTAACTATTAGGTCCAGCTTGATGCCCTTACTATTATGTATTTTCGCTTTGTCCTCGCCTAGACATGATTGATTACCCTTAATTTCTTGAATCTGTAACTGTTTGGGACATGTTCTTTTGTTTGCTCGGTTTTCTTATCTGCATTTCTGGTCACCGCTTGATGTTTGATGTGCCTGTAATCTCTTCGCCTTCTACCGCATCGATCGGGACAAGCTTAGTTGATTTGGCATACGTCGATGTTTTTGTCCCCTTAGATCGACGTTTCCTGGACGTGTCATTGTAGATTGACTTCAGCCGTGCATACGTGTTGCTCAGGGCAGCATTTGATAGCACTACAGTACGTCGTACTGTTGCTATGGTTTCTATGGTTCCAGCGACTGCTATCTTTAACATGCAAGACCTTTGACTAGTTGGTGAACTTGTGGTGCACATATGTACCATCTATCTACAGTCGTTGCTTTCGGAAACTACGCATTAGTTAAACCCGGAATTAATTGCACATCCCAATCAATCATGCATGTCCACAAGTTCTCCGAGTCAAAGTCTTTCCACAAGTTCTCCGAGTCAAAGTCTTTCGTCCTTTATATCTCTCTGTGTAAAACACACAGCAAAATAAAGAAAATAATAAAAAAATACAAGGGACGAAAAATCAAACCAAAAGATGTCATAGATGCACAAAGTTGATGATCAACTATGTGGTAATGTTTCTAGCATCGTACTATTTACAATGATGCATCAACTATTCATTGTGTGGCTATAGAGGTGTTTATAAGGGCACAGTGGTCACAGGGATGTCGAAGTCGAAAAATGAACAGATCCAAAAATAACAAAAAATCAACACGTAAGCCGCCTGATGAGCATTGGAGAATGAATCTTGATCCAAGTCATATATGCTCTAGCGGAGGCTTCTGGAAGATGGGTTTTTGGTTGTGTTCACTTCAGCTTAAAGTTAACTTTTACTTCTGACTTCTACTTTTTGTAATAATGTTAATTCTAGAAAATTTATACTGTAGGACTTTCTGAGATTCACCAGTTTAAACGCATCAAGTCTTTCAACAGGAAGTTTCAGTGCAGGGAGATCTTTTACTTCAGTCCTTGCTAATTAGATAGCTTGCCCATGTTATTTAGCACTGATTTGAGGCTTAGGTCTGGTTTGTAATTGGCTGTTGCTCGCCTGGGCCTTTTTACCTAAGTAGAGTTGAACAACCTTTCTTTCATTCTATAACGAAAGGCAGACTCGCGCCACGCCTTGAAATTTTTTATTGTACCTTGCTTCCACGCGCCACTAATAGGTTGTAGCCAATACATCTTATATAATTCAAACAGTTTAATTGTATGAACACATTTGCTTAATTTAGAGGCCAGGGATTCTTACATATTAATCATAATAAAAGGAGGAAGATAATCAAAACGTACATATTGAGTTCCATATACTTTTTATTTTCGAACATAAACTTATATACTATAGCATCTATGCATACAATTACAAGGAATTTATGATTAATATATACAAACAATACAAATAGCCCCAGTCATGTGTTGTATTATGCATGGCTGACATCATGTGATCTTGGGACAAGAAAGAGTTTCTCCTTTCGACGCATCGTCACCCAAACACGTCTGTCATATCAATGTCCTCTTTGTCCAGCCCATTCGGGAGCTCCTACCAAAGCAAAGAAACAAGGTTCGCAAGCATGATCTCAACAGAGGCCATCCCAAAATTTATCCCAGATGCATCCTTCGCCCACTCCAAATGGCACAAATTGGAAATCCCTCCCCTTGAAGTCGACCATTGCAGTGTCCAAGAATCTCTCTGGCATGAACTCATCTGCCTTCTCCCAAGACATGGTATCTCTACCAAGAGCCCATGCATTAACGATGACACGTGTTTCGGTTGGTATTGTGTAACCGTCGACAGTACATTCAGTCATGGAGAGGTGTGGGAGGAGGAGTGGTATTGGTGGGTGTAGCCGGAGCGTCTCCTTTATGACAGCTTTTAGGTAGGCCATGCTATTCAGGTTGTCCTCCATGACCATTTGATGGGCTTCAGGTGTGTGCTTCCGAACCTCAGCTTGTAGCTTGGTCATGAGGTGTGGCTTTCGCATGAGCTCGGCCATAGTGAATTCCAGGACTACGTATGATGTGTCTGTGCCTGCTGCAAACATGTCCTGCATGGATTGAAAGCGTCAGCACAAACCAGATATTAAATACATATGGAAAGAGTACTATATATATTAAGCATGCATGCAATATATATTTGTGCAGTATGTATTGGCAGAGAGTACTAGCTAGGTGGTTGTAAATGGAGATCAGCCTCTTGTGAGATATTCTAGTCCTGCTATATATATATATATATATATATATATATATATATGCCTCTTATGCGTGAGTTGGAATATTCAGATAATCTCTCTATTAGGATCGATGTTCGTAATGATTTTGTAAAAAAAATCAAACACACATCAGCTAGCTAGCATCTTTGGGGGATTGAAGTTACCATCAAGATGACCTTGACATGCTCTCTAGTGAGATTGTACTCCTGTTGAAGAGAGAGCAGAATATCTACGAAGTCTCTCTCGTGGTGGTCTTGTCCCTGATCATGCTTGGCGTGATCACCTAGTGATGATTTGCTTGCATGGTCATCTATGATCTCGTCGAGTAACTCGTCCCATCTCTTCTTCAACTTCTTGGCCTTGTTGCACACCACTCTTGCGAGCAAATCTATCTTTGCTAAGCTTGGGAAGTAGTCTTCTAGGTTGAAACCCCCAAAGAGAGCCACGATCCCATCGATGAGCTCCCGAAACAGCTTGTTCCGGCCTTCCTCCCGGAAGAACTTCCCTGACACGGCGCGACACACAATGTCATTCGTGAACGAGTTGAGCAGCTCGGTCATGTCGATGACAAAGACGCGCGTGGCGGCCGCCTCGGATCCCCGGCGATCACCGTGCTCACTTCCTCCTCACGGCACGGCGGGCGAGTGCACCTTCTTGGTGCTCAGCAGTGCGTGGTACGAGCTTCGACCGCCGCGGTGCTCGCCGTAGGGGAGAAGGCGACGTCGGCGACCGCTCAGAGGATGTCCGCGACCGTGGACGGTGGCCGTGTGGCGAAGACGTGGTCGTCGCGAAGGCAGGATGGCCTCGGCGGCGCGGGATGGATGAGACAGCGAGGTTGCGACCGCCGAGGTGGAGGATCATGAGGCCGTCAGGACCATACTTCTTGGCGAGGTTGGCGAGGGAGACATGAGGGTTGGAGCCGATAAGGTGCATGTGCCCTATGATCGGAAGTCCTGGAGGCGAAGGCGGGAGCTTGCTTGCTGATCTTCTGCTTGTTTCCATGAAGTAGTGTAGTAGCAAGATGAGGAGAGGGAAGAGCAAGAGATAGAGCGATGCTTGTGGGAATACTGTGTTGGATAATGCTTGAACGAATTGAGCCATGACCTGCGTAACACGGCTAGCAATACTACTTAGCTATGAATGCAAGTCGTGTACATGCAGTAGTGCAAGAACCAGCTAGTACGACTCTTCTTGTTGCGTCCTTTTATAGCTGAGATTATCACTAACCGAGAGACAAAAAGAAAGAAAGAAAGAAAGATAAAGAAGAAGCTTATGCTAGGAGTGCATGATCACTCGATAGATGATTCTCGCAGCTTCCTCCCGTGCTCCCGATGGCGCTCGCCGAAACCCCGCCGCTACCGCACCACGAGGGTAATGAGGAGGCGGTGCTTCGCGACAGGAGATCACCGGACATATTTCTACTAGAAGTTCTTGGTCCATATACTTTCTACCGTAATCCTTGATCCTTTTGTGTAAATATTTTACCCTAAATCCATTTTACCTTAACTATCACGAAAATCTAATATACACCCTTAATTATAAAACCGTATAAGCAGCACTATCATCTATAAATACCGATGCAAATCACACCACAACGGTGGTTTGCAGGCGGTTTTGTCCTGTTGGCCAATGACATCATTTAATTGTCATGGTAGCAAAGAAAAACATCTTGACGTCAGCTATCTGTTTTCCTTAATTTTCCTTTTGTTTGCATGCTAAAGACCGACGGGGTTAAGGGGGTGATCGGAATAGCGATGGCTTTTGGCTTTTAGCTGAAAAAACATCAGTAGCCGGGCTGAAAAACATCGTAGCGAAAGTTAGTGGATAGTGTAGTGAATAGTGAAAAAAAAGCTGAAGCTAGAAGCTGAAGCCGAAACGATCACCCTCTAAGACCCCGTCGGTCTTTAGCATGCAAAAACACTCTACTTTTTTTTTGTTCGCATGTCAAAGACCAACGGTGTCTTAGTCTTGCTTTTTAATTTTCTTTTTGTTCGCACGCCAAAAACCAACAGTGTCTTAATCTGTTTCTTAATTTCTTTTTGTTCGCATGCCAAAGACCAACGGCGTCTTAGTCTGCTTCTTAATTTTCTTTTTGTTTGCATGCTAAAGACCTACTCTTCCGAGTCGTCATTGGTTCATTTCTGTCCATTTGCATCCGAAAGATTTCCAAGTCGCCATCATTGAGGGATATAAATATGTCCTCGCAAAAAAGGAGATAATATGAAAAAGGATGCAATAATAATTAAACAAAAACCAGCAAATTAAAAGAAATAGTTTATGAGTACAATCCAAATTAACTAGAATTCAGAATAAAAATAAAATAAAATCAGCAATTTCATTTTGATATGAATTTCAAAGTAAACATAAAAAATCAAAATAATAATTACAAATATAAATTGGTTTTCTATACGAATTCCATCCTAAAACTAAAAAAAATACTTGGCAAGTACGATCTAAAAACATACAGATTTGAATTAAAAATTAAAGGATGATTGGTTATTTGATTTGTAAACGAATTTGAAACCTATCTCTATTTATTGTATACTAAAAATCAATCACATACCTTTTAGAGTTGTTAAGAAAAAAAAGATAATATCATACTTCTCGAGAAAGAAAAACAACCATCCTTCGATTCAGTAAACGTGGAACTCGATAAGAAAAAAAGGAGAAATGGAAAAAAAAAAGGAGAAATACTTTTCGTTACACAGCGAAAAAACTTCATGTTGGTCAAAAAATTCGCCGCCGTTTGAATTTTTTTTTTGTCGCACACAGCGGCCAGCCCAAGGACTTCCACCGCGTGCCGGCCCACACGGCCCAGACCCAGCAGCGCCCCCCACAAAATCCTTTCCATCGAACGGAAAACCCTAATCCCCAATTCATTTCCTCCCTGTGGCGATAGCACCCCAAGGCGCACCCCCATAGCAGGCAGTTCCGGGAGCTCGCGGCGCACCCCGCGATGCTGTCGCGGGCGTTGGCGGCGGCCGTCGCGGTGTGCGCAGGCGGATGGTTAGAGTCGTCGCACCGGTTCCTGCGGCGGTGCGCTGCCGCCGGCAACCTCCACGCCTGCTACTTTCTCGGCATGGTAACCAAATGAGTTCCTCTACTACTTTGCTCTGTTTCTTCGATCTCGTCGTCTCATGTTTCGTTGCTCTGGTTGTTGATTGTGACGCCGTCAGGTGCGGTTCACTGCCGCGACTGCAGGCGGGCACGCAGTGGCGCTGTACGCGCTGTCGGTGGGGCAGTTCAACGGCAACGGCGACGGCATGGCGGACAAGGACCCGTGCACGGGCATCGCGCTGTGCGCGCGCGCGCAGCGTGGCTTGGCCACTGCCTCCAGGACGGCTACGAGCTGATGATCGTGCCGATGCTGCCTCGAGGTGCGCGTTTCTTTCAGTTTTGTTTGTCTTCGTTCGAAATTTGTCTACATTTGGTTAAATTTTGTTAAAATTCAAGTGATGTTTGAAAATTTCATTCATTTCGTCTGTTTCGCTGCATGATGAAAATTTTTTCAACCCGTAAGTTTTTTCCCTGGTGGGAGCATTAGATATGTAACGTCGAGGCAGCCCCAAAGAATGAAGAAAGTGAGGCAGGAGCTCACTCGAACCGAAAAATTTTAGCGGCCGGAAATGGAGGTGAGGCGACGCATTCAAATTCCTTTCCGGTCTGTGGGGGAGAAGAGGGGAGAGTTGCGGAGAGAGAGCACGCTCGGGAGAGAGAAGGGCTTGGGGAAGAAGATGCTGCCTTGTGGGGACGGACCCACTGGTCAATGACGGGTGGAGTGATGCTGGGCTGGATTTTGGGCTGGGCCGAGATAGGCCGGCGCTGATGGGTTTGGCCCAGGCACGGGTGGTTTTGAAAATAGGGTTTTGTGTTTAATTTACTTACCAAAATTAATTTGGATTTGAAGTTTGAAAATTTGCTAGTAACTGCCAACTCAATAATTTTGTGTTGAACCAAATTACTCGGAGGTTGTCAAAGTTTGGTTCTCGAACAGGGCATATTTGTTTTAATTTCCGAAATTTCAATCGAAAGTTTTTGGAGCTCCCAAAATGCAATAAAAGTTTTTGAAATTAATGAAAATCGTAATTTTTTAAAAGAGAAAATTTTGGAATGTTATAATGGTGATGGTGGCAGTGATGCAGTGGCTCACCGCTGATTTCAGGCTTGGCCCGTGGTGGCGGTCAGCAGGGGAGAAGGTAGGCTCGCTTAAGGGGGCAGCGGCCTCGCGATGGTGGAAGACTGAACTTGACAAAACTTTTGTGGAGAGCTCCCTGAAAGATTATAATTCTCAGAGTGACTAAGCAGTTAATTAATAACTCTGCAGACTTGGAATTAATTAATAACTCTGCTGACTTGGAATTAATTAATAACTCTGCTGACCCAGACTCAACATCAACATGAAACCAGGGTTATAGGTGCCACATCAACGAGAAACCTGCAGGGTGGTATTGAGCAAAGGATTTTTCTTCACCGTTTTGATAATTAAGGGTGTAATTTGGACGGTTTTGATAATTAAAATGAGCCCGGAAAGATTACTGGTTATTTGGAAGAGAGGTATTCCGACGATGAAGGCAGCAGATTTGGATGATATAAATGGCAAATGCAGGTAAGGAAAGACAATCGGTTATTGATGGAAAGTTGGATCGGATACGAAGGAATTCGCGGCAGAGTTCAACACTGAGCTGGCAAACGTAAAAGATATATATAAAAAGGAGGAGACACCGGGAAGATTTGCACATGCCATCAATAAGAATTCTCTTATCTAATTTGGAAAGATCCATGATTGTTTTTACAGTACGACCAGTTGAAAAAATATGAAGGAAAGTAGGGGAATACTAATAGAAGAATTCCTCTTTAGATGATAGGTACTGTAACGGGTGTTTCTATGATCGATTTAATAGGTGTTTTCTTTTATGGTTCATATTCGGATCCAATACTATAGCTGCTATCAACAACACAGTAGGCTCGACAAATTCGCCGTTGCATGTTTGTGTCTTAATTGTATATGGAATTTACGAACATCATTACTGTACTACTATTACGACAGTTGTAATTTAGTACTGAAATTGGAATTGGCATTTTGTAACAACCCATTTTGTGGTTTTCAAAATTTTCTGAAATAAAAATTTTAAAGGGCGGTTTGAGCTAAATTTTCAAATGTGCTTATCAAATTTCGTCTGATTTTCAAAATTTTCAAAATATAATTTAAAAATCATTCTGGGCCTGGCCAGGCCCACCCCAGCCTCTCCCCGACCCAGCTACCCCTTCAGCCTAGCACCCTGCTGCGCGCCTGGCGCACGCGCCATCCGCGTCGTGCATGCCCTACGCAGGCTCCGCCACGCCGTGTCCCCCCGCTCTTCATGTGCGTCCGCAGTGCTTGCCGCCTCCACCTGAGCTAAGCCCCCCTATGGTCCTAAACCATAGAAACAACTCTTATTAAAGTATATGCCAAGTCAAAATGGAGTTTTTAATATCTATACTAATGTAAAAAGAGAGTTATATTCTCTGCTAGATATTACCACTGAAACTAGTTGACAAGCGGAAACAACCACGGATTCGATCAGCTAGCTAATTTTGCCATGCAGATATATTGGGGTCCGTGACGTGTGGATGGAGCTCCAATTCCATGGAACCTAGCTACTTGGAATCGTACGCATGGCATGCTAGCTCCAATTCCAAGTCCTCACTGGAAATTCACAAGTCCACGTATAGTGCAATCAATCGTTACCACAAGCTAGGAAGCTAGCTAGCTTTTCCACGATGACGGCGAGCGATGCGGACGTGAGAGTGTGACACTGTACAAGATTGAAAGGGATTATAATTTACTAGTTGTCAACCTTGCATTCACACGGGCGGAGGGAAATTTTGCGAGGGCAACAATAGTCTTTCTTACTAATTCACTGCTGCTCATGGATTACTAATGTACCAGACTACCAGTATAGACACGGGCGGAGGGACCCTTGCTGACACGAAACGGATGCTCCCGATGACAATGATAAGCGGAGCTAACAAAACGTTTTAACGATACGGTACCGAAATGAAATTCGAATTCGATCGACTAGTAGTACAATACGTTTAATTGGTCAGTACAGTACATACAGCACAGTAGTGCGATACACGAGTGATGTGGCCGTGACGTCATATATACCCAAGTGATATCAAAAGGACCCGGTGATTATTATCACCATTATTAATTGCATCGACTAGTAGTCTTTGTTATGCATGTCTTACTTTCAATAGCGTCGAAACAGTCCCATAGTGGTAATGCTAGGAAGTCTCACAATCTAGATACCGTACATAGTCAGCTTACCGCCGCCCGCTCAGTCCAGCGTTGAATCGCCGCGATCGGCGATGAATATACTGCAGCATTTTCCAAACACTGTTCATGTTTTGTCCTCATTCAATTTTTTTGTTTTTTCGAATTTTTAGTTTTGTTTTTTCTCGTATTTCTTTGCATTGTCCGTTCTAGATTAGTGTGTCGTTTTATTTTTACATTTTTAAATTTAATTATGCCCAATAAACCAACTCAGCTACAGTGTTTTTTCAGCCAGCTACAGTGTTTTTTCAGCAAAAACCAAAAGCCATCGCTATTCCGATCACCCAAATCAGAGAGCCTAAAAGTCACACAGTCACATGCTTACTTCACATCGTAAGTCAGAGAGAATCTTCCAGCCTAGAATACGACACATGCTTACTAGTGCAGGTGTTCAAAGTGAATCTTCCAGCCTAGAATACGACCCATGCTTTCTTCTACCGAGCTACCCCTGGCAGCTAGCGATGGCTATTCATTTAATTCTTTGGATCTTGGCGATATCCGCCATATATACTAGTAATCACTAGTCATCAATTGATTGGAGCAATTATAATCAACTTGATATAGATAGCACGCAGTCTCTTCCTTAAAAATGCAAAAGTGCATGGTAGCATATTTGAAACTAAAATATAGTTGCGGTGTTGCTTGCAGCACATGATATCAGGTGGGGGGCGCTTGTTTTAGCGATGGTTTTTGGTTTCTGATTGAAATTTCACTGTAACTACTTTTTTACTGTAGCTGATTTGGCTTTTTGGATATAATTAATTTTCAAAAAATGTAAAAATAAAAAAACATGTTAACCCATTAGGGATAATACAAAAGAACACAGAAAAAAATATAAAAAAGCCTAAAATATCTAAAAAATTCAGAAAAAGATGAAATACTGAATAGTGAAAAAAAGCAGAAACTAGAAACTGAAGTCGAAAAAAAGCCGAAACGACCGGAGAACTATTTTGTATTCGAGACTAGCTGCACCACGGCACGTACACGCCCATCGGTCCATGAATCGATCGGAGGCTGTCGATCGCGCCCCCCACAAGCTTTGGAACAATCTACTGTTAGTCCATATGCATCTTCAATAGCAAGCAATTAAATCGTGGTGACATTCACTTTACTATATAAAACTAATTAACCTTAGAATAGTAATCAACTCAGTCTAGTAAATAGATTTTATAAAAGATAAAAAAACTCAGTTTCTATGTGACCTATCCTTTCTTTGTAACATTTGTTTACTAGCTAGTTGGTCATGAGTGTGACACGGAGCAAGATTGAAAGGGATTACAATTTACTAGTTGTCAATCCGTGCATTCATACGGACTATTACATTTATCTAATAATAGGCTGCACATTTGTTTATGTTTTGAAGTTTTCTACGGACATCAATGAGACATGGTAGCAGGATCCAACTGGACACAGTGTTTTGACATTTTAATTTTTATTATTTTAGAGTTTTTATTCGAAATGTTTACATGTTAAAAACAAAATTACTGGTATAGACACGGGCGGAGGGATCCTTGCTGACACTAACCGGATGCTCCCGATGACAATGATGAGCGGAACTAACAAAGAAACCGAAATGAAATTCGATCCACACGCACGCACTTGTAGTACGCGGGAAATGAAATTAGAATTCCATCGACTAGTAGTACGCGGATCATTCCACCTCAGCATTTCTAGTACGCGGATCCACACGCACGCACTTGTTTAGCATGGAACAACCACTGACTCCGTCGCATCGTAAGTCACAGAGATAGCGACGCTTTGGACCTGGACTTAATGCACAGTTTAATCATTATATAAGAAGTAGTATTGGAGCGTAGTTTTAACATCTCTTGTTCAATAGATACTGTGTGAATATCTGAAGAATACCCATGCTGAGAGCAGCTGGGGTTTACACACGCTCGGATTAGCAAGTTAACCAGCTCCTAGTTTCTTTATTTACCAACATGATGAAATACGTCCTGGCGCTAGCCACGCCACAGTTAGTGCTGTGGTTTCTCCTTGCTCCCGCCCTAGTACTTTCCCAGCCAGTGCCGACGGTCTCCGACATGGTGCCGTCACCGATGCCGGCTCCACTTCCTGGCTGCCCTAGCATGTGCGGCGACGTACACATTCCCTACCCATTCGGCATCGGCGTCGACTGTGCCTGGCAGGGTTTGGATAGCTTCAACCTCACTTGCGACCACAGCTTTAACCCTCCGAGAACATACACAGACGACATGGAGATCATCGACATCTCGGTGGAGGCTGCCGAGATGCGCGTCGTCACTCTCGTGTCGCACATCTGCTACAACTCGTCCAACACCATCGAATCCAATGAAACCGAGTCGGAATTCGACCTCCTCGACTCGTTCCTGATCTCGCCGGAGAGGAACGAGTTCACGGCCATCGGGTGCAACACCCTGGCGTACCTCGAGGGCAGGGACGACGGGAGCTACTCAACCGGCTGCATCACGACGTGCGTGAGCTTGGATGACGCCGCCCATGACGGTGAGCCGTGCACGGGGCTCGGTTGCTGTCAGATGTCTTACATCCCGAGCAACCTTAGCACGATGGAGGTCAACTGGGGTGACTACGAAGAGAACGGCACCATCGCTAACAACTCTGCGTGGAGCTACAGCCCCTGCAGCTACGCCTTTGTGGCCGAGAAAGGCTGGTACGTACGTACATGTCGTCTTTCACAAGTTGCAACTTGCAAGTGGTAAATCTATGTACACACATATACACTATGATAGAGTGGGACTTCGATCCGTGCCGTGCTTCATTTCCACTCCCATCTGAAATGTATACATACAACAGGTAAAGAAGTTATCAAGATTTTTTTTCTACAGAAGGGAGTAACCGTGAGCTTATTTATAATTTAGGTACAAATTTAGCCGGAAAGATCTCAGCGATAGAGGAGTTGGCAAGAGACGTATTCCGCTGGTGCTCGACTGGGTCATCACGGGCAACGAGACGTGCCCGCCCCCGCCAGCAAAACCAGTAGCTCCTGCCTGTGTCAGCGCCAACAGCTATTGCATCAACGCCACATACGGGCAGGGGTACCTCTGCAATTGCTCCAAGGGATACTCTGGCAATCCCTATGTCCGCGGTGGATGCACAAGTCAGTTCATTCTTACCTCTCTCTGAAACTGTTACATCGGCTACCATCCAAACAGCTGTTGTTTTGTAATACGAGTTGTTGAACTGACTTTCCTTCAAATATTTACCATCAATATATATACAGATATCAACGAGTGCGAGCAATATCCTTGTCAAAGTGGTAGCACATGCCGTGATACGGAAGGTGATTACGAGTGCACATGCCATTTCTGGCAACGAGGGGACGGTAAAAGTGACAAGGGATGTCGGCCCATATTTCCCGCGCCTGCAGCTGCGATAGTAGGTGAGCATTATTACTAGACTACTTCCTCCATTAAAAACTTTGACTATTAATATACACAAAACTAATTATATTTATCACATAAATATAATATTAGTATATTTATCATCAGAAGTGCTTTCATTTCATTGTCTTTTTAATTTTTACAGGCATATAATTAAAAAAAGTAGTTGTCAAACATAATGTATATATTAGAGATCATATCAATGTAGTCGAAAGAGTAGCTTCTACTCATACTAAATTATTTATGGACTTAAATACATGCATGCATATTGGCAAGCAAATGCCATGGTTAATGAATATCGATCTACGCTATCTGTGTTTGCAGCGACAGTCTGTGCCGTCGTTCTTTTGGGATTCCTATTGTGGTCCATTCGCAGGGAGCGTAAAAGACAACAGCTGCGAGGGTTTTTCGATAGAAACGGTGGCCGAATACTGGAGAGCATGAACATCAACATCTTCACAAAAGAGCAGCTGGACAAGATCACACAGAACTACAAAACCAGCATTGGAAATGGTGCCTTCGGCATGGTCTACATGGGAACTACTGACGACAACCAACATGTCGCAGTCAAACGCTCCATTGTAGAAGGCGAGACACGCCGGCAAGATGATTTCGTGAACGAGCTCACCGTCCAATTTCGGATCAGCCACACGAACCTGGTCCGTCTCGTCGGATGTTGCTTGGAGACAGATGTTCCCATGTTGGTCTTCGAGTTCATCTCCAACGGAAGCCTCTACGATGTGCTTCATGGACCCAAAAGCGCACCCTCTCGCTCCCGAACGCTTGGACATTGCTATTGGCTCTGCGGAGGCTCTCGCCTACATGCACTCACATGGTGGCCACAACATCGCTCATGGGGACGCCAAGTCCGCAACATTCTCCTTGATGACAGCTTTATGCCAAAGGTCTCGACTTTGGGTCATCTAAGCTCCCACAATAACCGGTATTCCAATTGGGGTGTGATGGGGGATATGAATTACATAGACCCCGTGTACATCAAGACAGGGCATTTCACGGAGAAGAGCGATGTCTACAGCTTTGGAGTTGTGCTCTTGGAGCTCATCACCGGGAAGAAGGCAAAGTACGAAGGGAGCAACAGCCTTCCGATAAACTTTGTCAAATCGTACAATGACGATGGTACAAGAAGGGAGATGTATGATAAAGAGATCTTGTTTAATGCTCTGCCTCGTTACATGGAGTGCCTGGACAAGATTGGTGACATCGCGGTACAATGTCTCAAAGAAGGTGTGGATGAGAGACCGACCATGACACAGGTGGTGGACAAACTTAAGCTAGCGAAACTAAGAGCCCGTGTGGCCGAAGTTATGGGTAGTTAATTAAGGACACATAGATGAAGCAATGCAAAGTTACTTTATTGTACTTTTTGGCTTTCTTCTATATATAGCCATCCATCCTTATTAATATCGAGTTGATTGTACTAATTATGCTTGTAATGTACTGTTTAACTAGCATGGTGGCCTGTGCAGTAGCACGGCTAGATTGGTTTCAAAGTTTGTATTATGAAAGATATAATTTAGATGACTAAGAATTTATATGTAAGATTTTTAGATTTTTAAGATATCATGAACTTTTGTATTTATAATAGAAGCTTGAAAGAAAATATTACTTAGAGATTTTACTTTTGAATTCATATTAAAATTCAATTATTTTTTCCTGAATTTGTTATTTTTGTTTGAATTTGTGTACGATTCCATTACTTTTTAATTTGAAATTATGGCTATTTAGTCATTTAGGTATTTCAGTTTGGAAATATTGCCAAAATTAATTTTTTTTGTTTGGATTTTACTTGGTATGGACTTTTTTTTAATATAAACCTTGATTTTTTTGGACGCACCATGATCAACAGTGCAGCTGTTTTAATGCCACCATCACCATGCACGCACACGTGATGGAGGAGTACGAGATATGCAGCGCTCACAAACCCACTCTCACCAGCGCCGGACCGTATCGACATGCGAGACATGATCCAATTTGGTCCCTCAGCTTACATATTCAGTTCAAAATAGTCCTTTTGCTAATGTGCTAAGACAAATATGATGTGGATGCTGACTAGTTGACTCATTCTAACTGAAGAGACCGAAATACCGGTCATTTGGTACTGTGCCGATCGAAGATTAATACCGGTGCTTGTGTGTATGTATGTCATCCATCCCAAGGCAAATAGGTGAATGAGAAACAACGTGCAAGGGTATTTCTGTCTTTTCACCACGTGAATCCCTGGTAGCATCCGCATAATGTGCTATTTATTGCAGCACATCAGCAAAGGGACTAGTGTTCCATGAGATTTTGTCACACCAAAACAAAATGCGTGGGGCACCTCCTGTTGCATCGCCTTTGAAAAAGTAAAGTCGAAAACTTCATACAAAAAAAAACAGTGCTTAATTATGGCATACTGCATAAGACATGCATGCAGAGGTATCACACTTTAATTGGACGAGGCAACTTATTGGGCTCTACTCACGTACGCAACCGCCCGTATGCATCGTATTGTACGTATATACGTATGTCTCGTATGTATATATTTCGATTACTCCTATCCGAGCACGGCGACAACAGAGAGACCACGCAAGATAACAGAGACGTGGAGGCAACGAACCAAGCAGAAGCCAAGAAGTCAACCACCAAGAACATGGTGTTTCATGCACTTGGTAAGGACTAATGTCCATCCCTCTCTCTGCTGTAGCATGTATGCCCATGGGGGAGCACGCACGCGCGCACAACCTTCTCGTGCCCGTAGCAAGTATGCCGGGACGAGCAAACATCTCCTGTACGCACACACGCGCAAAGCGACGCAATAGCGGGAGACACATCCATAAATAGAGAAGAAACTCCGAGAGAGGAAATCAGGGAAGAAAAAGAAAAGAAAACTAGAAAAGCGTTGCTATGATATCTTCTTGTATCTTCGCCTGTGCAAGTCATCGTCAGCATGCAACAGCTCACGACGCCCGTATTCGATGGTGAGCATCTTGATCAGACTTTACTAGTTGACCTCGTCTCGTCTGATGAAAAGAACATCCCCTATGAAAATACGGCACAGATTCCCCATTGAAGTGATAATTTGTCATAGATCAAAGTAATCGTGAACATCCATTTAATTTCTGGACATACACTGTTGAAGTGGTAGATGAAGTTTGTTTTATTGTGAAATGGAGAGTTCATTGATCTGCTGCTTATGCCGATGGATTGCCCCCCCATTTTTAGAGGATGCCGATGGATTGCTAATTTGCTATGCCAAAAAACTAGAACTACTAGCCATCCTACACGAATATTGTGATACAGTGCGTGCAGACGTGCAGTATTTGGCGTATCATCAGTTGGTATAGCTGCTGGACTGACTGACTGTCCTACTTGCAAACTGCTGCGAAAATAATTAATTCAACTTGGATTTTCCAATGTCAATCGATCGGTGCCTCTCTGCTGTAACAAAGTTCACCACTTTGCCGGATTTGTTCTTTTGGGAAATTGTTCTGGTCGAGTGTAGACCAACAAAATGCCTAGTTTACATTCAATTTTTGTCATTCCTTTATTCAGTTCTCGTGTGAAGCCATATTCCTGTATCTGCATGCTACCATGCATGTTCTGTTACATGATCATGGAGACTTGTGCACCCTCATAACTAATAAAAAGAATTGAATTATGCAGACGTGATTTTTTTTTTTTGCTGGGCCGGCCAAGTTTAAGTTGGCGGGTAAAGTTGACGAGAAAAAATACAGCTACTGCATTCAGAACAGGGAACTTGATCGGTTTTCCTGGTTTTATGGGGTGTATTTGTGTTTGGATGACTAAACCAATTTAAGGTCATTACCAAACTGCGGGTACAAACCGAAAATTTTGGTCCCAAACCAAACAATTACAAAGCATGGGCAAGCCAAAGTTTCGCCCTTGCCAATGTTGGCCCCAGCATATCACGGAGAGACTGAGAAGAAGTACGTGCCCTAACAAAAATTGGTTATCAATTTGCTCACCTATGCTTTTGCCAAAAACTTTCCAAATCTTTGGGCTAATTAATTTGGTGCCATGAGCTGATCGAGTGGTTACTCGATCGAGTGCCAATATATGGCCGGCCAGGCCTATTAACAGGAGCCTAGCCTAGCACACGTACGTATTACGTATACGCACTCCAATCCAATGGCGCGTACACATGATCGGAGTACGTATTCTGAAGCTACGTGTATTAGCGATATTTCAATCGCAAAAGAGAAAAGAAGTTACCTCTGTTTATGAATACTTGGCACTGTCGACTTTTTACAATCTCCAAGATTAAACTTTGACGGTTAATTCTACACTAATACATTTATAAAATATCAATGACATATAATGTCATTCTAACTTAAAAGTCAGCTTCAGCTTCTGACTTTTGTTTTTTTACTATTCAGTAATTTTATCTTTTTTCTAATTTTTTTAGTTTTTTTGGGTTTTTTTGCTTTTTTTTCTCGTATTCCTTTGCATTGTCTGTGATGGGCTAACATATTTTTTCTATTTTTAATTTTTTTAAATTTAATTATGCCAAATAAGTCAACTCAGGTATAGTAAAAAAGTCATAAGCTAACGTTATTCTGAACGTCATCTAAATATTTAGCAAATAATTATTTATTGAGGATTACGAAGTTTGACTGGTCCAAAGTCAACAGTGCCAAGTAAACAAAAACAGAGGAGTATTACCGATATTTCGTTATGAAACGTGCGACTTGTTTCCTGTCCGGTCACTGCTGCGGTATTGCATTACAGTGGATGGGCGATGCGATGCATCCTGCGCGAGCTAATGCACGCGCGGCAAATTGGACAATTGACAGTCAAGGGTCATCGGATTGATCACAAGTGCAAGTGGGGATGGGGAAGCCCAGATGTGATGGATCGATGCAGCAAGTTGTGGCACCATGGCTGCGGATGAATGACCTTGTTGCTCCAATCCACGCTACTCTTTGCTAGTTGTCCATGGGAAGTTGACGCATATACTGCTAAGATGCTCAACATCAACTAGTTTAGGAGTGCAAAAGGATTAAATATGAATAGGATAATGTTCAAATCACATTCGTGTTTATATTTATAAATGAATATGAATATGAATTCGAATATTCTTAAATATAAATTAAATTTAAAAAATTAAAAAAGAAAAATATATTAACCCATCACAGAAAATACAAAGAAATACAAAAAAACAAAAAAAATTAAAAATTAAAAACAGAAAAAATTAAACAGTCAAAAAAACCGAATAAGTCAACTCAAGTACAATAAAAATAAACCAGCTACAGTAAAAAAATAAGTTAACTCAAGTACAATAAAAAAAATACTGTTTCACTGTACGGGAAAACACTGTATAGCTGTAGCAAACAGCTGTAGCGCTACAAAAAAAAGTTTCCACCCCTAGCACTACGCCGCGTTTTTTTTTGGTTTTTTCCTGTTCAGGACATACGTGTCATCACTCAGTTGGCTTGTTACATAACTCGGTTTATACCACCGTTACATAGCAAATTTTCTCATTGGGAAAGTAGGTACGGTCAAGATCACAACTGTCTTGTATTCTTTTCCTATGACGAAAACTACAGGTTGTATCAAAAGATTGAGAAATGGTGTGTGACTACGTTGTACCTTTCAACAAAAAGATTGGAAAATGCTCTAAAACGGTATACTATCAGATCTTATTACGATGGTTTATCATATCTCTCACACACATAGAACTCTCGACGGCGCCGCTCCTCGCTCTGGTACGACAACTTGTTGTTGATATCTCTTCCTCTACCGTCGCCATCGCCGATGGGTTCACCGCCCTTGTGTAGAGGCTTAGGAGCTAGTGGTCCGGCAAAGGACAGCGAGATGGCACGATGATGACGCCGCTATAAATATTAGGTTGGGCAAGGTGGGACGACAAGGGAGGGGAGACAACAGTATGACGAGCGCGCCGTCGACCAGAATCATGCAGTGTGGCTGGCCGGTTTCGCACGCTTACACAACGTGGCTTACCTGGATGCGATGGCGTCCGAGCTCCCCATTACTACGCGACGCAGAGGTCAACCACCTCACCTCGCATACTTCGCCGCCGCCGCCTCTCCATCCTCCGGATCTCGACCGGTAAGATCCCGCTTCCGCGCCCGCTCGACGCCCCGTGTGCTCGCTGTAACACCCCCATTTTTAGGAACAGGGGCGCCGTACATCCAACAACAGCCCAGGAGTTCTGTTGCGGACTGCAGTAGTATCAAGCCTACTTACGAACAGTTAAAAGGGATTAGAGCAATGAAATTAAAGACCTAACGGTCAATTTTATAAATTTTATGGCGTCCAAGCCAAAAACTTACAATCAGAAGAACTGAAGAACTCCCGCAGGAACGCTCGAGTGCGGCCGTAACCCTAATACGAAACTTGTGACAACCTGCTTTCTTCCGACTTCTGTAATGGGGGAAATATAGCAAGCCTGAGTGCAACCAACCATACTCAACAAGTCACATGGGGAGGTACTATATAATTACATGCAGGGGATTTCAACGAATGGGATTATAGGGATTTTTATATTTTGTGGATGCAGTTTTATTTCACAAACAGTTTGAGTTTAAACCAAGAAAATCAAAAGCTTCTTAATAATTGGGGGTTTTCAAACTTGATTAGCATTATTCAACATTTCCAAACTATTTCCAAAATTACTTATGCCTCGTTATTAGATTCACCCACTAGACACAGCTTCATTAACCAGAAGCACGGCGTATTCGAATACCATTTGTTATAGCTTTGCAAAGCTGCCTTGCTTTACCCACAAGATCCCTTAACTCCCGCTAAAGAGTTAAGACAACAAGGATGTTCACTGCTCAATTCTTTGTGTAGACTCCGCCCAGTAGGTGTTTAGTCTTGACAAGCTCGGATGACCCCACGGATCTCATCCGACTCGTCGCAGTCCTACCGTTGTATGGTTAACCACCTCTCATACAGACTCTCCCTACGACTCCCCTTTTCCGGTTGCAGAGGTTCAATTGAAGTTGAGCAGTTACTAAGCCAGGTTTGACCAAGTCAACGCTTGTAGTTGGGCGGTTACTATGTCTTTTACTCAGCACAAGAGTCTAGTCCTTACATTTTTACCAGAGGCATCATCCACGTACGAACCCAGATTCAGTACCCACTGTACTGCCACCAATCCGCTACCAGCCTCCACCACAGGATAAGGTCTTCGGATCTACTCTGCGATCCTCACTTACCCTAGTTCCAACTTTTCCCATTATGCTAAATAAGTCAACTCAAGTACAATAAAAAATAAACCAGTTACAGTAAAAAAATCATAAACTAACATTATTCTGAACTCTCTCTAAATATTTAGCAAATAATTATTGGTTGAGGATACGAAGTTTGACTGGTCCAAAGTCAACAGTGCTAAGTAAACAAAAACAGAGGAGTATTACCGATATTTCGTTATGAAACATGCGACCTGTTTCCTGTCCAGTCACTGCTGCGGTATTGCATTACAGTGTAGGGGCGATGCGATGCATCCTGTGCTAGCTAATGCATGCGCGGCAAATTGGACAATTAACAGTCAAGGGTCATCGGATTGATCACAAGTACAAGTGGGGATGGGGAACCCCAGATGTGATGGATCGATGCAGCAAGTTGTGCCGCCGTGGCTGCGGATGAATGACCTTGTTGCTCCAATCCATGCTACTCTTTGCTAGTTGTCCATGGGAAGTTGACGCATATACTGCTAAGATGCTCAACAACAACTAGTTTAGGAGTGAAAATGGATTAGATATGAATTGGATAGTGTCTAAATCACATTCGTGTTTATATTTATAAACAAATATGAATATGAATTCGAATATTCTCAAATACAAATTAAATTTAAAAATTAAAAACATGTTAACCCATCACGATAATGCAAAGAAATACGAAAAAACAAAAAATTAAAAATTAAAAACAGAAAAAAATTAAACAGTAAAAAAACGAATGCTACCGCCGAACGCTGGCGGTAGTGTCCGCTGAGCGCATCTAATGCAGCTTTCAAGTGCACTATGGTAGTGTTCGGAATAGTGATGACTTATGGCTTATATTTTACTGTTGCTGAGTTGGCTTATTAGACATAATTAAATTTTAAAAATTTTAAAAATAGAAACGATATGTTAGTCCATCACAGATAATATAATAGAATATAGAAAAAAACAAAACAAAAAAAATAAAAAAAGTTACAATAAAAAAAAGCTGATGCCCATCGCTGGACACCAGTGACACCTATGCTGAGCGGGCTTATATCGAGGTCATGCATGACTGTCTGGCAGTCGTACTCCGGCCTGTAGATGTGGCATTACATGGCGTCTGTACAGGGGCGGAGCCACCGGGTAGGCTTCGCCAAGCCACCACCCAAGCTCCCCACCCTCCATAGATGGGCTCGCCAAGACTGAGGCGTGCAACAAATGCAAGATCATGGTACGTAAGAGAGAAGCCCAAGACTGAGGCGGCGGCCAAGGAGGAACTCAAGGCCAAAGCGGTGACAGAGGCAGCAGCCGAGGAGCCAGCCAAGGAGGAGACCAAGGATGAGGCGGTGGCTGAAGACGCCAAACTGGCCGAGCCGGAGCCGGTAGAGAAGACTCTCCACCCATGCTCAGCAAGCATCATGCCGTCACCCGCCAGGCCGTTGTGCTGCTCTAGGACAACTACCCTGAGTTCATCGCCAAGAAGGTAAGTCTAACCCATCATATACCCTCCTCTTAAACTGAAATTCAGGATTTACCCTCCGGCCCACATGTCAGTGACTCATCCCGACCCCACGTGTCAGTGACTCGGGAGGGTAAATCCTGAAACTCTCAAATGTGAGGAGGGTATATGAAGAAATTATTCATCATATACCCTCCTCTTAGACTGAATTATTTCTTTAGAATTTTGCAACTGCAGTAATTATGATAAAATATTTTGATGGTGTAGTTCGAAATTTAGTAATAGCTGTGTGTGTCAAAAGATTCAGTTTTTGTGCGTTCTTAGTTTAACGTTGGAAGTGAATGATTGGGCCAAAGCTTGTTCTTTGGGCTCTGTGGTAAAGGTTGGACCTTTATGGTGTCATAGTTTTTTTACACCGTATTGAGCTCTGGTTTGAGTTGACTGGTGTCTTTTGGTGTGTGCTTTGGTAATCAATCATAGCGCAAGTTGGGATCTTTCCCTTTTGTTCATCTTTTTCTAATATGATCAGGCTTGGGCCATTGGGCAAGTTGTGATGTTTTTTATATACCATTGAAGTTGATTGGAATAATTTCATTGAATGGAATGGGATCATAAGTTTGGTTGGGTCATGGTACGCAGGTGTTCATCAATGTGCCATGGTGGTACCTCGCTGCCAACAAAATGATGAGCCTGTTCCTCACACAGCGTACCAAAAGCAAGTTCATTTTTGCAAGCCAAGTCCGCAGAAACCCTCTTCAGGTTTTGCACGCAAAACATTTGACAATTATTGCTTTTATTATTAGATTATCTAGGTTTTATGTTCTCAATTGTTGTTCATCTTCTCTAACAAACTGCAGACACATTGCACCGGAGCAGGTCCTATCCAATTTGGTGGCCTCTTCAACGAAGATGATCCCGAGCAAGTACTTGCGTTGTATTTCTTTTTTTTACTTTGTTTCTTTTCTATTAATGTATGAATTTGAATTGCACGACAGTAAAATTCTATATCTGTGATAATCTAACTTAACGACTTAGCCTACCCTTGATTTTATTCCTGCCTTCACCATCGCGCCTGTATTAACCTTATCTCTATTATCCATTTTTTTAAACTCGTATGCTCGAGTTCGGGATGACTAGTACCTACCATTGAGAGATGTCTATAGCCAGATGCATCGCACTTGTTAAATCAGCAACAAGATCAATAGAGAACAGAGAATGAACCATGAAATAGAAAAATCACTACGAAACGATACAGGTATTCATGCATGGATCAATAGCTACCGTGATACCAAAGTGTTTGCAAGTTGCAAAATTGCTTCGCCAGGCACAGTTACTGATATCAATGGGCCTGTTTGATATGACTGTAGTTTTGACTTTTAGTTGAAATTTTTAAATTTTAACTATTTGTGATAAAGATTACGGACAGAGAGATAATCGCTTGTGATTTTGCATGGTACAGATGTTGAGCTTTTAAGGTGTACTACAATTAACTTGTAGATTCCGTCTTGAAAAATACCCGCTTAAAAGTTAGATATCAGAGCAAACAAGTGGCGGACCTAGGATTTTACCAAAGGGTATGCTGCACCAAAATTTTCACCATCACCAACCCATAGCACATCACACATTCACACATCACCGTCGCCAACCCATAGCCCATCACACATTCACACATCACAGAGCAAAGAGAGAGAGAGAGGGAGTAGAGGGGTTTAGGGAAGGAGTGTACCGTGCCAACTACGGAAGTGTGGAACTGCCAAGAGGAGGAGCCGTCGGTCTTCAGCCGGAGCACCTTCACCGCGAGGCACACGAGCACCTTCACCATCATCGCCAGCGACAGGAGCACCAGCAGCTGCACGGCTGCACCACCACGAACGCCCTCGCCTGCGCCCACGCATACGCGCATTACGCCGCCACGGCCGCCCAGTCCACCCGCACCGGCCAGTCCACTTACGCACATTATGGGGAAACTGCATCCCTGAAATTCATCCCACCAAATGCGCTGGATATGTCATCAATTGAGAATTCTTTTGAATCATCACCGCCATTATCTGCAGAATTGACATATTGTTCGTACTGAATTTCAATATGTGGATGAGCTACAGTATTGAAGCAAACAATTTCGAAACGTAAACTTCACCTTCGTAAATGTTTTCTTCATCTTTGCATCCAACTCTTCGGAAATATCGGACTTGCAGCACCAAAGTATTCTACTTCTTGATCCACCGTTGCCTTCTTTCAAGAATCTCTTTTTGCAGCAGGAGACTTCGCCGTCCCCAACAACTCGGCCAAACCATCCGAGATCACATCACCGATCGGCAAGAACCGCCCACCAAACATCCAAATCCTTCACATTGTCCTCTCGCATTCCCACAACTCCGTGATCGAACATGACGTACTCCATCCGCTCGACCATCGCGCCCATCTCCTCCGTGGAAAGATCGCCACATCCGAGCTCACCGTTGGTGCAGTGGCGGTGGCCGTGGCGCCGCATATATCTCGACGAAGAAGCCATCATCGGCGCGCCGCCTCCCACCGTTGTTGGTCTTGCGGAATAGGGAGGCGCGGGGAGCGGTGGAGGTGGGGGACTGGGGAGGAGGGGGCGGGGGAGGGGGAGGGGGGGAGGAGGGGACGGCGGGGAGGAGGGGCCTGAGGGGGCGGCGGGGAGAGGGGAGGAGGGGAGGGGGAGGCGCGGGGAGCGTGGAGGTGGCTGTGGGGACCGGGGAGGAGGGGGCGGCGGGGGAGGAGGGGGAGGCGGCGGGGAGTGGTGGAGGTGGGGGGACCGGATCTGGGAGGAGGGGGCGGCGGAGGAGGGGGGAGGAGCGGCGAGGAGAGGGCGGCGAGGGAGGAAGGGGGAGGAGGCCAGAGGGGGAAGGAGGAGGCGGTGGGGGACGGGGGGAGGATGTGGGACTGGGGAAGGGGGGCCTGAGGGGGGAGGCGGCGTACGATCGAGGATTCGCTGAAAGGCGCGTGCGGTAGCGAACCTTTCGGCTGATAGGCACTGTCTCACTGTCGGCTGGGCCCAGGGTATGCCGTGGCCCACCCGGCATACCCTTTGGGTCCGCCCCTGGTAGCAAAAGCCAAAAGTCGCTTTTAGAAGTCGAAAAAAACATACCCAATATTTGAAATACTGGAGACTAAAAAAATGTACTGTGAAATATTTGTGCAGAACTACAGGGCGAAGTAATGGACAATCTTGTTAGCGCACTACATGCGTACTAGTATTACTTTGATCTGCCGAGATGCGCATCGACACGCCCGTGTGGTACGTCTGCTTCACCTCCATCAACCTGGTCCATCAACTTCACCAGCTCCACGCCGAATCGCTCGAGGGTGCGTATTTGCCGGCCTGACTGATCGTATACGACTCCATTGGCCCATGGGCTCAGCAACACACTACCCATGCATGCATGTAATTAACCCAAGGACGCTGGTTAGTACAAGCGCATGCGACCACACACCAGTACTTGGTTCTGGCTCGTACGTACACATACATACATGCATCCATGTACTACTAGTTGCATTGCATGTACGTACGTATGTTACTATCTTGTGATGAGTATTTGGATTCTACTCTACATGTATAGAGATACACATGCATGTTACCGTATGTGATCGTATTTTGAGACATACGCAAAATTCTCGTCAAGAGTTACGTATGAAGCATTCAGACTATACCCTTCAACGACTCTGGCCCTTGTCAAGCATGTTGTAGAATGCCGTCGTGTTCCTCTGCTCGTTCCAGTGATGCATCATCACAGACCACCAGCAAAACGCCCAAGGGTGAGCCCAATGCAGATCTCCTTCACCACTGCAAGATGTTGTAACGTAATTTTTGCAGTAGCAGCAGACCAATAGGCTACAACATTTCTTCATTGATGCGTGCAACCTGTTCTAGAAACTGAAACAGACCTTATGGCATTCTGTGTGCTGCAGCCTGAGACGTAGTCAGACAGTCAGAGAAGGACAGGCCGACAGTGGAGCGGGCCTGAACCCAGCCTTCCAGGGTCCACAGGATACAAGGGGGCACAGCCCATGCGCAAATACTCGCACACACACTGAACCCTGGCTCTTCCTCCTCACGCGGCCTACTGTTCGCTGGGCTCGTCGTTGCATCAATGGATTGGGATTCGGATGGCAAATTAGTGACCTACTGTTCGCTGTAAGACGTAATCTTTTTGTTAGCATGGAGTCATTTACCTAACCACGTTGATCAGAACAGAGCAAATCACTGCTAAATAATCCAAACAAAGTGACTTGGCTTGGCTTCATTTAACTAACACGGAGGAACAGATTCAAAGCAAATGGGAACACTTTGAAATGAAATGAGCTGATAGCCTATGCAAGCCGGTCACCGATCGATCAGTAATCAATAAGAAAACAGGCCAAATTTAGAAACAGAGAAGGAATGCGACATGGACAGCCAAGGGAGGCATAACCATTCGTGCATGGCCCCGGGGTTGACTCAGAAAGTCTGCCTTCTCATCGCTTGCTTTCTTGAGCCCAATTGTAAATAGCCAAAACAAGAAAGACAGCCAGCATTAAGGCCAAAGGTGTGAATTTCGGGGAAACGCAGGTCTTGTCCCTGGTATCACCTTCTTTCATCTAATTGGTTTGAGAGACTCGCAGACGTGTAGGATCTACCTTAAAAAAGTTTACCACTGTCCAAGCCGCCGTGACATATGACTAGTAACAAAGCACAACTTGGTAAAACTCGCCTAAGAGAATTATGGCAAACTATGGTAAGCTCAGCTTCCAACCAAACAGGAACCAAGTTCATAACGTTATAGTATATTATTTTTCTATGAGAGCCACCATGTAAACTAATTTGTTTATTGAAGCTACAGCCTACACAGGAACTTTCTCTACTACTAGATTTGCATTGAGATTCGTAGAAGGTAGGTTTCAGAGTTTACCTAGTTCCTACCCTTTGATCTCCAGCACGCAGCAGGTCACCGCCACGCATAGGACAAAAATGATGGTAATGGCGAGCAGTAACAAGGACTTTTTCTCATATATGACTTTTACTCATTGATTTTGCGTGTTCACATTATTTTTTTTCTCTTGTACATGACTTTTTAGTGCATGTCAAGAAAAGACTGAGTTTTATCTAGTATTGCGAAAAAAGATTTAGTCTCTATCTAATCGTCAGTGATGGCGAACTCTTTATCGAAGAACAAACACAAGTTGACGACACGTTGAATTTGAATCAAAACCACTCTTTAAGCGCAAGTTGCATTTGCCATTATCATAGCTTACCATTGTGATCGTTAGGTGAGCAATATGAAAGCAAGACTTGACCTTGGCGCAGTTAACTCAATATGATCATTTCCATCTTTAATGGGTACAATACTATCTTAGGGAGCTATTCTCTGTGTTCATTTATCTAACGTTGTTTTAGAATACGTGAAGTAACATATTTACACAAAATTATTAGATTTGCCACATAAAACAATATTAATATATTTGGCATCAAAAATATTTTTGTATTATTATATTCTTACTTACATATAATTAGAAACAGTAATAGTTAAATATGTGTATGGAAGACTGTTAATTGATGTCTTTTCCTTGCCTTCAAATCGAGCCCAAAACGACATCCCCTCCCCACATTCTTTGCACCAGAGTCCTCTCACTATGGCCTGTGCGAGTGGTTCTTCCTCCCATGTCCCGTAGCTCTGCGGCCACCACCACCTGAACCTCTGCTATGGCTCCTCATCGCCATCGGCACATCTACAATCCATCTCTCCCAATTCAATGGCCCTGGTTCCACCTCCACGAAGGTAGATCCATAAGTGATTGTTTGCTTCCACCTCCATGAATCCGAGCAGTAGGAGGTAGATCCAACGATCCTAGTTCATGTTTGCATGTTACCATTGAAATAACTCATTTGCACTGGATATGCTCCCCTCCATGCATACACACACCACCACCACTAGTAGATATGAATAAAAGATCATTTTTTATAGCTAAAACTCAATAGCGACCGAACTATATTTGTTAGCGACTAGCTAGCAAGCAAAGGTCAGACTTATGAAAAGAAAAGGTTTAAGATGTATGGGAGTCGCGACAGCATATATGTAAGCGCGCACGCGCGCTTGCGCCTATAAATATGCATGCCTAGAGAGGAGCCTGCTGCATACAGCCATACTACCACAAACATGAAATACGTCCTAGCAGCCATGCCACAAGTGCTGTGGTTTCTCCTTACTCCCACCCTAGTACTTTCCCAACCTGTGCCGACGCCGGCGGCTGCCGCCGCCGACATGGCGCCTCACCAATGCCGGCTCCACCTCCCGGCTGCCCTAGCATGTGCGGCGGCGCACACATTCCCTACCCATTCGGCATCGGCGGCGATTGTGCCTGGCCGGGTTTGGATGGCTTCAACCTCACTTGCAACCACAGCTTTAATCCTCCGAGACCATACACACCGGCAACATCGAGGTCATCGACATCTCGGTGGAGGCTGCCGAGATGCGCGTCGTCACTCCCGTGTCGCACATCTGCTACAACTCGTCCAACACCATCGAATCCAATGGAACCGAGTATCGGGACTCGACCTCCTCGACTCGTTCTCGATCTCGCCTAAGAGGAACGAGTTCACGGCCATCGGTGCAACACCTGGCGCCCTCGACGGCAGGGAAGACGGAGCTACTCAACCGGCTGCATCACGACGCGCGTGAGCTTGATGGCGCCGCCATGACGGTGAGCCGTGCACGGCCTCGGTTGCTGCCAGATGTCGTACATCCCGAGCAACCTTAGCACGATGGAGGTCTCATGGGATAACTACAAAGATCGCAACGGCAAAATCGATAACAACTCGCGTGGAGCTACACCCTGCAGCTACGCCTTCGTGGCGAGAAAGGCTGGTACGCACGCACACGCCGTCTTTCAAAGTTGCAACTTGCAAGTGGTAATCTATGTACACATATTATATACACTATGATAAAGTGGGACTTTGCGCGATCCGTGTCGTGCCTCATATCCACTACCCTAAACAGTAAAGAAGTTATCAAGATTTTTCTTTCAGAAGGAAGTAACCGTGAGCTTATTTGTAATTTAGGTACAAATTTAGCCGGAAAGATCTCAGCGATAGAGGAGTTGGCAAGAGACGATTCGCTGGTGCTCGATCGGGTCATCACGGGCGACGAGACATACGACTATTGCCCGCCCCGCCAATGATAGCTCCCGCCGTGCCAGCGCCACAGCCTATTGCATCAACGCCACATACGGGCAGGGGTACTCTGCAATTGCTCCAAGGGATACTCCGCAATCCCTATGTCACCGGCGGATGCACAGTGTCGGTTCATTTGTCCGCCGCGAGCATTACTGTCTCTCAACATATCCCATCCACCACCGAACAGTTGTTGTTTTGGAATTCATGTTGTTAAACTTGTTTTTGAACATTCAATATACAGATATTAAGGAGTGCGAGCTCGGAAATCAGATCCTAAGAGGTACGAAAAGCAATATCCTTGTCAAAGTGGTAGCACATGCCGTGATACGGAGGGTGGTTACGAGTGCAAATGCAATTTTGGGCGAACAGGACGGTAAAAGCGACAAGGGATGTCGGCCTATATTCCCCGCTACTGCAATTGCGATAGCAGTGACCATTCTTACTGTTCTACATCCTCCATTACAAACTTTGAACATTAATATACGCAAAACTACTTATATTAGTCACATAAATATGCTATTAGTATATTTATCATCGGAATTGAAAGTGGTTTCATATAATTGTTTTTTTTAATTTTTACTGACATATAATTAAAAAAAGTAGTTGTCAAACATAATATGTATATTGGGACTATGTTAGTGTCCAAAACGACTAGTAAAAAATAATGAAAGAGTAGCTTCCACTCATACTAAATTATTTATGGACACGAATGCATGCATGCATATTGGCAAGGAAATGCCATGGTTAATTAATATCGATACACGCTACTGTGTTTGCAGCGATGCATGTGGCGTCGTTCTTTTGGGATTCCTATTGTGGTTCATTCGCAGGATTATAAGAGACGACACCATGAGGGTTTTTTGACGTAAACGGTGGCCAAATCTCAAGAGCATGAGCATCAACATCTTCACAAAAGAGCACTGGATAAGATCACAAAGAACTACAGCACTGAATTGGAAATGGTGCCTTCGGCGAGGTCCACATGGGAACTATTGATGACAGCCAACAAAGTTGCATCAAACGTTCCATTGCAAAAGGTGAGACGCACCACCAAGATGAGTTTGTGAACGAGATCGCACCAGCGGATCACCACAAGAATCTGGTCCGTCTCGTCGGATGTTGCTTGGAGACGAAGTTCCCATGTTGGTCTTCGAGTTCATCGCCAATGGAAGCCTCGACGATGTGCTTCATGGATCCGAAAAGCCTACTCTGTCATTGTTGGTACGATTGGACATTGCTATTGGCTCTGCGGAAGCTCTTGCCTACATGCACTCACATGGTGGCCACAACATCGCTCATGGGGACGTCAAGTCCGCAACATTCTCCTTGATGACACTTCTTGCCAAAGGTCTCCGACTTTGGGTCATCTAAGCTCGTGTCGAGAACTGGTATGCCAATTGGTCCGTGATGGGGATATGAATTACATAGACCCGTGTACATCCAAACAGAAAATTCACGAGAAGAGCGATGTCTATAGCTTCGAGTTGTGCTCTTGGAGCTCATCACCCGAAGAAGGCCAAGTACGAAGGAGTAACAGCCTTCCGATAAACTTTGTTAAGTCTTACAAGGACGAGCGTACAAAAGGGAGATGTATGATAAAGAGATCTTGTCTAATGCACCGCCTCATTACATGGAGTGCCTTGACAGATCGGTGGCATCGCTGTCCGGTGTCTCAAAGGAGAAGAGGATGAGAGACCGACCATGACACAGTGGTGGAAGAACTTAAGCAGCGAAATTAAGAGCCCGCGAGGCTGAAATTGTGGCGAGAACGCGTAGATGAAATTAACGATGCAAAGCATGGTCAGTTAGTATCATCTGATTTGCCATCCCAGGTACTTCATTATAAGCTATGGCTTTCTTCTATAGCGATCTATCCTTATTAACGTCGAGTTAGATTGTATTAGTTATGCTTGTAATGTACTATTTAATTTCCTTCATGGTGAGATTTATCAATCGCTTGTAGTATCGGGCATATAATGCCACTTTATGTTGGAGATAGTTTGCTAGACTTTTATTTCTCAAATATGTCCACTATAGCATGTGGCCCCATTTGTATCGAGAGAGATTTATAAGATTTACACGTATAATACTACTGCCATAAAATTCCGTGAGAGGTTTCGCAAAATTCTGAATTGCAACATATATATGCACACGTCGGCTAGAATGTTCTAAGGTGACAGATAGCTAGCTGTAGGGATCATGATTTACCAGCAGCTAGAAGCCACCTCAAAGCTCTCTCTCTCATGGCGGAGCAGCCACCGTAGTCCTTGCGGTCGCAAAGACAGCTCCGTCCAGTGCACACCGACGCCGCCGAGGCTCGCGCGATCCGGGAGGAGATGATGGAATCGTCCATGTTTGCCCCTCCAAGTGCCTCGCCGCGCCGCTCAGCGCGTGGCTGGCCGCTGCTCGCGCGCTCCGCTCCTCGTCGCCTCCAAGTATTCATCCCTCCTCCAACTCTTGTGTACATAATCTCAGATCGTATGGTGACTGGTGAGCGGCATCTGCGGCTGCGCACCAAGTGTTCACTGTTTTGCCCTTGTGATGGTGTCGGCGTGTCGCGAAGAAACTTAATTACTGCTCGATTTGTTCAGCTAATACGATCGCCGGGTTTTGTTTTGTTACCAACTGCAGGGGCGCTCTGTATTTGGCACCACATCTTATTCTGTTTTTGTGCCCGTTTAGGTTAGTTCTTGGCCCATGGGTATAACAAACTCAACCTGTTTATTCCTTCCTTGCACCAATTCACCCAAACAATTCATGACTTTTTTTTTGGCTACATGAGAAACGCGACATTGAAGGGGGTTCTGTATTAAAAAAACACAAATGTTTTCTCATTTCAGGTGAGATCTTTTTAAGGATGCATGCAAACTTAAACGCTCCATCAAGGTCGACGAGGAGGCACGCGGCAAAGAATGTTTCGTGGAGGAGATCGAATCCGATCTCGATCACCACCCGACCGGTCCGTCTCTGGGTGTTGCTTGGATACAGAAGTCCCCATGCTGGTCTTTGAGTTCGTCCCCAACGGAAGCCTCTACGATGCACTTCACGCTTGTGGAACCGCGAGGCGTGGTACTCTATCGCTGTCAGCGCGCCTGGATATCGCCATTGGCTCTGCAGAAGCTCTCGCATACATGCATTCCGAGCATTCTGGCTGCAAGATCCTCCATGGGGACGCCAAATCCGCAATATTCTCAACCGCAATATTCTCCTCGATGACAACTTCCAACCAAAGGTCTCAGACTTTGGGCTGTCCAAGCTCCTATCATCGACGGACAAGAAGTATGCCGGGTTCGTTATAGGAGACAGAGGTTACATGGATCCTGTGTACATGCAGACGGGCTTCTCACGGAGAAGAGCGATGTTTAGAGCTTCGGAGTTGTGCTTTTGGAGCTCATAACAGGAAGGAGGCGAGGTACAATGGGAACACCAGCCTGCCGTTAAGACTTCAAAAAGTCTTTCGTGACGAGTAGGGCAAGAGAGATGCTTGATGAGATATTTACACCTGCCGCGTTCATAGATTTGTCTTGAGAAGGTTGGTGCGATTGTGGTTCATTGTCTCAAGGATTAACCGTACAGCATAAGAATATCATGATGCCTGGCTCTGCTGGTGTAAAAAGTATTTTTCTTTTATATATATATATATATATATATATATATATAATACATTCTACAATATAAAGGAATATTTTAAGTTCGTTTAGGTGGTATATTAGAGGTGGATGTAATTACACCCGAGTATAAAAGATATTTTTCATATATATATATAATATATATATATGGAAGTCTCTTTTCTACACCCGGGTGTAATTACACCCTATGTCGTATCTCACAACGTAGAGAGTATGTACGTATAATATACGAGTATTTGAGATCATCTAGGTGGTATGAATAATTTTTCAGAGATGATATGTATATTTTTTTAGACATACTCCTTTTTATATACGTATATGAATGTATTTATAAAATACACTAAAAACTATGGACTTCCTTGCAATTTTTTCATGTGGTTCACATTGGAGTATCTTATATTTAATATATAAGTATAGCTAAAATGATAAAAGAGTATTTCAAGTTTGTTTAGGTGGTATATTGAAGATGGGTGTAATTACACCCGGTGTAAAAGTATTTTTCCACACACACACACACACACACACACACACACACACACACACACACACACACACACACACACACACATATATATATATATATATATATATATATATATATATATATATATATATATATATATATATATATATATATATATATATATATATGGAGGCATATCTAGTGCAAAAGGGTATTCAGTGCAAAGGTGCAAATGAAGATGTGGACCATCCGATCTAAATTGTGTGGCTCGGATCAAGAAAGGTGGAGGTGGGTGGGAACTCATCCCACTAAAACATTTTTATAGAAAACCCCCTGCATAGATTATGTTTTATGAGGTGGGGCTTCTACCTTCCTTGATCCGAGCCACACAATCTAGATCGGATGGTCCACATCTTCATTTGCACCTTTACACTGAAATACCCTTTTGCACTAGATATACCCCATATATATATTCCTTCGCAGGTGTCACGCTGATACCCAGCAGAGCCAGGCATCATGATATTCTTATGCCGTACGGTTAATCCATGAAAGTTGGAATGGGAATTCAAAACCACTGTGGCATGGGGGCCAAGTTCCAATCCGGTCTGGATGCTTGTGTGGATGGGCTTGGGTAGGTAGGATGTGGGTGAATCGCCATATGTGTACCGTCTGCTGGCTGGCTACTCTTAGGTAGGATGTTGTGCATCTAGCTATGATCACCATATGGTTCCTTACGCTAGTTGTGCGTATGACAGGGAAACAGTTGATGGTGGAGATGGAACCCCCACAGGATGTGCGGGTTGTAAATAGTTTTGTGATATATACGGAACCCTTTCCTGTTTACTGGGTTTACTTTGCAGCTTCAACAGGTACTGTTTACTGGGTTCACCATGTAACTTGCAGCATTCCCTTGGTTCAGGTTGCCCTCGTCATTGGAAAGCATTTAACATTTACTTTCGTCATTCTGTCTTTTTAGTGGTTTTATCGGTAAAGAAAAAGAAACCCATACACGACAACGCTAGCGCTGCGACAGGGAGCAAGGATGCTATGGCAGCTGGTGGCAAGTGAGGCGTTCAGCCGAGCACAAAGATGGCTTGTTCGAGGCATCAATCATCGCAAAGCTTTCTGATGGGGGAAGAAGATCTGTGAAAAGAAGAGGAAGGGAAGTAACCATTGAGTGTCCGATGCTGAAGTTGATGTTAAGAATGCTTTGCTTCTTTAAACTGTGTACAAAATCAGCAGAGAGAGAGAGAGAGAGCAAGAACCCTGGCCTGGATGCTACGATAGAACAATCAACAGCAAGAAATCCGCTCTTGTTTAGTACCACACCGACTATTCCAAGAGCAACAGACCAACTCAAATACTCGCTCCACAGCCGCTCACTCGCCGAGCCAGGTAGCGATGGCTTGTCACCCGAGCGGGGGCGCTAAGGTGGTGCGGATGCCTGGCGGTGGCGCGTTGTGCCTGGGCATGCGGTTGCATTCCGCGGCCCGCCCGTTCCAAGTTGCGTAGTGGGCTGCTGGCGCTTGGGCGTAGGTCCGGGCGTCGCAGTGCCTGAAGTGGCGGGGACCGCGTGAGGCTGGCTTCACAGAGCAGCGTATACCGCCCGCTTCCAACGGTGGGAGGATTACGGGCCGCTGCACCGCAGGCCCGCTTAGGCACATGTGCCCTCTTTGGCAGACCACCATCTTTTTTGCTAAGGAATCATATGTTTGCAATCTCTGCAATCCACTTGATCATCTTTTTTGCTAAGGAATCATATGTTTGCAATCTCTGCAATCCACTTGATCAGAATCGTCCACTTATAAGGCCGATCAATTCAGTTCCTTTCTTTGCTTTGTTCTTCTTTCTTTCTTGCTCTCTGTTACAAGGGAGCTTATGTGTAGCAAGAAAAGAAAGAAACGTCTAGCTCGAACTGCCCAGCTAAGCCGCCCAAGAAGAGCTTATGTGTGGCGTGGGGGAGAAGGAACAGGTTGAGAAGGCCGCCGAGTCCGGCGAGACTGGCCATGGCTGCAGCTGCGGCTCCAACTGCAAGTGCAACCCTTGCAACTGCTAGCAAGCTTGGGGAAGGCTGGCACATCTACGATATATCATCTCATCTGTGTGTGAGAGTGACTTACGGGTGAGTGGATAATAAGGAGACCATTTGGTTGGTGCTTAACCACACCACCATGGCTCGAGCATGAACGCAGTCATGCGGTGTGGTTTGTTTGTTAGCTCTTGGTGCCGTCGTTGTGCTGCTGCAGCTTGCGAAACGGGCTAGTCTACTACTATTGTCATCATATCCTACATGTCGTATGTTTGCACTGTATATTCAGTAAACCTTCCGTTTGATTCCTTGCTACCAGCAATCCACAACCACATCTCCGAATCTGATGTCCCGCCGTTATTGCTGATAATGATTTAAGCATGCATCCACAAGCACATGTCGAGGAAGAAACACTAGTGCTAGTACTATCTAGTGTCCATGGAGCTCCTTGTTCCGTTCGTGCTAGCCTCGCTGAGTTCTTTTTGGCTGATGGATTATAGTATACCTTGGGGCCATCCAACACAGCTACACCGCCAAGGCCAATGGTGGCCGAGTCGAAATCGATCCGCGAAGAAAATCCCATGCTTCTCGACTATCGCCGCCTTCTCCCCCACGCCACCATCAGATGATTCGATCCGATCCGATCTGCTTCGCACGCCCAAACCCCAACCCAACGCTCCTCCGGCGGTGTGAGATGGCCTGACACCCCGGGCCCTCCTCCAACAATCAATCCTGGTGATGAGAACCAACCAATTGCTCCCCGCATCGTAACTTTCGCATCGGCCGCATCCAAGAACCACCCTACCTTTCCTTTCGTCAGGTTTTCTCTTGCTAGGGTTAGGTTTTATTTATTACATTACATTTTCAAGGATCTCATGGCTTGTTGTGCAGTCCAGACAGGACAACTAGGTGGCGCTTACCAATGCCATGGGTTCACATATGTCGCTTACTTATAATATTTTGACTTGCAATAGCCACTTCGTAATTTAGCATTTTGGTCTCTCCTGTTTTCCCCCTTAGATATTACTGTATAGTATGTAAATTCGAACTTTTCACGCATCCTGCCGAGCTGCCACTACGCAGTTGCAGTCCTACTGAGCCGCCATTATGCGGTAGCATTGCAGCGCCACTGTGCAGCAACCGTTAGATATTAATTAGCACTAATCATAATTAATTAGTAGTAATCATAATTAATTAGTACTAGATTAATAGCATTTTATTTAGTACTAATCATATTTAATTAGCGCTACTCTAATTAAAACATGCACAATATTTTATTGCATTCATAGTCAATTAGTACTAATCGTAAATTAAAAGTCTTTCACATGATAAAATTCAAAATTTACTCCTAGAAATAAGGTAGGAGGTCATGGGTACATCATATATGCTACTCCTCTCGCTTCTGTCACGCGCACGCATCTAGTTCTCATCACTGTACCATTCCTTACGCTACTTGTATGTATGACAGGGAAACAGCTTACTGTGGAGATGGAAACCCACATAATGTGCGGGTTGTAAATAGTTATGTGATATGGAATACTTTCCTGTTTATGGAAGTGGCCTTACTGGGTTTACTTTAAAGCTTTAACAGGTACCGTGATCCTGTTACATTTAATGGACAGAAAATCACGTGTCTATGAGGTCCAGTTGATGCCCTTACTATTATGTATTTTCGTTCTGTGCTGCCCAGCACGTGATTGGTTACCCTTAATTTCTTGTATCTGTGTAATCTGTTTGGGAGATGATGTTTTGTTTGCTCTGTTTTCTGTTCTGGTTTGGTTTAATCTCATAAGGGAAGGTGGAATAGTACTGCCGACATGCATGCAGCAACATGCCCATTAAATAGCCGTCTCGAGTTCTCGCTCGTGTTTCACGTTGTGTGCGAATCGACAACAAGCGAGCCCAAGAACAAAGTAGTGTCCCGGTGAGTTCACCTGCCGGCGTTTCAACAATTGCCGACCAATACCACGATGATTTCTGAGCCTTTTTTTTCCACCCAAAGTCTGGGGCGCACTGTCTCTACTGCAGTGTGGTGGTCGTGGCCATCAAGAATTTGGACACAAACTATTGTCATCAAGAACTTTGACAAAATGTGTCCTTTCCTTCCATGCCAGACGCTAATTTATACCTGAGTTTGTATATGTTGTGCCAATATCCGCACACCGATAAGGATGATAGGCCCGCCTTTGGGACTAGTTTTCCGCTTGCTACGGCAGATATATTTTGTGTTAGTGACAAAACTTTATTCAACCTTCTCCGATCTCCCACTTCCACTCTCACTTGTAGGATCGGTGAGTGGGCGATGAAAAACATGTTAGTAAAGTGCAAAGGAATGAACTAGTGTCTTGTAGACACCGATTTTTTCTCAGTAAAATTGTATCTAAAGCCTCAAGGGTGATAGTTGTTAGACCATATGACTAGGTCTAAGCTAGATGATGAATAATTGACAACGTTGGTTATGATTGATTATGATATTATTTAGGATAATGTTGCATGATACGTTCGTGTGAGGTATTATGCGGATTGACTTGAGTCAAGTCGTGGACTTGTGCTCGGACGCGTTGTGTGTTTATTCATGTGCAGTGTTGCTTGAGGTGGAATATGGTCGATGACGGCATCAAACTAGGTTCGGGTGGAACTGAGGTTTCGGGACTAAGTTCAGCGAGGAACTGAGATCCTATCGGTCAAGGATGTCATGCGGGATGTTCAGGCTAGAGAACAATGCGCATAGAGATGATGCGTGGAGAAGATACAGGAGATGCGGTCCTGGAGGCTTCGACACGTGGAAGGTTGGAAAAATCAGAAGCATAAAAAGAAGTAAAAAACCAATGTTAGAAAGGGTTTCGGGTCCCTTAAAAAGTAGTGGGTTAAAAAGTCTAGTTGAGGCAAAAAGGTTTAAGATAAGTTATATTAGAGTTGTGGAGTCCTTATGGAATAGGAAACGGAGTGTTTCCATAGAGATTAAAAGTGGCGGCGCGTAGAAGTCTGTCGGCTGCTTGGTGCACGTCTTTTTGATCTAATAGAAAAAAGGTGCACAGCTTTTGTTCGGCCAGGCTTTTGGAAAGAAAAGATTCATGTGCTGTGCCATGAGTTTGAAGCGAGGCCGTGCGTTACCCAGAAGTTAAAAAATAGATCAAGCTCGTCGGCGCAGTCTTTCCTCACGGCAGGTTTTTTTTGTGGCAAGGAAAAAGCGATCGGCGTGCTGGACGGAAGAAGCAGCAGGCGGCGATTACAGAAGAAAAAGGCGCGGCAGGCATCTCTGCTGGGAAGCAACATCGCGGGCGGTTCGGCTTGCGCAGAAGAAAAGCAGAGCAGGCGCGATATTTGAGCGTACAGATCGACCAGAGAAAAAGAAGCCAGGCGAGGCAGGTGGTGTCAGTGTGCATATGCAAGGACGTCAACTTGCAGCGATTTTTTGAAGGGCCAGTGCTGTAACTTCTATGCATGAGGACTGCTACATGATTTGATTGAGGTAAGTTGTGATCGAGCTATGCACTTGGATATTAATTTTTCTTCCTGGGTGATCTGTGAAGCTTTTGTCTTGCATGTGATGATTCAAGTGCAATTACTAAGGAGAGATAGCATCTAGTATTTTATTCCTTGACCCAAGTCACAGTACGTGAATCTTTTTCCCAAGCAAGCCTTCTGTTCACACTTTCGCTACAGTATTTGCACTATTGCTACAGTGCATAAATAGTTGCTACAGTACTACTACAATACCAGGAAAGAGATATTATTATTATTTCTTGTTCTCGTCTTGTGCTTGTTACTCTGTCTTCTGTCGGTGCATCAAAATATTTATGTGCTAAATTTATTGGTTACTCTCTTGTCATCAGAATATATACTCTTTCGTGTGGGTTATTTTGCTTTCTTTTGGTTTTATATTTAAGGGGGAATCTTAAAATTTATTTTTAGTTTCGCAACCATTCACCCCCCTCTAATTATCTATCTTAGTGTGAGTCGATCCTACAGTAGTACCATAACATGCCCTTCCCACTTTCCAAGTCTGAGATATGTGTATGCTGCAGACTATCTGCTGCTAATTGCTTGGCTCTGCTTAGGGTTTAGAATTTGGGCCAATGGATCTTGACCACCAAGTAGTATGAGATAATTCTCAGTAAGGCCACTGGAATTACAAGAACAGTGGCTCTTCCATTTGTCGTTTTCTACATATCTGCCTATTTGTTCAACTTAAATTGGAATGTGTTTCTCATAAAAAAAAATGAAATGTGCATCTCTTCCAGATGTATGGTAAAGGGATGACTAGGTAGAATTTTGGATGTCATATGATGCTAAGTTTGTTATGTGCTATGTTGCAAAATCAGATTGGTACTGAAATTAAGCTGTGCTTTTATGCTCTATTTGAAGCGCATTTATTTATTGCTAGGGCTAATCTTCAGTCATGAATTGACACTAATGCTAAATATTTATGTAATGAAGGAAGATAGTATACTGCTAGCACTAACCTTCAGTTATGAATTGACACTAATGCTAAATATTTATATCATGTAGGAAGATAGCCGACAAAGTTTCTTGATTTGTCTGGTTACTTCGTCGTGGTGCGATTTCTGCATGGTAATCCATACCACTCGACAATCCCAACAATCTCGAATATGGTTACAAAGACATAATCCGGTTTGTTCTCCTAAATTTGTACAAATCCTTTTTTGTATGTGTTGTGGGGATGGCCCCACCTGCATCCATTTAGCCTGCATCCAAGTGATAGTTTATAGGATCTCTGCTTCTTATAGTTTCTGAGGCTAACCAAAAACAGAAAAAGATATAAAATAAACTATCACGATTTGTTTTATGGTATAAATCATCCGTGAAGGACTATCATAGACGGTTCGAACTAAAAACCGCTTGTGATGCTCACATATTACAGGCAATTCTATCTGCCAAACATCTGTGATGAAACTGTTCTATCTACCAATCGTATGTGATGGAAAAGTATCACAGACGGTTCTATATACCAACCGTTTGCGATACTCACTCATCACAGACGGTTGGTAGCTAGAACCGTTTGTGATGTGTGAGTATCACAGATGATTTTTAATTCAAGCCGTCTGTGATAGTATTCTTCATAAACTATTCTAATTACAAATCATTTGTGTTGTACTTATCAGACGGTTCACAAATTATCTGTGATAACCTCCGATTATCATCGACTTAAATTCGATTTGTTCGAAACCGTTTGTGATGACAATTTCGAACCTTCTGTGATGTCCCTTTCTGTAGTAGTGTTAATTTTAGAAAATTTATACTGTAGGACCTTCCAAGATTCACCAGTTCAAACACATCAAATCTCAGCAGGATTCAGCAGGAAGTTTCGGCGTAGGGAGATCTTTTACTTCAGTCCTTGCTAATTAGTTGGCTTGCCAACAATCTCAAGCTGAAATGAAGCATGCATGATCGAACACACTACCAATAATCTCAAGCTTTATCCAACGTAGTTAACTATTACGTCCAGTTGATGCCCTTACTATTATGTATTTTCGTGAGCTTTTTTACATTATCCACCGATTATCCAACTTAGTTAACTATTAGGTCCAGTTGATGCCCTTACTATTATGTATTTTCGCTTTGTCCTGCCTAGTACATGATTGATTACCCTTAATTTCTTGAATCTGTGTAATCTGTTTGGGACATGTTCTTTTGTTTGCTCGGTTTTCTTGTCTGCATTTTTGGTCACTGTTTGATGTTTGATGTGCCCTGTAATCTCTTCGTCTTCTACTGGCATCGATCAGGACAAGCTTAGTTGATTTGGCATACGTCGATGTTTTTGTCCCCTTAGATCGACGTTTCCTGGACGTGTCATTGTAGATTGACTTCAGCCGTGCATACGTGTTGCTCAGGGCAGCATTTGATAGCACTACAGTATGTCGTACTGTTGCTATGGTTTCTATGGTTCCAGCGACTGCTATCTTTAACATGCAAGACCTTTGACTAGTTGGTGAACTTGTGGTGCACATATGTACCATCTATCTACAGTCGTTGCTTTCGGAAACTACGCATTAGTTAAACCCGGAATTAATTGCACATCCCAATCAATCATGCATGTCCACAAGTTCTCCGAGTCAAAGTCTTTCCACAAGTTCTCCGAGTCAAAGTCTTTCGTCCTTTATATCTCTCTGTAAAACACACAGCAAAATAAAGAAAATAATAAAAAAATACAAGGGACGAAAAATCAAACCAAAAGATGTCATAGATGCACAAAGTTGATGATCAACTATGTGGTAATGTTTCTAGCACTGTACTATTTACAATGATGCATCAACTATTCATTGTGTGGCTATAGAGGGTGTTTATAAGGGCACACAGGGTCACAGGGATGTCGAAGTCGAAAAATGAACAGATCCAAAAATAACAAAAAATCAACACGTAAGCCGCCTGATGAGCATTGGAGAATGAATCTTGATCCAAGTCATATATGCTCTAGCGGAGGCTTCTGGAAGATGGGTTTTTGGTTGTGTTCACTTCAGCTTAAAGTTAACTTTTACTTCTGACTTCTACTTTTTGTAATAATGTTAATTCTAGAAAATTTATACTGTAGGACTTTCTGAGATTCACCAGTTTAAACGCATCAAGTCTTTCAACAGGAAGTTTCAGTGCAGGGAGATCTTTTACTTCAGTCCTTGCTAATTAGTTAGCTTGCCCATGTTATTTAGCACTGATTTGAGGCTTAGGTCTGGTTTGTAATTGGCTGTTGCTCGCCTGGGCCTTTTTACCTAAGTAGAGTTGAACAACCTTTCTTTCATTCTATAACGAAAGGCACACTCGCCACGCCTTGAAATTTTTTATTGTACCTTGCTTCCACGCGCCACTAATAGGTTGTAGCCAATACATCTTATATAATTCAAACAGTTTAATTGTATGAACACATTTGCTTAATTTAGAGGCCAGGATTCTTACATATTAATCATAATAAAAGGAGGAAGATAATCAAAACGTACATATTGAGTTCCATATACTTTTTATTTTCGAACATAAACTTATATACTATAGCATCTAGGCATACAATTACAAGGAATTTATGATTAATATATACAAACAATACAAATAGCCCACCATGTGTTGTATTATGCATGGTCGACATCATGTGATCTTGGGACAAGAAAGAGTTTCTCCTTTCGACGCATCGTCACTCCAAACACGTCTGTCATATCAATGTCCTCTTTGTCCAGCCCATTCGGGAGCTCCCACTCAAAGCAACAAACAAGGTTCGCAAGCATGATCTCAACAGAGGCCATCCCAAAATTTATCCCAGACGATCCTTCGCCCAGCTCCAAATGGCACAAATTGGAAATCCCTCCCCTTGAAGTCGACCATTGCAGTGTCCAAGAATCTCTCTGGCATGAACTCATCTGCCTTCTCCCAAGACATGGTATCTCTACCAAGAGCCCATGCATTAACGATGACACGTGTTTCGGTTGGTATTGTGTAACCGTCGACGGTACATTCACCATGGAGAGGTGTGGGAGGAGGAGTGGTATTGGTGGGTGTAGCCGGAGCGTCTCCTTTATGACAGCTTTTAGGTAGGCCATGCTATTCAGGTTGTCCTCCATGACCATTTGATGGGCTTCAGGTGTGTGCTTCCGAACCTCAGCTTGTAGCTTGGTCATGAGGTGTGGCTTTCGCATGAGCTCGGCCATAGTGAATTCCAGGACTACGTATGATGTGTCTGTGCCTGCTGCAAACATGTCCTGCATGGATTGAAAGCGTCAGCACAAACCAGATATTAAATACATATGGAAAGAGTACTATATATATTAAGCATGCATGCAATATATATTTGTGCAGTATGTATTGGCGAGAGTACTAGCTAGGTGGTTGTAAATGGAGATCACCTCTTGTGAGATATTCTAGTCTGCTATATATATATATATATATATATATATATATATATATATATATATATATATATATATATATATATATATATATATATATATATATATATATATATATGCCTCTTGGCGCGTGAGTTGGAATATTCAGATAATCTCTCTATTAGGGATCGATGTTCGTAATGATTTTGTAAAAAAAATCAAACACACATCAGCTAGCTAGCATCTTTGGGGGATTGAAGTTACCATCAAGATGACCTTGACATGCTCTCTAGTGAGATTGTACTCCTGTTGAAGAGAGAGCAGAATATCTACGAAGTCTCTCTCGTGGTGGTGTTGTCCCTGATCATGCTTGGCGTGATCACCTAGTGATGATTTGCTTGCATGGTCATCTATGATCTCGTCGAGTAACTCGTCCCATCTCTTCTTCAACTTCTTGGCCTTGTTGCACACCACTCTTGCGAGCAGATCTATCTTTGCTAAGCTTGGGAAGTAGTCTTCTAGGTTGAAACCCCCAAAGAGAGCCACGATCCCATCGATGAGCTCCCGAAACAGCTTGTTCCGGCCTTCCTCCCGGAAGAACTTCCCTGACACGGCGCAACACACAATGTCATTCGTGAACGAGTTGAGCAGCTCGGTCATGTCGATGACAGCATGCGTGGCGGCCGCCTCCTGGATCCTGGCGATCACCAGGCTCACTTCCTCCTCACGGGCACGGCGGAGCGAGTGCACCTTCTTGGTGCTCAGCAGGTGCGTGGTGACGAGCTTCCTGACCTGCCGCCAGTGCTCGCCGTAGGGGGAGAAGGCGACGTCTGACGACCCGTTCAGGAGGATGTCCGCGACCGTGGACGGTGGCCGTGTGGCGAAGACGTGGTCGTGCGAGCGCAGGATGGCCTCGGCGGCGTGCGGGGATGAGACGACGAGGTTGCGTACCTGGCCGAGGTGGAGGATCATGAGGCCGTCAGGACCATACTTCTTGGCGAGGTTGGCGAGGGAGACATGAGGGTTGGAGCCGATAAGGTGCATGTGCCCTATGATCGGAAGTCCTGGAGGCGAAGGCGGGAGCTTGCTTGCTGATCTTCTGCTTGTTGCCATGAAGTAGTGTAGTAGCAAGATGAGGAGAGGGAAGAGCAAGAGATAGAGCGATGCTTGTGGGAATACTGTGTTGGATAATGCTTGAACGAATTGAGCCATGACCTGCGTAACACGGCTAGCAATACTACTTAGCTATGAATGCAAGTCGTGTACATGCAGTAGTGCAAGAACCAGCTAGTACGACTCTTCTTGTTGCGTCCTTTTATAGCTGAGATTATCACTAACCGAGAGACAAAAAAAGAAAGAAAGAAAGAAAGATAAAGAAGAAGCTTATGCTAGGGAGTGCATGATCACTCGATAGATGATTCTCGGCAGCTTCCCTCCCCGTGCTCCCGATGGCCGCTCGCCGGAAACCCCGCCGCTACCGCACCACGAGGGTAATGAGGGAGGCGGTGCTTCGGCGACAGGAGATCACCGGGACATATTTCTACTAGAAGTTCTTGGTCCATATACTTTCTACCGTAATCCTTGATCCTTTTGTGTAAATATTTTACCCTAAATCCATTTTACCTTAACTATCACGAAAATCTAATATACACCCTTAATTATAAAACCGTATAAGCAGCACTATCATCTATAAATACCGATGCAAATCACACCACAACGGTGGTTTGCAGGCGGTTTTGTCTCCGAGCTGATGATCGTGCCGATGCTACGAGCTGATGATCGTGCCGATGCTGCCTCGAGGTGCGCGTTTCTTTCAGTTTTGTTTGTCTTCGTTCGAAATTTGTCTACATTTGGTTAAATTTTGTTAAAATTCAAGTGATGTTTGAAAATTTCATTCATTTCGTCTGTTTCGCTGCATGATGAAAATTTTTTCAACCCGTAAGTTTTTTCCCTGGTGGGAGCATTAGATATGTAACGTCGAGGCAGCCCCAAAGAATGAAGAAAGTGAGGCAGGAGCTCACTCGAACCGAAAAATTTTAGCGGCCGGAAATGGAGGTGAGGCGACGCATTCAAATTCCTTTCCGGTCTGTGGGGGAGAAGAGGGGAGAGTTGCGGAGAGAGAGCACGCTCGGGAGAGAGAAGGGCTTGGGGAAGAAGATGCTGCCTTGTGGGGACGGACCCACTGGTCAATGACGGGTGGAGTGATGCTGGGCTGGATTTTGGGCTGGGCCGAGATAGGCCGGCGCTGATGGGTTTGGCCCAGGCACGGGTGGTTTTGAAAATAGGGTTTTGTGTTTAATTTACTTACCAAAATTAATTTGGATTTGAAGTTTGAAAATTTGCTAGTAACTGCCAACTCAATAATTTTGTGTTGAACCAAATTACTCGGAGGTTGTCAAAGTTTGGTTCTCGAACAGGGCATATTTGTTTTAATTTCCGAAATTTCAATCGAAAGTTTTTGGAGCTCCCAAAATGCAATAAAAGTTTTGAAATTAATGAAAATCGTAATTTTTTAAAAGAGAAAATTTTGGAATGTTATAATGGTGATGGTGGCAGTGATGCAGTGGCTCACCGCTGATTTCAGGCTTGGCCCGTGGTGGCGGTCAGCCGGGGAGAAGGTAGGCTCGCTTAAGGGGGCAGCGGCCTCGCGATGGTGGAAGACTGAACTTGACAAAACTTTTGTGGAGAGCTCCCTGAAAGATTATAATTCTCAGAGTGACTAAGCAGTTAATTAATAACTCTGCAGACTTGGAATTAATTAATAACTCTGCTGACTTGGAATTAATTAATAACTCTGCTGACCCAGACTCAACATCAACATGAAACCAGGGTTATAGGTGCCACATCAACGAGAAACCTGCAGGGTGGTATTGAGCAAAGGATTTTTCTTCACCGTTTTGATAATTAAGGGTGTAATTTGGACGGTTTTGATAATTAAAATGAGCCCGGAAAGATTACTGGTTATTTGGAAGAGAGGTATTCCGACGATGAAGGCAGCAGATTTGGATGATATAAATGGCAAATGCAGGTAAGGAAAGACAATCGGTTATTGATGGAAAGTTGGATCGGATACGAAGGAATTCGCGGCAGAGTTCAACACTGAGCTGGCAAACGTAAAAGATATATATAAAAGGAGGAGACACCGGGAAGATTTGCACATGCCATCAATAAGAATTCTCTTATCTAATTTGGAAAGATCCATGATTGTTTTTACAGTACGACCAGTTGAAAAAATATGAAGGAAAGTAGGGGAATACTAATAGAAGAATTCCTCTTTAGATGATAGGTACTGTAACGGGTGTTTCTATGATCGATTTAATAGGTGTTTTCTTTTATGGTTCATATTCGGATCCAATACTATAGCTGCTATCAACAACACAGTAGGCTCGACAAATTCGCCGTTGCATGTTTGTGTCTTAATTTTATATGGAATTTACGAACATCATTACTGTACTACTATTACGACAGTTGTAATTTAGTACTGAAATTGGAATTGGCATTTTGTAACAACCCATTTTGTGGTTTTCAAAATTTTCTGAAATAAAAATTTTAAAGGGCGGTTTTGAGCTAAATTTTCAAATGTGCTTATCAAATTTCGTCTGATTTTCAAAATTTTCAAAATATAATTTAAAAATCATTCTGGGCCTGGCCAGGCCCACCCCAGCCTCTCCCCGACCCAGCTACCCCCTTCAGCCTAGCACCCTGCTGCGCGCCTGGCGCACGCGCCATCCGCGTCGTGCATGCCCTACGCAGGCTCCGCCACGCCGTGTCCCCCCCGCGCTCTTCATGTGCGTCCGCAGTGCTTGCCGCCTCCACCTGAGCTAAGCCCCCCTATGGTCCTAAACCATAGAAACAACTCTTATTAAAGTATATGCCAAGTCAAAATGGAGTTTTTTTTAATATCTATACTAATGTAAAAAAGAGAGAGTTATATTCTCTGCTAGATATTACCACTGAAACTAGTTGACAAGCGGAAACAACCACGGATTCGATCAGCTAGCTAATTTTGCCATGCAGATATATTGGGGTCCGTGACGTGTGGATGGAGCTCCAATTCCATGGAACCTAGCTACTTGGAATCGTACGCATGGCATGCTAGCTCCAATTCCAAGTCCTCACTGGAAATTCACAAGTCCACGTATAGTGCAATCAATCGTTACCACAAGCTAAGAAGCTAGCTAGCTTTTCCACGATGACGGCGAGCGATGCGGACGTGAGAGTGTGACACTGTACAAGATTGAAAGGGATTATAATTTACTAGTTGTCAACCTTGCATTCACACGGGCGGAGGGAAATTTTGCGAGGGCAACAATAGTCTTTCTTACTAATTCACTGCTGCTCATGGATTACTAATGTACCAGACTACCAGTATAGACACGGGCGGAGGGACCCTTGCTGACACGAAACGGATGCTCCTGATGACAATGATAAGCGGAGCTAACAAAACGTTTTAACGATACGGTACCGAAATGAAATTCGAATTCGATCGACTAGTAGTACAATACGTTTAATTGGTCAGTACAGTACATACAGTACAGTAGTGCGATACACGAGTGATGTGGCCGTGACGTCATATATACCCAAGTGATATCAAAAGGACCCGGTGATTATTATCACCATTATTAATTGCATCGACTAGTAGTCTTTGTTATGCATGTCTTACTTTCAATAGCGTCGAAACAGTCCCATAGTGGTAATGCTAGGAAGTCTCACAATCTAGATACCGTACATAGTCAGCTTACCGCCGCCCCGCTCAGTCCAGCGTTGAATCGCCGCGATCGGCGATGAATATACTGTGCAGCATTTTCCAAACACTGTTCATGTTTTGTCCTCATTCAATTTTTTTTTGTTTTTTTCGAATTTTTTAGTTTTGTTTTTTTTCTCGTATTTCTTTGCATTGTCCGTTCTAGATTAGTGTGTCGTTTTTATTTTTACATTTTTTTAAATTTAATTATGCCCAATAAACCAACTCAGCTACAGTGTTTTTTCAGCCAGCTACAGTGTTTTTTCAGCAAAAACCAAAAGCCATCGCTATTCCGATCACCCAAATCAGAGAGCCTAAAAGTCACACAGTCACATGCTTACTTCACATCGTAAGTCAGAGAGAATCTTCCAGCCTAGAATACGACACATGCTTACTAGTGCAGGTGTTCAAAGTGAATCTTCCAGCCTAGAATACGACCCATGCTTTCTTCTACCGAGCTACCCCTGGCAGCTAGCGATGGCTATTCATTTAATTCTTTGGATCTTGGCGATATCCGCCATATATACTAGTAATCACTAGTCATCAATTGATTGGAGCAATTATAATCAACTTGATATAGATAGCACGCAGTCTCTTCCTTAAAAATGCAAAAGTGCATGGTAGCATATTTGAAACTAAAATATAGTTGCGGTGTTGCTTGCAGCACATGATATCAGTTGGGGGGCGCTTGTTTTAGCGATGGTTTTTGGTTTCTGATTGAAATTTCATCAGAATCGCTTTTTCAGAGCTGATTTGGCTTTTTGGATATAATTAATTTTCAAAAAATGTAAAAATAAAAAAACATGTTAACCCATTAGGGATAATACAAAAGAACACGGAAAAAAATATAAAAAAGCCTAAAATATCTAAAAAATTCAGAAAAGATGAAATACTGAATAGTGAAAAAAAGCAGAAACTAGAAACTGAAGTCGAAAAAAAGCCGAAACGACCGGAGAACTATTTTGTATTCGAGACTAGCTGCACCACGGCACGTACACGCCCATCGGTCCATGAATCGATCGGAGGCTGTCGATCGCGCCCCCCACAAGCTTTGGAACAATCTACTGTTAGTCCATATGCATCTTCAATAGCAAGCAATTAAATCGTGGTGACATTCACTTTACTATATAAAACTAATTAACCTTAGAATAGTAATCAACTCAGTCTAGTAAATAGATTTTATAAAAGATAAAAAAACTCAGTTTCTATGTGACCTATCCTTTCTTTGTAACATTTGTTTACTAGCTAGTTGGTCATGAGTGTGACACGGAGCAAGATTGAAAGGGATTACAATTTACTAGTTGTCAATCCGTGCATTCATACGGACTATTACATTTATCTAATAATAGGCTGCACATTTGTTTATGTTTTGAAGTTTTCTACGGACATCAATGAGACATGGTAGCAGGATCCAACTGGACACAGTGTTTTGACATTTTAATTTTTATTATTTTAGAGTTTTTATTCGAAATGTTTACATGTTAAAAACAAAATTACTGGTATAGACACGGGCGGAGGGATCCTTGCTGACACTAACCGGATGCTCCCGATGACAATGATGAGCGGAACTAACAAAGAAACCGAAATGAAATTCGATCCACACGCACGCACTTGTAGTACGCGGGAAATGAAATTAGAATTCCATCGACTAGTAGTACGCGGATCATTCCACCTCAGCATTTCTAGTACGCGGATCCACACGCACGCACTTGTTTAGCATGGAACAACCACTGACTCCGTCGCATCGTAAGTCACAGAGATAGCGACGCTTTGGACCTGGACTTAATGCACAGTTTAATCATTATATAAGAAGTAGTATTGGAGCGTAGTTTTAACATCTCTTGTTCAATAGATACTGTGTGAATATCTGAAGAATACCCATGCTGAGAGCAGCTGGGGTTTACACACGCTCGGATTAGCAAGTTAACCAGCTCCTAGTTTCTTTATTTACCAACATGATGAAATACGTCCTAGCGCTAGCCACGCCACAGTTAGTGCTGTGGTTTCTCCTTGCTCCCGCCCTAGTACTTTCCCAGCCAGTGCCGACGGTCTCCGACATGGTGCCGTCACCGATGCCGGCTCCACTTCCTGGCTGCCCTAGCATGTGCGGCGACGTACACATTCCCTACCCATTCGGCATCGGCGTCGACTGTGCCTGGCAGGGTTTGGATAGCTTCAACCTCACTTGCGACCACAGCTTTAACCCTCCGAGAACATACACAGACGACATGGAGATCATCGACATCTCGGTGGAGGCTGCCGAGATGCGCGTCGTCACTCTCGTGTCGCACATCTGCTACAACTCGTCCAACACCATCGAATCCAATGAAACCGAGTCGGAATTCGACCTCCTCGACTCGTTCCTGATCTCGCCGGAGAGGAACGAGTTCACGGCCATCGGGTGCAACACCCTGGCGTACCTCGAGGGCAGGGACGACGGGAGCTACTCAACCGGCTGCATCACGACGTGCGTGAGCTTGGATGACGCCGCCCATGACGGTGAGCCGTGCACGGGGCTCGGTTGCTGTCAGATGTCTTACATCCCGAGCAACCTTAGCACGATGGAGGTCAACTGGGGTGACTACGAAGAGAACGGCACCATCGCTAACAACTCTGCGTGGAGCTACAGCCCCTGCAGCTACGCCTTTGTGGCCGAGAAGGGCTGGTACGTACGTACATGTCGTCTTTCACAAGTTGCAACTTGCAAGTGGTAAATCTATGTACACACATATACACTATGATAGAGTGGGACTTCGATCCGTGCCGTGCTTCATTTCCACTCCCATCTGAAATGTATACATACAACAGGTAAAGAAGTTATCAAGATTTTTTTTCTACAGAAGGAAGTAACGGCCGTGAGCTTATTTATAATTTAGGTACAAATTTAGCCGGAAAGATCTCAGCGATAGAGGAGTTGGCAAGAGACGTATTCCGCTGGTGCTCGACTGGGTCATCACGGGCAACGAGACGTGCCCGCCCCCGCCAGCAAAACCAGTAGCTCCTGCCTGTGTCAGCGCCAACAGCTATTGCATCAACGCCACATACGGGCAGGGGTACCTCTGCAATTGCTCCAAGGGATACTCTGGCAATCCCTATGTCCGCGGTGGATGCACAAGTCAGTTCATTCTTACCTCTCTCTGAAACTGTTACATCGGCTACCATCCAAACAGCTGTTGTTTTGTAATACGAGTTGTTGAACTGACTTTCCTTCAAATATTTACCATCAATATATATACAGATATCAACGAGTGCGAGCAATATCCTTGTCAAAGTGGTAGCACATGCCGTGATACGGAAGGTGATTACGAGTGCACATGCCATTTCTGGCAACGAGGGGACGGTAAAAGTGACAAGGGATGTCGGCCCATATTTCCCGCGCCTGCAGCTGCGATAGTAGGTGAGCATTATTACTAGACTACTTCCTCCATTAAAAACTTTGACTATTAATATACACAAAACTAATTATATTTATCACATAAATATAATATTAGTATATTTATCATCAGAAGTGCTTTCATTTCATTGTCTTTTTAATTTTTACAGGCATATAATTAAAAAAAGTAGTTGTCAAACATAATGTATATATTAGAGATCATATCAATGTAGTCGAAAGAGTAGCTTCTACTCATACTAAATTATTTATGGACTTAAATACATGCATGCATATTGGCAAGCAAATGCCATGGTTAATGAATATCGATCTACGCTATCTGTGTTTGCAGCGACGATGCATGCCGTCGTTCTTTTGGGATTCCTATTGTGGTCCATTCGCAGGGAGCGTAAAAGACAACAGCTGCGAGGGTTTTTCGATAGAAACGGTGGCCGAATACTGGAGAGCATGAACATCAACATCTTCACAAAAGAGCAGCTGGACAAGATCACACAGAACTACAAAACCAGCATTGGAAATGGTGCCTTCGGCATGGTCTACATGGGAACTACTGACGACAACCAACATGTCGCAGTCAAACGCTCCATTGTAGAAGGCGAGACACGCCGGCAAGATGATTTCGTGAACGAGCTCACCGTCCAATTTCGGATCAGCCACACGAACCTGGTCCGTCTCGTCGGATGTTGCTTGGAGACAGATGTTCCCATGTTGGTCTTCGAGTTCATCTCCAACGGAAGCCTCTACGATGTGCTTCATGGACCCAAAAAGCGTACCCTCTCGCTCCCGGAACGCTTGGACATTGCTATTGGCTCTGCGGAGGCTCTCGCCTACATGCACTCACATGGTGGCCACAACATCGTTCATGGGGACGTCAAGTCCGGCAACATTCTCCTTGATGACAGCTTTATGCCAAAGGTCTCTGACTTTGGGTCATCTAAGCTCTCACAATAACCGGTATTCCAATTGGGGTGTGATGGGGATATGAATTACATAGACCCGTGTACATCAAGACAGGGCATTTCACGGAGAAGAGCGATGTCTGCTTTGGAGTTGTGCTCTTGGAGCTCATCACCGGAAGAAGGCAAAGTACGAAGGAGCAACAGCCTTCCGATAAACTTTGTCAAATCGTACAATGACGATGGTACAAGAAGGAGATGTATGATAAAGAGATCTTGTTTAATGCTCGCCTCGTTACATGGAGTGCTGGACAAGATTGGTGACATCGCGGTACAATGTCTCAAAGAAGGTGTGGATGAGAGACCGACCATGACACAGGTGGTGGACAAACTTAAGCTAGCGAAACTAAGAGCCCGTGTGGCCGAAGTTATGGGTAGTTAATTAAGGACACATAGATGAAGCAATGCAAAGTTACTTTATTGTACTTTTTGGCTTTCTTCTATATATAGCCATCCATCCTTATTAATATCGAGTTGATTGTACTAATTATGCTTGTAATGTACTGTTTAACTAGCATGGTGGCCTGTGCAGTAGCACGGCTAGATTGGTTTCAAAGTTTGTATTATGAAAGATATAATTTAGATGACTAAGAATTTATATGTAAGATTTTTAGATTTTTAAGATATCATGAACTTTTGTATTTATAATAGAAGCTTGAAAGAAAATATTACTTAGAGATTTTACTTTTGAATTCATATTAAAGTTCAATTATTTTTTGAATTCAATTAAAATTCAATGGTTGCTGACCGGGACTCAACGTCAGCATGAAACCAGGGTTATAGGTGCCACATCAACGAGAAACCAGGGTGGTATTGAGCAAAGGGCTTTTTTGAATCAGTTTTGATAATTAAGGTTGTAAATTGGACAATTTTATAGTGAGAGTGTAAATTGAACGGTTTTGATAATTAAGATAAGCCTGAAAATATACTGGTTATTTGGAGCAGATTTGGAAGATATAAATGGCAAATGCAGGTAAGGAAAGAGAAGCGGTTGTTGATGGAAAGTTGGATCGGATATGAAGGAATTCGCGGAATAGTTCAACACTGCGATGGCAATGGTAAAGCCGTAAAGGATATATAAGCAGGGTAAAGCCCACTCTCGGTCTCTCCATTTGTCCTCACTCCTCCCTCAGCCCCCCACTCGCCCGCTCTGTCCTCACTCCTCCCTCACTCCCTCAGCAGTCAACCGGTCAACCCCAACTCGCCCGCTCGGCCGCTCTCTGTCCAGTCCTCACTCCTCAGTGGCTCGGTCCTCACTCGGTCACTCCTCCCGCAGTGTCGAGCCTCGGCCCCTCCCGGCGCGCGCTGCCAGCCCCCACGGCGCCGCGCTCGCTCCTCGCCGCCCCAACGCCCCGGCGGCCTGGCCGGCTCCCTGCCTCCTGCTCCCCTCGGCCCTTCTCGCCGCCCCCGCGCTTCGGCCGGCTCCCCTGCCCCGCGGCCCCGCCGGATGGCCAGATCTACCGCCGACGGCCCGCGGCGCCGCCCTCGCCACCCTCGCGCCCCGGCCGGCTCCCCTGCCCCGCCGGATGGCCGGATTTGCTCGCCGACGGCCCGCGGCGCCGCCCTCGCCACCCCCGCGCCCCGGCCGGCTCCCCTGCCCCGCCGGATGGCCGGATCTGCTCGCCCCTGGCCCCCCACAGCCCGCAGGTTAGTCCGTACTCGGTATTCCGTAAAGATCCGATTGCTGATACCTGGGGCTGGCCGGCTGGTATAGCAATGGACAATGGTACCTGGAGCTTTGTTGGGCTTCTGGGACAGTGGGCAGATGATTGATGAAGGACAGTGGGCCGGGCCTTCGGGGTGTGCCTTGTGCGGCCCGAGGGGGTGGGGGGGTTCTCTGCCATCGGGGTAGGGTAGGCTCGAGCCTTACCAAGCCTGCCCCTTGGCTTCGCCCTCTCATCGTTCCCAGTTCCACCGGAATCTGTCCAGTTAGAGAATGAGAGGTCAAGCTCCTTGAGCATAGTAAGATAAAACTTGCAGCAATACAGTGACTCAACAAGTGATCCTTTTACTGATTTAGAAGAAATGCGTCCAGTCACCAAACTTGATACTAATTTTTACCACGCTTCACCTACTTCACCATTTATGCATGCTTACATTAGAAAGACTAATGTTTGTGAAGTTTCAGATGGCACCGGAAAGAATGTCATTTTAGTACTGATGAATCATATGTATGTGAGAAGAATTAGTGTCTACTGAAATGATGACCCAACAACGGACAACAACTTTGAATTCTCTGCAAGGGAGCCGTCCCCCAATGATCCCTTCGCCGCATGTTCACACTCTGAATGACTTGCATGTTTGTCTCGCATTGCATGATTTTTCTCCACGATTGACATAGACCTCTTTTTAATTGGGTGTTTGCTAATGATTAATACTAATATTTTTCACAGGAAACAAAAGCCATCGCACCATCAGGGTTGCCAAAATACCATGCACAATAGGATCCCAAATATCCCATGTGTAAAATTCCCCTCCCTCTTGTGTCAATCCTAGAATCACCATGTCTAACGAAGGAGTGAACAACAATTGTAAGAAACGGGAGCGATCGATACCTTGATGTTGTGCATAAGCAACCTCACTTGGCAAGCAGATGAAGCAGCTCCGGCCCCGATGGACGCCGCTCGCCGCTGCTTGGTCTCTAGAGAGGCAGAAGCCTCTCCCTGGAGACCGCCGAGGAGGCGCCAGGCTTCTCCGGCTGGAGCATCTTTGGATGCCCACCGTGGCGATATCTGGAGGCGGTGGCGCGCGGCCGAGTCCGGAGGGATCGCCGGCGGTGGGTGGGAGAATAGGTAGGAATACCACGAGCCTAGCTAACCAAACTAGTTCTAGGGCTAGTATCCTAATCTAATCTCGGCCCAGCTAATTGCTTGGGCCGAATCAGCTGGGCCGTAGCTACCATCGGTTATGCTCTTTCTTCCCTAATAAAAAGAAACATCCGACTTTGCCAAAATTTCACACAGATGCACACAACATCTCTGCTGCTTAAAAAGAACCAATTGATTATAGTTATTTATGTTGATATCAAGTATCAACTTTTTGACTACTTAACATCCTATTATTTTTTTGCTTCCTACCTTTTTTTTTTGCAGTGTTATCAAATCAGGACCAGCCAGTGACCCGCCAAGGTCTCAGGTCACTGACCCAGTGGGCCATCGTCAAACCGCATGTATTTAAATTAAATTTTCGTAAGTATATATCTCTCAAAAAAATAGGAAAAGAATCAACATTACAATAATAGAAGTATAGAACTATGGGGTCCATAGCCAATAAACAATACTAAAAACTAAATGACATAGAGTTTATAGTTTAATAATAACAAAATAATTGAGCTCATCTGATAACAAAAGAATCAAAATAGAGTTTACATTTTAATAGTAGTAGCATGCAGCAACTGGACAAATATATTATGCTCTACTATTTTCATTGCAAAATGGACAAACATATGAAACGACCAGCTATTCTACAAACAAGATGCTTGTAGTGAATTATATTGAAAGTCTGAAACTGGTAACAGCAGACCCATGGAGCAAGGCGCTGAATATGTATGTACACAAGCCAAATATATGTACACAATTCATGAGAATAACAATTCACTGACATAACTGAAACTCTGAAAGTCTTCTGAAAATCTGAACTACCAAAATAAAGTGGCTACTGCAGTGCACCACTGCATCTTAGCTCTTAAGTTCTGAAATTTGATTACTTGCATTGCATCTTAAGTTCTTAACTAACAAAAGTGATACAAAAATCAGCATGCTATGCAAGAGGTAATCTGTGCTAGCTCTCTGCTTATATAGTTATATCTGTGCTATCTATGACATTCTATTCTTTTTGTCGAAAACTGAATAATAGGAGGGACAACAGCACATACATGATACTGATGATAGTATGATACTACTGCTAAAGTGCAGCTTGTTCCAGAGGTTGATGCATAGAAGCACTGCTCGTACATTATATAGTTACTATGGAGTAGTACAATGGAAACCCAAACACAGTGACATATATAGATTGATCTAGTAATTAATGCAGAGGCCTTTTTATTGCCTCATTTGCCTGTGCAGAGGCGGAGTAATCCTTCTTGATGTTCTTTAGCTTTGCAACCACGTCATTCATTGCCATCCTTTGCTCAGGTGAGTCACTCGAACACATCAGACCCAGCTCGAATATCGACTTGAGAAAGTTGTTACTCGTGCTGGTCGAAGAAGATCCCAAGGAAGTGTTGTTCTGGTGATCAAGGCAGAGGTTTATTTCTTCATCTTGCAGTAGCTTGTTGTCCACAACATCAATAAGCTTTGCTGGAAATGCATGGCAAACCCATTGCCTCAGGCTCAATTCTCCGACGAACATGGGATCCGTCGGTCTCTTCCTGGTGAAGACTTCGAGTAGCATGATTCCAAAGCTAAACACATCGCTCTTCCGTGATGCTTTCCCCATGAACGCATACTCTGTCAGAGAAAATTTTGAACAAGAAACGTCTGTTAATAAAGAAAATAACACTATGTCTATGTACTCGAGTGTGATGAATGCAAGTACCTGGTGCCATGTATCCAATTGTCCCTGGCATGCTTGCTGAAACCATGCTGTTGTCATCGCCTAACAGTAGCTTTGCAATGCCAAAGTCTGCCACATGCGCACTCATCTCCTCATCAAATAGCACATTGCTAGGCTTGAGGTCACAGTGCAGGACCACCTGATAGTGATGATAGTGCAAATACTCCATTGCCATGGACACGTCGAGCATAATGTCCAATCTCTTGAGGAATCCTAGTGGTAGTGGGGGCCCTCTTTCAGTGTGCAAGAGTGCCTCCAAGCTGCCATTGGGCATGTACTGAAGCAGCAGTGCTCTGAAATCCAAGTTGGAACAAGTATTCAGTATCCTTATCAAGTTACGATGCCTAGCCATCCGCAGCACTTGACATTCAGCATCAAAGCTCCTCACAGCCTGCTCGACTTGCATGTTGAGCACTTTTATCGCGACCACCAAACCATTGTCCAGTTGGCCCTTGAAAACTTTGCCGAAACTTCCATGTCCTAGCATGTTATCCTCGTTGAAGTCATCAGTGGCACGAGCAATCTCATGGTAAGATACTAACCTATGGCCGATCAGGTCGTCCATATCAGTACAAGTCATAGCCTCTCTTTGCTTCTCATCTTTCTTTCTAAATATTAGGTATAAGAGAATTACTATAGCTCCCACTGTTGTCATGACAGTTGGGAGTATGACTCTTAGAAAGTTTCTCTTCGTTGGGTGAGATTTACCTAGGCATGGCGAAAATCCTAGATGTGGGCCACCACTACAGAGCCCGGCATTTCCCATCAAAGACTGTACACTGATGTTTGAGAAAATACCTCCACCTGGTATCTCACCTTCGAACTTATTAAAAGAGAGGTTCAAGCTAGTAAGAGAAGTGAAGTTGGCCAAATACTTCGGAATAGTACCAGAAAGGTTGTTAAAAGATAGGTCCAAGTGTCCTAGGTTGATTAGCTGTTTGAAAGAGTCCGGGATTGAGCCTTGCAGTGTGTTGCGTGATAGATCTAGGTAGCTTAACAGTCCAGTCTGTCCAAATGAACTCGGGAGGCTACCAACCAAGCTGTTGGCAGACATCTATTTGGTCTATTTCTTCCATGGAACTGAGATCAGAGTGCAATGCACCAGTAAGGGAGTTGTGAGATAGAGATAATCGAACAAGTTTTTTAAGATGGAATAAGCTTTCAGGTATAGTTGAAGACAGCTGGTTATATGCAAGCGAAATGGTTTCTAGCATACTTAGGTTACCAACACCATTTGGTATGGCTCCAGAAAGTCTATTGTATTTGAAGGATAAAAAGTTCATTCTTGTTAGGGTGCCTACTTGTGTTGGGATTGGGCCAAACATGCTATTGTCAGTGAGGTTTAGCACCTCGAGATTCTGCAGTAGTGTAATGGATTCTGGGATTGTGCCACTTAATTGGTTGTCAGAAAAGTCTATTGCACTCAGATCACTTAGATTTGATATTGTTGCCGGAATACCGCCAGTTAAATGGCAGCCGCTTGCACTGAAGAGCATCAACTCTCTAGAGAGGTTTCCAATGTAAGCAGGAATAGTGCTCCCGCTGAAAGAACACGTATCTATGCGCAGGTATTGGAGTTGCCTACAGTTGGAGATAGTGGCCAAGAAATCAAGTGTCCCTTTGAGACGATTGCTTCCAATGTCAAGAAAGTTAAGGGATCTGAGGTCGTTCCCAATAGTTGCCGGGACTGATCCGGTCAAATGGTTCGAGTTTAGTCCTAGTAAAGACAGTTCAGATAGGTTACAAACAAAAGCTAGGAATGAACCTGTTAGTTGATTATGTGAGAGATGTAAAGACGTGAGTTGGCTCATCTCCCCTAGTTCGAGTGGAATCTTTCCGCTTAGATTGCAATATGAGAGGTCAAGCACGTGGAGCATAGTGAGATTACTTAGCGCACTTGGAATTGACCCGACAAGGCCATTTTCGCCTAAACTCAGGAAAGTGAGCTGTGGCAATTTAGAAAGCCATGTTGGGACAAAGTCCACAAAGGAGTTTTTTGCTAGAGAAATAGCTTCAAGGTATTTGCATGATGCGAGTCCCGATGGAATTCGACCCGTGAAATTGTTGCCACTCATAAGGAACCTTAGCAACATAGGCAGACTAAAGCTTTCGTTGCTAGGGATAGAGCCAGTCAAGTAGTGGTTGCCCGCGAGGTTCATACCCTGTAGCCTAGACATGTTGAATATGGTCGGAGGTACCGGACCGGATAGCTGATTATATTGCAAGTTGAGGTATTTAAGCATGGGGCAAGACGCAATGCCGGGTGGTATCGGCCCTGATAGACTGTTGTTTCCAAAGCTCAGATGAATTAGCAGAGGCGTGTTGTTGAACAATTGCTCTGGTATCAGGCCACTCAAGTTGTTCGTACGAAGATCTATGTGCCTAAGATTGTTCAAGTTTTGGAGATCATGCGGGATTTGACCAGAGAGATCGTTGTGGTTTAGAACAAGGGCTTGCAGTTTTGTGAGTTTTCCTATGGAACCAGGTATGACGCCTGACAGGCTGTTAAGGCCAAGATCAAGAGAGATGAGACGACTCAATCTGCCAATGTCAGATGGGATGGAACCCGTGAGGTTTGTGTTGGTGAGGTTGAGCATGGAGAGGAAGGAGAGGTTACCCAGATACGGGGAGACCACCCCTTGGAGGGCATGCAGCGAGATAAAGAGCGGTGACGCTGCCGCCGACGCCGGCGCACGAGACGCCGACCCGATCGCGAAGGATATCTTTGGTGGTCCAGTTTCCGCCGAGGATGCCAAGAGGATCGGAGAGCTGGGCTTTGAAGGCTAGCAGCGCAGCAAGGTCAGTGTTATTGCTAGGGAGGGAAGGAGCAGCGAGCACGGTCGCCGGCGATGGCGGCAAGAGTACTACGAGTATTATCAGGGGAAAGGCCATGGTCATAAGCTAGCACTTGGACAGTGCTGGTTTCGAATTTGCCGAGTGTGCTGTATGGCCTGCCTGCTCTGTTACTGGCCCATGCTTTATAGAGCTCTTGTATGCTTGTGCTCCTCGAGGGGTACGAGTCACGAGTAAATCCTACAAAGATCTTGGTGGAGGCCGCTTTAGCAAGCTGTCAGTCAAAAAGGGGTAATTAGATGGATGTAACGTCATGATGGACTTCTGACTTATTTTGTTTGTTTTCATCTTTTCTAGTTTTTTGAGAATTTTTTTATCTTTTCTTTTTTCTCCTTATTCCTTTACATTATGTTGATATAACTTTTAAATTTAAATATATAAAAAAATAACAGTAATTATAATAAAAAAAATCATAACAGTATTAAAAAAGCTATAAACCTTAACTTTCAAGGCCGAATATGCACACCTATGAAGACTCCCACTGCTAGAAAGGATTTTTTACTCAAAAAGGAGCAAGACCTGATCTTGACTTGTGGGTGAAACCGATGAATTTTTGGCTGTTGCCATCAAATGGCACATGGAATTCCACTAGGCGTCCCATCAACGGGAGGCAGACGCAAGGGCACCTCAGCTCACACTCATCTTTATCCGCTCGTTTCAGTTTTTTTCAGCTTCAGTTTTTAACTTCAACTTTTTTTTACTATTCAGTAATTCGTCTTTTCTGAATTTTTTTTAGATTTTTTTGCATTTTTTCCCGTGTTCTTTTGTATTATCCGTGATGGACTAACATATTTTTTTAAATTTAATTATGCCCAAAAAGCCAAATCAACTACAGTAAAAAAAGCCAGCTACAGTGAAATTTCAGCCAAAACCAGAAGTCATCGCTAAAACGAACACCTTCGCAACCTCTCCGGGTCGCCTTCCACCAGCGCAGCAGGCACCGCCATTGGGCGCTTGGATCCCACCATTTCATAGGTGCATTTCTTCTGCATACTATGAACACTCATCTTTTCACTGAATACGTGGGAAAAAAACTAAGCATTTTTCATGTGTAAATTTAGGTTGTACGCTCTACTATATACGTACTGATTTCACCACCACAAGTACATCCATAGCCCCATTTGCGGCATCTTGACTCTTTATCTCTTTTTTATCTCAAAATATGTAGCATGTTGATTTAGTTGTAACTATTAGACCCTGTTCGAAAATGTTGTAGCTTGTAGCTGATTACAAGAGAGATTAAAGAGTAAGGGACACTCGTATTAAGAAATTACTCTGTTCAAAACGGCTCATGCAGTGACTCTTACAAACAACTTATAGAAATTACATTAAAAAATCACTCCATTCAAAAGTCAACTTCTAAAAACTAAAAATGGAACTGTTTAGAACGGGCCTTAGGGGGCGCTCGTTTTAGCGATGGTTTCTGACTTTTGGCTGAAATTTCATTGTAGCTGGTTTTTTTACTGTAGCTGATGTGGTTTTTTGGGCATAATTAATTTTTAAAAAATGTAAAAATAGAAAAAAAAACATGTTAACCTATTAGGGACAATACAAAGGAACACGGGAAAAAAAAGAAAATACAAAATAACCTAAAATATCTAAAAAAATTCAGAAAAAGATGAAATACTGAACAGTGAAAAAAAAGCAGAAATTAGAAGTTGAAGTCGAAAAAAAGCTGAAACAAGCGGACTGCTACACCATGTGGAATCACATGTTCTAGTTAGCAGGACCTATGACCATGGCGATATAGGAATGCGTGCGTATAGCAAAAACGAAAGAATGACTACATGAAAAGGTTCCACGGAATTCAGCCATAGGGCCCGCTCACTTTGGCTTCTCCCACCGCGCGGTCGACGATTATTTCACTGTAGCAGGTATTGTAGCTACAGTACCTGCTACAGTAAAATTTATTTTTTGTTTTTTCGGTTTTTTTTAAAAAAAATTTACTTATACTTTTTTTTCGTTTTTTGTTTTCGGTTTTTTTACATTTTTCTATATTTAATTATACTCAATAAACCAACTCAGCTACAGTGTTTTTTCAGCCAGCTACAGTGTTTTTTCAGCAAAAGCCAAAAGCCATCGCTATTCCGATCACCCCCATAGACAGTGCTATTTATTGAGAAAAAAGATGGGCAGAATTAGCTTATGAATTTCTTGTTTCAAAAATTAACTTACGAATTTGGAATTGGTAACGTGTAATCTGCAGTGCAACAAAAGGCGGTATGATTAAGTGTACCGCACACTCATTTATCTATCCAGCCAGCTCAATTATGCAATACTAATTCAACCCTATTGCAAAAATGTCGGGAAAAGGGGGCAGTCACAGTTTATCCTGTAAGGGAAGTAAAACTCAGAATTTTTTTTACCTTCTTGCGCCACCTAAACTGCAAATATAACACAGTAGCTAGAAAAATTACAGTTTTAGCCCCTCCTAAAACTGGAAGCACTGGAGGCTGATACGTGTCCGGGACTCCGGGTCCGCGTTCGGGGAGCACGGCAGGAGGTGGCTAAGGGGGTGATCGGAATAGCGATGGCTTTTGGCTGAAAAAACACTGTAGCTGACTGAAAAAACACTGTAGCTGAGTTAGTGGATAGTGTAGTGAATAGTGAAAAAAAGCTAAAGCTAGAAGCTGAAACCGAAAAAAACCGAAACGATCACCCCCTAAACATGGGACGTGGCCAGGCGCGGCATCTCTCCACCGGCACGGCATGAGGTGGGGTCCACCTCCGCTTCCGTGCCTCGACAGCATAGCGGGACGGTTCCGCTCCCCTGGAGCGCGGCAGGAGCAGACCCACCTGTGGAACCCGGGTGTGGAATTTCCGCACGCTGCCACATGGCCGCTTGTGCGTCGCCCAGCCCCACGCGCTGCGCCGCTCTGCCATGCGTCGAAACGCCGTTGCTAGGCCCCGCATGAGCGCTGCCGGTGAATCCTAGCGGGATCGTTTCATCAGGACATAGCCCATTTGTTCAGCTAGAGGCAGGAGAGACCGAGAGGGAGGGAGAGAATCGAGGAAGAGTAGCCGTGAGAAGAACTCAAATTTTGAGTGAGCCTGATTGGATTTGGAAGATAGCGTAATTGCAAAAGTTATAGATTGATTTGTGAGCATCAAGGAAAAGTAACTTTCATCCACATGTGACTATAGTTTTAGCAATATGATTAGCATATAATTAGCAAAATAGCAGCTTCTAGTGTTCAAAAGTAGTTGTTAGCTTTATGCAGTTGTTCTGTGCACTTAATTCACCTAGAAAACATAGTGTTATTAGTGTCGTTAATTTCGCGTTAATTATATGCATGACATCGCTTATGCCTAGCTAAATGAATTGTTATAACTAGTGCGTTGAAAAATAATTATTATGCGTTGTGTAGGGTTTTAATTTTTACATGTCTCCTAGAGGTCAGAAATTTCAGAAATCCGAAACATTATCAGCTAGCAGTAGCAGACTATTTGACGAAAATAATTTGTATACTAAAAATGAAGTGCTTCATATCATGTACTAAGTGGGTTTTATATGCACCTGTGTTAGGTATATCATGTCGGACATTCAAGATCTGTTTGTGTTCTATGAGAATGACCTTGTACGCGAGGGGTCGTACGAGACGGACCTGTTAAATTATGATCTGACCGCGGTCCGAGCACTAGGTCTAAAGGACATGAGCTTGTCGGAGCTAAGGAGGTGCGTGCATTCTGTGCTTGATTGGGACACTGGATGGAAGAAGCTACACATACTCAAACGCCTACAGAGGTGTAGAACATAGAATTTTCAGCTAAAAATCAATCCAATTGGCCTAAATCAACAAAACTTGGAAGCAAACCCTTCTTGGCGGTTTAACCGGCATTCAAAAGGCAGTCTGACCGCTCCGGGTAGTCTGACCGGCCTTATAACGGTGGTCTAACCGCTGCTACAGAAAAATCAGACGATGAATAGTATTTTCGGCCCGATTTCAAATCTGAAAACCAAGAGAACTTTTGATCCGTAGATCCAAATGATATGAAATTTTGTATGGATGTTTTCTAGATTATTGTAAACCTATTCCAACAGATGATCATGAAAAATATGGTCAAAGATAGGACCTTTTTCAGTTTGTTGGAAGGTTCAACCAAAACCCTAATTTGTGAAAATAACTTGTTCGTAGGTAGATGATGGCAAAAATGATTCTAGATGTATTCCTATATGTCACAGCAAGCTAGAACACTAAGAATCACTGCCCAAAAATTCTTAAAACAAGAGGTCACTTGATGAGATCAAAATCAACAAAAATCGGGTCAGGAGCGTGGGCATATGACGTATGGCGCGTGTGGGCCCGGAGTGGACACACGGCATGGTATATATACCAGCACTGGACGTACGGACGTGTGCCAAGAGGGGAAGATCCTGGTTATTTGCCCTAGTGTGGGTATGTTGGACCGACGAGGACGTCGGATTCTCATAGAGATGGTGTATATGACATCCTGGCCCATGATAGCCTATGTGTGTGTGTATATAAGGGTGTGGATTAGTCTTATATTGCTAGCTTAGCATGAGTAGCACCAACATATAAACCCATAGTCACCATTGGTAATAACCTCCGGTTAACCGTTTTACGTGAAGCGAGGACGAAAGCGTAACCAGATTGTTACGTGTGTGTGGCTTATCCATAATGAGGTTAAGACTAAACCGATTTGGATCCTAAGACGTTATAGCTAGCATACATCTTTTAGTACTTCTAGTCCTGTAGACGAAATTATACAGTACGTACATCCATATTTTTGTACCAACATTTCCCAGGTGAATATAATTCACGAATACATATATGACCGCAAAGATGGTGGCGTCGCACGTTGAAGACTTCGAGAAGCATGATTCCGTACGTAGCTAAACGCATTGCTCTTCCGTGATGCTTTTCCCATGGATGCATACACTGTTCAAGAAATTATCAGACAAAAATGGTTGGTATTTAACTGGAACAAGCATTCAGTACTGTTTTGCCAAGTAACTTGCTTGAAGGCACTGAAGAAGAGATGGAGAGAGACACACAAATTAATTGTGCGCATACTTACTGCAAAGGCAGACTTTTGACTTGTTCCTTCCATTGCTTTTCCGTAATCTGTATTAGATATTTTGTGTTTGCCCACTGACTAGTCTTTCGCACATGTATCGCCCTGATACTTCATGGCCTTGCTGGAGTCTTAAGAGTTAGTATTCCACATTGAGTTGTCATCTGAAACAGACGGCTCCATAAATCATAAATGGAATCCAATACTCCAAGTCAAGGTCTACCTTCGTAACCCAACTCCATCTCAAAGAATTTAAAGTGACGGGCCTTGATCGTTTCGACTTTTTTCGATTTCAGCTTCTAACTTCAGTTTTTTTTTACTATTCACTACACTATCTACTAACTCAACTACAGTGTTTTTTCAGCCAGCTACAGTGTTTTTTCAGTCAAAAACCAAAAACCATCGCTATTCCGATCACCCCTGGCAAAATCACAACTCATGTTCTTTTCAATGCAAGAAGCAATATCAACTTCTTTGATTTACTAACCTCAGTCAAAAAAAAGTTGTTTTAAATATCGACATGTCCCTAAAATACAACATCGACTAATTTTTATTATAATATATCAATAAATCTAATAAAAACCATAATATTACAAAAAATATTTTTTGACATAAATCTACATGTACTATTTTTATGTATCAAATTTAAATAATTAAAAAGTTATTTATAATCAAAGTTTACAATATTTGACTGATCACTTTTTTTTTGTGACTGGAGTAGGTATTTCTTTGAACATGATAAGTACCTTGCTTCAGTGTCGAACATTTAAAGCATGCTGAGGAGCGAGGGCAGCCGAGCCTAGACAGCTAAGTAGCTAACAGAAGACCCGCTCGCTGTAGTTGTTCTTTTCAATGCTGAGTAGTTGTTCTTTTCAATGCAAGAAGTAATAATGATGGTTGCCGAACGTTTGGCCTTTTTTTTTTGCATTATTTCTTTTTTATTTTTTTCCTATTTTTATGATAGGTTACATATTTTTTCTATTTTTAATTTTTTTTAAATTTAATTATGTCAAATAAGTTAACTTATTTATAGTAAAAAAAGTCATAAACCATCATTCTGAACATCCCTTACTCCCCTCAGTAAAAAAAGCCATTTTTGATATGGACAGTTCCTAAAATACAATCTTTACTACCCATTTTTGATATGAACTAGCCGACTGTCCGTGCAATTGAGCGGTGTAGTGTGGTATTCTATAATATCTTATAATTTTTTATTAAGATAATAGATAATAATAATATTTTTTTATGTTATCAGTTTTTATTAAGATTGCTATTTTTCATTCTATAGGAGTGGAAATTGGAAATATTGAAATTCAGAATTCTTCAAAATTGCCAAAAACTCCGAGTAACTCTAACTAATACTATATTGGCTATTCCAGACATCCAAAAACATAGTTCCCCTTTTTTTTCGAGATCATCCATAAAATACCAATTCTCTCAAATTGTTTCAATTTTGTTTTGTTATGTGGAAATACATCTAAAATCATCTTACCCATAAGTAAGTCATGTCACTGTTTTTTTGTTTTTGACCTTTTTTTGTGCAATCTTCCTTCAAACGAAAAAATGTTAGAACTTTGACAACGATTTTCTTGATTGTTGATTGGAATAGGTTTTTGACATCCTAGAGAAGGTGTATACCAAATTTCAAGTAATTTAGAGTTTTGGTTTGAGATTTAGCTTAATTTTAACTTTTAGTCTGGTTTTGATGCAGCAGGACTTCACGAACGAAAAAAATACCAATTCTCTCAAATTGTTTCAATTTTGTTTTGTTGGAATAGGTTTCTAAGGTCATGATATGGTATTTGTTCAATTTTTAGGTCTTTTGGATTTACGGATCAAAAGTTTCATAGATTTTTATTTTTGAAATAGCGCTGAATTTGTGCTAAAATTACTGTAACACTGCGATTTTTAGAATTTTTTATTCTTAATCTTTATATTTTCTCATAACTATTAAAATAAATAATTAACAAATACTTAAAAAAATTGAAAGACTCCATTCACTCTTCCTCCATTATTATACCGGTCCTACAAGCTTTCAATACTGGTTTTCTAAGGATCAGAACGTCGAATCTCTGAACAAGTGCCTCTCAGATGATGAAAATATTAAACTCTTTCACCGTCCTCTCTATCTCAAGAAGCTTACTCTCAATTTCAGATTTTTTTTCAAACGCTAGCTGATCCAACTCAAGTGTAGCTGTAAACAACATTCAGGACAGGAGCGTACGTCAGAGAGAGGCTCTCAAGCCTGCAGGTTGTGCCCACGGAGCGAGTCGGCCGGAGAGATCACCGGATTGGGCCGAATACTTGCTGTCCGAACAAAGCTAGCATACATCTTTTAGTACTTCTAGTCCTGTAGACGAAACTATACAGTACGTACATCCATATTTTTGTGCCAACATTTCCCAGGTGAATGTAATTCACGAATACATACATGAACGCAAAGATGGTGGCGTCGCACGTTGAAGACTTCGAGAAGCATGATTTCGTACGTAGCTAAACGCATTGCTCTTCCGTGATGCTTTTCCCATGGATGCATACACTGTTCAGGAAATTATCAGACAAATATGGTTGGTATTTAACTGGAACAAGCTCTCAGTGTTTTGCCAAATAACTTGCTTGAAGGCACTGAAGAAGAGATGGAGACACACACGCAAATTAATTGTGCGCATACTTACTGCAAAGGCAGACTTTTGACTTGTTCCTTCCATTGCTTTTTCGTAATCTGTATAGATATTTTGTGTTTGCCCACTGACTAGTCTTTCGCACATGTATCACCCTGATCATGGCCTTGCTGGAGTCTTAAGAGTTAGTATTCCACATTGAGTTGTCATCTGAAACAGACGGCTCCATAAATCATAAATGGAATCCAATACTCCAAGTCAAGGTCTACCTTCGTAACCCAACTCCATCTCAAAGAATTTAAAGTGACGGCACGCGCAGGCAAAATCACAACTCATGTTCTTTTCAATGCAAGAAGTAATATCAACTTCTTTGATTTACTAACCTCAGTCAAAAAAGTGGGACGAATTAGCTCAGTGGGAATCTATCTGTGAAGCACATCAATATGCATCTTTTCACCCAACCTTCATCCCAAAGGCTGTCGCCTGTGGAGAAGAGCATCACTTCTTCGTCTACACTTCCCACAGAATATCCTTTCTCTCACTTTACTATCATCTCATCAGAACAAGTTCCGGAGGAGCCGAGGACCACAGCGGTGATGGACACCGTGCAATGGATCATCGCAACCGGGGCCAACATCTACGAAGCGACCCAGCTGAACGACGAGCTGTCCCGCCTCCGGGACAGCTTGCCCAACTCTCGCCTCCTCATCGGTCGCGCCGAGTGGGGCAGGTTCAAGAACAACGAGCTGGCGCCGCTTCTCCCGCACCTCAAGGACACCACCTACGACGCCGAGGACCTTCTTCGCGAGTTCGATGACCAGGAGCTGAGACGAAAGATGGAGAACGCTGACCGGAGCAGGGCAGGTCAACTCTTATCCTCCTCTCTTAATCTTGCAAGGAGTCTGATCCATCGTACCAAAACAAGGGTAAAGGAGATCCAGAGTAGGCTCGACAAGGCTGTGGCTGAGACAAAAGAAGCTCTCAGTCTTTTGGGCCTCAATGCTGAGCCAGTGCAGCTCATGCCAGAGACAAGTTCAGTCATCGGCGCCCCTGAAGTATTGGGGCGTGACGAAGAACGAGATCTATTGATTGAGATGCTGGGCGTGACGATTGGACGTGACCATGAGCTAGATCAGGTGATTGAGCTCTTGGGCGTGCCACTCACTGCCAGGGGCAGTAGATCCGCAGGGAATTCTGGAAAGAGAGTAGCAGCAGGCACTGGCATCGCATCTACATCCAGAGCTAAGCGACTAAAAGGAGAGAGTAGCAGGGGTGTTGCCACTGAGACCAGCTGCACTGGAGATGTTTCTGTGTTGGCGATTGTTGGCATTGGCGGGGTGGGGAAGACTACGCTGGCGCAGTACATCTACAATGATGCAAGGGTGAAAGCCCACTTTGGCTTGCGGATTTGGGTCTGTGTTTCAGACCTCCCCTTTAACAAGAGAAGGATAACAAAACAGATCATCGAATCCATCTCTAAGGAAGATATTAATTCATCACGCACTTTAGATGTTCTTCAAGAGGAATTGAAGGGGCACTTGATGAGCCAAAAGTTTCTTTTGGTGTTGGATGATATTTGGCAAATTGCTAATAATGAATGGGAGGCATTTTACACGTCATTGGGGCATGGACTTGAAGGCAGTATGGTCTTAGTGACTACAAGATTTCAAAAGGTTGCTGACCTTGTGACCACCATTAAGCCTGTTGAACTTGAAGGCCTGCCTACTGATATTTTTTGGGAGTTCTTCAAGAAGTGTGCATTCGGTAAAGAGCTCACAGAGTCATATCCTCAGCTGCAAGACATTGGTCAGAGCATTGCTAATAGGTTGTGCGGATCTCCTCTGGCTGCCAAAACTCTCGGACGCTTGTTGAATATGGAGATGACTGAGCGACATTGGAGGACTATCCAGAACAGCGAATTGTGGGAGCTACCGCATCAAGAGAACGAGATATTACCGGCCCTTCAGCTCAGCTACTTGTACCTTCCGCAAGAGCTTAAGAGATGCTTTGCATTTTGTTCCATGTTTCCGAAAGATTATAGCTTCGAAAGAGATGTCATAGTTGACATCTGGGTGGCACACGGCTTCGTTGCACCAGGAGGGAGAATACGCCTTGAAGATATGGGGAGTAGATATTTGGATGATCTGAGAAGCAGGTTCCTTTTTCAAACTGATCCCAAGTTCCCGGAACAAAGTAGATATGTGATGCATGACTTGATCCATGACATGGCACAGTCTGTTTCTGCGGATGAGTGCTTGTTAATGCAAGATTTGAACTACCAGAACCAGAGGAGAATGCCGCATACAGTGCGCCATATATCAATCGAGGTGAATATTGATGCTCTGAGCAGCATGGGAGACATTGAATACGTGAAGAAATTGCGTTCACTTAGGTTTGGAAAAAGGTTGGAGGTTGAGGTTCCATGGTTCAATCTGCTCTCCAACATCCTGTTTTTGAGTATGAAAGGTTGCAAGCTGGTAAAGCTACCTGAGAGCATTTGTGAGTTGAGCAGCCTTTGTTATCTTGATATATCTCATAGCCGCATACAAGAATTACCGGAGAAATTCTGGTGCCTTTACAGCCTACAAGTTTTTGACGCCAATCATTCAAGACTGGAAACAATTCATCAGGACGTTACAAAGCTAGTCAACTTGCGTCGTCTAGCTCTGCCATCGAGATGCTCTGAGAAGTTACCAACGCTATGTGGGCTTGGAAACCTGTCTTCTCTACGGAACTTGAGCTGTTTTGAGGCTGGGAAGGAGAATGGGCGGAGAATTTATGAGTTGAAGGGCATGAATCAGCTTACCGGGCGGTTTTCAATCAGATCCATTTGTAATGTTCGGAGTATGGAAGAAGCCGCTGAGGCTAGACTTGTTGACAAGCAATACCTTAAGGAATTGGTTCTAAATTGGCGGTACGTCAGCTCTGTTCTGAGGAGGGGCGAGAACGGAGTGCTCGAGGCCTTGCGTCCTCCTTCAAGAATTGGACGTCTTGAAGTCCAAGGCTTTGGGGGTGATAAATCCCCAAGTTGGTTAAATCCAGAAAACCTACCTACTTTAACGATTCTGGAAGTTTCCGGATGTGGCTGCTTGAGAGATTTACGGATCCCCTTCCCTTCCCTCGAACAGTTGGTGCTACACAGGGTAGGAATTGAAGCGCTCACAAGTTTTGCTGACGGTACGCCAGCCGGTTCAACAGGTGATGACAGGACACAGCATGGAAGCAGCAGCAGCAGCATCAGTAGCATTGCACGTCTTCCCCTCACACGCCTCACCACTTTACGCCTGCACAGTTGTTATAAGCTGACAAGTCTTAACCAGTTCTTGTCCCCGGAATATCTGCCATCTATCAAGTCGATAGAGATTGTGGGGTCTATAAGGCTAGTATCACTCCCTGTCCATACATTTGTGGGATTCGTCTGCCTCCAAGACCTCAAGATTCATGGCTGCAGCAAGTTGGTGTGCCCAAGGGAAATGGTTCTGCCCCGCTCGCTCCGACGTCTCTCTATTTCAAGCTGCGGTGAGCTCGACAAGTCATTTCCGGGCTGCTTAGAGGACCTCACCTCTATCACCCTTCTGCAGTTGTGGAACTGTAAGAACGTGGAGTCGATTCCGTTGAGCTCGATCGACACTAGCAAGCTGAAATGCCTGCTTCTCCGTTACTGCTCGGAGTTATCATCCATGGGAGGGCTGGATGCTCTTTCATCCATAGAGCATGTCGAGATATCCGACTGCCCTAAGCTTACCGAGATACCGCAGCCATTCCGAAAGAAGGAACTGCGGACCGAGGAGGAGAAGGAACTACTCGAATTTGTCGAACGGCGGTAAATGTAAGATCTCTAACCACCTGAGCTTCCAGAGTTATTTTTTGGGGGGACCAAATTCAAATTCGTGCAGATGCTATATGTATCTTCCAGCTCGAATCTTGATGTAGTAGTTATTAGTCTTGGTCCACAGACTTGCACGCTTCTATGGTCCACAGCCTTCTCTTGATTGACCCCGTTATGGAACGGCCTTGCTTGTCCCTTGATTGAGGCTTCCCGATGGATCGAGATGCTTCTGCCGACTTTGCTGCGTTTTTGTTTTTGCTTCCCGGATGCAAAGCAGTGTTCTCCCGAGGAACAACGAGATCGTTTTGTTGCCTGCTCTGTTGTATCGCACTCTTAGCAATCGTTTCTGTGTTCGTTTGTTAAGCTGGGATTTATATGCAGTGTTCCCAGCACTAAGCTAGTTGTCGATTGCTATAAAAGTTCACACGGAATTACATGGTGGTGATATGATTGTGCAAATCGCATCATTATATTGGAGCAACATATATATGTTGCTCACTGCACCAATGGTGATTCTACTGCTACAATTACCTGAACTTGCTGACGATAGGTACAACTACACGGATATGTTGATATATGATGGCATGCTTTGGCTCCAATTGCAGCTTGCTCTTACTCATTGCCTTTTTTTTTCACCCTATGTTTGGCAGTTTGAACAAATGCGAAATGTGCCGATCATTTTTCTGTGTCACATATATACTTTACACCGTACATGCTAAAACATTTCAAGGTAACAGAATGACAGATGTACGCACGCTTTATGCTCATCTATCAAGCGGAGAGCTGGTTACACGTACAATTCCCACAGATATTACTGCACATGATTTATTATTTGTAGGACCGAAATAGCGACAGAGGGGGAGTGAATGTCGTTCCCCTTAAAAAAAAACGCCCATGAAAATTCACTTTTCAAAAAGATGCAAAACAAAGTAACTCACAGAAAATTAATTACGGACTGCATGCAAAACAATAAAATATTGGAACGCATGTGACACTAAAAAATTCAGCATAAATCAGAGACCAACCAGTTAAAAATTCAACTGAAATTAACGTCGTTTGGACTGCATGCAAAAATGATGAAGATCAGCAAAAGAAGGATGGAGACTGTAGCACTAAAAGTGATGTAGTGCCCAACACTCACGGCTGAACTTTAACTTGCTAGCTACAGAGTTTTAGACTGAACCGAACAGAAGCTGTAACTGCAGAAAGTAAAAACTGATCAAGCCAAACTGAAAAGAAAATGTAACCGGGCCGACCAGCTGGAACAAGCAGAACTGCAGACAACCGAAAGTATTGTAGGACAGCAGTGAATCAAGGAGCAGTTTTAAGACCACTGGCCGATCATTTTTTTTTAAAAAAAATATCTGCCCGTACTTGCTACAGGGAACACCCAAAGAAGAATACAACCTGGAGAGCACGAGGACTGCAGAGCCGAACAAATAAATCAAGAAACGCAGCTCCACAACATTAGCCGCAACCTGCTGTTTGAAATGATTTGCTGCCACAGGAACTAAACAGGAAACAACAGCATCACTACTACCTACTGCAGCCGAGCACTGAAAATCCTTGCCGAGCACTGACCGAAAAGATTACAGAAGAAAGTTGATTGCTACTGCTAGAAATCAAGAAGAGGACAACTAGCAGACTGCAGCCTAACAAATTTCAGAGCAATGAACCGAGTGCACAACAAATTTCTGAACCACAAAAAAACACAGGAACAGCCAAAACTAACAGCAAGCAGGAACTACTGCTCATAATCGAACCTACAGCTAGCAATAACAGAAAATACAAACTGCACCCAGCAGCCGAATCTGATTGCTATCAAGTTCTTGCCAACAAAGATACTACTTGCACCATATATATTCATAGATATTTAGTAGCCTCTAAAATTACTGCCTAGGAGAAAGTGCTGCTGCTGTCCAACACTAAGGATTGCACACACGCACTTACTGAAAACTAGCAGATCGACAACAAAGACTAGAACTAGTTCTTGCGTCAAGAAAAAGAAGTGCAAAGAATTTAACAGAAAACAGCAAGGATATAAAAACAAATAAAAAGAAAGAGAGCACCTAGAACAAGAACATTAAATAAAAGGAAAGCAAGTAAATAGCACAAGATATAAAACAAGGATATTCATATTGAGACGAAGAGCGATGAAAGATTATAACATATGAATGTTTACATCAACTCTTCCATGTCTCACTCAAGAACACCCACAAGGAGAGAATAAACCCTAAATCTTGCATACAAAAATTTCTCTCCCAAGAGCACAAGCATTAGGAAATCCTAATACTCATACCCATTTTTCTTTCTCTCTCTTTCTCAAGTGCACTTCTCCACCTAGAGAGCTCCTCTATTTATAGCCTCCACTAATGGGTTTAGAAACCTACTTTACCCATTAGGTCACACCAACTCTCCACTAATGGGTTTACAAGTCTTCTTTACCCATTAGGTCACACCAACTCTCCACTAATGGGTTTACACACAATTTTACCCATTAGGTTACAATAACTCTCCACTAATGGATCATTTCCAAATAATATCCGCTTCCGTTTGTGTAGCCTTGTGCATTTACCAAAATGCCCCTCCTGCACCTTCCTGGAAGATTCCTCGTTTCTTGCCGCGAACGCCTCGCAGCCACTTCGAGTCCTCGCCGTCTTCGACACATCCCGACCGCTCTGACCTCAGCACGCTTTGTGCCTAGTCCGGTCACCAGTCGCGCCACGACTCCGTCTCAAAGTCCTGCAGTCATCACTGACAAGAAAACACATTACATAGCATCGCACCAGATGATATAATTAAATATTCGCATCGGTAATTAGCATAAAAATACCCGGAATAAACTCAGACTTTAGGACACTCGTCAATTACTCATCACACTACCGGGGTTACCTCCTCATGGTCTCTCATTATTATGCATAAGCATCATCAAGTATAGCCAGCACCACTGAACGAGAGGATTTACATGAACCTTTCTCACAACTCAGCTACAGCTACCTTTTGGATTTGGCCTTTTGCTTCCCTTCTCTGTACAAAGTGTTTCCATGAAATCTCATGTTAGTAACAAGAAGCAGAGTAACAAAGGTGAATATATATGCTGTAAAAGTTGGGTTTGAGACACACAAACACACACCTGAGTGGAAATAAACGACTTCCTAGCAGTTGAAAACTGGTTAAAGCTCTCCCTCAAGATCCTCCTGTCCTCTTCTGAGGTTGAAGGCCTGGCCTTTGAAGCAACAGACATCAGAATTTGATTAACTCGTGTATACAAAAACATAGCCAATTATTCTCCACATGCCTGTGCATTTTATTTTCTATAGTAGAGAGTTACTTTAGCTGTGTGTTCTTCTTCCACCCACAAAATTTTTTAGCCAACATTAACTTTAGCTGTTCTCGAGGAATGGCGGCCGACGGCGGCGTTGGCCGAGTGATCTTCCGCGTTCACATGTGCGAACGGCATTTCGCACGGCGGTTCCTTGTGAACGCGGAACCTCCGATTGAGCGATCTTCCCAATCTTTTCACAACTCAAGCGTACCCCATCTAATATCATATCATTCAATCTGTAGGTTCTCTCGGGACAATCGAAGCAGCATTCGAGCCACCTCACGTTACAGATCCTTCGTGCAGCGGCCTTTCTGAGCGTGCTCAAAGCAAGTACCTCGTGACCGTAACCTTTCCATTTCACATAACCCCTGTCCATGTATAACCATTGCTGGTCTTAGGGTATTATTTTCATGTCATATATCATTGATAAAAATTCCGTGATTAAGTAATATCTTAGGTTAGTCGAGGCCATGCCTATTCGTATTAAATGCTAAATATTAATATCCTGAGATTCATGCTTATTATTATATTCATGCTTATCATCATAATTATACTTATCATTTTATGTTTAACATTATATTCATGCTTATCATTTTATGCTTAACATTATATTCACGCTTATCATTTTATGCTAATCATTTTATTCATGCGATCATTTTATGCCTATTATTTTATTCATGCGTATCGGTTAGTTTATGTTATTATTAGTCTTGTACCTTGCTGTTCGTAAACCAAGTTAGAATTATATGTAAATACCTGTTAATTGGACTAATGACTACTCAACATCTAATAAAAATGAATTGTGTGACAACCATGTGTGTTTGGGTTTTATTAGGGGCCTCTTATCAAATTAATCCTAGACCATGTCTTTTTATCACTTGTCCCTCGTCTTGTATCGGGAATTGCCTTATCAAGTATCTAGCAACCTTCTCACTTATTATACTCTCATTTAGTTTTACTATCGCTATCATAATATCCTAAACACCTTAATCACTAAAATTACTTGATTGCTTGGCCTGGGGTTATCCACATATAGAAGAGATTGCTACCCACCTGGTAACATACCGGGGGGAGGGGCGTACATTCTTGTTACACATGATATTACACCCCGTTGCGGTATACCCACCTGGTAACATATGGGGGGCATACATTCTTGTTACACATGATATTACACCCCGTTGCGGTATACAGTCAAGGACGAAGGCTTTGCACCTGCGCTGGCCACCCCACGCCATGCGCCACCGTGCGCCTATCGCACCGCGCGCATGGGCTGGCAGTGCGCCGCCTTGTCCCATCGTGCACCGGCCGTACCGCGCTGGCCACGCTGCGCGCATGCGTCGACCGCGCTGCGCCACACGCCGGCCGCAGCCTCCCTGCGCCGTGCTGTCCGCACACCGGCCTGCACCACGCCAGCTACGCCGCGCAGGCTCTCCCATGCCGCGCCTCCCTTCACCTCCTCGGCGGCGCGCCGCCCCATGCCGGAGATCGGCCGGCCACCGGCCCTCCTTCTCGCAAGCACCTAGAAGAGAGAGAGAAAGAGAGAGAAACGGGAGAGAAGTAGAAAGAGGGAGGGGCACTTGCAGATGGCGGCGCAAGGAGTCGTGAGGGGAGGCAGGGACTCCCCCTGGCTTTTATAGTCTAGGTTTTGTTTGGATTTTCTTTCTTTTTTTTACAGGCGTTACAACAACTATTTGTAGGATCGATTCACACTAAGATAGGTAATTAAAGGGGGTGAATGATTGCGGAAGTTAAAAATAAATTTTAAGACTCTCCCTTAAACATAAAACATATTTAAGCCTCTTTTAAGTTTCTAGACATAATACTGAATCCTTACTTAAAACTAATCTCGATAAAAAATCGTAACTCTGATTGACTTCAAACTTAATCAAAATAAACTAGACAAAATTATTGAACTAACCTAACTGGAATTACGTCAAACGAAGATCTAGACTCAAGATATAAAATTAACAAGATCGCTCGCCTCTATCTGGATCATCTAGTCGCCTGTTTTTCTTCTATAAAATCACAGCGCCCGTCGCCTCTTTTCTTTCCAAATCAGCACAGCGCCGCACGAAGAAAACATCTGCCGCTGACCTGCTCTTTATCTAGTCGAACCTGCAACGTCCCAGCACGTGCCGCTGTTTCTTTTTCTTTCCTTCCGCACGTGACAAGCTGTCGTAACACGTTTTTCTTCCGAAAGATACAGGCTGCGCTTTGAATGCCCGCCGCTTTTACTTCTTCTGCAGACTCGCCGTGCCATCTCCCTTTCTCTTCTCCAGAAAACTCACGCGCCGCCTTTTCCTTAACTTCCAAAAATCACACGCATGCAGACTTTTGCTCTTAGCAACACGTTTAGAGATTTGCCACTTCTACTAAGTAGTACTCTGCTGTCTTTTGCAGTAAGGCTTGCTAGTAACGAGATGGCTAAATCAACTAGAAAATAATGTTGGTCACGTGCACAAGAATTGAGAGGAGATAAAAGTTTGGATTGCTATACCTTTGCACGGAAGAGACAAATGAAAACCAAGACAAACGAAACGAGTTGCCAGTTCCTCCAATTGCATTCAAAATCACGGCCCAGCCTTACAAAATCAGCCGCACACAATACTTCGTTCTCGCCTGCCACTTCTATTTCTCCAAAGCTGCGCGCTAGCACTTTTCTTGTCTTCTAAAAAACACAGCCTACCAAACAGCCGTAAGCCCTTCTTTTTATCTAGTCACCCCTAACTTCTTAATCTACTTCAATACATTATTAACTCTAATACAACCCATCTTAGACATTTTTTACCTCAATCAGACTTTTTGACTCACTACTTTTCAAGAGATCCAAAACCCTTCATAACATGGGTTTTTAATTATTTTTACGCTTCCGATTTTTCAGCTTATCACGTGTCGAAGCCTCCAAGACCGCACCTCCTGTATCTTTTCCATGCATCATCCACCTTTGATCTTCACGTGTCCAAGCATGAGCTCGACCATCTCGTGACTCTCTCGACCGACTGACCTCAGATCTCCCCATCTTAGTCCCGGTTCTCCTCATCATCGATCATGATCCCCTTCATGCTTAACCTGCACATGCAAAGACCAAAGAATATTTTTCCGGCACAAGTTCGTCCAAACTTGACTAATGTCAATCCACACACGAGCAACACACCATAAATAATATCATAACCAATGTTATCAATTATTCATCATCTAAAATAACCGAGCCCTGATCATATGGTCTAACAATATTTATACCTACAATGCCGACAATTTGTTTTCTCCGGATACTTCGTGCCCAATCATTTCTTGAAGCGCAGAACGCACGCCATGGTACCCAGGTGGAAATATTGCAGGGACATGTATGTCTTATCATCATGAATTTTGTCACCCACTTAGTCCAATAAATCCAATGTATGTAATTGCAAAGGGCATAGAAGTCAGTTTAGTAGATGTTGTGATATAGCACAGGATGACTTCTGGGCCAATGGTGACAACGACCCGTAACCTAACGCCATTATCCTGGCAACAAACGTGTGGTTGTGATAAACAGATGCCTTTACAAGTGAAGAAGAGTCAAATAAGGAAGCAAATTGTGTGGAGTAATCTTCAAACTAGACTTGCAAACATAATGCATGTCTTATCATCATGAATTTTCTTTCACCCATTTAGTCCAACAAATCCAATTTATGTAATTGCAAAGGACATAGAAGTCAGTTAAGTTAGTTGATGTTACGATACTAAGATAGTGTTCGGAATAGCGATGGTTTTTAGATTTTGCTAAAATTTTACTGTAGTTGGCTTATTTTTTACTGTACCTAAGTCGGCTTATTGGGCTTAATTAAATTTTAAAAATGTAAAACTAAAAACGGCATGCTAATCTAGAGCGGACAATGCAAAGGAATACGGAAAAAATAAATAAAACACAAAAATTCAAAAAAAATGACAAAAAGTGAACAGTGCATCTCAATCGCTGAACAGTGAAATTTCAGCCGAACGCGGCTTCTTGCCGCTAAGTTGAGCGCCACCTAAATAGCACAGGAAGACTTCTAGGCCAATGGTGACAACGACGGTAACCTAACGCCATTATCCTTGCAACAAATGTGTTGTGATAAACAGATGCCTTTACAAGCGAAGAAGAGTCAAAAGAGGAAGCAAATTGTGTGGAGCAATCTTTTAGGAGGCGTTCGGAATAGTGATGATTTCTGATTGAAATTTTATTGTAGTTTGCTGATTTTTTATTGTAGCTGAGTTGGCTTATTGGGCATAATTAAATTTTAAAAAATGTAAAAATAAAAATGGTATGTTAACCTATCACGGACAATACAAAGCAATACAAAAAAACACAAAAATACTAAAAAACAAAAAAAAAGAGGAAGAGGACAAACCTGCTACAGGAGGAAGAGGAAGAGGAAGAGGACAAATCATGTTCCTGAAAGCTGAGATGGATGTAGGCTGCCCTTATGGAGATTTCGGGGGTGCCGGTGGACCAGCTCAACGAGCAGGGCAAGGTCTGGGCAGGGGGGTGCGGGACCTGTCCTACGACATCGAGGACAGCGTGGATGCCTTCATGGTGGGCGTCGATGCCTGCGGCTCCAGCGAGCCGCATGGCCTCAAGGGTTTCATCTCCAGAAGTCTCAACCTGTTGACGGCATCCAAAACTCGCCGCCGGATTGCTACTGAGATCCAGCGCATCAAGAAGGATGTTGAGGAGGTGAGCAAACATCGAGAAAGGTACAGGCTTGGCGATGGTATTGCCAAGCCTAGAACAGCAAGTATTGACCCTCGGCTGCTTGCTCTCTATAAAGATGAGGCACAGCTCGTTGGCATCCATGGTCGGAGAGATGAGCTAGTCAAGTTGCTGTCAGCACAAGGGGATGCCGCATCAAGGCCGCCGCAACTAAAGGTGGTCGATCTCCATTGTTGGAGTTGGCGCCTTGGGTAAAACAACTCTTGCCAATGCTGCGTATCGACAACTTGAAGGGCAATTTAAGTGTGGGGCTTTTGTTTCGGTGTCCATGAAGCCAGACATAAAGAAGATCTTCAGCAGTATGATCGATCTATTTCCAGTATTTCTTATTGGCTATCGGTCTAAAGGCCGATCGAACAAATGGGAGGTACGACCTACAGAGGCCACGGTACCTGGGAAAAGGGTTATGCATTCTGGGAGCCCACTTATGGCGCAAATTCTACAGGAGGGAAGAGTAACCGTGAAGTTATTTATAACTTAGGTACAATTTTAGAGGCAAGTTAAAAGACGTCTCTGTATGTGGTAGAGTTCGCCTCCGTATGTTTTAGGTACAATTTTTTCTCGTAGTGATCTTGATTGAGAGTTTACATCAAGTCCAAAATGTGGTAGAGTTCGCCTCCGTATGTTACTCGAGTTAAAGTTGTGACTAACTTGAAGTCCGAATACGTATGTTAATAAGAGAGTATAGAAATTCAAAAAATTCGACTATACAGTTGCGACTGAAACAAATTTTTTTGTATTCCCTCTGTTTATTTGTGATATGAGTTTTTTCTAATGATAAAGTTAATAATCGGTCTTGTTTCGGTTTTTTTTCTGCTTCAGGTTCTAACTTCTACTTTTTTTTCACTATTCACTACACTATCTACTAACTCAGTTACAGTAAAAAAAAGTCAGTTATAGTAAAAAAACCAAAAGTTAAAAGTCATCGTCAAAATGATCACCCCCTGAGCTATAGACGAGATCTGATGGGAAAGAAAAAATCGTCGGTCTCGGGTGGGACACACGACAGAAGGCGATCGCCGGGAACCAGATCGGAAGCAGCCGAGAGGCAAGCGTCCGGTGAGGTACAAAAAAGCAACGCGTTTTTCTGTCTCTTCCTCGATCGGTCCGCACGAGGCAACTGCGTCAGTTCGAAGCACAGTCAAGTCGCCGTTCCGAGCAAAGTGTCGCACGGCGTCGCAGAGAGTCAAGGCAGAGCTTAATCTGCTGGATTAGTGATGTACTGGTGTAGACACAACGGAGGGATCCTTGCTGACACGAAACGGATACTCCTGATGACGATGATGAGCGGAAGTAGCAAAATAAAATTCGACACCTCTGACTTCCGTCTTCCTAAGCCTTAAGGGGCGTACTCGCCCGCTCGTGGCATGTGATGTGCATACATTCTGATGTTTATGCGCGTTTTTGTTGTATTCAAAGAAAAAAAGTTTCCGGACAGACATTTACACCGGGCGCCGGGGAAAATCCTGACGTACGGGCGCCTATAAAAACCCATGCTGAGAGCAGCCGGGGCTTACACACTCTCGGATTGGCCAAGTTAACCAGCTCTTAGTTTTTTATTTACCAACATGATGAAATACGTCCTAGCGCTGGCCATGCCACAGTTACTGCTGTGGTTTCTTCTCACTCCCGCCTTAGTACTTTCCCAGCCGATGCCGACGGTCTCCGACATGGCGCCGTCACCGATGCTGGTTCCACCGCCGGACTGCCCTAGCATGTGCGGCGGCGTAGACATTCCCTACCCATTCGGCATCAGCGACGACTGCGCCTGGCCGGGCTTTACCATCACTTGCAACGACAGCTTTAACCCTCCGAGACCACACACAGGCGACATCGAGATCATCGACATCTCGGTGGAGGCTGCCGAGATGCGTGTCGTCACTGCCGTGTCGTACATCTGCTACAACTCGTCCAATACCATCGAATCCAATGGAACCGAGTGGGGATTCGACCTCTCCGACTCGTTCCGGATCTCGCCGGAGAGGAACGAGTTCACGGCCATTGGGTGCAGGACCGTGGCGTTCCTCCGGGGCAGGGAGGACGGGAGCTACTTTACCGGCTGCATCACGACGTGCGTGAGCTTGGATGGCGCTGCCCATGACGGTGAGTCGTGCGCGGGGCTCGGTTGCTGCCAGGTGCCGTCCATTCCGAGCAACCTTAGCACCATAGCGGTCCAGTGGGGTGACTTCAACGACAACGGCAACGTCGTCGACAACCCTGCGTGGAGGTTCAACCCCTGCAGCTACGCCTTCGTGGCCGAGAAAGGCCGGTACGTACGTACACGTCGTCTTTCACAAGTCGCAACTTGCAAGTGGTAAATCTATGTACACATATACACACTAAGATAAAGTGGGACTTCGATCCGTGCCGTGCCTTGTTTCCACTCCCATCTGAAAAGTATCTGTGTGTGTGTATATATAACAGGCCAGTAAAGAAGCTATCGATTTTTTTTCTACAGAAGGGAGTAACCGTGAGCTTATTATTTATAATTTAGGTACAATTTTAGCCGAAAAGATCTCAGCGATAGAGGGGTTGGCGAGAGACGTATTCCGCTGGTGCTCGACTGGGCCATCACGGGCAACGGGACGTGCCCGCCCCCGCCAGCGATAGCTCCTGCCTGTGTCAGCGACAACAGCCGCTGCGTCAACGCCACACAAGGGCAGGGGTACCTTTGCAAATGCTCCGACGGATACTCCGGCAATCCCTATGTCACCGGCGGATGCACAGGCTAGTTCATTTGTCCGACAGCATTCTTACCTACCTCAAATATTACATCCGCTACGTTCCAAACAGCTGTTGTTTTATAATACGAGTTGTTACACTGACTTTCCTTCAAATATTTACTATCAATATATACACAGATATTAACGAGTGCGAGCAACATCCCTGTCAAAGGTATAGCACATGCCATAATACAGACGGCGATTACAAGTGCAAATGCCATTTTGGGCGAAGAGGGGATGGTAAAAGTGACAAGGGATGCCGGCCCATATTTCCCGCGCCTGCAGTTGCGACAGTAGGTGAGCATATATTTAATTAGTACACTAATATTACCTTCTCCGTAGTCATAGTTAAGGTTGTCAAAATCTCAAAGTTATATGATTTTACAATTCTACAATCCTAGATTGACTGGACCGACCCTACTCTAGTTAGAGTCTTAATTTGGTAGAATTTTAATATTTTTATGATTCTACCAAAAATTTGTAGAATCATGATAAAAACTTCCATTCAATCGTACCCAACTCTAGCGATTTATTATAAATAATTACTTATATATATGTCCTTTTAATTATAAAATTTTACTTTTTTATCTCTCCATTCCCGTTATAATTTGCATAGATAACAAATGAACTTTCCTTTGCACTACATTTTTGCAAATAAAAGTTTTAAAAGTATCATTAAAAAATAAAGTAGTGTTGAAATACGCGGTAGGTTTAGAAAAAGTTTCTTTGGTATACTCAGATAAGATCTTATGCTCTACATCGATTCTACATTTCGCGACGCTGCTAATAAAGAACCTCGATCTGATGCAGAGATCGCGATTCTGCCGTTCAACCTTGCTATCCTTTGTTAGTTGAATTAACGTAATAAAGATGATGTGCATCCATGCATGCACGTTGGTATGGAAATGCAACGAATGACTCCACGAATTAATAGCGATCTATGCTATCTGTGTTTGCAGCAACACTCTGCGCCATCGTTGTTTTGGTAGTCCTACTATGGTTGGTTCGCAGGGAGCATAAGACACGACAGCGGAGAGAATCTTTCGACAGAAATGGTGGCAAAATCCTGAAGACATTGAACATCAACCTCATCCCAAAAGCTCAACTGGACAAGATTACGAAGAACTACAGCACCAACATTGGAAATGGCAACTTCGGCGAGGTCTTCTCGGGAACCAACGACAACCAACCGGTTGCAGTTAAAAAACTTAGACACTCCATCAAGGTCGACGAGGAGGCACGCGAAAATGATTCTTTCGTGGCCGAGATCCGCGTCCAATCTCAGATGAACCACCCGAATCTAGTCCGTCTCCTGGGGTGTTGCCTGGATACGGAAATCCCCATGCTGGTCTTCGAGTTCGTTCCCAACGGAAGCCTCGACGATGCGCTTCATGCTCGTGGAGCCGCGAGGCGTGGTACTCTATCGCTGCTGGCACGTCTGGATATCGCCATTGGCTCTGCAGAAGCTCTCGCATACATGCATTCCCAGGCCCACCATGCTGGCTGCAAGATCCTCCATGGGGACGTCAAATCCGGCAATATTCTCCTCGATGACAACTTCCAACCAAAGGTCTCAGACTTTGGGTTGTCCAAGCTCCTATCATCGACGGACAAGAAGCATGCCGAGTTCGTGGCAGGGGACAGAGGTTACATGGATCCTGTGTACATGCAGACGGGACTTCTTACGGAGAAAAGCGATGTTTACAGCTTCGGAATTGTGCTCTTGGAGCTCATAACGGGTAAGGCGGCCAGGTACAATGGGAACAACAGCCTTCCATTAGACTTCAAAAAGTCTTACGAGACAAGGATGAGCAGGGCGAGAGAGATGCTTGATGAGACATTAATTACATCTGCCACGAACAAAGATTGTCTCGAGAAGGTTGGTGCGATTGCGGTTCAATGTCTCAAGGAATATGTGGATGAGAGGCCCACTATGGCACAAGTTGTGGATGATCTCAAGCTTGTGAAAATGCAAAAGCTAGCAGCTGAAATGAAGCATGCATGATCGAACACTACCAATAATCTCAAGCTTTATCCAGTACGTGATTTTCGTGCTGTGCTGTTAGTTGAAATGAAGCTAGCAGTTGATGCCCTTACTATTATGTATTTTCGTGCTGTGCTGCCCAGTACGTGATTGATTACCCTTAATTTCTTGAATGTGTGTAATTTGTTTGGGAGATGATGTTTTGTTTGCTCTGTTTTCTGTTCTGGTTTGGTTTAGTCTCATGATGGAAGGTGGAATAGTACTGCCGACATACATGTAGCAACATGTGTTTTGTTAGCGTGGTGCGCATGAACAGGCACCATGGTTCTTGTCCGCATTTCAGGTCGCTGTTTGATGTTTGATGTGTCATGTAATCTCTTCGTCTTCTACTTGCCGTCTTCCGGCCGTCTTGTCTGCTAGCAAGTAGTTTTCCTTGCCATCTTCCGGCCGCCTTGTCTGCTAGGGGCTTGGAATCCACTCGCCGTAGTCTACTGCTTAGGCTCCCACCTCTAAATCTCCATTCCCCGTCCACCGTTGAAGTAACACACTTGTAGCCATTTGCCAACATGACACCTCTATGCACTTCCATCGTGTTGCTGACCGGCTTGTTGCTGGCGTCCGCTGCCGTCGCTTCTTCACCGTGTCTGGGCAATGGAAGCAACGTTAACCTCTTCGCGCTACTGGCTTTCAAAGTGCAGCTCTCCGACCCTGTCAGCATCCTTGGCGGCAACTGGACCACCAGCACGTCCTTCTGCCACTGGGTTGGTATCTCGTGCAGTCGGCGTCGGCGACGCGTCACCGCTCTGGCACTGCCGAACATGCCCCTCCGAGGAGGGCTTACATCTCATCTTGGTAACCTCTCTTTCCTCTCCGTCCTTAACCTCACCAACACAAGTATCACAGGCTCCATCCCGACCGAAATTGGAGGTTTGCGTCGTCAAAAATCCATTGATCTTGGCCTCAATAACCTGTCCGGTTTTATTCTGTATGGCAATTTCTTCGAGGGTACAGTTCCAACATGGTTGGCGCAATATTCTCCTCGATGACAAGTTACAACCAAAGGTCTCTGACTTTGGGCTGTCCAAGCTCCTATCAGCGACGGACAAAAAGTATGCAGGGGACAGAGGTTACATGGATCCTGTGTACATGCAGACGGGCCTTCTCATGGAGAAGAGCGATGTTGACAGTTTCGGAGTTGTGCTCTTGGAGCTCATAACCGGGAAGGAGGCGAGGCACAATGGGAACAACAGCCTGCCGTTAGACTTTAAAAAAGTCTTACGTGACAAAGACGAGCAGGGCGAGAGAGATGCTTGAAGAGACATTTACATCTGCCGCGGACATAGATTGTCTCGACAAGGTTGGCATGACTGCGGTTCAATGTCTCAAGGAATATGTGGATGAGAGGCCCATCATGGCACAAGTCGTGGATGATCTCAAGCTTTTGAAAATGCAAAAGCCAGCAGCTGAAATGAAGCATGCATGATCGAACACTCCTACCAATAATCCCAAGCTTTATCCAACGTAGTTAACTATTATGTCCATTTGATGCCCTTACTATTATGTATTTTTGTGAGCTTTTTTACATTATCCACCGATTATCCAACATAGTTAACTATTAGGTCCAGTTGAGTTGATGGCCTTATTATTATGTATTTTCGTGCTTTGCTGCCCAGTACGTGATTGATTACCCTTAATTTCTTGTATCTGTGTAATTTGTTTGGAAGATGTTTTGTTTGTTCTATTTTCTATTCCAGTTTGGTTTATGTAGAACCGAAGTAGCAACAGAGGGGGGATGAATGGTACCTCAAATTTTTTTTCTAAGTATTTACCCATCCTTCACTCCAATAGTTATAAAGCTATAAATATTAGGATAAAAAGCCAACACAAACCTTAGCAAATTAAGAAACTAAAATTTTGATGAATGAATAGTAAAATTGGTATTACTGCTACAGTACTGCTGTAGTACCTTAAATCGGTAGTACCGCTACTACAACAAAATTAGCAAATAAATAGTACAATCAGCATAATTTCAAAACCAAGAATACATGTAATATTTTTATCCGGGAGTCCAAATCACTTGAAATTTGGCATGCACCTCCTCTAGGATGTCAGAAACCTAATTCAATCAGTGATCAAGAAAATCATTACCAAAATTTTGACCCTTTTTCATTTAAAGGAAGAGTGCACTAAAACTGGGCAAAAACCAAATATAGTGAATGTAACTTGCTTGTGGATGGATGATGACCAAGATAGCTCTAGATGTATTTTCACATATCACAGTAAGCTAGAACACCAAAGAAATCAAACCAAAAATTCTCAGATCACGAAATCACTCGTTGAGACCAAAATAAAGCAAAATAGGGTTTCTTCATAAACTTGCTATCAAAGTGTCTAGATGGGTAGAGATTAATTTTCAGATATTATCTCTTTCTCTTATATGTCCTTGGCACAGTAAGATCAAAAAAGGGATAAAGGAGATCAAAACCAACTAAATCAAGACAAAATCAGCTAAAACATGAAAGATTCATGGAGATGAATAAAGATTGATGTATTGCTACTTGAGAAGAAAAGTTTTATAGCCACTCCACCTTGGAGGACAGAGTGCACACTACAAGCACTCTTTTCTCAAACTCTAACCCTAACACACAAACACTTGAGAGGAAGGTTGGATGGTTAACTATAAGTCTCCGTCCTAATCCTTGAATAAATAGGCTAGCAGTCATATCTAACGTTTAGTAGATACTATCCACTTAACACAATGGAAAAATATGATAACCCCACGTACATGGGCTTTACTCACACATGTTCACTGGTATGTAATATTGTTATGGTCTGTATCATATACGAGATGAATCAGTCATGTATCTGTGAAGCACTATCTACTGATATAGAGAATAGTACAGAGCAATCATAGAGGATTCGAATTTGCTAAAATCTAGATCCGACAAGCATACTGAGTAACTAAATAAACAAGCAACGGTGTAGCACCACATCATGCTTCTCCTTTTTAACGAACGAGCAGGAGAGCTGCTTATTCATCGACTTTAGGAGAAGAAAAGGTTACGAGACAAAACAAAGCTGAAAGGGCCATTTTCATTCATTCAACAAAGCAAAGTTTCGAGACAAAACGAAGCCAAAAAAGGGAGGAAAGAACGGGAAACCAGAACACTACAACTACACGTGGAAGCGATGTGGGCCGGACTATCTACAGAACATGAACACGACTATAACACGCATATAACATCGTGTTTTTTTGGAAGGATCCAAGGCCCAAAGGGCCATTTTCATTCATTCAACGTAGCAAAGCTACGAGGATGGAGGAATCGGAGCCATGGATTTTGATGACGCTTCACATGGCTCGACTCTTTGAAGTTCCCTCTTTCCATGAAATCTGGGGATCAAGGGTGAGACGCGATCAACCCGAATGGACAAGAAGGTGAATCCATCCGTAGTCGAAGAATGACTCCTTCCCCGTCAGTTCTTGGACATGGGGGACCTGGGGCTTGCTTCCATGTCTGTGCAAGGGAGAGGGGGCAGGAAAACACGGCGTCTGTCGGAAGGTTGCAGCACGTCGGAAGACCAGGCGATAACCGCCACATCCACTTGGCTACAGCCACACGTACGGGAGTTCATTTGATTTTGGGGGGAGGAGGAAGCCTAGCATCTCAGTGCCAAGAGAGAACAAAACCATCATCAGTATGGAGACGTATACATCCAGACTATAACGTCATGCTTGACATTTTGGGCAAAAGAAACAATGTCAACTTTGTACACGTAATGGAAAATCCATGCTACATTCTTCTATGTATCACTATTTCAAAGTTGCACAAATATTAAAGTATGAATGAAGGTTGGATGGTGATTACTTACCCCTTCACTTGCTTTAAGATTTGTGCAACTTGCTCTAGAGGTTGATGCGTAGAAGCACCACTCGCAACATTATTACCATGGAGTAGTTCAATGGGAACCCAAACACAGTGACATATATAGATTGATCTAGTAATTAATGTTGAGGCCTTTGTATTGCCTCATTCGCCTGTGCAGAGGCGGAGTAATCCTTCTTGATGCTCTTCAGCTTTGCAACCACGTCATTCATTGCCATCCTTTGGTCAGGTGAGTCAGTCGAACACATCAGACCCAGCTCGAATATCGACACGAGAAAGTTGTTACTCATGCTGGTCGAAGAAGATCCCAAGGAAGTGTTGTTCTGGTGATCAAGGCAGAGGTTTATGTCTTCATCTTGCAGTAGCTTGTTGTCCACAACATCAATAAGCTTTGCTGGAAATGCATGGCAAACCCATTGCTTCAGGCTCAATTCTCCAACGAACATGGGATCCGTCGGTCTCTTCCTGGTGAAGATTTCGAGTAGCATGATTCCAAAGCTAAACATGTTACTCTTCCGTGATGCTTTTCCCATGAACGCATACTCTGTCAGAGAAAATTTTGAACAAGAAACCTCTGTTAATAAAGAAAAGAACACTATGTCTATGTACTCAAGTGTGATGAATGAAAGTACCTGGTGCCATGTATCCAATTGTCCCTGGCATGCTTGCTGAAACCATGCTGTTGTCATCGCCTAACAATAGCTTTGCAATGCTAAAGTCTGCCACATGCGCAGTCATCTCCTCATCGAATAGCACATTGCTAGGCTTGAGGTCACAGTGCAGGACCACCTGATAGTGATGATAGTGCAAATACTCCATTGCCATGGACACGTCGAGCATAACGTCCAATCTCTTGAGGAATCCTAGTGGTAGTGGGGGCCCTCTGTCAATGTGCAAGAGTGCCTCCAAGTTACCATTGGGCATGTACTGAAGCAGCAGTGCTCTAAAATCCAAGTTGGAACAAGTATTCAGTATCCTTATCAAGTTACGATGCCTAGCCATCCGCAGCACTTGACATTCAGCATCAAAGCTCCTCACAGCCTGCTCGACTTGCTTGTTGAGCACTTTTATCGCGACCACCAAACCATTGTCCAGTTGGCCCTTAAAAACTTTGCAGAAACTTCCATGTCCCATCATGTTATCCTCATTGAAGTCATCAGTGGCACGAGCAATCTCATGGTACGATACTACCCTATGGCCGATCAGTTCGTCCATATCAGTACAAGTCATAGCCTCTCCTTGCTTCTCATCTTTCTTTCTAAACATTAGGTATAAGAGAATTACTATAGCTCCCACTGTTGTCATGACAGTTGGGAGTATAACTCTTAGGAAGTTTCTCTTCGTTGGGTGAGATTTACCTAGGCATGGCGAAAATCCTAGATGTGGGCTACCACCACATAGCCTGGCATTTCCCATCAAAGACTGTGCACTGATGTTTGAGAAAATACCTCCATCTGGTATCTCACCTTCGAACTTATTAAAAGAGAGGTTCAAGCTAGTCAGAGAAGTGAAGTTGGCCAAATATTTCGGAATAGTACCAGAAAGGTTGTTCATGTTGTAAATATAGGCAATATTTTAATTCCAAGTTTCAGTATGAGACAAAAACAATATACTAGTAATGCACAATTAACTAGTAACAGTAAGCTACTCATCATACTTCAGAATATACACAACAGAAAAATATTGTATCAAAGTCGTACGAACACATGAACGACTTACTATTGGGCTTGATGAAGGTTAGGAAGCAGCGCAGGCTTGATGCAGTGTAGGACGTAGATGAAGCAGAGCAGGAGCGGTCGCGCAGATATGCGCTGCCCAGAAACCTTATTGCTGCCCCCGTGCAGGTCTTCACGGCAGCAATGGCTCAAAGATATCGCTCACCCTCCTTCCAGGTGCACGCAGGGAAGAAAGGCCGGCGTAGTTTGAACAGCACAATACAACAGCACAATATCGACAGAGAGAAAAGAAAATGAAATGTTCGCGTTCCCAAGTCTGGACATCTCCAGGTCTTTTATAGACGTGCAAATTACTCTCTAGTAACTGCCCTCATTGAACGAAAATAATTCACTGGTAACTGATCAATTATTCACTGGTAACTGATCAATTATTCACTGGTAACTGATAAAATTCAAAACCAAAATAATGGTAATTAAGCAGTCTCATGACCAGTTAAAAGGAGAGAGATGATGCGAGGTTCAGCAAAAATAAGGTTGACATGGTCTGCCAAGTGGCGTGCCACGTCACGGCGCGGTCGCGCGTCGCAAGTCACAAGTCATGCGATTTTCACGCGAAAATATACGGATACGCGCGTGCGTGCATGCGCGCGTGTGTGATTAGCCAAAGTCATCCTCATGCCATCCACTTCCTTAATTCAAGGAATAGAATGGACTCCACCTTATAAATTGATCTTCCCCAGTTTGCCTTAGCAATATGGTACTAAACCTCGCAAGCTTTGGAATTTAAGAAAATGGGCCACAACTCATGGACCTATTTCTAACAGTTCAAAGATAGGTCCAATTGTCTTAGGTTGATTAGCTGTTTGAAAGAGTCTGGGATTGAACCTTGCAATGTGTTGCGTGATAGATCTAGGTAGCTTAACAGTCCAAGCTGTCCAAATGAACTCGGGAGGCTACCAACCAAGCTGTTGGCAGACATATCTATTATGTATGTCTATTTCTTCCATGGAACTGAGATCAGAGTGCAATGCACCAGTAAGGGAGTTGTGAGATAGAAATAATCGCACAAGGTTACCAAGATGGAATAAGCTTTCAGGTATAGTTGAAGACAGCTGGTTATATGAAAGCGAAATGCGTTCTAGCATACTTAGGTTACCAACACCATTTGGTATGGCGCCAGAAAGTCTATTGTATTGGAAGGATAAAAAGTGCAATCAAGATTGGGCCAAACATGATATTGTCAGTGAGGTCTAGCACCTCGAGATTCTGCAGTAGTGTAATGGATTCTGGGATTGTGCCACTTAATTGTTTGTGAGAAAAGAGAATTACACTGAGATCACTAAGTATCTGTTGACTTGACGAGGACCTGATCGAAGCAAATCGGATGCACACAGCAACTTGAGCCAATTGATCCATCAAAATCACATGTAAATATCTTTTCTCATAATTTCTTTACGAATAGACATAATTCTAAATTTTAAACTAAAAATTAAACTAGAATTTAAAAGAATCCACCGAAATATACATACCTTCTTCTAAACTTGGCGGTGATCGTTTTAGCGATGGCTTTTGGTTTTTTTTTTTTCACTATAGCTGGTTTTTTACTGTAGCTGAGTTAGTAGATAGTGTAGTGAATAGTGAAAAAATTTTAAAGCTTTTAGAAGCCAAAACGATCACTGATATTTGGGAGTTTCAGATGGTATCGGAAAGAATGCCGATTCAGTACTGTCAAATCACATTTATGTGAGAAGAATTCGTGTCTACTGACCGGATGACCCAACAGGGGACAGGCATCTTTGAATTCTTTGCAAGGGAGCCGTCCCGCAATGACCCCTCTGCCGCATGTTCACACACTGACAGTAACTTGCATGTTTGCCTTGCGGTGCATGATTTTCTCCACGGTTTCCATAGAATCTCTTATGCCATGTATAATAATGTGATATTAATTATCTATAAATTTTATCATGTAGAACACGAGATGATGTGAAGAGAGAGAGAAAACATAGAGAATTAGACCATCTATTATGCAGTAGTCGACTGTAACATGATAAACAAGACATATTATGTCATAAAAAGCTATCTATAAAAACATACGAAAAGACAATCTATTGTATGAGCTGTCTTTAATGCCATCTATAGATGACATAGAGGATATTATAGACAACAGTTATCTATACCATTGTACATACCCTTATTAATTAATTGTACAAGTTGCATTTGTAGGTCCTGTTTGGCGATAGGACTATAAAAAAACTAGAAGCTCATGAGTTATTCGACCTCGGCTCGCTCTACACTCGATTCAAATTTGGCTTAGCTCTAAATGAGCCAAGCTCGAACTTGATCTTGAGCTCGCGAGTTTCAACAAGCCGAGCTTGAATAGCTCGTGAGCCTCGAACTTTTCTTACAGCTCTAGATACATACTAACTCTTATCGAACTTACTCGAACCAAGCTCGAACTCGAGTTTTTTTATTGTTGAAAATTAGTGTACATTCAATTATTTTTTGCTGTTATCGAGCTTACTCGAACTGAGCTCAAGCCCAAGTTTTACTTATTGTTGAAACTTAATGTATATTAAATTATTTTAACTAAGTATCACACGACCCGGTGGTCCTATAGTGTCTTAGTCTGCTTTTTAATTTTTTTTGTCACGTCAAAGACCGACGGTGTCTTTGTCCCAGCCAGAGCTCAGCTTGCCATTGCCGTGCGCTGCAACGTGCGGGGTGACAAAAAAAAGCACCTTACTGAAGCTCATTGGCTTAACTTAAAATTACTTTAATTATACTCATTAATTAATTAAACACTGAAATTGATTGATTTCAAATGAATTTGAATTTTACTCTAGCTCGGCTCGGCCCAGATCGTTTCTAAAAAATACTCTCAAATTATATGTAAAATGATATTAAATTAACCACGTTAATTTTATGAAAAATTCCATAAGAAGAGAACTAGCTCGATATTCACCCCCGCGTGCCTGATCTGCTCGTGGCTGATGCTCACCGTTGCGCCACCTGTGGGAAGTGGAAACCTTATCACTGGGTGCCTGTCGCCGGTGTATATAATGAACTTGCCGATCTTGCCGGTTGCCACTGCGCCAGATGCTCAACCGCGACATCGCCGGCAGCATGGCGCGAGGTTGCCAACGCCAGGTGCTTCAGGGAGGTTGGGCGACTCGACGAGGATGAAACTTGGTGTCCCTTGCGCATGAACATAGAGAGGAAAGGAGGGATTAGAAAGAGGGAAAGGTGGCACACCACATGCTCCAGAAAGCCAAGGTCGAAGCTCGATTAGTCTGGTAGAAGTGAGCGGCGATGGCGTGGATGCGCTTCAGGTTGGCGGTGCGGGCGTCGAATCGTTGCAGCAGCCCTATAGTGAGGAAGAGAGAGGGAGTGGGAGCCAAGGTTAGTGATTTCAGCGAAATTTCGGTATTTTCACTCGTTTCGTTACACAGCGAAAAAACTTCATGCTGGTCAAAAAATTCGCCGCCGTTTGAATTTTTTTTTGTCGCACACAGCGGCCAGCCCAAGGACTTCCACCGCGTAGCCGGCCCACACGGCCCAGACCCAGCAGCGCCCCCCACAAAATCCTTTCCATCGAACGGAAAACCCTAATCCCCAATTCATTTCCTCCCTGTGGCGATAGCACCCCAAGGCGCACCCCCATAGCAGGCAGTTCCGGGAGCCAGTGGCGGATCCAATAATTTCAAGATGGGTATTCGAAGTTGCAAAAAAATTATAAAGCTCACTACAAATAAGCAGGCAAGCTATCGATTAATTCACTATAAGGAATTGCAATAACATAATACCAATAAAGGAAGTAAACTACTGCTTGCGATTGAGTACAATGGCAGCAAGTAAACTACTGCTATTGAACAATTGGCTACAAGAACAATGGCAGCAAATTGGCTGCAATAACATATAGACCGATTAATTCTTTTAGCCAATGGCAGCAAAGAGCCAAGCTATCGATTAATTCAAGAAATGTACAATAGTAGCAAGTAAACTGATATGATTAAAGCTACAATAAATACAAAAATGGCAGGTACATTTGATGTGACGGGGGCCTGAATCTGATCAAACTCAAGTGGGAAAGTTCTGGCTCGCCAGGCACGCCAGGGGCTACATTTGCCGTTCCATCGCTTTACTGATCCGGAAGAAATGCATCCTGTTAATGAAGGAGAGTTTTCTCCTTTTTTATAAAAAATAAGCGTAAGGAACGGGAGAGGTAGATACCTTGATGTTGTGCATAGGCGCAAGGGAGAGGGCCGTCTGGCCGGGTGACAGTTATTATGGGACAGGGGACGATGCATGTATCGCATGCCCCGGTTGGTCCTCTGGTGTCTTAGTCCGCTTCTTAACTCTCTTTTTGTTGTCACGCCAAAGACCGACGGTGTCATAGTCTGCTTTTTAATTATTATTATTTTTTGTTCTCACGCCAAAGACCGACGGTGTCCTCCTTAATTTTCAGACTGGAAATCAGCGTAGTCTTCACTAGACTAAAAAAGATACAGTACTTAACTCTCTTGCTACTATGCTAGGGAGTCAGATATAGTGTCTTAGTCCGCTTCTTAACTTTCTTTTTGTTGTCACGCCAAAGACCGACGGTGTCTTAGTCTGACCGACGGTGTCTTAGTCTGCTTTTTAATTTTTTTTCTTTTTGTTCTCACACCAAAGACCGACGGTGTCTTAGTCTGCTCCTTGATTTTCAGACTGGAAAGCAGCGTAGTCTTCACTAGACTACAAAAGATACAGTACTTAACTCTCTCGCTACTAGCATGCTAGGGAGTGCACGATCACTCGATAGACGATTCCCGGCAGCTTCCCTCCCCGTGCTCCCGATGGCCGCTCGCCGGAAACCCCGCCGCTACCGCACCACGAGGGTAATGCGGAGGGAGGCGGTGCTTCGGCGACAGGAGATCGCCGGGAAATACTTCTACTAGAAGTTCTTGGTCCATATACTTTCTACCGTAATCCTTGATCCTTTTGTGTAAATATTTTACCCTTATGTCCATTTTACCTTAACTATCACGAAAATCTAATATACACCCTTAATTATAAAACCGGCTAAGTAGCACTGTCATCTACAAATACCGATGCAAATCACACCTCAACGGTGGTTTGCAGGCGGTTTTGCCCTGTTGGCCAATGACATCATTTAATTGTCATGGTAGCAAAGAAAAACATCTTGACGTCAGCTATTTGTGCCACATCACGTGTCCCAGCCAGAGCTCAGCTTGCCGGTGCCGTGCGCTGCAACGTGCGGGGTGACAAAAAAAAGCTCGATAGTGGAGCTTGTTAACTTAATTTAAAATTATTTTAATTATACTTGTTAATTGGTTAAATATTGAAATAGGTTGGTTTCAAATGAATTTAAATTTTGCTCTAACTTGGCTCGGCCCAGCTGGTTAGCTCGTTTCTAAAAAATACTCTCAAATTATATGTAAAATGATATTAAATTAAACTACGTTAATTTTATAAAAAGCTCGATAAGACGAGAATTAGCTCGATATTCACCCTCGCGTGCCTGATCTGCTCGTGGCTGATGCTCATCGCTACGCTGCCTGTGGGAAGTGGAAACCTTATCACTGGGTGCCTATCGCCGGTGTATACAAGGAGCTCACCGATCTTACCAATTGCCACTGCGCCAGATGCTCAACCACGACATCGTCGGTGTGATACCACACGCCATTATCCCGAGGATAATTATGCGAAATATACGGATTATTATTTATCTGATCAGTAGAACACTACTCTGGCACATAACAAGCCTTTACCAGAGTATTGTAGTAGAACAACAAAATAGATACTGACTCATTTATTACAGCATTTGCCACAGGGCTAAAGTCTGGTTTTACAAAAGTAGATAAGCAAAAAAATACAGAATGATACCCTAGGGCCCTCCCGCCCACTCCATTGGGCTGCCTACTTGTCCCAGCCAAAGTATACGGGGCCCACCTCGCCTGGTTCCTCATTGTCACCATCCTCCTCTCCCTCGAGTTCTGCAGAGCTTGTTGCCCCTTCATCTGGCTCGAAGTACTCTTCGATCAGAGTGGGTCTAACAAAGGAAATTAATAATAAGGGTGAGTACTACGGTACTCAGCAAGCATAATATTAGCAAATGCACTGGTATGCCTCTCATGTCCTTATGTCCACATTCTACTCCTTCTTACTTAGAAAATAGGCTTAAGAAATTAACTGCCATCTTTTAATTATGAAAATTCTACTCTTCACTCGGTGAGGAAAGATCCCTAGTGATCACCGTAGTCCACAATCTAGGGGACTGGCATGAATTTATGATTTCATTTAGCACTACGCAGGCTTGTGCCACTATACCTATGACTACTCTGAACCATCTGAACTAGGCTTTCCACACTGCCTTTGGTATGGAGTCAGGCCCAAAGTACAAAATTTTTCTCCAGTTACGTTGCTCCATTCACCAGCCTATCTATTATCCATCGGTGTACCGGGTCGCTCACCCGGGCTCCACCAATTTCCAATAGTGTTTGGTTGGCACCAGCTCCCGACCCAACATTCTGCCTAACACATATAGCGTCTAGGACTTAGTCACTTCCAGACTTACGATACTGATTCTGAGCTTCATCCATCTCTTTACTCACACATATTTACTTACCTTATGTGGAGAGATGGATAACGTAACGAGGTACAATTTTCTGCCCGTCTGAGACGGAGGAATGGTTGGCACGTTATTTACGGTTCTCGATCCGAGTGAAAGTCAATTTGATCCTTATATAATATCCCTATATAAAGGGGTCTGCCTACCCTCTCTTCTTCCTTCTGAAGATCCCCTTTACCCACCATATACGTATACTTGTAGCCCTGCTGCTCCTTTCAGCAGTACTACTACTACTAGCCTCTTTTCTCATCTTTCTTTTTCTTTCTTTTTCTGCTCTATTCTTTTCTCATCAATTTCTTACTTAACACCTCTATCAATTTAGTCTTTTTCGAAAACCGTTTTCCATGCGCATAGATATACATATAGCAATTGTACAGAAAATACTGCGTACATTTGACATAACTAGGTGCATGATCAAGATAGGGCTTGCCTGAGTAGTAGTGTATGCTGGAACTGTCAGTAACCGGCTCCGCTCCCTCAACTTGGGCCTGCTCGGACTCTGCATTGTCGGCACATGTCTCGATAAGAAATTATGTATTTGCGGCTAATAGTTTTAGTAAACTCCCCCCTTAACCTATTCTAGCTCGAAGACTCTACTTATCTATGACCTACTCGATTAGTCTTGATAAATCCTATTTTTGAAGAAAATAAACCAGGATTGAAAAGAAAGAAATACTATTAATTGAAAAAAAGGCCTTTCTGGACCAAAACTCCACTCGGCCCACGACCTGCTGACCATGGCCCGCGCCGACGCCTTGTCTTGGCCGACTATTCCTCTTTCTCCCCTCGACCGCTTTAACCCACCGATGGCTCTCCTCTCCGTTTGGCCGCCTCCACATCCGAGGACTCCTCTCCTTCGGCCACTTTTACTCCTGAGGACTCCCCCTCTTCTTTCCCCACTCTCGGCCATGGTTCGCTCCTCCTCCTCCTCTTCTGCCAACCTTCCATCCTGGCTACGACTGCTCCTTTTCTTCCCCGTACTCCCTCTTAGCAGTGGCTCCTCCTCTTTCGGCCCAGATCCAAACGGATCTGGCCTTGACCTGCATTGACCTCGGTGGATCTATGGCTACCGGTTCTCCCCATGGCTAGATCTGGTGCTGGCTTCGCTAGATCTGGAGGGGCTGCTCTCTTCAAAATTTTCAAAAAATAATTTAAAAATCATTCTGGGCCTAGCCAAGTCCACCCCAGCCTCTCCCCGACCCAACTGCCCCCTTGGGCCTGGCACCCCGCTGCCGCGCTTGGTGCACACGCCATCCGCGCCGCGCGTACCCTGCACAGGCTCCGCCTGGTTGGCCTGGCTCCGCCGCGGCCGCATCCGGTATCCCCCACCGCTCCTCATGTGCGTCCGTAGTGCTTGCCACCTCCACCTGAGCTATGCCCCCCTAGGGCCGCCCCACTTCGACCTCTCCGTCTCTCTCTCCCCTCCGCACGCCACCACGGCGACTCCCCTATAAAAAAAAGATCATGCATAACATACCTAAACTTAAAAGATGGTGCATAACATACCTAAACTCAAAAGATAAGAATGGTCCTAAACCATAGAAACAACTCTTATTAAAGTATATGCCAAGTCAAATAGGAGTTTTTTTAATATCTATACTAATGTAAAAAAAGGAGAGTTATATTCTCTGCTAGATATTACCACTGAAACTAGTTGACAAGCGGAAACAACCACGGATTCGATCAGCTAGCTAACTTTGCCATGCAGATATACTGGGGTCCGTGCTACTTGGAATCGTACGCATGGCATGCTAGCTCCAATTCCAAGTCCTCACCGGAAATTAACAAGTCCACGTATAGTGCAATCAATCGTTACCAAGTCCACGACGACGGCGAGCGATGTGGTCGTGAGAGTGTGACACTGCACAAGATTGAAAGGGATTATAATTTACTAGTTGTCAACCTTGCATTCACACGGACTATCACATTTATTCTATAATGGTAATGTTAATAATTGGTTGCACATTTGTATATATTTTGAAGTTTTCTACGGAGATCAATGAAACATGGTGGGTAAGGGCTGGGATCACTCGACACAGTGTTTTGACATTTTAGAGTTTTTTTTCGAAATGTTCACATGCTAAAAACCAAAATTGATTGCAATTTTCAATCCCAATATGTTGTACATATTTCGAAGTCTAAATTCTTTAGATTTAAATTTTGCATTTATAATTATATGGATAGGAAAGTATCTTTAGTTTGAAATATATATATATTTCAAACTAAAGATACTTTCCTATATATATATATATATATATATATATATATATATATATATATATATATATATATATATATATATATATATATGAAAAATATCTTTTACTCTCGGGTGTAATTATACTCTATATCAAATCTCACAATGTAATGTGTATATCGCGTAACGGAGAGCATGTACATGTATTATACGAGTATTTAAGACCGTTTAGGTGGTATGAATAATTTTCCAGAGGTGGTATGTATATTTTTTTAACATACTCCTTTTTATATATGTATATAAAAGTATTTACAAAATACGTTAAAAACTATGGACTCTCTTACAATTTTTTCATGTGGTTCACATTGGAGTATTTTATAATTAGTATACGTGTATATCCAAGGTGATAAAGGAGTATTACAAGTTTGTTTAGGTGGTATATTAGATGTGGGTGTATTTACACCCGGGAATAAAAGATATTTTTCTTACACCCGGATGTAATTACACCCACCTCTAATATATCACCTAAACAAATTTGAAATACTCCATTATCATTTTGGATATACTTATGTACTAATTATAAGATACTCTAATGTGAACCACATGAAAACATTGCAAGGGAGTATATAGTTTTTAGCGTATTTTGTAAATACCTTTATATATGCACATAAAAAAGAATATGTCAAAAATATATATATACCACTTATAAAAAATTATTCATACCACCTAAATGGTCTTTAATACTCGTATATTACATGTACATACCATCTGTTACATGAGATATTCCCTACATTGTGAGATATGATATAGGGTGTAATTACATCCAGATGTAGAAAAGATAGGCTTCCTCTCTCTCTATATATATATAGTAACCACGACTTACATATTTTTTATTCAGAATTTGATAATTTTATATCTGCATGGCAAATTTTGCGAGGGCAACAGTAGTCTTTCTTACTAATTCACTGCTGCTACTAATTCATTTCCTTGGGTGGAAATGACATTCTAATTTTTATTATTTTAGAGTTTTTTATTCGAAGTGTTTACATGTTAAAAACAAAATTACTGGTATAGACACGGGCGGAGGGATCCTTGCTGACAATAATCGGATGCTCCCGATGACGATGATGAGTGAAAGTAACAAAATGTTTTAACGATACGGTACCGAAATGAAATTTGAATTCGATCGTCTAGTCGTACAGTACATCAGTACGTTTAGGGGGCGCTTGTTTTAGCGATAGCTTCTGGCTTTTGGCTAAAATTTCATTGTAACTGTCTTTTTTTTACTGTTGCTGATTTGGCTTTTTGGGCATAATTAATTTTAAAAAAATGTAAAAATAGAAAAAACATGTTAACCCATTAGGGACAATACAAACAAACACGGAAAAAAAGAAAATACAAAAAAGCCTAAAATATCTAAAGAAATTCAGAAAAAGATGAAATACTGAATAGTGAAAAAAAAAAGCAGAAGCTGAAAAAAAGCCGAAACGAGCGAGGCTTAATTGGTCAGTACAGTACATACAGCATAGTGGTACGATATACGAATGATGTGGCCGTGACGTCATATATACGCAAGTGATATGAAAAGGACCCGGTGATTTTTATCACCATTATTAGAGGTGCTCACCATACAGAGTCGGATGTTTGATAAGATAAAAGTGAGATGTTATAATTATAATGATTACGAATAATTTGCTTTAGAATGCCACAAGCTGAAGAAGGGAAAAGCGTCTCTTGCCGAAGTGCTCAGCAATGATGAATCAACAGTGCTCTAAATGATGAGATGAGTCCAGAGTGTTGAGAAGATGCGTCGTAACTCAAGCAAACTCAAATAAATTAGAGAGTCAAGATTAAGGGGGAGATTATTACAAATAATCTTGACTCTGAGTCTAAGACGAAGTTGAGTCCGTCTCCGTGTGCAACTGAAGTAGAAGTCGAGTTCTACTTAGAGTCCGAATCGGTGTGCTAGTTAGGCTATATATTGAGATATTTGTAATCAGTTTAATAGGGGAGCAAGTAAGAGAATAGAGAAATTCAGAAATTCCTCCGTGTTCTCTCAATTTATTTGTGATGTGTGCGTTTTTCTATTGGGGCAAAGAGTAATATTTTGTGGTGGTTACTTCATAGTTTGCCTTTTGTTTTCTGTTGGTCAATTCCTCCAGTTTCATTGCTTTCTTTTCCATCAATGTCTGCTGATAGATGATCTCTATGTATATCTCCTGTTAATTAGTGCCTAGTTTGTTCTGAAGAGTAGTATTGCTTTCTCTGTTCTGCGCGCGAAGTGAGTCGCTCTTTCTCCCGAATAAGTGCACACGTGCATTCTTGAAATGGATGAAGCTCGGGCATGATCGATCTATTTCCAGTATTTCTTATTGGCTATCGGTCGATCTAATGGCCGATCGAACAAACGGGAGGTACCACGTGCAGAGGCCACGGTACCTGGGAAAAGGGTTTATGCATTCTGGGAGCCCACTTATGGCACAAATTCTACAGGACGGAGAGTAACCGTGAAGTTATTTATAACTTAGGTACAATTTTAGAGGCAAGCTGAAAAACGTCTCTTAAAATATCTTTACATAGGGTTTTCTTGTAGTGATCTTGATTGAAAATTTAAATCAAGTAAGTAAAGTTCGCCTCCGTATGTTACTCAAGTTAAAATTATGACTAACTTAAAGTCCAGTACATATATTGATAAGAGAGTATTGGTCTATATAATAAAGAGGTTTATAGCCAATTTTGTAAAAAAGAATCAAGCAAGAGAATATAGAAATTCAAAAAATTTGGCTATGCAGTTGCTATCGGAGCAATTTTTTTTGTATTCTCTTTATTTATTTATGATGTCAGTTTTTTTCCTGTGATAAAGTTAATAATTGGTATAGCTATAGACGAGATCTGATGGGAAAGAAAAAAATCGTCGGTCTCGGGTGGGACACACGACAGAAGGCGATCGCGCGGAACCAGATCGGAAGCAGACGTAGAAAAACGCAACGTGTTTTTCCTTCTCTTCCTCGATCGGTCCGCACGAGGCAACTGCGTCAATTCGAACCACAGCCAAGTCGCCGTTCCGAGCAAAGTGTCGCACGGCGTCGCAGTGAGTCAAGACAGTCTGCTGGATTACTCATGTACTGGTATAGACACAATGGAGGGATCCTTGCTGACATGAAACGGATGCTCCCGATGACGATGATAAAAATTCCACCTCAGCATTTCCTGGACGCGGATTCACACGCGCGCTTGTTTACCATGGAGCGGCTACTGACTCCGAACGTACTCGCATCGTAAGTCACAGAGATAGCGATGCTTTGGACCTGGCACGGCTCTTAAAACGCAGTTTTAATCATTCCGAAAAGTAGTAATCCAGTTATAACATCTCTCGTCAAATAAACACTATATAAACGTCCAATTGACCGTGATTCTAATAGATCGTTGGTGTATAGTGAAAAAAACACTGAACAACTAAGAAACACTAATATGTAAAAGAAGAAATTATTAGAATAATCCTATATTAATCATGGGACGGCAGAGATAAGGAAGATGCCGACGGTGAAGATGGTGCATGAATCTCTACGAAAATTGAAAGATCAGAAATTCGACTGCTTTTGTCCTAAAAATATTCGAATATGGTATAACATTTCTGATTAATTATAGAAGAATAAAAGATCTAACTTAAAAATAGAAAATTTCATCTCATAAACTATCTTTTGGGATAAAAATACCCTTACCATCCAACACATGTTGAACTCGATTACAGGGCTAGCTTTGTTTGACAGTGGTTGTTAGTGTTGGGAAATTTTACAGCGAGATGTTGTCTGTATATATATATATATATATGCACACGGGCAGTAATTTCACATTTAGTACATGAGTCCTACTACTCCCTTCGTTCTTTTTTTTACTTAATGTTTTTAACTATTTATGATTTCTAAGATATAATTTTGATTGCTATTTTTTTATAATTTTACATTAAGATATACTAATAAAATTATAATATTATAAAAATATTTTTAACGACAAATCTAATAATGTAACTTTTGTATAACCAATCCTAGATAGTTTTGAGTTTATTAACAGTCAAATTTAAGATTTGACAGTACGGATTCTACAAAGTCACTAAAAAGGAATGGAGGAAGTGCTGTGCTCATTTTGGTTTATATAAGCCGGCTTATGCTTCTGGTTTCTAACTTTTTAACTTCGTTTTTTTCTAGTTTTTTTGGCTATTTTTACCTTTTTTTCGTATTCCTTTATATTGTTTGTGATGGGCTAACCTTTTTTATTTTTTTAAATTTAATTATGATAAAAAAACCACTAGTAATTACAGTACAATATAATTCAGCTACAATAAAAAAAATCATACACCACAAAAAACCCAACTGAGCGCATATATGTATGCACTGGCGCCAAATTACACATACGACCGTTTTGTAATTTGTATCTACTACGCCAGTGGCAGGATAGCCATCAAAATCACTAAGATGATTCAAAAATAGGAGTACGGACATGCACGATTTTTTGTCCTTAACGACAAGAAGTCACGTTCGACCTTGGAACAGTTACTTTCATGGGAAACAAGCGCTCCAAGTGGCTTAGCGTTTCTGTCTGAAATTGCACTATAGCGGTTGTTAGTTTTTTTTTAAAATAAAAAATTAAGAAAAAAATAAAAAACTTGTTATATCGTTATAGACAATGCAAAGGAATAAAGGAGAAAAAGATAAAAAAAGCAAAAAAACTAAATAAGTTAAAATTAGAAACTGATGCGTTCTAAATAGTTTATGACTTAAATAAGCTAAAGTTTAAAAAATTAAAAGCCAAAACCGTTTAGAATGGACCCTAGTAACTTAATTTGTCCCACGCATTCAAGATAGTTTGACAATGATCTCATCTGATTGTTTTTTCTACTAAGGATTCAGATTTTAGGGCAATCTAGGTCAAACAACCTAAGATATTATATATTACCTTTAAGAATAATAAAAGACCATGGATGATTAAGTTTCGTGACATGTAAGAACCACCTTTTGGTAGTGGGTAGTGAAGTTATGGATATACAGCTCCATCCATAGGTAGTTTATATTCTCGTAGTTATCTTTACACACACGAGTGCACTTTAGTAGGAACTTTGTAAGATCACATATTTATCTCTAGCCTACATCTTTCTAAGCATGTGTCACTACTACAAAAAATGCTATATTGGATGACTCATCTCAGATGGTTTGGCAGAATCATTTGTGTTGTGATTACCACAGACGGTTTTACAAATGTAACCGTCTATGGTACTAGCGATGATTAGAATCGTCTATGATACATAATTATCACAAACAATTTTTGTTAAGAACCGTCTATGAGCCTGTTCTTTGCGGCTTCTAAAAGCCGCTTTTGACTTTTGCTACAGTAACTAACTTTTAAACGGAGTATTTTTTTTAAGATGGAGTCTACAAGTTAATTGTAGTACACGTTAAAAAATTAATATCTGTATCATCAAAAATCACAAGCGAGTATCTCTCTTTCCGCAATCTCTGTCACAAACAGCCAAAAAGCCATCAGCTGCAGCCAAAAGCCATCAGCCGCAGCCAAAAAGAACAGGCCCTATGAATTATCATAGATGGTTCGGTTAAAAAGCCGTCTGTGATGTCAACAATTATCACAGATGGTAATAATCGTCTGTGATAATTCACAGACGGTTATTACCAAGAACCGTATGTAATACTTGCATATCACAAACGATTTTTAATCCGAACCGTCTATGATAATGTCCTGCCACATCATCGATCCGCGACAGCTCCCCCAGGATCCCGATCCCACCTGTCCATTCTCTCCGCATTGAATGATAGGCACCGGGTCTCATGTCCCACCTCTCACCCCTTATTAATCCGCTACCCTTTCCCCCATTTTCACTCTAAGAACCAACACAACAAGTATATACCTGATCCTCCACCATGGTCGCAGAGTCCCCAATGAGCGTGTTCTCATCATCTCCTCCCTAGTACAAATTCATCCATCCCAAGTAGCTATCTTTCTTTAATTTTCCTATCCCAATAATTGTGAATCTAATTCAGAGTTTTGATTGAGGCAACCTTTCTAGTGCTGGTAGGAGAATGGCATGAAGCTGGAGCTCAGGCTGGCATTGCAGGGCGTCGAACAGGCGCGCTCCACTGGCAAATTGCTTTGGAAGGTATCAAAATCGAATTGTTGTGTGTGTTTTCGTTGTTGTGTCAGTGCTGTGGCTTTTTGGTTGGGGTGTGCAGTAGTGACTTGGGAAAGTGATTTTGTGTGTGCAAGAGCTAAAGGAAAGAAGCCCCCCGTGGCAGAGAAATTCCCTCATGGAACTTTGACCGCGACAACTAAAAATATTATCAAAAATAGAATTGTCTGTGATGGCCACTTATTACAAATTGTTTTTGGTAGAAGCCATCTGTGATAGTAGGTTTTCATAGATGATTTTTTATATAAACTGTCTGTGATAGTAAGTTTTCACAAATGGTTCTTTATATAAACTGTCTGTATTGTGACTAATCACAGACGATTTACAAACGATTATCACAGACGTATAAATTCATATGGTTTAAAAATCATATGTGATGATGGTTTAGAATCATTTGTGATGACCCTTTTTGTAGTAGTATGATAAGGGGCGTACTCATGCATGTGTGTGCATGCGTTGTGATGTTTGTGCATGTTTTTGTTGTAATCAAAGAAAAAATTTCCTAATAGACATATACGGTCATGTTCTTTTCAGTTTCTAAAAGCTGCTTTTTTGTTTTTCTATAGTAACTAGTTTTTAAATAGAGTGTCTTTCTAAAACGGGCTCTACAAATTAATTATAATATACACTGTGCGACTTTATATATATAGCTAAAACTGCACATGAGTTTCTGTTACTCCGTATTCTCTCTCACGAATAGTCCAAAAACTAAAAGCCGCAACCAAAAGCCATAAATCAGAGCTAAAAAACCAAGCCCAGAGAAAATCCTGACGTACGGGCGCCTATAAATACTCATGCTGGGAGCAGCTGGGTCTTACACGCTCTCTGATTGGCAAAGTTAACTAGCTCTTAGTTTCTTTATTTACCAACATGATGAAATACGTCCTAGCGCTAGCCATGCCACAGTTAGTGCTGTGGTTTCTTCTCACTCCCGCCCTAGTACTTTCCCAGCCTGTGCCGACGGTCTCCGACATGGCGCCCTCACCGATGCCGGCTCCACCTCCGGGCTGCCCTACAGTGTGCGGCGGCGTAGACATTCCCTACCCATTCAGCTTCGGCGAAGACTGTGCCAGGCCAGGTTTGGATGACTTCACCCTCACTTGCAACAATAGCATTAAACCTCCGAGACCATACTTAGGCAACATGGAGATCATCGACATCTCGTTGGAGGCTGGCAAGATGCGCGTCGTCACTCCCGTGAAGTACATGTGCTACAACTCGTCCAGAACCGTCGATGCCCATGTAATCGCCGATTTGGGATTCGACCTCACCGGCTCGCCATTCCTGATCTCGCCGAATGGGAACGAGTTCACGGCCATCGGGTGCAACACCATGTTGGTGATCCTCGAGGACAATGATGACTTGACCTACTTTACCGGCTGCATCACGACGTGCGTGAGCTTGGATGGCGCCGCCCATGACGGTGACCCGTGCACGGGGCAAGGTTGCTGCCAGATTTCGTCCATCCCGAGGAACCTTAGCACGATAAAGGTCGACTTGGATAGCGTCGCTGTTTACTCTTCGTTTCCGTTCAGCCAATGCGGCTACGCCTTCGTGGCTGAGAAAGGCTGGTACGTACGTACAACTGAAGCGCGCGCCGTTATGCTAGTGTCTCAAGTTGCAAGTGCTATATCTACATACATACACTATCATAAAGAGGGAGTTCGATCCGTCGTGCTTCCTTTTTCACTCCCATCTGAAATGTGTGTGTGTGTATAATAGTATTATTATATATAGATGTTTTTATTGTGATTAAATAAATAGATGAAATCCCGTCAAAAAATAAGTAGATGAATTTTGTATCTAATTTGATCATTGATAATCTTGTGCTTTGTGTGTGTGTTTGCACCATGACAAATAAAGAAGATATCAAGTTTTTTTTTCTACGGGAAAGAGGAACACTTAACTTATTTATAATTTAGGTACAATTTTAGCCGGAAAGATCTGAACGGTACAGGTGAGATGGCCTACGACAGACGGGTTGGTGAGAGAAGTCTTCCTCCGCTGGTGCTCGACTGGGCCATCATGGGCAACGGGACGTGCCCGCCCCCGCCAGCAAAACCAGTAGCCCCCGCCTGTGTCAGCGCCCACAGCTATTGCGTCAACGCCACAGGAAGGCAGGGATACCTTTGCAAATGCTCCAAGGGATACTCCGGCAATCCCTATGTGATCACCGGCGGATGCACAGGTGAGTTAATTTGTCCGCGAGCATTCTTACCTACCTCTGAAGCTATTACATCCGCTACGTTCCAAACAGCTGTTGTTTTGTAATACGAGTTGTTGAACTGACTTTCCTTCAAATATTTACCATCAATATATGTACAGATATTAACGAGTGCGAGCAATCTCCTTGTCAAAATGGTAGCACATGCCATAATACAGACGGCGATTACAAGTGCAAATGCCAATTTTGGCAAAAAGCGGATGGTAAGGGATGCCGGCCCATATTTCCCGCGCCTGCAGTTGCAACAGTAGGTGAGCATATATTTAATTAGTACACTAATATTTGCTTCTCCGTAGTCATAGTTAAGGTTGTCAAGGGCCTGTTCTTTTTTACTGCGGCTGATGGCTTTTGGCTGCGGTTGATGGCTTTTAGCTGTTTGCGACAGAGATTGCGAAAAGAGAGATTATCGTTTATGATTTTTGATGGTACAGATATTAATCTTTTAACGTGTACTACAATTAACTTGTAGACTCTGTCTTAAAAAAATACTCCAATTGAAAGTCAGGTACTATAACAGAAGTCAAAAGCGACTTTTAAAAGCCAAAAGCAAACAGGACCGACCCTACTCTAGTTAGAGTCTTAATTTGGTAGAATTTTAATATTTTTATGATTCTACCAAAAATTTGTAGAATCATGATAAAAACTTCCATTCAATCCTACCCAACTCTAGCGATTTATTATAAATAATTACTTATATATATGTCCTTTTAATTATAAAATTTTACTTTTTTATCTCTCCATTCCCGTTATAATTTGCATAGATAACAAATGAACTTTCCTTTGCACTACATTTTTGCAAATAAAAGTTTTAAAAGTATCATTAAAAAATAAAGTAGTGTTGAAATACGCGGTAGGTTTAGAAAAAGTTTCTTTGGTATACTCAGATAAGATCTTATGCTCTACATCGATTCTACATTTCGCGACGCTGCTAATAAAGAACCTCGATCCGATGCAGCGATCACGATTCTGCCGTTCAACCTTGCTATCCTTTGTTAGTTGAATTAACGTAATCAAGATGATGTGCATCCATGCATGCACGTTGGTATGGAAATGCAACGAATGACACCACGAATTAATATCGATCTATGCTATCTGTGTTTGCAGCAACACCCTGCGCCATTGTTGTTTTGGTAGCCCTACTATGCTCCGTTTACAGGGAGCATAAGACACGACATGCTCCGTTTACACCCTGCGCCATTGTTGTTTTGGTAGCCCTACTATGCTCCGTTTTCGGGGCAAATTTTTTATGTTATTTATTTGAAACGTATAAGTTTTTCCTCTGGGCCGACGCGATCCGATGGAAAGAAAAATTCGTCGACGCGACGTGCCTCGTCTCGGTCTCGGGCGACGCGCATGGCGGGACACACGACAGAAACCGATCGCGCGCAACCAGATGGGAAGCAGCCGACAGGCAGCGTCCAGTGCTTCCCTCCTCCTCAAGGCACAGCCAAGTCGCCGTTCCGACCACAGTGTCGCACGGCATCGCAGCCAGTCAAGACAGAGCTTCGAGCGAACAGAAAACCGAATTCACTAGGTGTCGCCGTTCCTTAGTAGAACAGTAATTTGTATCTACTACGCGAGTGGCGGGGTAGCCATCAAATTCACAAAGTGATTCAAAAATAAGAGTACGACATGCAAGATTTTTTTCTTTAACGACAGGAAGAAGTTCATATATACCCAAGTGATATCAAAAGGACCCAGCAATTATTATCACCATTATTAATTGCATTGACTGGTAGTCTTTGTTATGCATGTCTTACTTTCAATAGCGTCGAAACAGTCCCATAGTGGTAATGCTAGGAAATCTCACAATCTAATACTCAGCAACTACTCACACCGTAAGTCTTTGTAGAGAATTGTGATTAAAACTTCCATTCAATCCTACCTGATTCTAGCGATTTATTATAAATAATTACTTGTATATGTCCTTTTAATTATAAAATTTTACTTTTTTATTTCTCCACTCCCATTATAATTTGCATAAATAACAAATGAACTTTCCTTTGCACTACATTTTTCCAAATAAAAGTTTTAAAAGTATTATGTTAAAAAAATAAAGTAGTGTTGAAATACGCGGTCCGTTTAGAAAAAAGTTTCTTTCGTATAATCAGATGTGATCTTATACTCTACATCGATTCTACATTTGGCGACCTGCTAATAAAGAACCTCGATCCGATGCAGAGATCGCGATTCTGCCGATCGACCTTGCTATCCTTTGTTAGTTGAATTAACGTAATCAAGATGATGTGCATCCATGCATGCACGTTGGCATGGAATGCAACGAATGACGCAACGAATTAATATCGATCTATGCTATTTGTGTTTGCAGCAACACCCTGCGCCATTGTTGTTTTGGTAGCCCTACTATGGTCCGTTTACCGGGAGCATAAGACACGACAGCGGAGAAGATTTTTCGACAGAAATGGTGGCCAAATTCTGAAGAGCATGAACATCAACCTCATCCCAAAAGCGCAGCTGGACAAGATTACGAAGAACTACAGCACCAGCATTGGAAGTGGCAACTTCGACGAGGTCTTCTCGGGAACCAACGACGACAACGAACGAGTTGCAGTTAAAAAACTTAAACGCTCCATCAAGGTCGACGAGGAGGCACGCGGCAAAGAATATTTCGTGGACGAGATCCGCATCCAATCTCAGATGAGCCACCCGAATCTGGTCCGTCTCCTGGGGTGTTGCCTGGATACGGAAATCCCCGTGCTGGTCTTCGAGTTCGTCCCTAACGGAAGCCTCTACGATGCGCTTCATGCTCATGAAGCCGCGAGGCGTGCTACTCTATCGCTGCCGGCGCGCCTGGATATCGCCATTGGCTCTGTAGAAGCTCTCGCATACATGCATTCCGAGCATACTGGCTGCAAGATCCTCCATGGGGACGTCAAATCCGGCAATATTCTCCTTGATGACAAGTTACAACCAAAGGTCTCAGACTTTGGGCTGTCCAAGCTCCTATCATCGACGGACAAGAAGTATGCCGGGTTCGTGGCAGGGGACAGAGGTTACATGGATCCTGTGTACATGCAGACGGGCCTTCTCACGGAGAAGAGCGATGTCTACAGCTTCGGAATTGTGATATCAAGAGGACCCGGTCCATTATTAATTGCATTGACTAGTAGTCTTTGTTATGCATGTCTTAATTTCAATAGCGTTGAAACAGTCCCATAGTGGTAATGCTAGGAAATCTCACAATCTAGATACCGTACATACTCTGCTAAATCTCACAATCTAGATACCGTACATACTCTGCTAAATCTCACAATCTAGATACCGTACATACTTAGCTTACCGGATTCACACGCTTTGTTTTCCTATCTCCGTTCATTTTGGTTTAAAGTCAGTTTCTATTTTTTTTCTCTATTCAGTAATTTTGTCTTTTTCTGGTTTTTTAGATTTTTTGGGCTTTTTTATCTTTTCTTTTTTTCTCGTATTCCTTTGCATGTCTGTGATGGGCTAACATATTTTTTCTATTTTTATTTTTTTAATTTAGTTATGTCAAATAAGTCAACTCAGCTACAGTAAAAAATAAGCCAGCTACAGTAAAAAAACTTATAAACCATCGCTATTCTGAACGCTCTAGATACAGCAACGATTTGGATGTCCCACAGTGGTAATGCTAGGAAATCTCACAAACTAGATACCGTACATACTCAGCTAAATCTCACAATCTAGATACAGTACATACTTAGCTTACCGGCTTATGCACGTTGTATTTCTTGGACGCGGATTCACACGCTTTGTTTTCCTATCTCCGTTCATTTTGGTTTAAAGTCAGTTTATATTTTTTTTTTCACTATTCAGTAATTTTATCTTTTCCTGGTTTTTTTAGATTTTTTAGGCTTTTTTATCTTTTTTTTCTCGTATTCCTTTGCATTGTCTGTGATGGGCTAACATGTTTTTTCTATTTTTATTTTTTTAATTTAGTTATGTCAAATAAGCCAACTCAGCTACAGTAAAAAAATAAGCCAGCTACAGTAAAAAAACTCATAAGCCATCGCTATTCTGAACGCTCTAGATACAACGACGATTTGGATGTCCCATAGTGGTAATGCTAGGAAATCTCACAAACTAGATACCGTACATACTCAGCTATATCTCACAATCTAGATACCGTACATACTCAGCTTACCGGCTTATGCACGTCGTATTTCTTGGATGCGGATTCACACGCTTTGTTTTCCTATCTCCGTTCATTTTGGTTTAAAGCCAGCTTCTATTTTTTTTACTATTCAGTAATTTTGTTTTTTTCTGGTTTTTTTAGATTTTTTTGAGCTTTTTTATCTTTTCTTTTTTTTCTCGTATTCCTTTGCATTGTCTATGATGGTCTAACATGTTTTTTCTATTTTTATTTTTTTAATTTAGTTATATCAAATAAATCAACTCAGGTACAGTAAAAAATAAGCTAACTATAGTAAAAAAAACTCAAAAGTTATCGCGGTGAGCAGCCTAGGACGACGTGGGGCCAGTGGGCAAGGCGGCATGGGGTTGGCGGTGGCGCACAGGCCAAGGCGACGCCAGCGGCCTGCAGCGGATGACGTGGCTGTGCGGCCATGGCGCAGTGACCACGCAGCCAAGTTGGTTGCATTGACTAGTAGTCTCTGTTATGCATGTCTTGATTTCAACAGCGTCCAAACATTTCCATAGGGCTACTGCTAGGAAATCTCGCATCATTCCACCTCAGCATTTCTGGGACGCACGCTTGTTTACCATGGAGCAACCACTGGTTTCGTATATTCTCGCACCGTAAGTCACGGAGGTAGCGACGCTTTGGACCTGGCACGGTTCTTAAAACACAGTTTGTGCGCGTTTTTGTAGTCAAAGAAAGAAAGTTTTTGTGCACACCGGGCGCGGGGAAAATCCTGACGTACGGGCGCCTATAAATACCCATGCTGAGAGCAGCCGGGGCCTACACACGGTCATATTAGCAAGTTAACCAGCTCTTAGTTTCTTTATTTACCAACATGAAGAAATACATCCTAGCGCTAGCCATGCCACAGTTAGTGCTGTGGTTTCTCCTCACTCCCGCCCTAGTACTTTCCCAGCCGGTGCCGACGGTCTCCGACATGGCGCCATCACTGATGCCGACTCCACCGCCGGGCTGCCCTAGCATGTGCGGCAACGTAAACATTCCCTTCCCATTTGGCATCGGCAACGGCTGTACCTGGCTGGGCTTGGGTGACTTCAACCTCACTTGCAACCACAGCTTTAACCCTCCGAGACCATACACAGGCAACATCGAGATCATCGACATCTTGTTGGAGGCTGGCGAGATGCGCGTCGTCACTCCCGTGTCGCACATCTGCTACAACTCGTCCAACACCATCGAATCCAATGGAACCGCCTGGGAACTCGACCTCGGCGACTCATTCCGGATCTCGCCGGTTAGGAACGAGTTCACGGCCATCGGGTGCAACACCCAGGCGCTCCTCAGCGGCAGGGATGACTGGAGCTACTCAACCGGCTGCATCACGACGTGCGTGAGCTTGGATGAAGCCGCCCATGACGGTGAGCCGTGCACGGGGCTCGGTTGCTGTCAGATGTCTTACATCCCGAGCAACCTTAGCACGATGGCGGTCTACTGGGGTAACGACAGCAACGGTAAAATCGTCGACAACCCTGCGTGGAGGTTCAGCCCCTGCAGCTATGCCTTCGTGGCCGAGAAAGGCTGGTACGTACGTACAACTGAAGCACGCGCCGTTATGCTAGTGTCTTAAAGTGGGTTTTGATAAACACCACCAAGATATTTTTTTTAAACAATCATTTAAATTTCTAACTTTTGTACGTACGTAAAAATTCGTATGAATTCCTCTTTTAAAAAATTTCTCCCTCTAAAAAATAGGAATGATCACAAATTTAAATAATTATTTTACAAAAAAAAACATTCAAGTGATAATTAACTAGACACATCCATCTCAAGTTGCAAGTGCTATATATAAAGAGGGAGTTCAATCCGTCGTGCCTCCTTTCTCACTGCCATCTAAAAAGTATATATATATATATATATATATATATATATATATATATATAGTATTATTATAAATAGATGATTTTTTGCCATTAAATAAATAGATGAATTTTGTATCTAATTTGATCATTGATAATCTTGTGCTTTGTGTGTGTGTGTTTGCACCATGACCAGTAAAGAAGTTATTAAGTTTTTTTTTCTACGGGAGCGAGTAACAGTTAACTTATTTATAATTTAGGTACAATTTTAGCCAGAAAGATCTGAACGGTACAGGTGAGATGGCCTACGACAGACGGGTTGGTGAGAGAAGTCTTCCTCCGCTGGTGCTCGACTGGGCCATCACGAGCGATGGCACATGCCCGCCCCCGCCAGCGAAAGCTCCCGCCTGTGTCAGCGCCCACAGCTATTGCGTCAACGCCACAGGAAGGCAGGGGTACCTCTGCAATTGCTCCAAGGGATACTCCGGCAATCCCTATGTCACCGGCGGATGCACAAGTTAGTTCATTCTTACCTCTCTCTGAAACTGTTACATCGGCTACGTTCCAAACAGCTGTTGTTTTGTAATACGAGTTGTTGAACTGACTTTCCTTCAAATATTTACCATCGATATATGTACAGATATCAACGAGTGCAAATGCCGTGATACAGACGGCGATTACGAGTGCAACCAATATCCTTGTCAAAGTGGTAGCACATGCCGTGATACAGACGGCGATTACGAGTGCAAATGCCATTTTTGGCGAAGAGGGGATGGTAAAAGTGACAAGGGATGTCGGCCCATATTTCCCGCGCCTGCAGTTGCGATAGTAGGCGAGTATTTTTACTGTATATACTAGCTGCCTAGCTTGTACTCATAGTAAATTATATATTTATGGTCTTTAGTTCAATCAGCACAATCAAGATGACATGCATGCAAATGCAATGATTGTCGTTACGATTAACATCCATCTACGCTATCTGTGCTTCACAGCAACATTCTGTGCCGTTGTTCTTTTGGGAGTCCTATTAAGCTTCATTGGCAAGGAACATAAGAGACGAAAGCAGAAAGGTTTCTTCGACAAAAATGGCGGTGACATAATGAAGGGCATCGACATCAACATCGGCATCGGCATCGGCATCGGCATCTTCACAAAAGAGCAGCTGGACAAAATCACAAAGAACTACAGCACCAGCATTGGAAATGGTGCCTTCGGCGAGGTCTACATGGGAATTACAGACGACAACCAACGAGTCGCAGTTAAACGCTCCATTGTACAAGGCGAGGATCGCCGGAAAGAAGAGTTTGTGAACGAGATCAAAACCCAATTTCGGATCAGCCACAGGAATCTGGTCCGTCTCGTAGGATGTTGCTTGGAGACAGAAGTGCCCATGTTGGTCTTCGAGTTCATCCCCAACGGAAGCCTCTACGATGTGCTTCATGGACCCAAAAAGCGTACCCTCTCGCTCCCAGCACGCTTGGACATTGCCATTGGCTCTGCGGAAGCTCTCGACTACATGCACTCACATGGTGGCCACAACATCGTTCATGGGGATGTCAAGTCCGGCAACATCCTCCTTGGTGACAACTTCACACCAAAGGTCTCTGACTTTGGGTCATCTAAGCTCCTGTCAGTAACCAGGTATTCCAACTGGGGCGTGATGGGGGATATGAATTACATAGACCCTGTGTACATCAAGACAGGGCATTTCACGGAGAAGAGCGATGTCTACAGCTTCGGAGTCGTGCTCTTGGAGCTCATCACAGGGAAAAAGGCCAAGTACGAAGGGAGCAACAGCCTTCCGATAAACTTTGTCAAGTCGTACAATGACGAGGGTACAAGAAGGGAGATGTACGATAAAGAGATCTTGTCTAATGCTCTGTCTCGTTACATGGATTGCCTCGATAGGATCGGTGGCATCGCCGTCCAGTGTCTCAAAGAAGACGTAGATGAGAGACCGACCATGACACAGGTGGTGGAAGAACTTAAGCTTGCGAAACTAAGAGCCCGTGTGGCCGAAGTTATGGGTAGTTAATTAAGGACGCATAGATGAAGAAATGCAAAGCTACTTTATTGTACTTTTTTGGCTTTCTTCTATATATAGCCTTCCATCCTTATTAATATCGAGTTGATTGTACTAATTATGCTTGTAATGTACTGTTTAACTAGCATGGTGGCCTGTGCAGTAGCACGGCTAGATTGGTTTCAAAGTTTGTATTATGAAAGATATAATTTAGATGACTGAGAATTTATATGTAAGATATTTAGATTTTTAAGATATCATGAACTTTTGTATTTATAATAGAGGCTTGAAAGAAAATATTACTTAGAGATTTTACTTTTGAATTCATATTAAAATTCAATTACTTTTTCCTGAACTTGTTATTTTTTGTTTGAATTTGTATACGATTCCATCGCTTTTTAATTTGAAATTATAGCTATTTAATTATTTAGGTATTTCAGTTTGGAAATTTTACCAAAATTATTTTTTTGTTTGGATTTTACTTGTCATGGACTTTTTTTTTAATATAAACCTTTATTTTTTGGCCGCACCATGATCGACAGTGCAGCTGTTTTAATGCCACCATCACCATGCACGCACACGTGATGGAGGAGTACGAGATATGCAGCGCTCACAAACCCACTCTCACCGGCGCCGGACCGTATCGACATGCGAGACATGATCCATAGCCTAAGCAGATGACGACCGTATGAAGCTTCTGTTAGTGATATGCCCTAGAGGCAACATGGAGATGTTGTATATATCACATACTATGTTTATGATACATTACTTTGTTCCTTGGAATAGACATCATCATTATTGATCAATGAGTATGTGACTTATTCATGAGACTCTTAAATACTAAAATGTTGCTATTTCTAAATGATCCCTAATCGTATATCATATGAGGAACAAATATGATTTAAAGACAAAGATCAGTATATGTATTGATTGATGATCATGTCTCATGGATCATGGTATGGTGATACCAAATCAATAATATGGACATGTGTTAGTGAACATATGTTGGATAGACCTGCCATGAGACACTGTAGAGATTCCATGTGTCATCAGTTGGTCTCGAGTAGTGTTAATGTAGAATCCTTAGACTTGAGATCATCATGGTTCCCAACATGAGTAGTAGCTTATTTTGGGACTACTAAATACTACTCCGTAACTGGGTAGTCATAAAAGTAGTCTTCGAATTTGCCATGAAACATGTAGTAGGATGTGAATGATCAAGATAGAATTTGCCCCTCCTTATGGGAGAGATATCTCTGGGCCCCTCGATGTAATGGATTATGAAAGTGCATGGCCATGCCAAGGTGATTGAGGAGTCAATCACAAGTTTATAATTCATCACGGAATCGAGAGAGTGATTGAGCTATTAAGAGGATGACACAGGTCTCGCCTTGAGCTCAATCTATATCGTGAGGCAAAGGGATTCGTACATGAGAGAACATTACAGGTTCAGCCGATATGATCTTTACATATACTTTGGGGTTAATATGTCTTACTAGAGGCCGCTATTAACAGGGTGACCGAAGGCGTTTCGGGTCACGACCAAGTATACGTGAACCTCTGGTCGCACGCTTAACGGGTTGGAACACTGATTCGAATATGATTCGGATATGGGCTCAATTCGGATAAAGATCCGAATAGACTCCTAATGGGCCTCGGTCCGCAAGGCCCACGTGAGGAGGTCTATATATATGGAGGCGAGGAGCTGAGGGGATTTGTCTCTGTTAACATCTAGCAAAACCCTAGCCGCTACCTCCCGAGCCAAACCCTAGCTGCTTACGAGTGCTAGTACACTCGCGATCGGCGTTCCAGCCCCGGACGTGTGGATACCGGTGGAGGCGCTGCTCGTTGCAGCGTTGATCGGCGTGCGTGGAGGAGACGATCGGCTACTTCCACTACTACCTCGACGCGCGTGATTGGATCGGTTTCCAACTCTTCTTCCGCTGCGCTGCGCGTCTAAGTGGTAACGATCCATGATCCTTCCTTAGCATGATGTTCTTGGGTGCGTGGTAGAAAAGTTTTATTTTCTGCTTCCGTAACCTACGCGTATTCCTTTAGCTTCCAACCATCCAGCCATGCAACGCGAATGAATCCAACTTTTGTAAGCATAGATGCAACAAAGATGAAAGCTAAGTGCTATTTCCATCTTTATGCATGATCAAAGGTTCAACATATATGCATATGGAAGCGTACGGCAGCGCTGAGGAGACGCGGATTCCTTCAGTTATAAGAGTTTTTTTGATGATGTCTGTTCACTGCTGCACTGGAACAGAGCAGCATCCGCTGCAGCGAAGTTGTACTACTATTTACCTAGTTTTTTGTAGGATTAATCAGCAATTTGGTCGCCCAACTTCTCTTCTTGTCCCGCTTTGGTTCTTCAAGTTTCAAAAGGCCCAATTTGGTCCCTCAGCTTACATATTCAGTTCAAATCCTTTTGCTAATGTGCTAAGACAAATATGATGTGGATGCTGACTAGTTGACTCATTCTAAATGAAGAGACCGAAATACCGGTCATTTGGTACTGTGCGGATCGAAGATTAATACCGGTGCTTGTGTGTATGTATGTCATCCATTCCAAGGCAAATAGGTGAATGAGAAACAACGTGCAAGGGTATTTCTGTCTATTCACCACGTGAATCCCTGGTAGCATCCACATAATGTGCTATTTATTGCAGCACATCAGCAAAGGGACTAGTGTTCCATGAGATTTTGTCACACCAAAACAAAATGCGTGGGGCACCTCCTGTTGCATTGCCTTTGAAAAACAAAGTCGAAAACTTCATACAAAAAAAGAGTGGTTAATTATGGCATACTGCATAAGACATGCATGCATAGTTATCACACTTTAATTGGACGAGGCAACTTATTGGGCTCTACTCACGTACGCAACCGCCCGTATGCATCGTATTGTACGTATATACGTATGTCTCGTATGTATATATTTCGATTACTCCTATCCGAGCACGGCGACAACAGAGAGACCACGCACGCGCGCACAACCTTCTCGTCCCCGTAGCAACTATGCCGGGACGAGCAAACATCTCCTGTACGCACACACGCGCCTACGGCCTCTTACGCGCAAAGCGACGCGATAGCGGGAGACCCGAAATTTTTCTATTTTAGCCCTTTTTTCGAAAAATATTCACATTTAGACCCCTGACAGTTTTAATTCCGTTTTTGGACCCAAAGATCGGCGCCGTGGGACACGGCGCCGAGATAAAACGTCTCGGCGCCGTGGTCCACGGCGCCGAGGTCGCATACCCGCTCCAGCGTGCCGGCCTGCGTGGCGCCGTGGTGGCACCACCTCGGCGCCGTGGGTCGTGGCGCCGACCTCGGCGCCGTGGGTCGTGGCGCCGACCTCGGCGCCGTGGGTCGTGGCGCCGACCTCGGCGCCGTGGATCTTGGCGCCGAGCTAGCTAAACCTAAAAATCGCAAAAATCCCCCGGCCCCCCGATCTCCCGCCGCCTCGCCCACCCTCTCCTCCCGACCTCCCCGCGCCTCCCCCCTCCCGGCGTCCCCCGCCGCCCCTCCCGGCCTCCCCACCGCCTCCCTCCTCCGGCGTCCCCCCGCCGCCTCCCTCCCCCTCCCGGCGTCCCCCCCGCCGCCCCCTCCGCCCAACCCTCCCCTGCCGCCTCCTCCCCTCCCGGCGTCCCCGCCTCCTCCCCATCCCGACGTCCCCCGCCGCCCCTCCGCCCACCGAGCCCCTCCCGCATCCCCTCCCCTCCGCGTCCCCCGACGCCTCCTCCGCCCACCCCTCCCCTCCGGCGTCCCCCGACGCCCCTCCGCCCACCCCTCCCACTCCCGGCCTCCCCGCGCGTCCCTCCCCTCCCGGCCCCAGCCGGCCCCTCCGCCCACCCCTCCCCTCCCGGCCTTCCCCGCCTCCTCCCTCCCCTCCCGGCCTCCCCGCCACGTCCCTCCCTGTCCCGGCCTCTCCCCGCCGCCTCCTCCCCCTCCCCCTCCTGACCCCCCTCCTCCCCCTCCCGCCTCCCGGCCGCCCCGTCGCCCCGCCTCCCCGCCCGGCAAAACTTCGAGTGCTTCCTTTTCACTTGGGAGTTTGGCAAGGTATTAAGGTAGTCGTCTTGTTGTGAAATGCACATCATGTGTAATATTGTTATGAAGTAGGTTATGGTTTGAATGATCGATGATGTAGGTCATGGTTTGAATGATCGATAATAGTGTAATATTGCACATCATGTGTAATATTGTTATGAAGTGGAGGAAATAGTATGCCATGCAAATTTTGAATGATCGATGATGTAGGTCATGGTTTTTATATGACTAATATTGTTATGAAGTATGAACTGATGTAATAAGTATAGCTTGTTTGGGTTTTTCTCTTCCAAAGTAGGTAATGTAATAACAAAGGAGGTAGTGTTTTATTCCAGACAATGTTCAAATTTCTGCTTTGCATAAGATATTGGAGATAAACAAAATGTACACAAGTTTTTGGATAGCATATGTTATCAAATTTTCATTTTCCACATGAACATTTTGTACTATTGAGAAGGTGCCCAATACCCAATACGAAGATATCAAGATGTTATTTATGTATGCCTTTCGCTTAGCCAATGTCTCTATGAGCATATCTTATTAGCATTTACTCATTATTTTAGATCTTGTATTATGTCATCTCCTTAAGATGCATCGTCTCTGTATATTCTTATAAAATGCTATAATTCGAACTCCCCATGTGTTGAAATGTTGTATAATACTAAATATACTTATTCATGGGAAAAAAGGGCTCATGTAGTAGAAAACGGGTTAAACAAGTTGATCACAATGATATGGGTTTGAATTCTGGCCTTAAACATACCTCGATGTTTCCTCAATTGTGAATTAATGAGATCTTGTGGAACCTCTAATTTGCCACTTAACATGCAACTTCTGCTATATGAAGAGGTATTCTAACTCTCCATTTGGTATGATAAATCCGCCTTTCCATCTCTAGTGTAGGAAGGTTCTCCTAATCGATACTATTATTGCCCACATCGCCATATAAATCAAGGAATTAGAACGCTAGAGTGGTTGTTCCATATGTGTGGATATTTTGTAATGTTGATTCTTTCACTCATTATCAGTATGATCTAGATATAGTGTATCATTCTTTACCTTCTATTATTCATAGTAACCATTCAACATGTTTTATGTATGAAGTAGATGGACAACCTAGTGACCCTATATCATGGAGGCGGTGTGACAAGTGATGATTATGGAAATGTTCGATTTGTTGAAATGCAAAGGGTGCCTCGATATTCAAGTGATAGGCCGTCGTTCTCGAGTTGGTTGCGAGGACCGGGAGGAGCTACGTTGTGATGCAAGCGAGGAGAGTATCACAGTTGAGGGTTACTTCACTTCGGTTCGAAAGACACAATTCTAAGGCGGTTGATCTTAATTGGTTGTGAGGATCGATGGGACAAATATGTCAAATTGGTTATGAGGAATGAGTTCCAATGTTTGGACCTTGTTGTGCGGAAGGTGTCGATTGATCCCACCCTACATGGTTCTTCACCGAACTAGGTGATCGAGCACCTTTGACCCTCCGTTGCGGACCTTGCGGTGGATGTGGAAGAAGTGCCTGAGGTGCCTGATGCTCTATCTGCCCCGAACGAGGTTCAGATTTCTCAACCAGCTCGAGTTGAATGTGCCGTGGTGGCCCCTCTGGATCATCCCAGTAAGTGTCGAGCAACACTGTAGCCTTTTCCAGTCATTCCATTCTTTTGTCTCGATCCCATCGTTTTCGTGCTTATGATGCAGGAGACATTATTTATAATGTGGGTGTTCCTCCCGTTGCTCCATCTGGCAACGTTGAAGAAGTCTGTAGGGACTCCAACAGTGTGGATGTTCAAATTGTGGATGATTTAGAGCCTTACGAGATCGCAAGGGCCGTTGATTCCGATGATGACCGCCCTTTTGGAGAGCTGACCGAAAGTGATATTGAGCTGATTAGGCGTTATTGCCCTGGCCGGGATCCATCAGTTCATGAATTCAGCGATCTTCGGCATTCTCATGAGGCTTATGCAAGAAGGAAGGGATGACGAGTTGCTAGATGCTCCGGAGGCGGGTCAAGCATGACAATTGAGAAGGGCATGGTGTTTGAGGACATGTCTGCATTGAAAAGGTGGCTGCAGGAGTATGCAGTGATTCGTAAAAGGCCATTCAAGGTGAGGCATTCTTATGTGCAGGGAGGTACACAAGGTTGTGTGCGAGAGGAAACATGTGGATGGAGGGTATGTGCTAGCAAATGAAGGACACAGAAAGTTCAAGATCACAAGAATCGTTGGCCCACATACTTGTGCGGAGCGAGCTCAAGCGAAGCATCGGCGCTTGACCTCTACAATTATTGCCAAGTCATTGTGTCACATAGTAAAGGAGAACCTAATATGAAGGTGAAGACACTTGCTGGGATTGTTAAGGAGAAATTTGGATACGAGATAAGATATGGGAAAGCATGGAGGGCAAAGCAACGCATCCGGAAGATGATATATGGGGACTGGAAGATGGGTACTTGCGATTGCCAAGACTCTTCAATGCAATCAAAGCGGTTAATCCCGGCATGCATTATGAGTACGTCCGAAACCAAGCGAATGTACTCAAGATGGGATGCGATATTCTTCCGTGCTTTACGGTGCTTTGCTCGATCCATCGAGGCCTTTCGGCATTGTCGTCCGTCTTCTCCATTGACGGTGCGTTTCTTCTTGGCAAGTACCAGGGCACTCTTCTGATAGCCATTTCCTGTGACGCAGACAACGCGTTGGTTCCTTTGGCGTTTGCTTTGGTTGAGAGGGAGAACAAAGACAGTTGGGGATGGTTCATGCGGCTCGTTCGGAGGCACTATAGTCTCTGAAAAGCCTACATAGAACCATTTATTGCTTCGCTGGATGCCTTCATGACGCAGCTGACACGTGTTCACGACCTCCGGATAGTAACGGGGGCCCCTACTGTGCACGCGGATGGAAAAGGCCCGAGGAGGTGTCATCATGTCATTATGCAGTGTCGGACAAGACTCGCGGCTTTGTGCGGCGAGGGTGACGAGTGGCTGCTTTACGCAGACAAGGCGAGATGGGGCCGCTTTTATTACGAGACTATAGTCTCTGAAAAGCCTACATAGATCCATTTATTGCTTCGCTGGATGCCTTCATGACGCAGCTGACACGTGGTCACGACCTCCGGATAGTAACGGGGGCCCCTACTGTGCACGCGGATGGAAAAGGCCCGAGGAGGTGTCATCATGTCATTACGCAGTGTCAGCACAAGACTCGGCAGCTTTGTGCAGCGAGGGGGAAGAATGGTCTGCTTTACGCAGAGACAAGACGAGATGGGGCCGTTTTTATTACGAGACTAGTCTCTGAAAAGCCTACATAGAGCCATTTATTGCTTCGCTGGATGCCTTCATGACGCAGCTGTCACGTGTTCACGACCTCCGGATAGTAACGGGGGCCCCTACCGTCGTCCATGGACTATGCCTTCATGCCTCCATGGACTATGCCCACTGCACCAGATAACCTGTCTATATTAAGGCATCCTATGTCTTCCATACCACATCTCCTCCTCAAGACATCTCAATACTACTACACATCAATGTCTTCCTGGAGGTCCGACCCATTTGGAGTGCCGGAGTGGCATGAGCGTCCGAAGTGCCATTGCGGCTTTGGACGATGTTGTGCGTGCGACGGATCGAGTACAACGAGCCAAATACGGCCGTAGGTTCTTCAAGTGTCCAGACCTGGATGACGACTTCGTGGTAACGACGACAACTAAATCATTTGTTTCTGGTTATCGTTTTTCAACTTTATCCATGCCATCTACCACGCCACACGTAGGCTTGCACGTTCATCGAATGGGTGGATCGGGTGTCGCCGGCATGGCCAGGTAACCGGGCAGTGCAGGTGGAAAACAAAGGACAATACTTTGTCAAGATGACTCAGGCTCGCGAGGTGGAACGACAGATGCGGCTTGAGCAAGAGCGCCGCGTGAGGGTGGACCAAATCCGTCTGAAGGGCAAGGAGGATGAGTTGCAAAGGAGGCGGGAGCAGTTAAGTCTACGTGAAGCAGCCATCAAGCGTCAGGAGGAAGAGCTTCAAGCTCGTGAGGCAGCTCTCAAGACCAAGAGTGACAGGAAGAAGGATGTAGCGGAGCCATCTTCAGGGCGCGACAAAAAGGGGAAACAACCACGCTACACCCAGTAGACAAAATGTAATAGACCCAGCAAGTTATTTTCCCTAAGGCATGCATGTTAGGACTAGTGGTGGAATTCTGAACATTACCAGTACAGAGTTCCATGGCAAAACAAAGATGCTCAACAGAATGGCCGCTAATGAAGTATCGATTCACACTGTAAACCTTTCTGTCCGCAAGGCCTTCGAATCTTGCCAGAAGCTAAACGTCTTCACCAGGATGTCAATCAAATATGTGTTTTTATAAGTTTAAAATCTCAATGCATTAGATCATTGAGACCTGTAGCAAGAAACCAAAATCTTGAATGTGTATACAAAAATTAGTTCACGTGCGTCCGAACCATCCAAAGATCCCAAGGGGGATTTTTGCCCTTTTAGGTTTCAGCAACTCGGCGCCAACACCCACGGCGCCGAGGTCGGCGCCACGACCCACGGCGCCGAGGTCGGCGCCACGACCCACGGCGCCGAGGTCGGCGCCACGACCCACGGCGCCGAGGTGGTGCCACCACGGCGCCACGCAGGCCGGCACGCTGGAGCGGGTACGCGACCTCGGCGCCATGGACCACGGCGCCGAGACGTTTTATCTCGGCGCCGTGTCCCACGGCGCCGATCTTTGGGTCCAAAAACGGAATTAAAACTGTCAGGGGTCTAAATGTGAATATTTTTCGAAAAAAGGGCTAAAATAGAAAAATTTCGGGCGGGAGACACATCCATAAATAGAGAAGAAACTTCGATGGTGAGCATCTTGTTCAGACTTTACTAGTTGACCTCGTCTCGTCTGATGAAAAGAACATCCCCTATGAAAATACGGCGCAGATTCCCCATTGAAGTGATAATTTGTCATAGATCAAAGTAATCGTGAACATCCATTTCATTTCTGGACATACACTGTCGAAGTGGTAGATGAAGTTTGTTTTATTGTGAAATGGAGAGTTCATTGATCTGCTGCTTATGCCGATGGATTGCCCCCCATTTTTAGAGGATGCCGATGGATTGCTAATTTGCTACACCAAAAAACTAGTACTGCTAGCCATCCTATACAGTGCGTGCAGACGTGCAGTATTTGGTGTATCATCAGTTAGTATAGCTGCTGGACTGACTGACTGTCCTACTTGCAAACTGCTGTGAAGATGATTAATTCAACTTGGATTATCCAATGTCAATCGATCGGTGTCTCTCTGCTGTAACAAACTTCACCACTTTGCCGGATTTGTTCTTTTTGGGAAATTGTTCTGATCGAGTGTAGACCAACAAAATGACTAGTTTACATTCAATTTTTTTGCAATTCCCTTTTATTTAGTTCTCGTGTGAAGCCATATTCCTGTATCTGCATGCTACCATGTTCTCTTACATGATTATGGAAGACTTGTGCACCCTCATAACTAATAAAAAGAATGATGACGTGATTGCATATATAATTGTTCATGCAGGTTAAGTTGCGGGTAGAGTTGACAAGAAAAATAAAGCTCTTCATTCAGAACAGGGAACTTGATCGGTTTTCCTGCGTTTTATGGGGGTGTGTTTGTGTTTGGATGACTAAACCAATTTAAGGTCATGACCAAACTGCGGGCACAAACCGAAAATTTTGGTCCCAAACGAAACAATGACCAAAGCATGGGTAAGCCAAAGTTTCGCCCTTGCCAATGTTGGCCCTAGGGCTGTGCATTTCCGTACCGAACCGAAAAAACTGAACCGGTCAACTCGGTTTGACCAGTTTTCGGTTCGATTATCAGATTTTGCGGTTTTTTCGTATTCGGTTTTTTTGGAAAAAAACCGGCTTAAAACCGAAAAAACCGATACTACCGAAGACACAGTCACGGTCTCAACTCTCAGTCTCTCACGATCACCCAGCGCCAGCGGCCCACAAGGCACAGGCCCAGTGCCGCTCCTGGTAGGCTGGCAGCGATAGTCTAATAGGCTATTGAAGATCAGATATTGAGAGTTGAGACACTAGAAAACCCTAGAAATCAGATCTAGTCTCCAGCCTCCAGGCATCCAGTCCCGCTTGCCGCTCGGCGCTCTCCGCCTCTCCGGCGTCTCCGCTGGTGCGCGCGCGGCGCAACTGCAGCGCAGCGGCAGCGGCGACGGCGCTCTCCGCCTCTCCGGCGTCTCCGCTGGTGCAGGCGCGCAGGGCGCAACCGCGCAGGCGACGCGGCCGGACGGCGCTCTCCGCCTCTCCGGCGTCTCCGCTGGTGCAGGCGCGCAGGGCGCAACCGCGCAGGCGACGCGGCCGGACGGCGCTCTCCGCCTCTCCGGCGTCTCGCTGTGTGCGCGCGCAGGCGCAACCGCGCGCGCGACGCGCCGGACGGCGCTCTTCGCCTCTCCGGCGTCTCCGGCTGGTGCGGCGCGCGCAGGCGCAACTGCAGCGACGCGGCCGGACGGCGCTCTCCGCCTCTCCGGCGTCTCCGCTGGCAGCGCGCAGGCGCAACAGCGCGCGACGCGGCCGGACGGCGCTCTCCGCCTCTCCGGCGTCTCCGCTGGCGCAGGCGCGCAGGGCGCAGCTGCGCAGGAGACGCGGCTGGCCACGGCCGACGGCTCCTTCCTCTTTGGCTCTTCGGCTCTTCGCGGCTTCGCCCTCCTCTACCGAGTACCGAGTACCGACCACCGGGTAGATCGCCGGGCGCCGCGCCTCCCCTAGCTCCATGGCTCCGACTATCCGAGGTCCGAGCCCAACTATTGAAGGTAAAAATCTGCAAGAATCAAGGATTCCTTTAGCTATGTACTTGTTCACCTTGCTATGTATTACTATTATGTTAGGCTGTTAGTATTTAGCAAGAACGTTGTTTGCACTTTGGATTTATGATTTGTGAATGTCTGATGGTCTGAGACTTGAGTCTTGGTCTTCCATTCTTTTCTGGTATTTTAGATGTCCGAGTTTGAGAGTGTAGGAAGTGTGTCTGTTGCTGGTGTCGGTGTGACTGTGGGCAGCGATGAAGCTATTGGACCCAATAAAAGTTTAGATGGGAAAAAACAAATGAATCCTAACCGAACCGAACCGAATCGAAAAAACCGAACGCACAACCCTAGTTGGCCCCAGCATATCACGGAGAGACTGGGAAGAAAAACGTGCCCTAACAAAAACTTTCCAAATCTTTGGGTTAATTTGGTGCCAAGTGAGCTGGTCGAGTGGTTACTCGATCGAGTGCCAATATATGGCCGGCCAGGCCTATTAACAGGGAGCCTAGCCTAGCACACGTACGTACTTACGTATACGTACTGCAATCATTCACCTCTTGATCGTACAGACTGCCTGACAGTTGTACTCGGACATGCAGACTGTCTATTTTGTGTTATTTTTCAATCTAAATTGATTGGAATACGTGGATTGAGCTCCCTTCTTACTAGTGCAGGTGTTCAAAGTGAATCTTCCAGCCAAGAATACGACCCATGCTTTCTTCAACCGAGCTACCGTTGGCAGCTAGCGATGGCTATTCATTTAATTCTTTGGATCTTGGCGATATCAGTGTAAATTTCAAACATCATTCAAAAATTTTGGACGAAATTTCGAACGAAATTCTGAAATTTCGTCCGTTTCGTTCATTCCGCCCGCCTCCGAAATTATTTCCCGCCCGAAAGAATTTTCCCTGGCCGAGCAGCGTTAGGCAACGCGGGGCTGAGCGGTCGGAGCCGGTGTGGCTAGCCGAGGGACGGCGTCGGGTGGCGCAGCCAGATGTAGAGCACAGCCGTGGTAGCCAAGCGGCATCGGATGGCACGGGGCCAACGGGCCAGGCAGTGCAGAGTTGAGCGGCCGGAGGCAACGTGGCCGGCCGAGGAACGGCGTAGGGCGATGCAGCCGGAGGTGGCGCACGGCCGTGGAATAAAAAATAATCACCAATTGAGGTTTTAGCTCAGTTTGATGCAACCTTCCAACAAACATAAAAAAGTTCTTAATTTTTACCATAATTTTTATGATCGTTTATTGGAATAAATTCTTTATATCCTAAAGTAGATCCCCACAAAATTTCATATCATTTGAATCTACGGATCAAAAGTTGCATCAATTCTTGTTTTTGAAACCGTGCTGAAGTTACTGTTCATTCGGGAAAAGGTAGCATCGCAGTGTAAAAAAGGAACTACCGCACAAAGGTAGTACCGCTGTGTAAATAAAGGTAGTTCTGATTTCCCTGAATTTTCTTCGTAATTTCAGAAACTTGTCACGGTTGTTTAGAGATGGTTTCTTATCCTGATCTTCTTAGCTTTATAGCTATGGAGTGAAGGATTATTGAATACTAAAGAGAAAATTTTAAAATTAACATTCACCCCCTTTATTATGATCTTCGGTCCTACAATCTCCCTTATAATCTTAGTAGTTCTAGCTAGAACATGCGAAATACTAGAAAATGCCTGGGCGATCTCAAGAAAAGAAAAGAAAGAAAGAAGATGCCTGGGTGGTGTCAGTTATAGCCCACAAAGGGGGAAGCCCACTGTGGTGTCCCAACCAAGCTCCCTGTATCAAGTAGCGACTCTACACTGGCGGGCGGCGGAGGGAGGGGTCCCTCCGATACTTTCGAAGTTCCAACCCTAACGGACGCTATTCTTAACCAAAAACAGAGGGGGGTGGGAAATCCTAACCAGATGCTCCTGCTACCACCGCGGGTTGCGTCAACGGCGCCGAGCGCACCCGGCGTCTCCTCACCTACCTGGTGTTCTCGACGATTCAACTATGCCGTGCCGCTCGTCGGTGAGCGATGCGGCCGAGAGACCGAAGAAGATTAAAAAAAAGTACCTCTATACTTTCCTTTTTCCTTAATAGTAAGTTATATAATTTTTAAAGTATGATTGATATATATTACTTATTTTCTTATTTGCTTTGAGATTAGTATTACTACTCTCGTTAAAAAAAAGGATTAATCACGTACACGAAATCGACAGCAGCAACGCGGAGTGCTGTGCTGCCCAATACGTGATTGATTTACCCTTAATTTGTTGTATGTGTGTAATTTGTTTGGGAGATGTTCTTTTGTTTGCTCTGTTATCTGTTCTGGTTTGGTTTGATCTCATGATGGAAAGTGGAATAGTACTGCCGACATGCATGCAGCAGCATGTGTTTTGTATGACTTAATAATTCATTAGTATTTTTCTAACATGTAGATTATGCTGTGGTACAGGCCATGGTGGAAGTGACGGACTACATGGTTACGTGCATCTCTTGATCTTGCTGTCAATGACTTGGTATGAGCAATTGAGCATTTTTGTGTTGTCTGAGACCACCTATTTAAAATCTTATTCAAAGCCTATTGTTTAATGTAGAAAATGTATCTCACGAAAGTCTTGGTTGATAACCCTGATCTTTCATGCTTTTGCTTTGGCCACTCAACTAGTGGAGGAACCATTATGAAGGTGGCATGACTGGTACCATTTGAACTGTGTTAGTGTGGTGTTCACTTCTACCTTGATGTGCTTGTGTGTTTGTGTGCTCAAATGTCACACTCCGAAGACGGTCAGAGCTTAGAGTTTCACAGTACACGCAAAAATTTCTACAAAAAATTAACCGAAAAAAAGGGCTCAAGATCATTTATTCGACAATCTGTACCATTGATATTCACCGTTGCCACCGTCTATAGTTACTTAGCACTAGATTAAGACCGACACGGCACGACTCTGGCACTGCAGGTTTTCGATGGTGCCTAAGCCTGACAAGAGATGAGTTAGACCAACACAACATGGCGGAATGACACGACACGGCCCGAAGTGCGCCATACCGTGCACAGCAGGGCACGATGTCCCACCTCTAGTCGTCACTGTCTTCCAGCGACTGCTAGTTAGCTTTAACATGCAAGACCTTGACTAGTCGGTGAACTTGTGGTGCTCATATCCTATCATCTAGTACAGTCATTGTTTTCAGAAACTACGCATTAGGCATCGATTAATTTAGCTTTTAGCTTTTACTTTTTTTAATATTTATTAATTTCGTTTTTTCTGTTTTTTTAATTATTTTGAGCTTTTTTTACTTTTTTTGTATTCCTTTGTATTGTCCATGATAAACTAATATGTTTTTTTTCTATTTTTAATTTTTTTTAAATTTTATTATGCTAAATAAGTCAACTCAGCTACAGTAAAAAAGCCATAAGCTAACGTCATTTTGAACACCCCTTAGTTAAACCTGGAATTAATTGTACATCCCAATCCTGCCTAAAACCTACGACTCACATATGCACGAGTGATCAATCATGCATGTATGTCCGCAAGTTCTTCGAGTCAATATATTTCTTCCTTTCTATCTCTGTTTAAAAGACATGGCAAAATAAAAAAAAATAATCAAGAATGCAAAAGGAAATAGATTTAAGGTAGAAAAACCAAATGAGAGAGTTACATGCAGTGCATATACTGCAGCAACTATTCATGCGCGGCTACAAGGCTATACTATATACATGCGCCACACTCACTGCGCATATATCATATGCATGTCGACGGCTTCACAGGTCGAACAGATGCTCAGCTCAATGGCTTCTGCATCATCATCTGCATGCATTTCCGTCGTCGTACCAGTACTGTTGGCCATCTCGGTGTCAACCGTAGTAGCTGGTGTCGACGCTTCTTCTTCTCCGAGTCCCACCAACGGCAACGGCAGCGACACGGACCTCGCCGCGCTGCTGGCTTTCAAAGCCCATCTCTCCGATCCTCTCGGCATCCTTGCGAGCAGCTGGACAGCCAACGTGTCCTTCTGCCGCTGGGTCGGCGTCACGTGCAGCCGCCGCCGGCAGCGCGCCACCGCTCTGTCGCTGCCGGGCACGCCCCTCCATGGACTGCTCGCTCCTCACCTCGGTAACCTCTCTTTCCTCTCCGTCCTCAACCTCACCAACACCAACCTCACCGGCTCCATCCCGGCCGATCTTGGCAGGCTGCCTCGGCTTCGATATTTCCTTGTTAGCGAAAATGGTCTGTCAGGCGCCATCCCTTCTACCTTAGGGAACCTCACAGGGCTCGAGTTTCTTGACCTTAGTTACAACGCCCTCTCGGGGCAGATCCCGCCGGAGCTGCTGCAGCATCTGCACAACCTTCGGAACATTTCTCTGGAAAGAAATTACCTGAGTGGCCAAATACCACCCTATCTATTCAATAGCACGCCATCCTTGAGGCACATCCACTTCGGAAACAACAGCCTATCAGGTCCGATACCACACGGTGTCGCCTCGCTGTCCATGCTCGAGTACTTGAACCTGCAAGTCAATCAGCTCTCCGGCCAGGTGCCACAAGCCATGTTCAACATGTCCAGGCTGCAAGTCATGATGTTCCCGTACAACAACAACCTAACTGGGCCGATTCCGAACAATCAAAGTTTCAACCTCCCAATGCTGCGAAAGTTATCCCTCAGTCGGAACAAATTTGCTGGTCGGATTCCATCCGGTCTTGCATCATGCCAGTACCTGCAAATAATTTCTCTGTCTGGCAATTCTTTTGTGGATGTTGTGCCAACATGGTTAACTAAATTGCCGCTCCTCGCAAAACTTAGCTTGGGTGGAAATGACATTGTTGGCTCGATCCCAGCTGCTCTTAGCAATCTCACCGGTCTTAATTTACTAGACCTCTCTTACTGTAACCTGAAAGGAGAGATTCCACCAGAATTAGGCTTAATGCGGGAACTCTCGTATCTGCATCTTGCAGTCAATCAGCTGACAGGTACAATCCCAGCTTCCCTCGGCAATTTGTCGGAGTTATATTTTCTAAATTTGGAAGAAAATCAATTGTCTGGCTCGGTACCAGCAACACTTGGGAACATTGCAGCTTTGAACATGCTTGTTCTGTCATGGAATAATCTAGAGGGGAATCTGGACTTCTTGTCGTCTCTTTCCAGTTGCAGACAGCTCCAATTCCTTCACATAGAGGCTAATTCTTTCACCGGGGCACTCCCTGAACATGTGGGAAACCTCTCTGCACGATTAATCACTTTTCGTGCTGCTTACAACGAGTTAACAGGCGGACTTCCAGCTGCCGTGTCAAACTTAAGCAGACTTGAACGGATATATCTATGAATCTATCTAACAACCTACTCACCGAGGAAATCCCCGAATCTATCACTACGATGGAAAGTCTCGTGCTGCTTGATGTCTCCAGCAACAACATGTTAGGCCCTATCCCAACACAAATTGGTATGCTCAGGAGCCTAGAACGGCTGTTTCTCCAAAGAAACAGATTCTTTGGCTCTATACCAGACAGCATTGGTAATCTTAGCAGGTTAGAATACATCGAGTTGTCCAATAACCAGTTGAATTCAACCATACCTGCGAGCTTATTCCACCTTGATCAACTAATCCAACTAAATCTTTCCTACAATTCCTTTGCCGGTGCGCTACCGGCCGATGTTGGCCGGCTAGGACAAACGGATCAAATGGACCTCTCTTCCAACTTATTGATTGGAAGCATCCCAGAATCATTTGGACATCTCAAGATGCTAACCTACCTAAATCTATCACACAACTCGTTTGAAGACTCAATTCCAGGCCAATTTGAAAAGTTAGCTAGCTTAGCAACATTAGACCTCTCCTCCAACAATATCTCTGGTACCATTCCCAAGTTCCTCGCAAATTTTACCTACCTGACTACCTTGAACCTTTCCTTCAATAGGCTACAGGGCCAGATACCAGAGGGAGGTGTTTTCTCAAACCTCACGTTGCAATCTTTGATTGGGAATGCTGGACTGTGCGGTGCTCCACGTCTAGGATTTTCGCCATGTCTTGACAATTCTCACTCAAGTAATAGACACTTGCTAAAATTTCTACTCCCTGCTGTCACCGTAGCTGTTGGTGCTATTGCTATCTGCTTATACCTAACGATCGGAAAGAAACTTAAGAAGGATGGAGAGGTTCGAGCTTCTGTTGATCCGGCTGATGCCGTAAGCCATAGGTTAGTCTCCTACCACGAGCTCGTTCGCGCCACAGAAAATTTCAGTGATGATAACCTGTTGGGGTCCGGAAGCTTTGGGAAAGTATTCAAGGGCCAACTGAGCAACGGTTTGGTGATTGCAGTAAAAGTCATAAACATGCAGCTGGAACAGGCCATGAGGAGCTTCGATGCCGAGTGCCGTGTGCTCCGCATGGCACGGCACCCAGGGCCGGTCCTGGGATTTTAGGGGCCCGGGGCGAAACTAGAAATAGAGGCCCTAGTATAAATATCTAAATATAAATCTACATACACACACATATATATATCTAATTTTACCAACAAATACTTAAAATGCGTTATGTATTAAAGAAAAATTCATAATAAAAGGAAAACTAATAATAACCTTCCACAAATATGAGTAATCCAACTAAAAGGAAAAATAGTAGTACGCATCGGGTACTAATTAGGAAACAGCTAATAATAAAACTTACGTAGTTCCATAAAGTGCGATCTTCTGAATCTTTATGACATCACTTACACTTTGATTGTCCTCAACAAATATAGTTAAGCTACGTGGACTGCTCGACGATGTGCTTGGCGGTGCCTCACGGAACCCAGGAAGCCAGGAGATCGCTGCCTTTTTATCGTTGCCTTTTTTTTTGTTCTCCGGAACGCTAGCACCTTTTTCTTGTTCGCTCACCGCTTCCTTTTCTCGCCGAGGCCAAAGCACATGCATGCAACCTCCAATCCTCCATTAATTAGCAAGGAAGCCCACCGCGCTGCCGCTTATTTTTCTTCACAGAAAGCACCGAAGCACAGAGGAAAACGCCAGCCTTTTGTTTTACCCAAGAGTCACGTACATATGCATAAAAGTCATTCCTTTTACCCAAGCGTCACCAACAGTTCGGCTGGCCCCCAGGGTCACCAGCTCAGGCGGCACCGCCCTAGACGAATGAGAAGACGAGAAGTCAAGCGGATGCGGTGCTTTGCTGCAGTGCTGCGTAATATTTTTTTCGTATGTGGACCAACTGCGGTGGCTAAAAGGCCCAAAATAAATTTTCAAAGTATATATATACTCTACATAGTATATGGGGGGCCCCTGGATTTTGGGGGCCCGAGGCGGCCGCCCCTCTCGCCCCCCCTCAGGGCCGGCCCTGACGGCACCGCAACCTGATAAGGATACTCTACACCTGTTCCAACCTGGACTTCAGAGCATTGGTGCTTCAGTACATGCCCAATGGCAGCCTAGATATGCTCCTACACTCTCAAGGTAGAAGGCGCTTGGGGTTCCTGGAGAGGCTGGTCATCATGCTAGACGTGTCGATGGCAATGGAGTATCTGCACCATGAGCACTGCGAGGTGGTCCTGCACTGCGACTTGAAGCCTAGCAACGTGCTATTTGATGAGGACATGACAGCGCATGTTGCAGATTTTGGTATCGCGAGGTTGCTATTAGGCGATGACAGCTCCATGATCTCTGCGAGCATGCCTGGAACAGTTGGGTACATGGCACCAGGTACTAGCACTTGTACTCTTGCTCGATCTAGTTCTTTTCATGTCACGCATGCGAAATATACCACTGTGGGTAGTTAGAATAGACTAATGACCTACTGATATCACATTAGTGATCTAGATATGTATTTTTAAAGTACAATGACCTGAATGACATGACCGAACAAGCTCTCCATACATTTTACTCTGTTAATTATTTACATGCTTTAATTTAATTGTTTGTGATTTTTGTGAGCAGAGTACGGTTCAATTGGAAAAGCGTCGCGGAAGAGTGACGTTTTCAGCTATGGGATCATGCTCCTTGAAGTGTTCACTGGAAGGAGACCCACAGATCCGATGTTTGCGGGAGAAGTGAGCCTCAGGCAGTGGGTTATTGAGGCATTTCCTTCAGAGCCTGTCCATGTTGTGGATAACCAGCTACTGCAAGGCTCTTCTTCTACCTGCAGCTTGGATGGCTTTCTTGTGGCAGTATTCGAGCTGGGCTTGCTCTGCTCGAGCAACTCGCCTGAGCAAAGGATGGCGATGAGTGATGTGGTCGTGAGGTTGAAGAAGATAAAAAAGGACTACACGAAATCAACAGCAACGACACAGAGTGCTGCCCAGTGAAGTGATTGCCCTTGCTTCGATATATCTATCTGTTCACTGCTGCACTAAGAACATAGCAGCATCAGCTGCAGCATACTTGTTTACCTAGTTTTTCCTGAGTTGTACATCGATCGACCTCGTTGGTCTGTGCGTGTGATGATTTCTGGACATATATACACCGTCAAGAGTGAAATGAAGTTTGTTTACTGTGAAATTAATGTAGAGAGAACTGATCTGCTGCTGCTGCCGGTGGATTTTTGTTTTGGGAAATTGTTCTTGTGGAGTGTAGACCAATGAACTGACTAGTTTGCATTCAGTTTTTATGATCGTCTTTGATTCAGTTGTCGTATGAAGCAGTATTATTGTATCTCTTACCATGTTCATGACTATTATGGAACACTTGTGCACCCTCAAACTATTAAATCTTTTTGACTTGGGTTGACGTGATTGCTTATATAATTTTTCATGGAGGTTAGGTTAGAGAGTGAGAGGGTAAAGTTCATGACAAAAAAACAGGGATCTTGCTCGGTTTTTCAGGGTTTTATGGGGTGTGTTTGGTTGTCTAACCCAATTTACCTTGACAACTATCGGTCACAACCTAAATTTTTTGTCCCAAACCAAAGAATGACGAAAGCATGGGCAAGCCGAAAACTTGGCAAGAACGAAGTGGCAACTGCCGAATCCATGTGCCATACCAAATCCTTGGGTATGGCCGAAATTAGGCTTGGCAATTGAGTTCGGTGCCGTTTGTCCCGGCTTAGCTTCTCTCTTTTTGGCTTCGAAGCCAGTCTTTAGGAGAAACTACAAAATCCTGTTTTTAAATTTGTAGTTTATTTTAAACTCAGCTTCAAATTCGTAGTTTATTTTTAGGCTTGGCAGCTTATGCGTTCGGCTGAGAAAACGACTTCGGAGCCCAAAAAACTGAAGAAAAGCCCGGCCAGACGGAGCCTCAATTTGGCATTGGGCTGGTCGAGTGGTGGGCTGGGCTGGGCTGATCTAGTGGTACCCTGGTGGGCTCCGTGGCCCGCACGGACTCTGGGTAACCGGCCAGCTCCTACCTGCTCGATCCGATGCGAACGTGCGGCGGCCATCAGCGACGGCGATCTCTCCGTTTCGTGTGATCCAATCCAACCCAAGGCAGTAGCAGTCCAACCACCAAAGCAGCCTCCCTCAGACGTGTCGCCGTCTACCGGCTGCTTCTCCGACGGAGACACCGGCTCCCCAGCTCTGGCAGAGACACCAGCTGCGGCTGCGCCGCGAACTCCTCGTGCGTCAGGTCGGTGAACGGGCCCTCATCATTGACGGCGGCGCCTAGTCACGGCAGAGCTCATTATCTCTGCATGTCGCCGTACCCTATTTGTTATCTAGCCCACTGCTCTCTGATCCCATTGGCTCACGTCGCACTCGCTCACGACGCCTTTTTAACAAAGCGACGTCCGACTTCGTCTCTAATCTCTCCAGACGCCACATATACGGATACCCACTCTACTTCATAGCAACTTTAGTTAACTCTAATACAACCCATCCGAAGTCTTTTTATCTTAATCAAATATTTTAGCCCACTACTTTTCAAGAGACCTAAAACCCTTCTATAACTTGGATTTTTCACTTTCACATATATCGTAGCCTCCGGACCGCACCATCGTAACTCTGACATGCATCATTCACCTTTGAGCTCCACATACCTAAGCATGAGTTCATCTATCTCATAACATCCTCATCTGTCTGAACTTTAGATCTTCCCATACTAGTCCTGCTTCACCTCGTCATCGACCACGATCACCTTCATGCTCTATCTGTAAATGCAAAGATTAAAGAACGTTTTTTTCGGCCTAAGTTCTTTCTAACTTGACTAATATTAATCCACACACATCACACATCTCAAGAGACCGGAATACCGGTCCTTTGGTACTGTGCGGATCGAAGATTAATACCGGTGCTTGTGTGTATGTATGTCATCCATTGCAAGGCAAATAGGTGAATGAGAAACAACGTGCAAGGGGATTTCTGTCTTTTCACCACGTGAATCCCGGGTAGGATCCACTAGGATCCACATAATGTGCTATTTATTGCACCACGTCAGCAAAGGGATGCTCATTTTGACTTTTAAAAGTCTTAACTTCTAGTTTCAGCTTTTTTTTCACTATTCATTACACTATCCACTAACTCAGCTACAGTAAAAAAAGTCAGTTACAGTAAAATTTCAACCAAAAACCAAAAGTTATCGCTAAGATGATCACCTCCAAAGTCACACCAAAACAAAATGCGTGGGGCACCTCCTGCATGCATTGCCTTTGAAAAACAAAGTCCAAACTTCATACAAAAAAAAACAGTGCTTAATTATGACATACTGCATAAGACATGCATGCAGAGTTATCACACTTTAATTGGACGAGGCAACTTATTGGGCTCTACTCACGTACGCAACCGCCCGTATGCATCGTATTGTATGTATATACGTATGTCTCGTATGTATATATTTCGATTACTCCTATCCGAGCACGGCGACAACAGAGAGACCACGCAAGATAACAGAGACGTGAAGGCAACGAACCAAGCAGAAGCCAAGAAGTCAACCACCAAGAACATGGTGTTTCATGCACATGGTAAGGACTAATGTCCATCTATCTCTCTCTGCTCCAGCATGCAACAGCTCACGACGCCCGTATTCTATGGTGAGCATCTTGATCAGACTTTACTAGTTGACCTTGTCTCGTCTGATGAAAAGAACATCCCCTACGAAAATACGGCACAGATTCCCCATTGAAGTGATAATTTGTCATAGATCAAAGCAATCGTGAACATCCATTTAATTTCTGGACATACACTGTCGAAGTGGTAGATGAAGTTTGTTTTATTGTGAAATGGAGAGTTCATTGATCTGCTGCTTATGCCGATGGATTGCCCCCCCATTTTTAGAGGATGCCGATGGATTGCTAATTTGCCATCCTACACGAATATTGTGATACAGTGCGTGCAGACGTGCAGTATTTGGTGTATCATCAGTTGGTATAGCTGCTGGACTGACTGACTGTCCTACTTGCAAACTGCTGCGAAAATAATTAATTCAACTTGGATTTTCCAATGTCAATCGATCGGTGCCTCTCTGCTGTAACAAACTTCACCACTTTGCCGGATTTGTTCTTTTTGGGAAATTGTTCTGGTCGAGTGTAGACCAACAAAATGCCTAGTTTACATTCAATTTTTTGTCATTCTCTTTGATTCAGTTCTCGTGTGAAGCCATATTCCTGTATCTGCATGCTACCATGCATGTTCTGTTACATGATCATTTAGGACTTGTGCACCCTCATAACTAATAAAAAGAATTGAATTATGCAGACGTGATTGTTTTTTTTTTTTTTGCTGGGCCGGCCAAGTTTAAGTTGGCGGGTAAAGTTGACGAGAAGAAATAAAGCTACTGCATTCAGAACAGGGAACTTGATCGGTTTTCCTGGCTTTTATGGGGGTGTGTTTGTGTTTGGATGACCAAACTGCGGGCACAGACCGAAAATTTTGGTCCCAAACCAATCAATTACCAAAGCTTTCCAAATCTTTGGCCTAATTTGGTGCCAAGTGAGTGGTTACTCGATCGAGTGCCAATATATGGCCGGCCAGGCCTATTAACAGGGAGCCTAGCCTAGCACACGTACGTACTTACGTATACGCACTCCACTGGCGCGTACACATGATCGGAGTACGTATTCTGAAGCCACGTGTATTAGCGATATTTCAATCGCAAAAGAGAAAAGAAGTACTACCTCTGTTTGTGAATACTTGGCACTGTTGACTTGTTGCAGTCTCCAAGGTTAAACTTTGACCGTTAATTCTACACTAATACATTTATAAAATGTCAATGACGTATAATATCATTATGGCTTAAAGTCAGCATCTGCTTCTACTTTTTTTTTCACTATTCAGTAATTTTATCTTTTTCTAGTTTTTTAGATTTTTTAGACTTTTTTACCTTTTCTTTTTTTTCTCGTATTTCTTTGCATTGTCCGTGATAGGCTAACATGTTTTTTCTATTTTTAATTTTTTTTAATTTAATTATGTCAAATAAATCAACTCAGTTACAGTAAAAAATAAGCTAGTTACAGTAAAAAAAAGTTATAAGCCAACGTCATTTTAAACGCTCTCTAAATATTTAGCAAATAATTATTGGTTAAGGATTACAAAGTTTGACTGGTCCAAAGTCAATAGTATTTGGTTGAGGATTACAAAGTTTAATTGGTCCAAAGTTAACAGTGCCAAGTAAACAAAAACAGAGTATTACCGATATTTCGTTATGAAACATGCGACTTGTTTCCTGTCCGCTCACTGCTGCGGTATTGTATTACAGTGGAGGGGCGATGCAATGCATTTTCCCATGGTGTAGAATGGTGTTGTTATCTGCTAGAGTGCACTTGTAACCTGCAGGATTACATTATCCCATGGTGGTCTACTAGTCTTAACGGATTTTAGAATGGTATTAATTTATGACTTTTTTTTTACTATATCTGATTTATTTTGTGCTGTAGCTAAATTGTCTCATTTGGTATAATTAAATTTAAAATAAAAAATAAAAAATATGTTAACTCATCACAGATAATACAAAGAAATACTAAAAAATAAAAAATTAAATTAAAAATTAAAAACAGAAAAAAAAATTAAACAGAAAAAAAAACCGAACGCTACCACCGAACGCTGTGAGCACGCCTAATGCAGCTTTCAAGTGCACTATATCGAGGTCATGTATGACTGTCTGGCAGTCGTACTCCGGCCTGTAGATGTGGCATTACATGCCGTCTGCATTAACCTTATCTCTATTATCTTTTTTTGTTAACTCGTATGTTCGAGATCGGGATGACTACTACCTACCATTGAGAGATGTCTATAGCCAGATGCATCGCACCTGTTAAATCAGCAACGAGATCAATAGAGACAGAGAATGAACCATGAATTAGAAAAATCACTAGGAAACGATACAGGTATTCATGCATGGATCAATAGCTACCGTGTTAAGGCCCTGATCGTTTTGATTTTTTTCAGTTTCTAGTTTTAACTTTTTTTTACTATTTATTACACTATCCACTAACTCAGTTATAGTGTTTTTTCAACTAGCTACAGTGTTTTTTTAACCAAAAGCCATCGCTATTCCGATCACCCTCTAAAGTGTTTGCAAGTTGCAAAATTGCTTCGCCAGGCACAGTTACTGATATCAATATTTGGAATACTGGAGACTAAAAAATGTACTGTGAAATATTTGTGCAGAACTACAGGGCGAAGTAATGGACAATCTTGTAAGCGCATTACATGCGTACTAGTATTACTTTATCTGGATGCTATCACAAGCCTGCAGCATAATGCCACACTACCACAGTGCTATTAGTAGTGTGGTAAATACAACTGTTTCTGGCCACTTCCCAATTACATGCAACGACAGCTTCCAACCTGGTCGTCCAAGACCATACAGGGCTAACCTGGAGATCATCAGCATAACAATAGAGACTGCCGAGCTGCGCATCCACACGCCCGTGTGGTACGTCTGCTTCACCTCCATCCAGGAGCGGATCTGTATAAGAATTGAGGTCATGAAACCGCAATGAAATTTTCTAAATTCTATAGAAAATTACTATTTTCAGTAGAAATAACCTCATAGTGTAATATAAATGACACCAATAATTTTCTCGTCTGGATCCGCCTCTACCTCCATCAACCTGGTCCATCAACTTCACCAGCTCCACGCCGTGCAGGCTATCGAATCGCTCGAGAGGGTGCGTATTTGCCGGCCTGACAGATCGTATACGACTCCATTGGCCCATGGGCTCAGCAACACACTACCCATGCATGCATGTAATTAACTCAAGGACGTTGATTAGTACATGTGCATGCGGCCACACACCAGTACTTGGTTCTGGCTAGTACGTACACATACATGCATCCATGTACTACTAGTTGCATTGCATGTACGTATGTTACTATCTTGTCACGCGTATTTGGATTCTACTCTACATGCATAGAGATACACATGCATGTTATCGTATGTGATCGTATTTTGAGACATATACAAAATTCTCGTCAAGAGTTACGTATGAAGCATTCAGACTATACCCTTCAACGACTCTGGCCCTTGTCAAGCATGTCGTAGAATGCCGTCGTGTTCCTCTGCTCGTTCCAGTGATGCATCATCACAGACCACCTGCAAAAGGCCCAATGGTGAGCCCAATGCAGATCTCCTTCACCACTACAAGATGTTGTAACCTAATTTTTGCAGTAGCAGCAGACCAATAGGCTACAACATTTCTTCATTGATGCGTGCAACCTGTTCTAGAAACTGAAACAGACCTTGCCGTCATAGGGCAGCAGCCGGCAGCGCGACGAACTATTGCAGCATGCGCACGACAGCAGCCAACATGTATGATCTACTCCTTTTCCTAACCCATGTTGGAATTTTGTAAAAGGACACCGTCCATAAAGGAAGGCTACTTGATACAGAGTTGACTAGGATGATTGCAGTGCAGCACCAAACAATGATTGTAATCCTTTTCTTGTCAATTGGAATTAATCCCTGAGTTTTTGAGAGGTGGCTAAAAGATGATCCAAAAATACAAGTCACCCATGTATTCTTTTTACCTTTTCTTTTGGAGGGCACCTTCTTTTTTACTTAACGATGAGAAAAAAGTCACATTCGATCTTGGATCATTTACTTTCACGGGAATTACCTACTAACCAGCAAAGCAACTTCATGAACGTCCGGTTGAAAGTCACATTCCCTCGAAGACATGCGTCTCACAAGTCTACACCGAAGTGCGTAACCAACAGGGGCTAAATTATTGGATATAGGGGTGATCGTTTTAACGATGGTTTCTAGTTTTTGGATGAAATTTTACTGTAGTTGATTTTTTTTACTGTAACTGAGTTAGCTTTTTGGATATAATTAAATTTAAAAAAATGTAAAAATAGAAAAAATATGTTAGCCTATCACGGACAATGCAAAGGAATACGGAAAAAAAAGAAAAATACAAAAAAAGCTCAAAAAATCTAAAAGTTGATGACAAGTCTTTTAGAGTTGCTAAGAAAATGGAGAAATATGCTAGAAATTCTCACAAAAAAGCAAAACATATAATCTTAATTTAGAGAACCTAAATTATAACAGATCAGATTAAAAGCAAGAATCCATATCAAATACAATTCAAATCAACCGCGACCACCACCCACGCAACGAGAACTACCGCCTGACCCTGGCCGTGCTAGATTCACGCTGATTAAGGCTGGACAGTCGAAGTGAAGAAGAAACTCCACGTCACCTTACAAATTGAGTCCAAGGACCTGAATTTGACTTGACTTGTAAACCTAACCAATAGGCGCCGAGGAGGTGGCCCAAGAAAATGCCGTGCAGACCACGGCCGCCGCCATCACTGTCCAACCGCCCCTGGAAACCACTTCTTCTCGGCTCCATCGGCCAGGTAACCAAACCATTGTGCACGCACAGAGAATTCCAAACCCCAACTCCAATTCCAATGCATAGTTAATTACAGTCATTTGCATGATGTGATGATCCTGTCCAGAGGAGGAGAAGCAACAAGTTGGTGGTCAGATTGTCAAGCTCCAGGAGCAGACGTCGGAGCGGCAAAAGGAAACAACACGTAAATGCAACTTCCGCTTTGTTTAATATAACTAGCATAGTGACATAGTGTGTTAAAAATATTTTGAAATAAAGGTCTTTTAGAGTTGCTAAGAAAAAAAATAAAAATATACTAGAAATTCTCATAAAAAATAAAATATCTAGCTTTTAATTTAGTTTTCGTAGACCTAAATTATAACGATTCAGATTAAAAGAAAGAGCACGTATTAAATACAATCTAAACTCAAGCTATTGCGATGGATGCTCCACTTGATACAGTTTAATTATGACGCTAGTGTGTATCGATAGTGACGAAAGCACGCACATTCATGCATCATAAGAGCTAGATGGACCAGTTGTTTGACGGAAGGAACATGCATGTGTTTTGCCCGCAAGAACCCGTAAAGATTCCAAGGAGAGACGGGCCAGCGTCTTTAAATAGCTCCAAACTCTGCAAACGGCACATGCCATAGCACTGATGGAGATGCGCCTCATTCGTTTGCAGAACGCAGACCACACAGCGGTCAAGGAAGATGGTGAACCAGCAACAACTCCTTAACCTGGCATTTTTGAGAGGATTTTACAATCACTCCACTTGCTGCTTGAACTACATAAAGTCTTGTATGCAAGTTTCTTTATGCTGGGTTTTTTCTAGGGAAAAGAGATTATCTTATTGAACGGTCAAGGGTGGCGTTACAATCATGGAGCTTCGAATACCCGACAACCACACTGCCGCCGTAGAATTCACAGTTCGCCGGTCCATAGCAGAGGACACCAGACCCGAGAGTGCAACTGTGCAAGCAAGAAATTCCGCCTCTTCAGCCGATGCACAATGAAGAATTCATTGTTTTCTCCAGTGAGATGGAAGCACCGTCCCATGCGCATCCCTTAAGCTCAACCTGCTTACATTGGAACGAAGAGGCGGCCATGGCTTCCAACGAGAATGGGCACACGAGATGACTGCATGATCTGAAGTCTCCGGCGCAGTTCCACAAATTGTGATGGGTTACCTACCGGCTAGGCATATAAAACTGCGTGAACCAAACAAGCTAGAGTGCATTCATATACAAAAGATGCAGACTGTGGAAAACGAAGACTAGAAACTTAGCGTAGTTTTTGGGTCGTCTTCGTCCACCGAACGCTGAGTCGGATTGGCGTGACCTCTTTGAAATCAAATGTGTTCGATGCCATTTAGGATAAAGACAAATATCAAATGTATTCGATGCCATTTAGGATAAAGACAAAATTTTTCTCCAGTGAGATGGAAGCACCATCCCCTGCGCGTCGACCTGCTCAACCTGCTTACATTGTAACCAAGAGGCGGCCGTGGCTTCCAACTGAATATAAACATTCCAACTTATTTTCAGTGCCATCCCACAAGATAAAGTTGATTTTCCATGGTAAAATTTCTTTATGGCTTACAATTAACTTTATTTTCAGTGCACTTCCGGCCATAAAAATTCCCTAAATATAAACACCACGAGCAGTGACTCTGCGCATTCGACCTGTATTTTGTATCTACAGCTCCATACAGCTCCAGTGGGGTAGCCAGCACTGCAGCACATTCACGAACAGATGATCCAAAAATACAAGTCACGCATGTGTTCTTTTCACCTTTTCTTTTGCGAGGGCACCTTCTTTTTTTTTTTACTTAACGATGAGAAAAGGTCACATTCGATCTTGGAACATTTACTTTGACGGGAGATTACCTATTAACCAGCATCTTCATGAACGTCCAGTTGAACTTTTAAAACCTTGACTTCCCTCGAAGACTTGCGTCTCACAAGTCTACACCGAAGTGCGTAATTATTGGATACTAGCAACAAAAATTAAACACCACACGTGTCTTATTCATTTTGAGCGAGAAGAATGAACACACTTACCAAGAATCACCCACGGAGACTTGGACTCACAAGTCTACACCCAAGTGGAGCTCAATTATTAGATACTAGCACTAAAATTAAACACTACGTGTCTTAGGGGTGTTCGTTTTAACGATAATTTCTAATTTTTGATTAAAATTTTACTATAGCTAGTTTTTTACTGTACCTGATTTGGCCTTTTAGACATAATTAAATTTAAAAAAATGTAAAAATAAAAAATATATTAGTCCATCACGGACAATGCAAAGGAACACGAAAAAAAAATACAAAAAACCTAAAAAATCTAAAAAAATTTAGAAAAAAATGAATTACTAAATAGTAAAAAAAAACTGAAATGAGCAGGAGCGAGAAGTATCATCACACTTTCCAATAATTGGTAGGTAGGTAGTACAAACGTCCAAATTAAGTCAAGCTGTTGCGATGGATGCTCCACTTGATACAGTTTAATTATCACGCTAGTGTGTATCGATAGTGACGACAACACGCACATTCATGCATCATAAGAGCTAGATGGACCAGTTGTTTGACGGAAGGAACATGCACGTGTTTTGCCCGCAAGAACCCGTAAATTAAGATTCCACGGAGAGACGGGACAACGTCTTTAAATAAAAAACTCGATAATTACGGAGATGGTGGCCTTTCTTCCATGGGTTCATATTCGGATCCAATGCTATAGCTGCTATGAAAAAACCAGTAAGCTCGACAAATTTGCCGATTGCATGTTTGTGCCTTAATTTTATATGGAATTTAGGAACATCATTACTGTACAACTATCACGACAGTGGTAAGTTAGTATTGAAATTTGAATTGGCGTTTGTACTGCATTACACAAGTCATTACCAAAGATTGTCTATGTATGTCTAAACTCACTATCTAAATCATACATATATGTCACACAATCTTGTGTGATCTATTGGGCATTTCGGCTAAGTTCGGTGGGAGATATATAATACTCACAACTGCGTCTCATGGTGAAATCATCCTAATAAAAATAGAGAAAATGACGTGATCTATGGCCGTAGAGAAGGAATTACTTGCATTAAACAAGAGAATATTACAGTTCTTGACCCAGTTCTCTCTTTTGTAGTACTATTGTTAGCGTAGCAAGAAGTAGTGATTCAATTATGTCATCAAGAGAAAAATATCACTGCTCTGCTAGGTACCCTGAGGCCATTCAGTTGCTTCCTCCGAGAAGAAGGGGCAGTTTAATTACTATGAGGTCGGTTTTGTTTGAATCAGCCAAGAGCTGACAGAGGGCCGGGACTAAGGACAATACATGGATGTATAAGTCGCGACAGCTTATAGGTAAGCGCGCACGCGCGCTTGCGCCTATAAATATGCATGCCTAGAGAGGAGCCTGCTGCATACAGCCACACTACCACACAGAGCTATTAGTAGTGTGATAAATACAATGATCTAGCCAGCCATCCAGCCAGCAAGCTAGCTAGGTCACAAGGATCGAAAGTAATTCTGCAAAAAATATAGTGAGCATCTGGTTCTCCCCCCTCCTCTAAGCTATCTGGCTGGTGCCGATGAAAAGATCAGAGTTAGCAGTCATGCCACAAGTGAACTGCTGGTTCTCACCCCTCCTCTATCTAGTGACGATGCCGGCTATGTTCATCGCCGCCGCCGCCGTCTCCAGTGACATGGCATCGGCCCCACAGCCGAACTGCCAACACAAGTGCGGCGACGTACAAATCCCTTATCCGTTTGGCATCGGTGACAACTGTACCTGGCCAAGCTTCGACCTCTATCCAATTACATGCAACGACAGCTTTCAACCTCCAAGACCATACACGGGTGGTTTGGAGATCATCGACATAACAATAGATACTGCCGAGATGCGCATCTACACACCCGTGTCATACAACTGCTTCACCTCCAACGAATCATCAACAAGCGAAACCTGGGCCTTCAATATCATGCCGTTCCTGATCTCGCCGATGAAGAACAAGTTCACTGCCCTCGGCTGCTACACCTTGCCCATGCTTTCGGCCAGCCGGAACAACAAGACCTACTACACCGGCTGCATGACCTACTGCGAGAGCGCGAGCGAGGTCATGGTTGACGACGGCAAGTGCATCGGGCTCGGCTGCTGCGAGTCGTCCATCGCCAATGATCTCAGCTCCATCAGCGTCAACTGGGCCCTTGCGAACAACGCTGCGTGGGAATATAGCCCCTGCAGCTACGCCTTCGTGGTCGAGAAAGACTGGTACGTACCTATAAAAGTACAAGTTTCTAATGAAGATTAAAATTGAGAAGCAACGATCGATAGCCTGCACGCGTGCAGGCTATCGAATCAATTAAGTAAGAGCTATAATGTTTGCTTAATTAGCTCAGGACTACTAGAGCTAGTACCACAACTAACTGCATGTACTTATCCTGTAGGCATGATTTCAACCGGCAGGATGTCGTCGGCAACATGACGTTTGCCAACAGGATTCGTGAGCGGGGTGTGCCTCTCGTGGTCGACTGGGCCATCAGGAACAACGGGATGTGCCATCCAGGCGGCGGTGGAGACGCATGTGTGAGTGCGCACAGCAATTGTTTCAATTCCACCAATGGCCCAGGATACTTCTGCAATTGCTCCAAGGGATACGAGGGCAATCCCTACATCACCAGTGGATGCACAGGTAAGTCCGTTTGTTTTTCTTTCTTTGTTTGTTTCTTTCTTTCAGAAAACAACGGACCCCTGTCTATTTTGTGCTAAATACCAAGTACTTACCGGTTCCATATGAACTCCTGTCTTTGCTCTCTCTCTCTCTCTCTCTCTCTCTCTCTCTCTCTCTCTCTTTTGACAAATTTCAATTGAAAACAAGAGAATTAGTCTTCAAAAAAATTCAACACAAAACTTGGGGAAAACAGTTATTAGCTAGCGTGTGTATTCATTGTCTTTAATACTATTCTTGAAAACACTACGAGGCTACACAAATAGGTGTACATCAACCGAAATGGATGGAAAAGAAAGTATATCTCTTCTATGTAATATTCACTATATTTTTTCCTCCATTTTACAGATATTCATGAGTGTGAGCTTCGAAAAAGTAACCCATCCGTTTATGAAGAACGATATCCTTGCCATGGTGGGACATGCCACAATGTAGAAGGTGACTACAAGTGTAAATGCAATTTTGGACGAAGAAAAACTAGTAAAAGTGACAAGGATTGTCAACTCGTACTGCCCAAATTAGCTATAGTGGTGATCGGTAAGGCCCTCTTCATATAATAATTTGTCCTTTTATGGTTTGTGAAATTTTAACTGACACAAAACAATAACAACACAATATATGTTTTCAGCAACAATCTGTGCCATCTCAATTTTGGCCGTCCTACTAATCTTCTTTCGCACGGAGCGTGAGAAAAGGAAGCTTAGAGATCTTTTTGAAAAAAATGGTGGTCAACTAATTAAAAACATGGGCATTAAGATTTTCGCAAAGGATGAGATGGACCAAATTACAAAGAATTATAGCACAATCCTTGGAAAGGGTGGCTTCGGTGAGGTCTACAAGGGAACCACTAACAATCGACAAGTAGCGGTCAAGCGCTCCATTACAGTTGATGAGGCACGCCAAAAGGATTTTGCAAATGAGATTACCATTCAAGCTCAAATTAGTCACAAGAATGTGGTTAGACTCTTGGGTTGTTGCTTGGAGACCAATATTCCAATGTTGGTCTATGAGTTCATCCCTAAAGGGAGCCTCTACGATGTGCTTCATAGTAATATTACTAATGCTCTCTCACTACAAGCACGTCTAGGAATTGCTATTGAATCCGCAGAAGCGTTAGCCTACATGCATTCATCTGCTAGCCAAAAGATTCTTCATGGAGATGTTAAGTCAAGCAACATTCTCCTGGATGACAAGTTCACGCCAAGGGTTTCAGACTTTCGGAATATCCAGACTCCTATCTATAGAGAAACAACACACTGGGTTTGTGATAGGGGACACAAACTACATAGATCCTGTGTATATGAAGACAGGCCTTCTTACGGAGAAGAGTGATGTATATAGCTTTGGCGTTGTGCTCCTGGAACTCATCACCAGGAAAAAGGCAAGGTATGATGGTAATAAGAGCCTCCCATTAAACTTTGTTAAGTCTTACATGACAGAGAGTAGGGCCAGGGAGATGTTTGATGAGGATATCATGTCTGCTGAAGTCATAGATTGTCTTGAGATGATTGGTACGATCGCAGTTCAATGCCTCAAAGAAGATGTGGATGAGAGGCCCGCCATGAAGCAAGTTTTGGAGCATCTTCATTTGGTGAGAAAGGAATGGATGCAAAGGCAAGGGCAAATGATTTGCGATCAAGTTGATGAGACAGCCATTGACTTTCCTCCTCCGACGCCACAGTTGTCTCCAATGTGAAGCTATGGTTTTTAGTGATATGTTAGGGACAATTATAAAGATGATTGTATCACTTATTAGTTAATTTCACCACACCATGTTTTAGTTAGCATCATGTGTTTCTTGTTTTTATCTGTTATCTATAGCGTGTCATTTTATTTGTAGCGTGTGTTCTCTGTTTTAGAAGTGGGTCTGGACTTTGTGGACACAAAGGCCGGATCGTGGAATAAAATGCATGTGTAACAAACCAGTGTTTTGCTGAGGAATAAGAGGAGAAAAAGACTGAAAAGCCGTCAGTTAGTTGGATGTGGCACAATCATTTTGCCTCTCTGTTTAGTCCATCGAAACAATACCCTAACGCTACTGTTGGCCGACCGGCAAAATTCAGGCGTGAGTATTGTTTCCTTTGCTGGCTGTCTACAGGTTCAGAGAAAGGCTGAAGAGAGGTGCAGCTGAAGTGTATTGCTGACATCACTTTTATATTTATGATCTTTTATATAATATGTTATTTTGTTTCTTAAATAAATAACTTTCATATTGATCAATAAGTACATGACTTGTTTATAGAACTCTTTATTTATATTTTCATATTATTCTAAATTATCCCTTATCATATATTATTATTTAGAACAATTATGATTTATAGATTAGCATATGTATTGATTGATGATCATATTTCACGGATCTTAGATACGGAATATCAAATCAATAATGTGAACATATGTTAGAGAACATGGTATTAGATTGACCCACCTAGAGACGTTGTTGGGAGTATTATGTTTTACATTACACCAAAAGTGCAAACGGTAACAGAAGCAAAGGGGAAAGGCACATCTCGTCACAGGCAAGAGACTGTAAAGACGTAGGTGTAACTGATATTAACGAAGGACTTGACTAATATAGGAAACAACCAAACATCAGCTTGGTTAGCCATACTGGGGTGAGATCTAAACTACTAGGGCCTAATCTAATTTTCACCATCTTCACCACATTTAGCTCCTTGATTCTCGAAGTAGACATAATGATCTTGGTCCACAAGCTCTAAAGGGGGTTTGAGAACGAGGGTGAGCATATACAACAGTGCTCCATGAGCTAACACACAGAATGCACGTATTTGTGTATGTAAGGTTTGACAATGATGGCTTGGGTTCTTTTATTTGCTGAAAGCAACTGTAGCACCCTGAAAATGGGAAAGCACTCAACATTTCAAAAAAAAATTCCATTGATTGTCCTAATCAGCCTTAATGTGGGATTGGTTACCTTGTAAATCAAGTTGAGAGGCTAATTAAAGGCCTTCCCCTTTTTCCACCTCTCCTTCCATGAGCATGCTTCCATCCTCTCCACTCAAGGTCCATCCCTCTCTTTTCCCACCTCATGTCTCTATCTTGCCTTCAACCGACGAGGTGGGTAGGCGGTGGTCAGGGCCGGCCCTGGGGGGGAGCGAGCGGGGCGGCCGCCCCGGGCCCCCAAAATCCAGGGGCCCCCATTACTATGGTCTATGTAGAGTATATGCAGGCTGCCAGGCTACCGCTTGGCCCACTCGGAAACATGCAGGCAGGCTGCAGCACGTTGCACGCCGCACGCGTGACGCGTCCTTCCCAGTTCCCAGGGCCCTGGTCCTTCCGGCTTCCGCCTGCCACAACACGCAATGGTTTGCCTGCCGCTGAGCGCCTGGCCTCCTGCGCAGCTGCGCTCGTGCACCGGTGCACAAGTTGAGTTCCAGACTCTTCTGTTCATCTGATCCGTAATCCGTTGATGCTCATGGCTGGGCTGTGAACAATTCGTATCAACACGTAGCGTTCTCCTTCCGCAGCACTCTGAAGACTGAAGTTTGAATCTCTGATCAGTGGCTTATCAAATATCAATTGATCCATATTCAGGTACTTCTCTAGTTCTGATGGCTCTAATTCAGTGGTAATTCTTCTTGTTTCTTTCCTGAGCCATTCTACTTGTAGCTATTGACCGAACAAGCTTTCCTTTAACGAGCACGCACTTTCTTTCCTTTTTCCCTTTTTGCAGGTGTGAGGTGTGGCAGCGTGATCTGTTGTTTTATCTTGGCGATTGACTGATATTCTCCTGCAATATATTTTCTGAAAGCAGTTACTTTTCATCTTCCTTGTGCTTATTAGTCCGTTGATATTTTAAAGTAGTGATGGCTTGATGGGTTGATCAGTGGAGTAAACTGCTGGTGTATGATGATTACTATGGAGTCTTAACATCGGCCGTTTTTTCTTGGTGGAAGATAGGTTATTAAGGTAAGACTTCTAATTGTACTTCAGAAACTCTCTCTCTAGATGGTTCATCTAATATTGAGTTAAATGATCTAATTTCTGAGTTAAGTGTTATGCAATTGACTTTATCAGATAAACCAATGTCTGCTATGGATATCTTTGAGTTTGTCAGAGAAGCGGATTGTTATCCTAATATTTCTATTGCTTATCGGATTTTATTTACTATGCTTGTGACTGTGGCATCAGCTGAAAGAAGCTTTTCAAAGTTGAAATTGTTGAAGAATCATTTAAGGTCAACAATGTCTCAAGAGAGGTTAAACGGTTTGGCAACTTTATGTATTGAGAAGAAATTATTGGATGAGATTGATATCAATACCATCATCAATGACTTCGCATCTAGAAATGTTAGAAGAAAATTTTAAGGTAATATCTATAAACCCTTTGATATGAATTTTTCTTTAATACATAACGTATTTTAAGTGTTTGTTGGTAAAATTAGATATAAACCCCTATTTCTAGATTCGCCCCGGGCCCTAAAATCTCAGGACCGACCCTGGCGGCGGTGTGGTCAGGTGCAGTGGCCAAGCGTCGTGGTTGGGCGGTGGTCGCTATGATCCGAGCCGTGCCTCATTTCCACTCCCATCTGAAAAGTGTGTGTGTCTAGCATAGTCGCCTAGCTGCCTGGGTCATTAATTTAACAGTGGCCAAGCTCTCACTATATATACTATATTCGCCTTCCGAGAAAACGGCTCGGGCGCGGAGGTGGTGTTAGTGATACGCCCTAGAGGCAACATGGAGATGTTGTATATATCACATACTATGTTTATGATACATTACTTTGTTCCTTGGAATAGACATCATCATTATTGATCAATGAGTATGTGACTTATTCATGAGACTCTTAAATACTAAGATGTTGCTATTTCTAAATGATCCCTGATCGTATATCATATGAGGAACAAATATGATTCAAAGACAAAGATCAGCATATGTATTGATTGATGATCATGTCTCATGGATCATGGTATGGTGATACCAAATCAATAATATGGACATGTGTTAGTGAACATATGTTGGATAGACCTGCCATGAGACACTGCAGAGATTCCATGTGTCATCAGTTGGTCTCAAGTAGTGTTTATGTAGAGTCCTTAGACTTGAGATCATCATGGTTCCCAACATGAGTAGTAGCTTATTTTGGGACTACTAAACACTACTCCGTAATTGGGTAGTCATAAAAGTAGTCTTCGGGTTTGCCATGAAACATGTAGTGGGATGTGAATGATCAAAATAGAATTTGCCCCTCCTTATGGGAGAGATATCTCTGGGCCCCTCGATGTAATGGATTATGAAAGTGCATGGCCATGCCAAGGTGATTGAGGAGTCAATCACGAGTTTATAATCCATCACGGAATCGAGAGAGTGATTGAGCTATTAAGAGGATGACACAGGTCTCGCCTTGAGCTCAATCTATATCGTGAGGCAAAGGGATTCGTACATGAGAGAACATTACAGGTTCAGCCGATATGATCTTTACATATACTTTGGGGTTAATATGTCTTACTAGAGGCCGCTATTAACATGGTAGCGGAAAGGCGTTTCGGGTCACGACCAAGTATACGTGAACCTCTGTGGTCGCACGCTTAACGGGTTGGAACACTAATTCGAATATGATTCGGATATGGGCTCAATTCGGATAGAGATCCGAATAGACTCCTATTGGGCCTCGGTCCACGAGGCCCACGTGAGGAGGTCTATATATATGGAGGCGAGGGCGGAGGATTCGTCCCGCTTAACATCTAGCAAAACCTAGCCGCCACCTCCGAGCCAAACCCTAGCGCTCACGAGTGCTAGTACACTCGCGATCGGCGTTCGGCCGGGACGTGTGGATACCGTGGAGGCGCTGCTGCTCGTTGCGATCTTGATCGGCGTGCGTGGAGAGACGATCTGTTCGGGACGATCGGCTATTTCCACTACTACCTCGACGCACGAGATTGGATCGGTTTCAATTCTTCTTCACTGCGCTGCGCGTCTAAGTGGTAACGATCCATGATCCTTCCTTAGCATGATGTTCTTGGGTGCGCGGTAGAAAAGTTTTGTTTTACGCTTCGTAGCCTACGCCTATTCCAATAGTGGTATCGAGCCATCTTGCTTAGTTTGCAATCTGGATCGCGCATATATGTTGATATGCGATAGTAGTAGATTGGATCTATTACGATCTAAATAAGGTAGCACGGGTTGATGAGATCAATCGGTCATAAGGGTTGAAATTGGTATGAGTTGATAGGATCACAAGGCCAAAAAGATTAGTTCGTGCTCCTTCTTTGATGTCGCGCGACTTGCCCCTACCGGTGGAATCACCATCGGGCTAATCGCGCGCACAATCGATAGATCGAGCCAACGGATCGAGGTCTTGTGTTGTGGTCTCCTCAAGTATACCGATCGCGATGATCAATATGATTGATCTAATGAAAATTGAGACATTTTGAATGGCTCGAATTTGGGTTGATTTGATCGGCTCGATAAGATTTTCATAGCGATTTCATAGATGCGATCTATATAGTGCAGAGAGGTTTTGGTGCCGCTCTGAAACCCCATGGCGGCTCCCCTCGACCCCGCCCGTGTATCCCCTTGTATAGCGTCTTGGGTTCACATCGTTAGGTAGAATGCGATTCTACGTCTAACTTGTTTTTGCAGAGAATGATGTGAATAGTATGGCCCTATAGCTTATTTGAATGTATGAGATGTATGTGATGCATGTAACATTCGTTCATGGCCTGCGTGTCATGATTATTTCAGCTATTGTTAGCTGTATATATTGTATTTAACGACCTGCGTGTCGACCTTAATGCTTGAATCTATCTTTGTAATCTTGATTTCTAGCTATTATAGGTAGTAGCCTAGTTTTGAGGTTACAAGCTTTTAAGCATGGTGGCCTAAAGGAGTGATGTGGAGGATGGAGATCGTCTACACCTACTTGGAGATGGATATCACCATTTTTGGGCCATACTACTTCACAGTTAAATGTGTTTATCTATGATGTTATCTATCTTATTCTTATGCAATGATATATGTGATATGTTGCTTTGGTAGGATAGAATCACCTCTTAAAATTAGGTGTTAATGCCCTTCCATATGTTGCACCAAAAGATAATGATCACCGCATGGTAGGTCTACCAAAGTAGAGTGCCATCGGTTATCATCATCATTTAGGGGTAGATGTCGGACATCTACATGCGGAAGCATTTGGTTTACTTAACAAGGTTATCAAAATAGTTTTGGACCTTGGGGCATAGATTGGGGCCGAGGCATACTAATGTCACCCAAAGTAGAGTCACATAGGGATGTGATTAGCAAAGTGTTGCTTACCCATGTCACTAGTTTTCTAGCCGTGATGTCAAAGCTCACTAGGAATTAGTGAAATGAGGATCTTTACCCACTATGTAACTTAGAGGGAGTTTTTGTTGCAAAACTCATAGTGGGAGTCTTTTGCTAAATAGTTTAATAAAAGATGAACATAAATATAGTGCTAAACTTTGCATATTCTTGTGTTGTAGATCATGTCATTAACGCCGCATCCAAGTACTTTTAATTTGCGATCTGTTCTTGAGAAAGAAAAACTCAATGGAACAAACTTTTGGATTGGTATCGCAACTTGAGAATTGTTCTCAAGCAAGAGCGCAAGGAGTATGTCCTTGAGTCTCCTTACCCGAAGACTTGCACGATAATGCTCTGTGGCTGCACGGAGAGCTTATGAGAAGCACACGAATGATTGCCTTGATGTGAGTGTCTCATGCTTGCCACAATGTCCTCTCGAGCTTGAAGCAATATGAGAACACAGATGCCTACAATATCATTGTGGGGCTACGTGGTATGTTTGAGAACCAAGCAAGGGTGAGAGGTTCAATACTTCAAAGTCCTTATTTGCGTGCGGAGCTTGCGAGAAGGGAATCCGTCGACCCTCATGTGATTAAGATGATTGGTTACATTGAGAGTGCGGAAAAGCTTGGTTTTCCCCTTAGCCAAGAGTTGGCTCGATGTGATTCTCGATCGCTCCCCGAGCTTTGAGCCATTCATAATGAACTTTCACATGAACAATCTTGACAAGACCACGGTGAGTTGCATGGGATGCTAAAATCTGCCGAGAAAAGCATTAAGAAAAGCAATCATGTGATGATGATGCAGAAAGGCAAGGGCAAGCCCTATGTCAAGAGAATCGCGGTCAAAAGAAAGAAAGCTCTGATGCGATCGCGAGCGGTTCTAAGGCCAAGAAAGACAAGAAAGGCGATGCTCATCGATGCAGATTGTTACTCACTGTAAGCAATCGGGACATTGGAAAAGGAACGCCCAAAGTACTTGGAGGATCTTGAGAAGAAGAAGGGAAGTATGACTTCCACTCCGGTATAAATGTTATAGAAATCAATCTTGCTACTTCTTCCACTAATTCTTGGGTATTTGATACGGATCGGTTGCTCACATCGCAAATCGTTGCGGGGGCTAATAAGAAGTAGAAGTTTGAGGAGGAGCGAAGTGGATCTTCGCGTTGGCAATGGAGCAAAAGTTGCTGCGGTAGCTGTTGGCACCATGCCATTGTCTTTACCTTCGAGATTAGTTTTGGAATTGAATAATTGTTATTGTGTTCCATCTCTTTCAAAGAACATTATTTCTGCTTCATGTTTGCAAGCAGAAGGTTATGACTTTAAATCTATGGACAATGGTTGTTCTCTTTATTTCAAAGATATGTTCTATTGTCATACTCCATTGGTGAATGGGTTATACGTTCTTACTCTTGAAGGGTCACGGTCTATAACATTAATGCAAAGAGGCAGCGTCCAATGATTTGAATCCCACGTTTATTTGGCACTGTCGCTTAGGTCACATAAATGAGAAACGCATGCAGAAGCTCCATAGAGATGGTATTCTGCACTCATTTGATTTTGAATCATTAGAGATATGCGAATCTTGTTTACTTGGCAAGATGACAAAGGAGTGTTTCAAGTTCGAATCATTAGAGATATGCGAATCATTAGAGATATGCGAATCTTGTTTACTTGGCAGAATATGAGTATATTCAAAATGATAAAGGAGTGTTTCAAGTTCGTTTAGGTGGTATATTAGAGGTGGGTGTAATTACACCCGGGTGTAGAAAGTATTTTTCATATATATATATATATATATATATATATATATATATATATATATATATATATATATATATGCATGATGGGTTCCTAGCTAGCTTAAGCTTTGCTCATTTAGATTAGACTTCTAGATTCTAATTTATTTTTTACTATTTATAATTTTTATTTTTTTATTTTTTAGTATTTTTTGAGTTTTTTTACCGATTCTTTTTTTCATATTTGTTTGTATTATACGTAATGGGTTAACTGCTTTTTATTTTTAGATTTTTAAAAATTAATTATGCTAAATAAGCTACCGTCAACTAAAGTGTAATTTTAATCAGTTATAGTATAATTTCAGTTATAAGTTACTAAATTTTAGCCTAACCGAACAGCATCTAAAAGTTCACACATGCGAAAAAATTCTCTTTTTTGAAGGCAAAGAAAATATTCTCATTTTTGAAGGCGAAGAAAAAAGGGAAAAAAGCTCCTCTACCGGCCGCTGAAATCATGTGAAAGCACCGGCCAGGAACATGATTGGTGGGTTTTCTGTATTGAAAGCACCGATCGAGTCCGTCAGAGTCTTCGTCGTGCCATGTGGTGTATCCTTCAAATAAATTATTACAACAGGCACTTTCTTTTTTTCTGTAGTCCTGCTTCGATGTCTGAGTAGGCAGCACGCATCCATAAAACTCACATAAAGCCACGCCATTGTTTCAGCGGTGGAAAAGGGAAACGAAACCTCTGCCATTATAACATGTGAACGGAATCAGCTACCTTTATTACGAACATATGCTCCTCGGCGTAAAGTAAATCGTAAAGCAATCCCACAAACAAGACAAAGTAACACAAACAATCATCAAAGTATTAAGAAAAAAAAGTGCCAAGCTATTCTACTTGAGTGGTAAGACCAATTAAAGGTCTTCCTTCTTTCTTTTTTTCTTCGGCGCGCGATGTGTTCGTGTTAATTAATTGTGCGCCTCTCTTATTTTCCATTTAGATGTCTTCTAATTGGTATCTTAACACAACTTCAGCGAAAGGGAGAAGCAAGGACTATTAAAATTCAGTTAAAGGAATGGTCCTGAGATGAGTGAACATTTAAAAACAAGAACACCTAGATGAGATTAGGTAGCTTTTTTATTAAAAAGAAAATAACACCAAAATTCAAGCCGACGAGGAAATGATCGGATTTTCCTTTTGGCTGCAAAGCTATGTGGATGGATATGATACGTTGGATCACTTTACTAAGACTTAACATTTTAGCTAAACAATAGTTTTAAATATTATAAGAGTATATAATAATAATTACGGTGAAGGTCCTTACCCATTTATTATATAGTTTCATCTACCATATGTTATTTTGTTACTAGGATTTCATCCACCAATTATAATCACTGGGCTCTATGTACTCAAGGAAAATCAAAATCGGGTTCTGTCGAGACCCGAATATGCAAATTCGGTCTTTCTGTGTAAACTGCACTAGTCCAGGATCACGCTAGTGCACACAGTCAAACATAGATGTCATCACAGTCATACACACGATAATAATAAAGGAAAACTCGAATATCGATAAAATATCAAAGGTACGACCTTATGGCTAAGCTTACAATATCTCTAGTCGGAAGGGCTTAACAAAATAGCAGCGGAAAACCAAAATAAAGCGTAGCGGCCAATCGACAAGCCCACAGGCTATCGAGTGGAGAACGAAGCCTAATCCGTGAAATCGTCGTAGTACTCTCCTTCTGGAACCTCCTGCTGATAGTACTCCTCTCCCTCAACTGAGCAACATAGGCGTAAAGCCGTGAGTACATTGGTACTCAGCAAGTCGTTTGTAACAAATGAATGCAATATAATATGTAAGGCTTACCAAGGGAAGGCTGAAAGGTTAATTTGCATAAAGGCATTTCTCGATGGAATATAATAAATAACTTGAAAGCGAAAGTTAACTGAAACAGTAATAATGAATAATCAAATAAATAAACATGAACCACTTGTGAACACCAATTCACAAGTTTAATCAACAGTGAACTACCTGTCCACTCCCAACATAAACAACCAAGTTATAAGTGAAACACTAACCCTCGTGTGAAATCCCCGAGCAATGTCCATGACCGAGGACGCGGCTATTCGAATAGTTTTACACTCTGCAGAGGTTGCACAACTGTACCCACACGATGTGATTAGCCTAGGCCTAAGGTAATCACAACAAGGTCTTTACAATGCTCTACCTCAACTCAACCCTGCCCGCTATGGTTTCGCATCACACCCCCCTTGCGTCACATGGAAATCAGCAACCATATTCATCACGATGGCAGAATTGAAATTGAGGTATTACAAAGTAATCAACCAGGTCCATCCCATAATAGACATGTGGTTTACATGATTAGGCTCAGATCAATGGCGCACAAAGTTAAGTCCTTAACATAACCCGGGCGAGGCTACCACATCCCCGAAGTGCAACTGCACCTCCCCCTTTACTGCACGATCACTCGTCCGAGTGAAAACCAATTTGTATAACCAAGCCAACGTTACACCAATGACGTGGCACAAATTTTAATATATGTGGCACCAACCACAGTTCCATATGTCATTAAGTCAGATTAATAATTAACATGTGCTGATGAAATCAATCGTAAATATAAGCCAGCTAAGCAGTCTAATCGTACCAACCTATGTGACAAATAATCTAGCATCACTAGTAAATTTTCCAACCTATGGTGACAATGACATCATGGCATTCCAAAATATCAAGAAGGGATAAACTCAAATAGGACGATAACTACCAGTACAAGTGTTTGAATAAAAATAGCGATGCAATGTAATTTAAAACAAAATAATTAAATAGCAGATTGCAAACTGGGTTCATCATGATCAAAGGACACGACTTGCCTTGGTTATGCTCAGCGGGGTACTCCTGGTCTTCGGGCGCGAAACCTGCTCCTCCGAATCCGAATATAACGAGAGAGAAAACGACTAAAAACAAAGAAATACATAAAATGACAAGCAAATGAACTCCAAAATTCACAAAACCAAAACCAACAGCTAGAGCTCGATTTTAGATGAATTTAGAAAAAAGAACGGGGTCAATCGGAGCTAGGACGGAGGAGAACGGGCTCTCGAAAAATTAATCCTAAAATTAAATCGAGAAAATCAGAAATGTTACTGTGCTGTGAACCCGGTCCACGAAATACCAAGTCCACCGTGGACTCGGTCCACGAAACAAGATCTTGGGGCGGGCGGGCGACGCGGCGCTAGGGCTGACGTGGCAGCAGCATATGCTGCCACATGGCACGGGTGACGTGGCTGCTGACGTGGCTGCCACGCGGCACCTGGGGGCGGTTCTCGGCTGACGTGGCGCTGACGTGGCATGCCACGTGGGATGCCACGTGGCCCTAGGGCTGACGCGGCGCGGGTGCGGCGCGGGCGGCGGTGGGGATCCGACGGTCGCGAGGGCGACACGCGGCGAGATCTGGATCCTTGATCCAGATCTGGGGCGACGGTGGGGATGCAGCGGCGCAGGCACGGGCGACGGTCAGATAAAGGAAATGCCAAGAAAGAGCAAACATACTCCCCTTATAAAAGGCTACAGCGTCCTCAAGCGCCTAAACACGCTTCAAATCCTGGGAGCTCTAATGGACAAAAGAAAAATGATGAGTGTCATTTTTGTCAGTCCAAGGACCATTTCAAAGGTAACTGTCCTGGATGGCTAAAATGGCTCGCCAAGAAAGGTACTTATAAATTACTTTTGTTGATGAAGCATTTTATGCTGATTTTCCTATAAATTCTGGGTGAATTGATTCTGGTGCCACTGTGCACGTTACGAATTCCTTGCAGGGATTCCATATGTTGAGAAATCTCAGAGGGGAAAGAAGCCTAAGAGTGGCTAACGGAATGGAAGCTGAGATTAAAGCCATTGGATCAGTTTCCTTAGTTTTGAATAATGATTTTGTAATGAAACTTCATGATGTTCTTTATGTTCCCTCGATGAGAAAAAACTTAATTTCTGTTTCTTTATTGGATAATGATAGATATTCATGTAATTTTGGACACGGACAGTGTCTTGTTTACTTCAATAATGATAATGTTGGTCGTGCCATCTGACACGACAAGCTTTATATGTTATCCCTGCAAGATTCTCCTATATCCATGAATGTATGTGATGTGAATAAAAAGCGCAAGCGAATTGATGAGACTTCGTCGAAATTGTGGCACTGTCGTTTGGGCCACATTTCGAGTGGGAGAATTGAACGTCTCATTAAAGATGAAAGTCTCCACCCTTTAGACTTTAATGATTCGGATGATCATTGTCTTGATTGCATCAAAGGCAAGTATGTAAAGCAAATAAAGAAATGTGCTACTCGAAGTACAGGGATTTTGGAATTAATCCATACTGACATATGTGGTCCTTTCCCTGTGACATCAGTGGATGGTTATAATTCTTTCATTACATTCACTGATGATTACTCGCGTTATGGCTACATCTATCCCATTAAAGAGAGATCGGAAGCACTAGATAAATTTAAGATATTTAAGGCTGAAGTTGAAAATTAGCACAATCTAAAGATTAAAGTAGTGCGTTCGGATCGCGGGGGAGAGTATTATGGGCGACATGCAACTTATGGGCAAGTTCCTGGTCCTTTTGCCAGGTTCCTACAAGAAAATGGTATAGTCGCCCAGTACTCAATGCCTGGTGATCCCCAGCAAAATGGAGTAGCGGAAAGAAGAAACCGCACACTTATGGACATGGTTCAAAGTATGTTGAGCTACTCCACCTTGCCAGTAAAGTTACGGATGGAAGCATTAAAGACCGCTACACACATACTCAATCGGGTTCCCAGTAAATCAGTGCCTAAAACACCCTATGAATTATGGACTGGGAGAAAACCAAGTTTGAACTACCTACATGTGTGGGGTTGTGCAGCTGAAGCTAAATTATTTAACCCACAGATTGGGAAATTAGACCCCAAGACTGTGAGTTCCCATTTTATTGGCTACCCTGACAGGTCTAAAGGGTACCGATTCTATTGTCCAGATCGTACCACAAGATTTGTAGAAACAAGACACGCAGTGTTCTTGGAAAATGATGGAATCAGTGGGGACTTGGAGCCTAGAAAAATTGATCTTGAGGAGAAGCAGATTTATGTCCCTTCACCGCTAATCCGACAGACTGATTTCCCTATGCCCCAAATGGTTGTACCCCAAGCGGTTGTACCCCAAGTGGTTGTGCCCTCAGTTGATCCTGTTGTTGCAACTCCTGTTGCATCTCCAGTTAATCCTGTGGCCACTCCTCCTGTTGAGGGCTCTGAAAATGCTAGTGCTATACCTAATGATGAGCTTTCACAGCCCTCTGTGACAATTAATGAACAGCCTAATGAGCCTATTATTGTACCTGTCAGGAGATCAGAACCAGTGAGGAGATCTGCTATCCCAAGTGATTATGAGGTTTAATTAAATGAAGATGATTTTGGGAAGATGGATGATCCTAACTCTTATAAAGAAGCTATGAAGAGTAAGGATTCATCTAAGTGGCTAGATGCTATGAAAAATGAAATTAAGTCTATGTGCGATAATGATGTATGGGACTTAGTAGAAATTCCTCATGGAGCCAAAACAGTAGGCTGCAAATGGGTCTACAAAACCAAACGGGACTCCAAAGGGAATATCGAAAGGTTTAAGGCGAGACTTGTAGCAAAAGGGTTTACACAAAGAGAATGCATTGACTATAATGAAACCTTTTCTCCTGTCTCGACTAGAGATTCTTTTAGAATCATAATGGCGCTCACAGCACATTTTGATTTAGAGTTGCACCAAATGGATGTTAAGACTGCATTCTTAAATGGAGACTTGTATGAGGACGTTTACATGACACAACCGGAAGGTTTTGTTGTGGAAAGCGAGGAACATTTGGGATGCAAGTTAAAGAAATCCATATATGGTCTGAAGTAAGCTTCTAGGCAATGGCACCTTAAGTTCGATGAAGTCATAAGGAATTTTGGATTTAAGGAGGATAATGTTGACAATTGTACATATGTTAAGTTCAGGGGGAGTAATTACACCTTCTTAATCCTTTATGTGGACGATATATTATTGGCGTGCGGTGTGGACATGTCATGGAAACTAAAAGATTCCTCTCGTCCAATTTTGATATGAAGGATCTCGGTGAAGCATCTTATGTTCTTGGTATTGAAATTCACCGAGATAGGTCCAAAGGAACATTAGGTTTATCACAAAAGGCATACATTGACAGAGTACTAAAGAGATACAATATGCATAAATGCTCGCCTACTTTGCTCCTATTGTTAAGGGCGAAAAGTTTGGAAAATTTCAATGCCCAAAGAATGACTATGAATCGATCGATGAAGGCTATACCTTACGCCTGCATCCGGAGTATTATGTATGCTCAAGTATGTACACGCCCTGATTTAGCTTTTGTTACCGGGATGCTTGGCAGATATCAATCAAATCCAGGACCGGACCACTGGAAAGCCGTTAAGAAAATCCTACGCTATGTGCAAGGCACTAAAGGTCACATGCTCACATATAGAAAATGCGATAACCTTGAGGTTGTCGGTTATTCTGATGCTGATTTTGCGGGGTGTAAAGACACTAAGAAGTCCACATCAGGTTATATTTTCACCCTCGCAGGAGCAGCAATATCATGGAAAAGTGTAAAGAAAACACTTACTGCATCGTCGACAATGTAGGCTGAATTTGTGGCATGTTATGAGGTTACCGGGCAGGCTGTATGGCTTAAGAACTTTATCCCGGGATTAAGAGTGGTAGACAGTATTTCTAGACCACTCATTCTATACTGCGATAATCAACCCGCAGTTTTCTATTCGAGTAACAACAAGTCGAGTGCAACTGCCAAGCACATTGACATAAAGTATCATGTTGTGAAAGATAGAGTCCAGGATCAAACAATTAAGGTTGAGCATATTGGAACTAAATTTATGCTCGCGGATCCGCTCACAAAAGACTTACCACCCAATATTTTTCGTGATCATGTTGCCGGTATGGGTTTATTGGAGAGCCTGTGATCCTGGAATAAGAGGACCAAATAAAGTAACCAACTCCCATAAAGTATTATGTTATCCGATCGAGATAGAATGGAGCACTATAAGTACTGATGTCCAGCGGTACTTAATTGACTGTTGTGACGCATTACTTTGGTGTGAATTTTTATTGCGAGAGGGCTCATGATGTTTAGCCTTACGATCAAGGGGGAGAATGTTAGGAATGTGATCTCAGGCCAAACGGCCAAAACGAGAAAGAGAGAATTCAGCGCCCTGATCGGGGTGCCTTCCATATATGGTTACGGTCCCCTGTTGCAACAGCGCAATATAAAACGGGAGTTACGGCCTCTCACGGGGTGTACCATCGCTCGTTCCCGTGAGAACCAAAACTCCGTACAAACCTTAAGAGAACCGATCTATTACACGCTGCTAGCAACGGGACGACCGCCGCCGCCGCTGCTACAGGACGCCGCCGGTGACTCTCTGGACGACTGCACCGACTCTTCCTCACGCCTGCATCACGCAGGCACGGGTCTTCGCTCATGGCATTCATCGGCGACAGTAAGTCACACGATCCCCTCCCCTCTAGGTGTTCTAGCGAAGACTAGCGGATTATGCAACATGCATAAAGATTATGAACCCACATGTATGTCCCCAAGTTCTCCGAGTCAATATCTTTCTTTCTATCTCTCTCTCTGTGTTTAAAATACACGGCAAAATAAAGAAAATAATCAAGAATACAAGAACACAAAAATACATAGAGTTAACGTAGAAAAAACAAATGAGAAGAATAAATAAATAACGGGTGCACAAAGTCGATAATCAACTATGTGGAAGAGAGTTACTAGCAGTGCATATACTGCATCAACTATTCATGCGCGGCTACAATGCTATTTACAAGAGCACACAAGGAGTACTCCAAATCGTGAAAGCACATGTAGAAATCCTAAACAACACAAATCAACATTGGGCTAGCCCAGCAGCTGCCTGTGCTCCGCTACTACAAACCATCCTTCCATTGGAGTTCGGATCACAAAGAGAAAATTGCGCTGCAACTCACTAAACTTGAACGATTGTACCGCTTACCAAACAGAACTTGAGAATAATGCTGGCAAGGCATCCAGTCAGCATGCATGCAGCTGTATATAGCTAGCTAGGGTCGCAACTACCTGCAACATGTATAGGAAATAGACCGTAGGATCGAAGTCCTCCAAAATTCCTTTGTTTTCCCTGCATGCATTCCAAGCATGCCCCTGGTTATTCTAAGTCGTAACAGTGCGTAGACACCCCTACCTAGCTAGCAAATGCAAGCCGTGCGGCGAAGGCAAGGACGGTGACTGCGATAGATGTTCGTACGCACGAAACAGTCGTCTGCACGCGATTAAAGACGACGTCGACAGGGCAGACGCGTGATAACAGGTTGAAAGTCTGCAGGAAGCAGGAATGGCCATATACATGCGCCACACTCACTGCGCATATATCATATGCATGTCGACGGCTTCACAGGTCGAACAGATGCTCAGCTCAATGGCTTCTGCATCATCATCTGCATGCATTTCCGTCGTCGTACCAGTACTGTTGGCCATCTCGGTGTCAACCGTAGTAGCTGGTGTCGACGCTTCTTCTTCTCCGAGTCCCATCAACGGCAACGGCAGCGACACGGACCTCGCCGCGCTGCTGGCTTTCAAAGCCCAGCTCTCCGATCCTCTCGGCATCCTTGCGAGCAGCTGGACAGCCAACGTGTCCTTCTGCCGCTGGGTCGGCGTCACGTGCAGCCGCCGCCGGCAGCGCGTCACCGCTCTGTTGCTGCCGGGCACGCCCCTCCATGGACCGCTCGCTCCTCACCTCGGTAACCTCTCTTTCCTCTCCGTCCTCAACCTCACCAACACCAACCTCACCGGCTCCATCCCGGCCGATCTTGGCAGGCTGCCTCGGCTTCGATATTTCCTTGTTAGCGAAAATGGTCTGTCAGGCGCCATCCCTTCTACCTTAGGGAACCTCACAGGGCTCGAGTTTCTTGACCTTAGTGGCAATGCCCTCTCGGGGCAGATCCCGCCGGAGCTGCTGCAGCATCTGCACAACCTTCGGAACATTTCTCTGGAAAGAAATTACCTGAGTGGCCAAATACCACCCTATCTATTCAATAGCACGACATCCTTGAGGCACATCTACTTCGGAAACAACAGCCTATCAGGTCCGATACCACAGGGTGTCGCCTCGCTGTCCATGCTCGAGTACTTGAACCTGCAATTCAATCAGCTCTCCGGCCTGGTGCCACAAGCCATGTTCAACATGTCCAGGCTGCAAGTCATGATGTTCCCGTACAACAACAACCTAACTGGGCCGATTCCGAATAATCAAAGTTTCAGCCTCCCAATGCTGCGAAGGTTATCCCTCACTCAGAACAAATTTGCTGGTCGGATTCCATCCGGGTTTGCATCATGCCAGTACCTGCAGGGGCTCTTCTTGTCTCTCAATTCTTTTGTGGATGTTGTGCCAACATGGTTAGCTAAACTGCCGCACCTCGCACTACTTAGCTTGAGTGGAAATGACATTGTTGGCTCGATCCCAGCTGCTCTTAGCAATCTCACCGGTCTTAATGCACTAGACCTCTCTTTCTGTAACCTGAAAGGAGAGATTCCACCAGAATTAGGCTTGATGCGGGAACTCTCGTATCTGAATCTTGCAGTCAATCAGCTGACAGGTACAATCCCAGCTTCCCTCGGCAATTTGTCGGAGTTATCTTGTCTAGATTTGCAAATAAATCCATTGTCTGGCTCGGTACCAGCAACACTTGGGAACATTGCAGCTTTGAACAAGCTTTTTCTGTCAGAGAATAATCTAGAGGGGAATCTGGACTTCTTGTCGTCTCTTTCCAGTTGCAGACAGCTCCAATTCCTTGTCATAGAGATTAATTCTTTCACCGGGGCCCTCCCTGAACATGTGGGAAACCTCTCTGCACGATTAATCATTTTTAGTGCTGCTGGCAACAAGTTAACAGGCGGACTTCCAGCTGCCGTGTCAAACTTAAGCAGACTTGAATGGATGGATCTATCTAACAACCTACTCACCGAGGAAATACCCGAATCTATCACTACGATGGAAAGTCTCGTGCTGCTTGATGTCTCCAGCAACAACATGTTAGGCCCTATCCCAGCACAAATTGGTATGCTCAGGAGCCTAGAACGGCTGTTTCTCCAAATAAACAGATTCTTTGGCTCTATACCAGGCAGCATTGGTAATCTTAGCAGGTTAGAACACATCGAGTTGTCCAATAACCAGTTGAATTCAACCATACCTGCGAGCTTATTCCACCTTGATCAACTAATCCAACTAAATCTTTCCCACAATTCGTTTGCTGGTGCGCTACCGGCCGATGTTGGCCGGCTAGGACAAACGGATCAAATGGACCTCTCTTCCAACTTCTTGATTGGAAGCATCCCAGAATCATTTGGACAGCTCAAGATGCTAACCTACCTAAATCTATCACACAACTCGTTTGAAGACTCAATTCCAGGCCAATTTGAAAAGCTAGCTAGCTTAGCATCATTAGACCTCTCCTCCAACAATCTCTCTGGTACCATTCCCAAGTTCCTCGCAAATTTTACCTACCTGACTACCTTGAACCTTTCCTTCAATAGGCTACACGGCCAGATACCAGAGGGAGGTGTTTTCTCAAACCTCACGTTGCAATCTTTGATTGGGAATGCTGGACTGTGCGGTGCTCCACGTCTAGGATTTTCGCCATGTCTTGACAAGTCTCACTCAAGTAATAGACACTTGCTAAAATTTCTACTCCCTGCTGTCACCGTAGCTGTTGGTGCTATTGCTATCTGCTTATACCTAACGATCGGAAAGAAACTTAAGAAGGAGGGAGAGGTTCAAGCTTCTGTTGATCCGGCTGATGCCGTAAGCCATAGGTTAGTCTCCTACCACGAGCTCGTTCGCGCCACAGAAAATTTCAGTGATGATAACCTGTTGGGGTCCGGAAGCTTTGGGAAAGTATTCAAGGGCCAACTGAGCAACGGTTTGGTGATTGCAGTAAAAGTCATAAACATGCAGCTGGAACAGGCCATGAGGAGCTTCGATGCCGAGTGCCGTGTGCTCCGCATGGCACGGCACCGCAACCTGATAAGGATACTGAACACCTGTTCCAACCTGGACTTCAGAGCATTGGTGCTTCAGTACATGCCCAATGGCAGCCTGGATATGCTCCTGCACTCTCAAGGTAGAAGGCGCTTGGGGTTCCTGGAGAGGCTGGACATCATGCTAGACGTGTCCATGGCAATGGAGTATCTGCACCATGAGCACTGCGAGGTGGTCCTGCACTGCGACTTGAAGCCTAGCAACGTGCTATTTGATGAGGACATGACAGCGCATGTTGCAGATTTTGGTATCGCGAGGTTGCTATTAGGCGATGACAGCTCCATGATCTCTGCGAGCATGCCTGGAACAGTTGGGTACATGGCACCAGGTACTAGCACTTGTGCTCTTGCTCGATCTAGTTCTTGTAAGGCCATTGATTGGTATTATTAATTAGAGTAAAATGCATAGAGGGTCATTCAACCTATGCAGGTGTATTATCTATGTCACAAAACTTTCAAAATACATATCTAAATCTCTGATATGACATAAATGGATCACTAGTCCATCCTTATTGTCCACTATGGCATAGTTCATACACTGGTATAACACATAGGATCCAAAGCAGTTGGTGGAACATTTGTAGAAAACCCCTATATAATTGTTTCATTTAGACCTACCCATATGCTCTTACCCGAATCAAACCGTATTCTATAACTTCTCGTTACTTTTTGTTCGACTCCCAGGCGACCCGTGTGAGAAGATCGTGGTTCATGCATTATAAACTTCATTAGCTAGAACACAACGAGTCCCATGAGGACAAAACCATACTCTGCCGCTGCTATCTTAAGGGTTTCGTTGCAAGAGGGTGTGGATGAAAGAAGACGATAAAGCCTTGAGTGACTAGTCAGAACTAATTTGGTCTTGTTCAACCAGATCAAGATAAGAGCAAAGGGTAGGGTTAAAAGAAAAAATATTTTAGGGGTTTCATGTAAATTTGAAAGCATTGAATCTTTCTTTTCATATCACGCATGAGAAATATACCACTGTGGGCAGTTAGGATAGACTAATGACCTACTTATATCACATTAGTGATCTAGATATGTATTTTTAAAGTACAATGACCTGAATGACACGACCGAACAAGCTCTCCATACATTTTACTCTGTTAATTATTTACATGCTTTAATTTAAATGTTTGTGATTTTTGTGAGCAGAGTACGGATCAATTGGAAAAGCGTCGCGGAAGAGTGACGTTTTCAGCTACGGGATCATGCTCCTTGAAGTGTTTACTGGAAGGAGACCCACAGATCCGATGTTTGCGGGAGAAGTGAGCCTCAGGCAGTGGGTTCTTGAGGCATTTCCTTCAGAGCCTGTCCATGTTGTGGATGACCAGCTACTGCAAGGCTCTTCTTCTACCTGCAGCTTGGATGGCTTTCTTGTGGCAGTATTCGAGCTGGGCTTGCTCTGCTCGAGCAACTCGCCTGAGCAAAGGATGGCGATGAGCGATGTGGTCGTGAGGTTGAAGAAGATAAAAAAGGACTACACGAAATCAACAGCAACGACACAGAGTGCTGCCCAGTGAAGTGATTGCCCTTGCTTCTATATATCTATCTGTTCACTGCTGCACTAAGAACATAGCAGCATCAGCTGCAGCAAACTTGTACTACTTACCTTTTACCTAGTTTTTCCTGAGTTGTACATCGATCGACCTCGTTGGTCTGTGCGTGTGATGATTTCTGGACATATATATAAAAAAACTCGACCTGCCGGGGGGAGGGGAAGAAACCCCCCAGACATTTTTGCTTAAGAAGAAGATTCTCTCACGTAAATCGAGAAACCCCCGAACCCCTGCCCCCACCCATACACAGCGGCATCAGCCCTCATGAGAGCGACCAAATGACCTCGACCACGACCAGGGCCAACCTTAGACCTGTGCTTTGGTGCGGGAGCAGGCGAATGGGTTTTTTCCCTCAACTCCTGAAAATCCGCTCCCACTGGGAATCGAACCCAGGACCTGAGGGGTGTTACTAGAGCGCTCTAACCATTACGCTAGAGGCCCGTTCGCCTGTGGATTTCTGGACATATATACACCGTCAAGAGTGAAATGAAGTTTGTTTACTGTGAAATTAATGTAGAGAGAACTGATCTGCTGCTGCTGCCGGTGGATTTTTGTTTTGGGAAATTGTTCTTGTGGAGTGTAGACCAATGAACTGACTAGTTTGCATTCAGTTTTTATCATTGTCTTTGATTCAGTTGTCGTATGAAGCAGTATTCCTGTATCTCCTACCATGTTCTGTTACATGTGCACCCTCAAACTATTAAATTTTTTGACAGGTTAGAGAGTGGGAGGGTAAAGTTCATGACAAAAAAAAACAGGGAACTTGCTCGGTTTTTCAGGGTTTATATGGGGTGTGTTTGGTTGTCTAACCCAATTTACCTTGACAACTATCGGTCACAACCTAAATTTTTTGTCCCAAACCAAAGAATGACCAAAGCATGGGCAAGCCAAAAATTTATTTGCCAATGTTGGCCCCGCATGTCATAGAGCCTTTGCTTTTGCAAAAAAAAAAAAAACTTGGCAAGAAAGAAGTGGCAACTGCCGAATCCATGGGCCATACCAAATCCTTGGGTATGGCCGAAATTCGGCTTGGCAATTGAGTTAGGTGCCGTTTGTCCGGGCTTAGCTTCTCTTTTTTAGATTTGAAATTAGATGTCAATGTTTTAATATCGATCTTACATATGATTTTTTAGATTCGGAGGAAAGCACTCAAAACTCTTGTATAAACATGCAAAATGAAGATAAGAGAATTCTATCCAGATTTGATCCTTCTCCTGAGAGAATAATAACCCTACGTCCTGTGCTATTGTTGCTGAGAAAAAGCTTATAAGCGTAGACAGTGCGAAGAATTACAATTATCTACAAAATTGATTGTTCCCTCCCTTGACCTCTCTCCCCTCGAACTCTCAAGATTTATCTTTTATATTGCCGACGAAGCGGCGACGGTTGCTTCTTACCAGAAAATGTTTTGATACTTCGAGAGTTAACTACTGGACTACAGTTACCATTAGAGAGACGTGGGCAGCAGTTCACCGTAGGATGGTTATTGTCAGAGAGACGTGGGTAGGATCGTATGCAGTTGTGGGGTATAAACACACGTCTTAACTGCCTTGTTAAGCTACCCTGCTGCGGGAGTAGGTTAGTCATAAGTTGGAGAGCAATCAGATTGTCGTGATAGGACTCATGATCAAGTAGTCGAAGCAGGTCTTACGACTAAGTAGTCGTAGTAGAACTTACGACTAGGTGGTCGTAGCATAACTTACAACTAGGTAGTTGTAGAAGAACTTACGAAGTAGTTGCAGTGAGACTTGTAACTATTCTATGAAATTTTTTCTTTATCGTTAAGAGATATATTTAGAGAATATGATGATGTAATAAATAAGAGGATTATTATATCTTCGTCAGTAGGCTTTAGAAGAAGCTACGAAATCTCGACTTTAAATTTGTAGTTTATTTTAGACTGGACTTCAAATTGGTAGTTCATTTTTAGACTTCGAAGCTTGCACGTTTGATTGAAAAAACGACTTTGGAGCCTAAAAGACTGAAGCCAAATCCGGCCAAACGGAGCCTTAATTAGGCATCGGGCTGATCGAGTGGTGGGCTGTATGGCCCTCACGGACTCTGGGTAACCGCCCAGCTCCTACCTGCTCGATCCGATGCCAACGTGCGGCGGCCATCAGCGACGGCGATCCCTCCGTTTCGTGTGATCCAACCCAAGGCAGTAGCAGTCCAACCACCAAAGCAGCCTCCCTTAGACGTGTCGCCGTCTACCGGCTGCTTCTCCGACGGAGACACCGGCTCCCCTGTCCGAGCTCCCCAGCTCCGGCAGAGACACCAGCTGCGGCTGCGCCGTCAACTCCTCGTGCGTCAGGTCGGTGAACGGGCCCTCATCGTTGACGGCGGCGCCTAGTGCTGATGAGTCGCCGAGGGGACGTCCGACGTCCAAGAGCAACCGGCCAACATCAGGCAGCAGCATGCTATTGCTAGGGGAGAGCATCTGAAATAATTAGAGGAAGAAGCCATCAGCATGTCAATTAATCAACTTACCTTGCAGATGATGATCGGTGATGGCAACTCGTGATGCTAGCTGCTGCCTAATTGTGTCACACACATATACGTGTGCATAATGGTCGGATGCAAGCCAAGGTACTAGTATTACACAGTCGTTCAGTAGTATTTCCTTCACTCACAAAAGGAGGCTGTTTTTGGCTTTTCAAAATCAACAAGATGCCACTTGGACAGCTAAATTTTATCATCATATTTTCCAAAAAATCTGTAAAAGTGTGACGCATGGAAGTATTTTTCATGATAAATTTACTGAAACCATTTTCATATATGTAAACTACATATTTCAGATAATATCTTTGGTCAAAATTAATATGCTTTGACTACATGCATTCTAGGTTGATTTCCCTTTGTGCCTGGATGGAGTAATCAATAACATGAGTGTGTGTATATATACGAAAAATACTTTCTACACCCGGATGTAATTACACCCACTTCTAATATACCACCTAAATGAAATTAAAATACTTATTTATCACTTTAGATATACTCATATACTAATTATAAGATACTTCAATGTAAACCACATGAAAAAATTGCAAGGGAGTCCATAATTTTTAACGTATTTTGTAAATACCTTCATGTATGCACATAAAAAGGAGTATGTCTAAAAATATGTACATACCACCTAGATGATCTTAAATACTCGTATACTACACGTACATACTCTTCATTACGCGAGATACTCCCTACATTGTGAGATACGACATAGGGTGTAATTACACCCGGGTGTAGAAAAGAGGCTTCATATATATATACATATACATATATACATATACATATATACATATACATATATACATATACATATATACATATATACATATATACATATACATATATATACATATATACATATATACATATACACATATATACATATACACATATATACATATATACATATATACATATATACATACATATATACATACATATATACATACATATATACATACATATATACATACATATATACATACATATATACATATATACATATATATACATATACATATATATATATATATACATATATACATATATATATATACATATATACATATATATATATATATACATATATACATATATATATATATATATATATATATATATATATATATATATATATAAACTTCCAAACTGTATGTTTGTATTGCTCGATATGTACACATGAAGATGAAGCAAAAGAACATGCGTGCATGTCGAAGAAGAAATGCCCAACATGTGTTGGAGCTGGGCTTGCTCTGCTCGAACGGAGAGTGAATCGATCTTAGAGAGAGGGGAAAGATGCCTAAGAACAAAAATGCAGAATGCTAGAAAATTCCTTGCTAGAAAAATGCAGAATACGTGAATGTTTCGCCACGCTCTCTCGGATTTTAGATGTGAGAATTGGGAACGCGTTGATTTGGGGGCAGCCTTTTTTACTACTTAACATCCTATTCTTTTTTGTTAAAAAAAATTATGTTGATAACTTGATATCAAGTGAAATATTAGGCTATGTTCTCTTCCTTTGAAGAAGGGGCATCAATCCTTGCGGAATTATGTGAAAGCATCAATTGGATGGACATGTAATGTCTTCAACAAGGCTGTCAGCCTGTGACGACTCACTTGTTTCGTGGTTCACATCAAACAAGCGACAGCAGTGACATGGGAGCCCTTTGGATTTTGAGGCAAGGCATATTATTCCAGAAGATGAGATATGCACAACGTTTTCTTGGGAGACTTGGGTCACTTTGACTTCATGCAACTCTACATGGCTGTCGCAGCGGGACTTGCCCAATTCCATTTGCTGAATGAACAGGTATTATGGATTTGAGAGTTGCTTTCCCTCTTTTTTTGGTGTGTTGGATACTATAAACTGTCCTCAGATTGTCCAGCATCAGTCATGACGGATTCGACTACACAAGGAATACCTGTGTAGACCTAATATTGATATAGGTATGGCAATCTTTTGATTACATGACCTGTTTCATATGTTTCCTTAATGGACATTCAAGAACACTGAAGAGCTGATATTTCCTCTGTAGAAAAGAACATTTAGGTCAACTATGCTATAATCTGTAGGTGACCTACCATTGGCTGTGGTATTCCTAAGGAGCTCAAAATTGTAAACTCATTATATCTAGTTGTCATGAATAGCACTCTAGTTGTTTCTTTATAACTTTTGTTGCAAGCAATTTTTCCATAATTTAGCAGAACTGGTTTAGGAATTTTCAATATTTTGATTGATTCAGGGGTTGAACATATGTATTGTATGATTCAAAGGATACATTTCTCTGTATCTGGTGTGGCACCTCATGTTGAGGCAATTTAAGTGGAGTGAGGTGATAATAATTGAACCTTATGCTCAGGTATGATGATCACTGTTTCCATTTCTGAAAAAATGTGTTGCTACTATTTGTATGTGTTAATGTCTTAAAATTACTAGATTTTTCTTTGTTTGAATGTCATCGTTTAGAACAGGCCAAGTTGATCTTCCCTTCGCACGCAGCCCAGCCCATGACACTTCCCTTAGAAAACCAATGAAAAACAAACGAACCGGCAAAAAAAAGAAAAGAAAAAGAACCGATCCCCTTCCGTACCCAAGCCGACCCTTTCCCCACCACCGGTGAATCCTCTTCGGCCGCGCCTCCCACTTCCCGCATCTCTGCCTTGACCCTCTCCCTCTCCGACACCGACCACACCCCGACCCCGTCGCCCCTTACCCTCTACATCTTTGCCTCTGGCCAATCCTCCCTCTCCCGCCCCTCCATCGCTTGGGGTCCTGCGCGGGGAAGGGGATCACGGAGCTCCGGTAATCCTGGCTGAGGGACGGAAGGGCGTGGAGGCACGCACAGCTCCGACTGCCATGGCCTCCTCTTCGGTCGCACCTCCCGCATCTCCACCCCGACCCAGCTCGGCTCCGTCGCCCCTCACCCTCTACATCTCCGCCTCCGGCCTACAAGTGGCGAAGCTCCAGGACAGACCTCCATGAGGCAGTTGGCGGAGCTTCGAGATCTGAACTCGCTAGAGGATGGACCTCCACGAGGCATGAGGTAGTTGGCAATAGCTCCGGGGGCGGACCTCCACGAGGCAGTTGGTGGAGCTTCGTGATCTGAACTCGCCGGAGGACGGACCTCCACGAGGCATGAGGCAGTTGGCGATAGCTCCGGGGCGGACCTCCATGAGGCAGTTGGCGGCCACGGCGATTGGAAGAAACGAATGAGTCTTGCGCACACTGTGATTTCCTCCTTCGACAGTACATATGGAGCAACACTTCTTCCACGGTTCCACCTCTCCCACTCCTCCACGAAAAAGGAACATGTGAATACTTCCCTCCCCTGTCCTTTTCCCTGGTAAATAATTTTCTTTGTCCAGTAAATAATTTTCCCTGTTGAAATTGTTTTGATTCCCTTCAATTCAAGTTGTTGTAGGCGTTTTCGCATTCTAATTTTTACTGGGTGTTCAACCAAATGTCAAATTGTCCCTAGAGGCAAATTGCTACATGGCTTGCACGTTTGTGTCTCGTTTGTGTCAAATGTCAAATATATATATACATACATACATACATATATATATATATATATATATATATATATATATATATATATATATATATATATATCTCTCTCTCTCTCTCTAGTCTCGTTTGCCTTTTATTTTTTTTAAAAAAAACTGCTATCTAGGTTGAATCAAAAGACAGTATATTTTGAAGAAAGATTTTTTGCTGTAAATTGCAATCATTCACCCCTCTTTGATTGTCACGTTCCTACAGATACAAGCATTTTTATGCAAACATATCTGACGCAGTCTCCCTGAAGAGAACATTACTAGTTGAAAACTCTAGTACTCTTATTACAGGACACTGAATTAATAAACCGACCAGATCAGCTCACTGCACGCTTGTGAGCATTCCGTGGATCTCCAAGGCATTCAAACTACTTGAACCGACATGCAGAACAACGCTCCACTTGAACAAGGGAATAAAGGAAACAAAGGGTAGCGGTACAACTAAAACAGGCATGTATGCACGGCAAGTGTAGTGCTCTCGAGTCTAGACCGTCTTGCTAATAGGAGACAACAGTGAGCTAGCCTTCACGTTTGAGTCGATCGATGCCTCTGCTTGTATAGCTGCAATGGCATGAGGCTTATTAATTAGTTTAAATGGTACTGAAAAACAGAGTTCATCCAACTAGCTAGTAAGTATATATAGAGTTCATCCAACCAGCGACAGAACGTGGAATCAATGGTCCGTGCATGTATACATGTGAATTGAGAAGGAGCCTATGTAACCATCCATTAATGTCACATTGTCTGCTAATCTGGATCATGTCACATGTAATTCATATGAACTAGCCGACTGTCCGTGCAATTAGGAGATGTGAGAGTTCGGTACAACGTTAGTTTATATTTTTTTTACACTATAGTTAGTTTATTTTTACTGTAGCTGAATTGATTTATTTGGTATAATTAAATTTAAAAAATTTAAAAATAGAAAAACATGTTAACTCATTGTGGACAATGCAAAGAAATACGGAAAAAGGGTAAAAATACCCAAAAAGAAAAAAAAAAGAAAAGATAAAATTAATGAATAGTGAAAAAAGTAGAAACCAAAAGTCAGAAATTAAATTGAGCGGTGTCGTAGTATGTGTGGTATCTGTCTTCTATCTACCTATTATATTATTAATGTCACGTTGTCTACTAATCTAGGTCACATCATACCGGATGACTAGCAGAAACAAATCACATATAGTTCATATGAACTAGCCGACTGTCCGTGCAATTGAGCAGTGTAGTGTGGTATTATATAATGTAACGTATAAAATTTTCTAGCCTCTCAGATTGAGACGTGGTGGTTTCTGTAACTTTTTTATTAAGATAATAGATTAGAATAATAGTTTTTTAAGTTATCAGTTTTTTATTCAGATTGCTATATTTCATTCTATAGGAGTTGAAAATTGAAAATGTTGAAATTCAGAAATCTCTAAAATTGCCAAAACTTCGAGTGACTGTAACTAATACTATAGTGGCTATTCCAGACACCCAGAAACAGAGGTCCTCCCTTTTTCCGAGATCATCCAGAAAGAGAGTAGAAACAGAGTCCATCCACCTTTAGTTTTGGCGTGACACGCTAGCACTCATAGTCACTGCCTACTAAAATTAAGGAATCAACTGTCCGATTTAATTTTAAAGTGGAAAAAATACTACTTTTAAGAGTTCGCTGTTTAATTTTTCGACGTGGCCAGATGGAACTAGGTTCATGCATACGTACACACATCGAACTGCACAGTAGGTACTAGGGTTAGCTATCGAGCTTAACAAGTTATTATTAAGCTTCTTTCGAAATTAACATAGTTTGATATAAAATTATTTTATTTATCATTTAAGCGGTTATTTTAAATTTGAACTAATGAGCCACTATTAAGTGAGCCTTGTTAACCTTTTTTCACTTAAAATTGACTTATTTCAATTTTGAGCTTATTAACTACTATAATCCAAGCAATTTTGATTCGAGTCTTAACGAGTTTTTTTTACCAGCCCTAGTAGGTGCCATCTAGTAAATAAATACGATCGTCTAATTATTATTATTATTGTTATTATTATTGTTATTATTGTTGTTGTTGTTATTATTATTATAGCACCTGATAGATGGAATGAAATCACGTACTTCTGTTAATTATTCCATTTGCCTCGCAATATAAGTCCAGAGCACATCATACACACAGACAAATGAGATATTAAATTTAAGAAAAAGTTAATATTATTGAATTATATATACATCTATTAAATGGCATACTACAACTACTCGTTTAAGTTTTCAACATTATAATAGAGGTATATGGTGGAAATATCATAATAACTATACCTTTGTTCTTCACAATGGACTTATATTGTCGGACATGCTTCCGAAAGGACTTGTAGTGCGGGACGGGGGAGGTAATTTTTATAGAGAGTATTTTGACTATGTACATAGAAAGCTCTAGGATTAAAGAAGCTATAAAAGAAAACGACTAGATTACCTATCCATTGAGTACTTTGGAGAGACAGTAAAAGAAGGAACGAAAGAACTAGGAGCAAAAGAGACAAAATAGCATTCACACATTATGATTTGCAACGAAATTGTAAAACACACAGGCCTTAAAAACAGAGGGAGTATAAACGAACGTGATGACTGGTGCTAAAGATTGATGAATTGAGCGGCATTGATGTCATGCAGTGCAGATGAACAGGCCCAGCATGCAAAATTCAAATGGATCTAAATGGAGCGGACTGTTGCTACCTGAATGCAGGCCGGATTGGATTCAGGAGCAAGCGAGCTAGCTAGCACTGGCTCCTCTCTCTTCTGTGGCGACATTAGATAGTCTCTGGTTGCGTGGCTGGTATTATTGGGAAAGAAACTAGAAATTAAAACTAGTAACCAACTTGATGAGTAGTAGTAGTAAGGGATTAAGAAAAAGACAGACCTGTTGTTGTTGGTGTTGGTCAGATAGCCTCATTTTATCTTCACCGTCTCTCGTGATTTCAAGTGTGGGATGGTTTGGATGGACGTCGACCACGAGCCTGAGAGCCTCTTCAGCTTCCTCCAGCTCCCCAACCCTAGCATCCTCACAGTTGATGCAAACGCTGACTTTCTCGACGCAAGGATTCCTCAACAACCAACAGAAGTTAAAATAATGCTCCTCATCCTTCTCCTCTCGCACATCGACAACCCACTCAACGACTTTACGACTCCATCTGGTAGCCTGAGAATGGGAAAGAAACAACTACAAAGGATCATTTTGCTACTCATCAAATATCAAAAGAACGGACTCTAAAAAAAACCTGTTTACCTCACTACATCGTAAAATAGCAGTACCTCTTCTCAAAATCCTATAATATCAAATAAACAAGTATATATTTCTACCCGGAGAACACCAACTAGAAAAAGAACGAGGTAGCAGTGATTAAAAGGGAAAAAGAAACTAGAAGTAGCTAAGGATCGATCAAGTAGTAGTGCGGAATAATATATGGGAATTACTAACTGCAACCCGGCCAGTAGCTATGGAGGAAAATTGAGACCATGGCAAGAAAGAGGAAGAGACATTAATTAATTGATAAGAACTAATTGGCAATGGAACCATGAATCGATGTACATCGTACCTCTTGGTCTTGGCCAGATGAGAGCATTTCATCTTCATCTATCCTTGCCAGTGTAAAGGTGGGACGGTAGGGATGGATGGCGACTGCGTGCCTCAACGCCGCCTCTGCTTCCTCCACCTCCGCAGCACGGGCATACCGACAACTGATTTCAGCGGTGACATTCTGAATCGAAGGGAGGCTCCCCAAGCCAAGCTTGTCAAAACCAAGGTTGGCATCCTTCAGGAACCGCACTTTGACCTCAAACTGAAGGGCTTCAAGGCTTGGCATAATAGGCGCCATGCTGCACTCGCCGTGCACAAACCAGACAGACGTGTTCGTCGTGAGGAATCTCAACTTGTGGAACAATTGCCCATCCCCACCAATAATGCTTACTACTCGGGTGTAAGCCGACCATAGTCTGAGGCCACGGAGCTGTGGCAACCTCCCAAGGCTTTCCATGTCCTGCTCTTGCACAACCTGCACTTTCACGAATAAGAAGCAGAGGTTCGGAAGAAGCGATGAATTAATCCATGCCGGCAGCCTAGAGAACTCCAGGCATCCTAAATGCAAGTAGCGCAGAAGTCGAGGGGAGACAGGCCCTACTTCCCATGTGGCACCCTTCTCGAATGCTTTGCCCCCAATATCCACAAACTGGATCTTGTGCAGATTGCCTAGAGACTCCACCAAAGCTCTCTCCAGGCTCTCATCTCGTACATCAATCCTTGTATAGAGCACCCTCAGCTCCCTCAGGTTGCCCAGATCCTTCACAAATCTTGCAGAGCTGTCGGTAGCTGGCCATATCCACAGCTCTTGCAGGGACGTCAGGTTCCCAATCCAATCCGGCACTCTTGTCTTCTCATCAGCACGTAGGCACACCAATTGTGTTAGCAAGCCGACGGTCTGTGGCAATTCTTCTATGCCAGTTCCTGTCAATTCTAGTGTCTGCAGAAACTTTAGATTTCCTATTTCTTTTGGGAGCTCACGAACAGGCGTATGTGAGAGTCCGAGGTACCTTAGGTGAAGCAAGTTCCCAAGATGCTCGAGGCAGTTATAACCTTCCATAAAATCACAATTTTCTATAGCTAGTACTTGTAAACCTTGAAAGCTTGGGGATATCATGATATCGCACTCAATGGCAGTAAATGACCTCACATGTTGCATGCCCATGTTAGCTAGAGGATTGTGCCCTTCGATTATATTTCGAAGAGCTAACCTAGGAGCATCGCTTTGTGAAAATGTCTGTTGCTCATTGTCTAGGATAGTAACAAAATTTTCTTCACTTGATAAGGAACGGACGAGATCAAGAACCATATCATGAATGCGGCAACCTGTTACGTAACCTCTCTCTACGAGCTCATCAGGCTTGATCATGCTTCTATCTATGAGCTCGTTGAAATATATCTCTCCAACCTCCAATAATCCTATCCCTTGTTCGTCATGGACGAAACCTTCGGCTATCCACTTCCATATCAAAAGATTCTTGTCGATCCAATGATCTTCCGGAAATACGCTTAGATACAATAAGCAAGTCCTTAGATGAGAAGGTAGATCATAGTAGCTATCCTGATAAATAATGAGAAAGAAAGAGGAGGAGATTCAGTACGTTAACGTAACGTGAGGGAACAAAGAACTGATAGAATGCCCCTGTTAAACCTGTGTACCTTACTACATCGTAAAATAGCAATACCACTCCTCAAAAACCTATAATATCAAATAAAGAAGTACATTTTTCTACCCAGAGAACATCAACTAGAAAAAGAACGAGGCAGCAGTGATTAAAAAACTAGGAGTAGCTAAGGATCCTCTCTCTTCTGTGGTGACATTAGATAGTCTCTGGTTGCGCGGCTGGTATTATTGGGAAAGAAACTAGACATTAAAACTAGGTAATTAACCAGCATGATGCGTAAGTAGTAGTAGTAGTAGTAAGGGATTAAGGAAAAGAGAGAGACCGGCAGCATCATGATTTCAAGTGTGGGATGGTTGGGATGGAGGTCGACCGCGTGCCTGAGAGCCGCTTCGGCTTCCTCCACCTCCCCAACCCTGGCATCCTCACATTTGATGCAAACCCTGACTTTCTTGACGCGAGGATTCAGCAACAAATCACAGAAGTTAAAATAATGCTCCTCATCCTTCTGCTCCCGCACATCAACAACCCAGTCAACGACTTTACCACTGTAAAGGGTAGGCTGCAGGGAAATAATGAGAAAGAAAGTGCAATCAGTACGTTAAAGTAAGAATGGCAGGAAAACAAAGAAACTTGTCAAAGTATGTCCTGTCTTCCCTGAGAGGAAATACGCTCTAGTACTTTCTATGATTTTTTTCTTTGATGTTTTAAACTTCGTCCCCTTACTACATCGTAAAATAGCAATACCTCTCCTCAAAAACCTATAATATCAAATAAAGAAGTACATTTTTCTACCCAGAGAACATCAACTAGAAGAAGAACGAGGCAGCAGTGATTAATTAAAAAACTAGGAGCAGCTAAGGATCGATGGAATAATAGTACGGAATAATATACTTCCTCTTTTTTACTTGACTTTCTAAAATCCATACCGTTAAACTTTCTAAAGTTTGACCACATATATATTTAAAACTATCTAGATTGATTATATAAAATTATATAATTATGTGTTGTAAAAAATACTTTTATAATATTATAATTTTATTAGTATATTTTAATGTAAAGTTATAAAACTCAGTAGTCAAAATCGAGTAGTAGACCGGCCAGTGGTAATTAATTACTGAAAAAGAGGAAGAGAAACATTAATTAATTGATTAGAAGTAACTAGCCAGGGAAACCACGAACTAATGTACATCGTACCTCCTGGTCTTCGTCAGATGAGTGCATTAGACCTTCATCTACCCTCATTGTTTCAAGGGTGGGACGGTTGGGATGGACACCGACTGCGTGCCTCAACGCCGCCTCTGTTTCCTCCACCTCCGCAGCACGGGCATAGAAACACCTGATTGTAGCGGTGAGACTCTGAAGCGAAGGGAGGTTCTCCAAGCCAAGCTTGTCAAACCCAAGGTTGGCATCCTTCAGGAACCGCACTTGGACACCAAACTCAAGGGCTTCAAGGCTTGGCATAATAGGTGCCATGCTGCACTCGCCCTGCACAAACCGGATAGACGTAGTGCCCGACGCGAAGGATCTCAACTTGTGGAACAACTGCCAATCCCCACCAATAATGCTTACTACTGGGGTGTACCTTGACCACAGTATGAGGTCATGGAGCTGTGGCAACCTCCCAAGTGTTTCCATGTCCTGCTCTTGCACAACCTGCACATTCACGGATAAGGAGGAGAGGTTCAGAAGAAGTGACGAATTAATCCACGCTGGCAGCCTAGAGAACTCCAGGCATTCTATATTCAAGTAGCTGAGCCGTCCAGGGGAGACAGGCCCTGCTTCCCATGTGGCACCCTTCCCCAATGCTTTGCCATAAATGCTCACAAGCTGGACCTTGTGCAGATTGCCTAGAGACTCCACCAAAGCTCTCTCCAAGCTCTCATCCCGTACATCAATCCAAGTCCTGAGCACCCTCAGCTCCCTCAGGTTGCCCAGCTCCTTCACAAATCTTGCAGACCTGTCGGCAGCAGGTTCTATCCACAGCTCTTGCAGGGACGTCAAGTTCCCAATCCAATCCGGTGCTCTTGTCTTGTCATCAGCACGTAGGCACACCAATTGTTTTAGCAGGCTGACGCTCCGCGGCAATTCTTCTATGCCAGTTTCCATCAAGTCCAGTGTCTGCAAAAACTTTAGATCTCCTATTTCTTCTGGGAGCTCACGAACAGGTGTATGATGTAGTCCGAGGTACCTCAGGTGAAGCAAGTTCCCAAGATGATCGAGGTTGTTATAACCCTCCATAAAATCACAATTTTCTATAGCTAGTACACGTAAAACTCGAAAGCTTGGGAAGATCGTACCAATATCGCACAAAATGGCAGTAAATGACCTCACATGTTGCACGCCCATGTTAGCCAGAGGATTGTGCTCTTTGATTCTTTTATGAAGAGCTAACCTGCGAGCATTACTTTGTGAAAATGTCTGTCGTTCATTGTCCAGTATAGTAACAAAATTTTCTTCGCTTGACAAGGATCGGACGAGATCAAGCACCATATCATGGACGTAGCAACCATCTACGTACCCTGTATACAGGATATCATTCGGCTTGATCATGCTTCTATTTACGAGCTCGTTAAAGTATCCTTCTCCAACCTCTAATAATCCTTTCCCTTGTTCTTCATGGACGAAACCTTCAGCTACCCACTTCCATATCAAAAGATTTCTATCGACTAGATAATCTTCCGGAAATATGCTTAGATACAATAAGCAAGTCTTTAGAGGAGAAGGTAGATCATAGTAGCTAAAAGACAATATCTTTCTAGTATTCTCTACTTCATCGTTATCTCCATGCCCAAAACCAATAGAGTTGTACACCTCACACCAGTCCTCTCCTGGTTTATTAGCCAACAAGCTAGCTACCGTAATGATAGCTAGTGGTACACCACCGCATTTCTTCAAAATTTTATCATATACCTCGGCGGATTGATTATGGAGGTGTTTGCCTTCACAATCAACAATTCTTGTATTGAATAATTTTTCAGAGCTCTCACGAGAAAGTGGCTGTAGTTCATAAACGTCACCGGCGTTTGTGGCAACTTTAGAGATACGAGTAGTTGCGACTACTCTGCTTCCACAATTACTATCAGCCAAAGCAGATCTGATTATTTCCCATGATTTCTTGTCCCATATGTCATCAATGATAATGAAATACCTACACATTAGCATGGCAGTGCAAGAGCCATGAGTTAGTAAAAAAACTATCTAAAGAATTTATAATGAGGAAGAAAGGCTAGGAGAGAAAAACATGCACCAAAGAGGGTGATGCGGGATTTAATTCATGTACTAACGGTGGGATCCCGTTAAGGATATTATATTCTTATAATACTTTTATTCAGCTAATTACTAATTGAGAGCTACTAGCCCTCGATATCCTATCACGAGCTCACCTAGAACTGAAAGTATAAGATATATTGGCAAATGGTTGGCACTGGAATTGTGGAAATGGTACGAGAAATGAAAAATATTTTAGAGACAATTGGAAGAATATGTATGGTTTGTAAAATACAAATATATAGCACAAAGTAAACGGGCATAGGTGACACAAAAGAAGGCATTGGTTTTAAAGCCTACAATATAATTCAATTAAATTATTGTACAACTACCAAAACTAAAAGAAACCCGTAATTAAGCCGATGACTAGCATTAGGTGGGTGATACGTACATCTTCTTTTGAAGGAATTCCCGGAGTTCGTTGATGAGCTGCCTTTCATCCAATAATGTTATATTGAAATTTGTGTACTTTTTCTTGTCAAGATCAATGAGAATGTCCTTGAAAACTTTCTTCATGTCAGGTTTCTGACCGACCAAAACAAAAGCACAGCATTTGAAACGTGCTTTAAGCTTGTCATACACTGCTTTTGCAAGAGTGGTCTTGCCCAATCCTCCGATTCCGACAACGGAGACTATCTTCATCTTCTTCTTGTTGGACGCATCATCCCCCTCAGACAGCATCTTTATAAGTGTGTCCCTTGGCCCATCAATGCCGATGAGCTGCACCGAATCTTTGTACATAGCCAAGAGGCGAGGATCGATAATCGACGTCGAGGCAGGCTTAGCCACAATGCTATCGACTGTGAACCTGCCACGCCTGTTGTCCACCTCCTGGATTTGGTCCTTGATGTCTTTGATCGCGTCAGCAATCTCATGGCGGGCCTTGCCTTCGCTGAACAAGTTGCCCATCTTCTTCATGAGCTTTTTGAGCCCCTTTGTTTGGGGCGTGGCTTCACGGCCGTCCTTCACACGCACCAGATGGGTGTCGACGATGTCCTCTATGTTGTACGACATCTCCCTGACGTCACGTGCCCAGAGCTTGACTTGCTCGTCGAGCTGCTCACGCGGCACCTCCGCCACCTTGCGGAGAGCGGCCTGCATGACCTCAAGCTCTCGTGAGAGAGACTGGACTTGCTCCCTGACGCCCTTCTGCAACTTGTACTCCTCCTTGAGTAGCTTGCCGAGCTTGGGGAGGAGGCTGCCCATCGCCCCCGTCACAAACTCCATGGTCTCGGTCCGCAGGTCCCTTACTTTCTCGTGGTATGTTTGGTGGTAGTAGTAGTGCTTGCTGCGTGGAAGAATTGAGATCGAGAGTCGCATATGTACGACGAGGGCAACTTAAACTAGCTTAGAAAATCAGATGTGATCTTGGGACGGGCAAATATGGCAGCTGCACCGCACGTTGGAGTGTCGGGCCGGGGCAACTTTCTGCAAGAAAATCTAAAGTACCGCGTCTCCAATCTCCATACGTTCACAACACGGCCTCGTAGTTCATAGTTTACGCACGCCAAAAAAGGGAAAAAAAGATCCCTCGACCGTGCGGTCGTGCCTGGCCGCGTGCTTTTGGGCTGGACGTACAGTCGCTGACTACTGTCCAATTTAAATTTCCCGGCAGCCCCGGCCAGGAACATGATTGGTGGGTTTTCTGGATTGAAAATTAAATTTGGTCCCTGAGGCCTCCAATCAGGCGCCCAAGTACAAATGTCAGTTGAAATTAAACTGCATCCCCATCAGAGCTGATCAGGCTTTGCAGCTGAGGACTGAACAAGTTTTGAATCATCATGCTAGCAGTCCACCAGTGAATTATGTGGCTTCCTTGTTTTCCATCTGGATATACTACGGAGATGCTCATTTTAGTGATGACTTCTAGTTTTTGGCTGAAATTTCACTGTAGCTGATTTGGCTTTTTGGGCATAATTAATTTAAAAAAAATGTAAAAATAGAAAAAACATGTTAACCCATTAGAGACAATACAAAGGTACACGGGAAAAAATACAAAAAAACCTAAAATATCTTAAAAAAATTCAGAAAAAGACGAAATACTGAATAGTGAAAAAAAACAAAAGCAAAAAAAAAAGCCGAAATGAGCGGGACTGTCTTCTGATTGATACAAATAACGCAACTTTGAAAACAAAGAACGATCCTGAGATGATTGAGCTTTGCTGAACAGATATTATGTTCCTTGAATCATGTGCCTGTTTACAATTATCAGTGGTAAACTAGACTGCATATTACAGTCGTGTTTATTTCAGGCGGCTTCATCATAGAGATACCTAGTGTGTGTACATGTGTGTGTGTAGCTATGGATTATCTTCCCTCAACTGGAGAAATAGACGGCCACAGGCCAAATAGGCTTCCTGTACATGTACTACCTGTAGAAGTCCAGCAGGCTGTCTATAAGTATATCAAATTGTGGAAGGGCCAATAAGTACTACTGTATCTCCAGTTAATTGCAGATATTAGCATTGTCTTCAAGATACCACATTGACCGCTGATTAATCATGAGTATCTTTCGTGAAAGGAACACTTGCGTGATCTGTGAATACAGTAATTTCTTCTGCGGATCGGGCATTGAGATTCGTCAAGTAAAATACACAAGTATAATGTCAATTCGGAAAAAAAATATATACGAGTATCATCAGTTCGAGAATCTAAAGTATTGCGTCTCCAATCTCCATACTGTCACAAGATGGCCTCGTAGTTCATAGTTTACGTACCGGGCAGGAACATGATGGATGGCACGAGCAGGTTATGTAAGTTAAATCTGGTCCCTAGGACCTCTAATCAAGGGCCTAAGTACAAATACCAGTTGTAAGTTAAATTGCATCTCAATCCCATCCAGAAGTAGTTACTTCTTATATCGTACCCGACAAGGTAGTATCTCGTGGAGATCACCCCTATAGGCTATCGAAAGGCACCGTCCCTAATATTATTCCTCAATTGGCGCCTCGATCGCCACTAGTGTAATGGAGCACTGGAGCGGCTGCCACTGTTATTGATTAAAATGAATAAATCCTTGACCATCTTTCGTGAAAGGAACAATTATGTGACCTGTGACTGTGAGCAATAATTTTTTTCACGAGATATGCCAACAATAGGTGGATTTTTTTAGATTATGGCTTTAGCTTACGCTTTTTAAATTATGGTTGTTCGCGAGAAACAGTACGTAAAGAAAAATAAACGTATACGATTTTAAGCGATATAGTTGAACTCAGTACAACAAGCTCAATAACCGAAATAACACAAATGTACAAGTTATAGACCTGCAGTGCAATGTACCCAGATAAATGCAACAGCGTATAGTTATCTGTGAATACAATAATTTCTTCTGCGGATCGGGCATTGAGATTCGTCAAGTAAAATACACAAGTATAGTATCAATTCGGAAATAAAAAATATACAAGTATCATCAGTTCGAGAATCTAAAGTATTGCGTCTCCGATCTCCATACTGTCACAAGATGGCCTCGTAGTTCACGGTTTACGCACCGGCCAGGAACATGATTTATGTCACGAGCATGGGTTATGTATCGAAATTTAAATCTCGTCCCAAAGACCTCTAATCAAGGGCCTGACTACAAATACCAGTTGTAAATTAAATTGTATCTCAATCCCACCCAGGAGTAGTTATTCCCAATGCCGTATTTCACAATGTAGGAAGTTGAGGGTATGTACAAGTAATATATGAATAGACAAGACTACCTAGGTGGTATGTACATTTTTTCAAAGGTGGAATGCATATTTTTTTTAGACATATTACTTTTTTATGTGTGAATATGAAGGTATTTGCAATTACACTAAAAACTATAGACACTTTTGTAATTTTTTCATGTGGTTTACATTGGAGTATCTTAGAATTAATATATGAGTATACTTAAGGTGGTAAACTAGTATGTTAAATTCATTTAGGTGGTGACGAGAATATAATAATCATCTATTTATTACATCATATTATTCTCCGAATATACCTCTTAATGATAATGGAGAAAATTTTATGGAATAATCGTAAGTTCTGCTACGACCACCTAGTTGTAAGATATGCTACGACTAGCTAGCTGTAAGTTTTTCTACGATGGCCTAGTCATCGTCCTATGTACGGCTAACTTACTCCCATATAGTGGGTTAGCTTGACAAGGCAGTTAGAACATGCATTTATATTCTGTAACCGTACACGATCTTATCCACGTCTCTCTGACAACAACCATCTTACGGCGAACTTCTGCCCACGTATCTCTGGCAATAACCATCATCTAGTGGTTAACTCCCGAAGTGTCAAGATGTCTTCTGGTAAAAGATAACTGCTGCCAATTCATCGCCAATATAAAGGACAAATCTTGCAAGGAGGGACAGGTCTAACAGGTGTTGGTAGGGAGCGTTCAGCTCTGTAAATAGTGTGTGGTTTTTTTTTTGCACTGTCCACACTTGTAAATCTTTCCTTGGTAACAACAGCACAACACGTAGCGTTGTTATTCTCCCAAAAGAAGGCCCGAACCTGTATAAAAATTTCTGTGTCTTTACTCTGCATGATCATACAAGGACCTTGAGTGCTTTCCCTCGAATCCAAAAAAATCATACGTAAGATTGATATTAAAACATCCATAGGTGGCATATCATGGGTGGGAGTAACTACACTTGGCAGCAGAATGTATTTTTTCTATGTGCATATATACACACACGTATATATGTGTGTATATATACATATACATACATATATATATACATATATATATATACATATATGTATATGTATATATGTATACATATATGTATATGTATGTATACATATATATATGTATACATATATGTATATGTATATATGTACATATATATGTATACATATATACATATATATATGTATACATATACATATATACATATATATATGTATACATATATACATATATATATATATGTATACATATATACATATATATATACATATATATGATCGGTATGGCGAGACAGAGAGAGTTGAATGACCCCGTTAAAAAACTTTTCCCAAGTATCATCAATTCGAGAATCTAAAGTATTGCGTCTCCAATCTCTATACTGTCACAAGATGGCCTCGTAGTTCATAGTTTACGCACCGGCCAGGAACATGATGTATGGCATGAGCATGGGTTATCTGTATCGAAAATTAAATCTGGTCCCTAAGACCTCTAATCAAGAGGCTAAGTACAAATACCAGTTGTAAATTAAATTTTGCATCTCAATTCCATCCGGGAGTAGTTACTCTCTATGTTGTATCTTACAGCGTAAGAAGTATCTCGTGTAATAAAGGATATGTACATGTAGTATATAAGTATACAAGACCACCTAGGTGGTATTTATGCTTTTCTAGAAGTGGTATGTGTATTGTTTAGATATATTCTTTTTATGTACGAATATGAAGGTATTTGCAAATGTTGCACATGACGGCGGAAGAAACGACGAAGTAAACAAGATCAATCGTAGAGAGACACAAGATTTAACGTGGAAAACCCTCCCAATGCGAGAGGGAAAAAAATCACGGGCGCCAGCCAGCAACAATCTTCACTATATCGGGGTGAGGTTACAATGCCGGGGATTTACAACTATAATGCTCTATCCCAAACGGCGGCTTACAGGATATATATAACAAGGAAACCCTAATTTGACTGGCCCTAAGCCTCCGGCGACGGGCCTCCGCTACGCTCCGTCCAGAAGCTGGCCTAATTGATATATAGAATTTGGATCACAAATCAACAGCAAATACACTAAAGACTATAGACTCTTGTAATTTTTTATGTGGTTTATATTGTAGTATTTTAGAATTAGTATATGAGTATATCTAAGGTGATAAACGAATATGTTAAATTCATTTAAATGGTTCATGAGTGGGAGAAGCTACATCTGTCAGTACAATGTATTTTTCCTATGTGCATATACATATATACACATTATATATGAATATATACGATCGGTATGGATTGTCAGAGGAGAGGAGGTTGAATGACTCCTTTAAAAAAATTTCCAAATATCAACAATAACACCCAACGAAAAGTCACACTATCAAGCAGTCAAAGCAAAGGGCTAAAATCCATTGAAACACACTGTCTAAACCGGTCTAACCACCAGTCGGACTGACCGCTGGGGGTGATTTGAAATGAGACTAGTTTACTGCCCTCGAAGTAATATTTGACTAATTCATCTGAATTAGTTGGCTCAACTAGACTTATTTAAACAATATTTATATATATTGCACATCACAAATCACGATATGTCACATGCTACCTTGTGAAAAATGAAAAGAAATAATATAAACAATTTGGTCTATGATTCGAACAAAGTTTCTTGGCTTTCACATTGACCTACGATCCACGACAAGCCACGTATCACCGTGTGAAACATAACTGAAAAATGCATAATATAATAATTATTCAAATTAAATTTTCGGCTCGCATTAACGAGCCATGGCATGTGTAACACCCCATTTTCTAAGCCTAGTGAAGTTGTGATTTGTCAAAGCTTGCTTTATGTTAAAAAGGCTTTGCTCTCAGTTCATTTGTTCTTGGTGCTTCCAAAAAGAAAGTTTCAAAAATTACAACAGTGCAGCTTATTGAAAACTTGGTGTTATCTTCAAGCAAGCATACCAACCTAACCTTTTAAGTTATGGACTTCACTTCAAAGTACAACAACAGTGTGTTTACTTTTTTTTAAGGGGGATGGAGGGAGAGAATACGTACATGTGTGGGTGTATGTCGAATTACAAGCCCTCCACTGCAGTCCCAGCAGCCATCTCCTGTTCTCCCCGACCCGTCTTTTCTCTGGCTGTAGCAGTCCTTCCTCTCCTGCCCAGGCCATGCGGCCACTGGCCACCTCCGCCCCAATCCGCGGAGGGGCGGCAACGCCGACGCTCGTCTTCAGCACCTCCTCGCCTTGGCACCCCTCGCCTTGGTGCCGGCAAAGAATGACCCGAGCACGCCACCCCGTCCCCTCCTTTTCAGCGCCGTCCGGCGGCTCTCGCCGCTCGCCGTCGTAGTCCTTCGCGGGCCCAGCTGGTCCTGTCGGAGCCGTTCTCGAGCCCTTCTCGGTCTCGTTCTCGCTCCATGTCTCCCAGCGTCGGTCGGAGCCGTTCCTGTTCCCGCGGCCCGGGAGAGTGCATCTTCTGTGGCCAGCGTCACTCCCCGGAGGTGTAGACTGCTATAGGTTAGACAGCAGGATGGCTAGGCAGTCCCTTTTGGTGTGCACGCACACTTCCCCCAGTTGTACCCCCCTATGTATCCAGTCGGTAGACGTTGTGTATCGGTGACATGACTTGTTGTACGCCCGCGCGCTGTGCCCGGTGGTCATGTAACACCTAACCCCCCCTAATGTAATGATCTATCCTAGGCATAATGCCTTGTGTTTTATTGCCTTTCGTTCGTTGGTTTTTCTGTTGAGCTGCTAGAGGGCTAGCAAACCCTCATATATCCCTCCTCACTCTTCTTTTAGAATCTAAAGAGGCTCTAGTTGTTTCGGATGGCTCCCGGAGGGCTGTTGCTCGTGGTAGGGGTCAAACCCTAGGGGTCGCAGCTCGTGGAAGAGGCCGAGGCAGAGGTCGTGGTTTGAACTTGCCGCCACCACCACCAGCACCACCAACCATGGCACAAGTATTGGCCCAACAAACGCAGATCCTCCAGGCAATGCTCTCCAATCAGCAAACCAGTGCAGCTAGCCGCAACTCCAAGTTGTCTGATTTCTTGAGGACTCGACCAATGACTTTCTCCTCAGCAAATGAACCCTTAGACGCCGAAGATTGGCTGCGTGATACAGAAAAGAAGCTTAAGCTTGCCCGTTGTGCTGAAGGTGACAAGGTGGACTTTGCCACCCATCAGCTTAACGGCGCTGCGGCCGCTTGGTGGGAGAACTACCTCGCCTGCCGTGGGGAAGAGGACCCCTTGAGTGACAACTCAGACAAAGAGGAAGAACCTGAAGGAGAAGAGGAAGAAGTGGAAGTTGAAAACCCAGTAGATGCTCAGCCGGAAGAGCCGGAGGACGAAGGGAACTACAATGAAGTAGAGGAGCCAACCGCAAACAGTCTCTTTGTCACTTGGGCTGAATTCAAGAATGCATTTCGGCAAAATTTTGTTCCAGCAGGCATCATGAGAATGAAGAAGAACGAGTTTCGGAATTTGAAGCAAGGCAATATGTCTGTCTCGGAGTATCTTTCGCGATTCAACCAGCTAGCTCGCTACGCCTCGCGGGATGTAGCCAAGCAAGAAGAGAAGATCGACCGATTCCTGGAAGGGATGCACGAGGAAATGAGAGCACAACTGATTTTGCACGACCATCCCAGCTTCCACCACTTGGTGAATAAGGCTCTCATTCTGGAAAACGAGAGAAAAATACTAGAAGCCAGCAGGAAGAGGAAGTGGACAACTCAAAGGCCTCAAGGCAATTTTCAGTCCAAGCCCGTGTACCAAGGCAGCCCCTCCTTCCGTCAAGTGGCAGCGCCAGCACCCAAAGCTCCTTTCCAAGCACCCCGTTCCGGCAATAATGGGATTCCGGTGCCCCGCCCTATAGGGCAATCATCCACAACCAACCCTGCTGCAAACCTCCACTGTTTCAACTGTGGAGCAAAAGGGCATTTCGCCAACAAATGCCCGGATCGCCAAGCTACCCAAGGGAAGTTCAATCCTGGAGTCACCTCATCCCGAGTTCAGTCTTCAACACCAAACAAGGTCTATCAGACACCTCAAGCATCACAGACAGCATCAACTCCAAACCATGGCCGTGTCAACCATGTCACTGCAGAAGACGCCCGAGATGCCTCCGGAGTACTTATGGGTACGTTCTCTGTTAAGTCGATACCCGCACAAGTTCTTTTTGATTCGGGTGCTTCGCATTCTTTTATTTCTAGGAAGTTTGTTGAAAAGGTTAAGTTGCCCACCTTTAAACTAAGGAGACCTGTGGTACTTAGTTCCCCAGGAGGACCCCTAACTGCCACCTTAGTTAGCCCTAGTGTAAAAGTCACCATGGAAGGCTTTGATTTCCCCGCAGACCTCTTGGTATTGCAATATCAGACTTTGGACGTCATTCTAGGGATGGATTGGCTAGCCAAAAACCAGGGAATGATAGACTGTGCTAATAGGAAGGTAGTCCTCACCAAAGACTCAGGGAGAGAAATAAAGGTTGGTGTGGATCGCCCCACCTCGGGTCGCGTAATGCATCACCTGGAGGCAATACCATTAGAGGATACGCCGGTAGTTCAAGAGTACCCAGAAGTCTTCCCAGAGGAACTACCAGGCATGCCACCAGACAGAGAGATAGAGTTTGTAATTAACCTAAAGCCAGGGACCGCCCCAATTGCTAAAAGGCCATACCGGATGGCAGTAAATGAACTTGAGGAACTAAAGACTCAAATTGAAGAGCTCCAAGCCAAAGGTTTCATCAGGCCCAGCTCATCTCCGTGGGGTTCCCCCGTAATCTTTGTCAAAAAGAAGGATGGCACCGCCAGATTATGTGTAGACTACAGGGCCCTCAATGAAGTAACCATCAAGAACAAGTACCCCTTGCCTCGAATAGATGACCTGTTCGATCAACTAACTGGGGCCACTGTTTTCTCTAAAATAGACCTAAGGTCAGGGTACCATCAACTCAAGATCAGGGCAGAGGATATTCCTAAGACCGCATTTACCACACGATATGGCCTATTTGAGTATACAGTTATGTCGTTCGGATTAACTAATGCCCCGGCCTACTTCATGAATCTAATGAACAAAGTATTTATGGAATGCTTGGACAAATTTGTAGTCGTATTCATAGACGACATCTTGATCTACTCTAAGAATGCCAAAGAACATGAAGAGCACCTAAGGGTAGTCCTCGGGATACTTAAGAGACATCAATTGTACGCCAAGTACAGTAAGTGTGAATTCTGGTTGCATGAGGTTAGTTTCCTTGGGCACATCATATCCACTGGAGGAGTAGCAGTCGATCCCTCCAAAGTAGAGGCAGTTCTAGGGTGGAAGCAACCCACCTCGATCCACGTAGTGCGTAGTTTTTCTGGTCTAGCCGGATACTCAGACGCTTCATAGAAGGCTTTTCCAGATATCCGTGCCAATGACAAACCTACTCAAGAAAGAAAAGAAGTATGAGTGGGCGAAAGCATGTGAAAAGGGATTTCAAGAATTAAAGATAAGATTGACCTCACCTGTGCTAGTCCCGCCAAATATACACAAGGATTTTGAAGTATATTGTGACGCATCGCGTCAAGGCCTGGGCTGTGTGCTCATGCAGGAGGGAAAAGTTGTAGCTTATGCGTCCAGACAACTCCGTCCCCATGAGGACAACTACCCAACTCACGACCTGGAGCTAGCCTCGGTAATACACGCTCTAAAAATCTGGCGACACTACCTGATTGGAAATCACTGTGATATTTATACAGACCATAAGAGTCTCAGATACATCTTCACTCAAGCTGACCTTAACCTGAGACAGAGAAGATGGTTAGAGCTAATCAAAGATTATGATCTGGACGTCCACTACCACCCCGGGAAGGCTAATGTAGTAGCCGATGCCCTAAGCCGTAGACCCCACTGCAATAACCTTATGGTGGGAGGATTGCGACCTGAGCTTTACAGAGAGTTTGAAGCCCTTAGCTTGGAAATAGTAGAGCAGGGTACTCTAGCTACCATGGAAGTACACCCCACTCTCGAGGAGCAAATTAAAGCAACCCAGAAAGGACACCCTGGAGTCCAGAAGTTCAAGCACCTCATGGCCCAGGGAAAAGCCCCTAAAATGGTAGAAGATGAACATGGAGTTCTATGGTATGGGAAACGTCTCTTTGTTCCCCACCAGAAGGACCTAAAAGACCTGATACTCAAAGAAGCCCATAGCTCTGCTTATACTCTACACCCGGGTGGCACTAAAATGTATCAAGAAATGAAAGCCCTATATTGGTGGCCGCGTATGAAGAGAGACATCGCTGAGTATGTAGCTCGCGCGATGTATGCCGAAGGTCAAGGTGAACATCAAAACTCGCGGACTTCTCCAACCCCTTCAGATCCCTCAATGGAAATGGGAAGAAGTAGGAATGGATTTCATAACGGGGTTACCCCGCACCAAGTCAGGATATGACTCTATCTGGGTAATAGTTGATAGGTTAACGAAAGTGGCACATTTCATCCCTGTAAAGACCACCTACAAAGGGGACCGACTGGCTGAGTTGTATATGGCCCGCATTGTGTGTCTACATGGTGTGCCTAAGAGGATCGTCTCAGATCGAGGTTCCCAGTTTACCTCGCATTTCTGGGCCAACCTACACAATGCTCTTGGGACCCATCTTGCGTTCAGTACTGCATATCACCCCCAAACAGATGGACAGACCGAAAGAATAAATCAAGTCTTGGAAGATATGCTACGAGCGTGCGCTTTGGAGTTCACTTCGGGTTGGGAGCAGTGTTTACCCTACGCAGAATTTGCCTACAACAATAGCTATCAATCAAGCCTCCAGATGTCACCTTTTGAAGCTCTTTATGGGCGAAAATGTAGAACCCCTCTGCATTGGTCAGAAACAGGAGAAGGGTACATCTTTGGACCCGACACTTTGAAACAGGCAGAAGAAAAGGTTCGCTTGATCAGGGATCGCTTACAAGCTGCTCAGTCTAGACAAAAGAGCTATGCCGACAACCGCCGAAGAGGACTAGCATTCCAAGTCGGAGACCAGGTGTACCTCAAGGTGTCACCCCTCCGAGGGATCCACAGGTTCAAGGTGAAAGGCAAGCTTGCTCCGAGATACATAGGGCCATTCCCTATTATTGATAAGTGTGGGGAAGTTGCTTATCGATTGGAGCTACCAGCAAGCCTGTCAGGTGTGCACAACGTGTTCCACGTGTCTCAGCTCAAGAAATGTCTCAGAGTTCCCGAGGAAGAGGCCCCAGTAGAAACTATTGAGCTCCAAAAAGATCTGACCTACCCGGAACGTCCGATCAAGATTCTCGATACTATGGAAAAGAAGACCAGGCACCTGACCATTCGTCTCTGTAAGGTTCATTGGATTAACCACTCCGAGCGAGAGGCAACCTGGGAGCGAGAGGATCAACTTAGAGCTGACTTTCCCTTTCTTTTCCCCGCCTAGTTGAATCTCGGGGTCGAGATTCATTTTAAGGGGGGTGGGATCTGTAACACCCCATTTTCTAAGCCTAGTGAAGTTGTGATTTGTCAAAGCTTGCTTTATGTTAAAAAGGCTTTGCTCTCAGTTCATTTGTTCTTGGTGCTTCCAAAAAGAAAGTTTCAAAAATTACAACAGTGCAGCTTATTGAAAACTTGGTGTTATCTTCAAGCAAGCATACCAACATAACCTTTTAAGTTATGGACTTCACTTCAAAGTACAACAACAGTGTGTTTACTTTTTTTTAAGGGGGATGGAGGGAGAGAATACGTACATGTGTGGGTGTATGTCGAATTACAAGCCCTCCACTGCAGTCCCAGCAGCCATCTCCTGTTCTCCCCGACCCGTCTTTTCTCTGGCTGTAGCAGTCCTTCCTCTCCTGCCCAGGCCATGCGGCCACTGGCCACCTCCGCCCCAATCCGCGCCGGGAGCGGCGGCAACGCCGACGCCCTCGTCTTCAGCACCTCCTCGCCTTGACACCCCGCGCCTCGTGTGCGGCGGCCGACCCAGAGCACGCCACCCCGTCCCCTCCTTTTCAGCGCCGTCCGGCGGCTCTCGCCGCTCGCCGTCGTAGCCGCCGTAGTCCTTCGCGGGCCCAGCCGGTCCTGTCGGCCGTAGCTCCACCTTGCCGTCTGCGCCGCGCCGCACTGTGGCCGCACGGTGTTGACGCCACCACACGCACGGCGCCATGCCGCCTTGCCCCCTCCCCTCGGCTCCTCACTCCTTCCCCGGCCTCTACATAAGGGCGTCGGAGCTCCTTTACCAACCCCCCACCAAAGCTTGTAGCCACCCCCTCTGCCGCAGACCGCCGGCAACGACCTCCTCCTCCACTTCGGCGTCGGGTTCTCCCGGAGAACCGTCGCGCCGCAGGTCGATTCACCGCGCAGGGAGCCTCCTGGGAACCCCGCCAGCACCGTCCCCACCTCACCGGGCTCCGCCTCCCTCCCCAGCAAGCCGCCGCCGACTCCACCTGCGCACCGAGCCCGCCCACGCCGCCGGCCCACCCTGCTGCACTACGGTCCCGATTAGCGCCACAGGTAAGCTCCAGGTGGCCCAGGGAAGCTCCCCCGTCGCGGAATCGCGCTCTAGTAGTCCGAGCCGCCGGCGCCCTTGCTCCCCTATCCCGGCCGCCGCCCAGCTCGCCGCCGAGTCGCCTGGCCGGCTCTGGCTGCTCCCCTCCTCCCCGAGGAGCACGCCGCCCGCGCAGCTCCCCAGGTCGGCGCAGGCACGCCGCCGCGGCCCTCCCTGCCGTCGGCCGGCTCCACCTCCCTCACGGCCGGGATGAGTAGAGGAGAGAGGAGGGGATTGTTTGCCCTGGACCGGGATGACCGAACGGCTAAGGAAGCAAACCGGCCACTACTTTATCCCGGGCCCCACCTGTCGGCGGCCCATACCCCCTCTCCCCTTTTATTTTTTTTATTTTATTCAATGCTATAAAACTTTGAAAAGCTATAGTTTCATAACCATAACTCCAAATTTAATGAAACCAGTTCCTAAATTTTTATAAAATCAAGATATATCTAATGGTTCTATTTTGGTTCAGTTTAGAGTTCATTTGAGTTTTGTTTATTTGCTTTGGTATTTATTCCGTGCTCGCTCTTTGTTGTTTTTCCGGTTCTCCCGCCCGAGTAGAGTTCGAGGACGTGAACGAGCCCCAGATCGAAGCAGCACCAGACCACCAAGCTCTTGATCCAGGCGAGTCAACACTTTGACCATGTTGAATTCCTATGTTTTAATGAATTATGTTGTTTTAGAGTATTCAAATTGCATGCGTTATTTTATATATAACAGTTTACCGATTTTCCTTAGTTAATGAACCACCTTGCTTTATTAGCACTATGAAGCTACTCCACTCCTTGAAATCATCGGTACCCCTACCATTGTCGCCTTAGGTAATACTAATAAATAAAATTCACAAAATAAACTACATTATTAATTGCCAGGCGAGTCCGGTAAGTTCTCAGGACATTAGCATGCCCTGATCATACTTTCTCAACGACTAAGTTGTTTTGGGGCAATCATGGGATGTACATGATTGGTAGTTGTATAAAGATTATTTTATGCTTCTTAAAACCCTACAACTTGCTCCCCTGTCCGGGCGGATGGTAAGGGTGGATGGTGGAGGTAACAATCGGGTTGCGGAAGCCCGTCTGGACAATTTAAGGACTTAATCCTGTGTCGGCCTCTCCATGTAAAACAAGACAAACCACAAGCCGCAAACTGTAGGTATGGCTAAATAATTTGCATTCGCCAGTAAAGAGGAGCACTTCGGGGGAAACCATGATTTTCATCGCTGGACGCAAAACCGTCTTGGATGGATCATGTCGCCGGATAGAGACGGGCGCAAGAGGGGGTCTAGCTGGGGCCCAAAGGGGTTTTCCTGTAGACGAAACCTTAGCGAGTGCTAGTCTTTACTAGATGCATTGTAAAGGTCATGTGATCGCCGGTTGACTGCATGTCTAAGGAAGCGTATGGAGTATAACGATTGGGTTATCTCTTGTGGGTAAAGATGTACAACTCTACAGAGTTTAAATAAACTATTCGAATAGCCGCGCTCACGGTCAAGAGCAGACATGGACACTTCCTCGAGCTAGTTCTATTTACAAAAATCTCTTGGGGTGGGAACCGAAAACTAAATGGAGGGAAGTACTGCACTTTGTTGGATTTTTCCTGGAGGGACGTACTCCAGTGTTAGTAGTTAGGGTGGATTGTAGCCCAGTAGCCAAAAACTAAGCATTGGTGGGTGGAACCATGAAATCGGTGGATGGAACCAACTACAATATACTTATTGCACATTTACAAACACTTTTGCATTATCACAAATCTGCTAAGTCATAGGGTTTTAATTATGTATTTGTCCAATATCGCTTTGTGCAACTAAAATAAACCCCAGCCATATGTTGTCAAGCCATGCATTTTATACTATTGCATCCTGTGTGTTGGCTCGCGGAGCACGTTGAATTGTGCTCACCCTCGCTCTTCGACCCCCATATTCAGAAGCTGCGAATCAAGAGCACTACGCCTACTGCGTGGACCAGGATGCCGAGGGGAATGATGACGGTGGATATTAGAATAGGCATCGGTAGCCTTGCCGCTTGTTTCAGACCGGTTGACCAGGCTAGTTTTGGCGGGTGCCTCCGTTATTAATCAGGTCTCTGGTTAATAGCCATGGTACCCAAGTAGGCCCAGTCACTTGCCTGTGGCGAGTTGTGCCCCTACGCTTATGTACGTTTCCGCTTCCGCTCTTTATGTATCGTAAGACATTTGGCCTGACGGCCCTATTGTAACCTCGGCCCGACGTGGTCTATTTTAAACTCTAGTATTGTAATGTTTGGTTTTGTCTGTATGAAATGATGCAGCATTGTATCTGTGAGCACTATCTACTGATCCAGGGAATAGTGCAGTACTTCACAGAGGGTTCCAGGTTAGTAAACTTGGGTCCGACAGCATGTTACACGCCATCACGTAAATCATGAATGCTAGCTAGGAGAAAACTACAATGGGATTTTCGAGTCATCTCGAACATTAGCATTGCCTTCAAGATACCACATTGACAGCTGATTAATCATGAGTATCTTTCGTGAAAGGAACACTCGCGTGATCTGTGAATACAGTAATTAATTCTGCGAATCGGGCATTGAGATTCGTCAAGTAAAATACACAAGTATAATGTCAATTCGGAAAAAAAAAACAAGTATCATCGGTTCGAGAATCTAAAGTATTGCGTCTCCAATCTCCATACTGTCACAAGATGGCCTCGTAGTTCATAGTTTACGCACCGGCCAGGAACATGATGGATGGCACGAGCATCGGTTGTCTGTATCGAAAATTAAATCTGGTCCCTAAGACCTCTAATCAAGCGCCTAAGTACAAATACCAGTTGTAAATTAAATTGCATCACAATCCCACCCGAGAGTAGTTACTCCTTATATCGTATCTCACAGCGTATAGAGTACGTGTCTCGTATAATGAAGAGTATGTATATGTAGTATATGAGTATACAAGACCACCTAGGTGGTATTTATGCTTTTCCAGAGGTGGTGTATATATTGTTTAGATATATTCTTTTTTATGTGCGAATATAAAAGTATTTGCAAATACACTAAAGACTATAGACTTCCTTGTAATTTTTTCATATAGTTTAAATTAGAGTATCTTAGAATTAGTATATGAGTATATCTAAGGTGATAAACTAGTATGTTAAATTCATTTAGATGGTAGCTACACCTGGCAGAAGTAATTCTCCTCAGGGCATTCGTTAAGAAGAACGTGACGAGGATCGTGTGTGCTCCATGGCTATTGATTTATACTTGTACTATTTACAGTAATTACCTTTTAAACAATACGTTTTTTTCAAGATAAGATCAATAGAAAAATTATAGTAAAAAGTGTACTAAACTCAATTGTATCGACCAAAATTATATATGAATATTTCCCTCTACATAAATTTATATATTTAATCTATAAATCATAAGCCATCAGTCAAAAAAAACCAACCCACGTAGTCTTTCATTCCTATTGCACGCAAACAAATTTAATATTTGTTGGTCATTATTTTGTCTGCAACATTGTAATTGCAACCGTACTTTGAAACTCTTATATATTTGGAACATCTCTACATATTCGTATGTCAGGATAACCATGATCGATCGATATGGCGAATAAGTACGCATAATTGACACAGCAGATTCAGTGACATTTTATTTTTTGGACATTAAGACCCTCTGATTTAAGATTCAGTGAACTTGTTAGGACCTAGGACCTCTAGCCAGAAGTAACAGTGAACTTAGTCACTTTTGTATCTCTAGATGGGCGTATGGCCTCTTTTGTTGAGGCCCAGTAACAAGCCAGCCCAGGTTAGGGTCGGCACAATCCATGAAATCTGAATTAGCAGCGGATTAATTGGTATAAGAAAATTAGCAGCCAATGAATGGCATCCAAAGATGAGATATGGGTAGCAAACAATGAAGGGAATTAGCATCCAACAAAAAAATTAGCAGTGAAGAATAGAAATGGAGGGAGTTACGTATAACTGTATTCTTATATAACAGTAAAAACTAACGTATATTCTATTAATCTACACTATTATAATATGGACACATTGAAAATAAGTGGTGTACATCTATCTTTTTTTCTTCAATTAATGTGAGAATTTATAGCCTCTCATGGAGGTGGCCTTTCTTAACATCATTTTAGTTCGATTCTGAAGTGAGACATAAGCAATAAATTCCCGTATAAATAAATGAAATCAATAAATACCACACTCAAGGAAATAAATAAATATAGAGTATACATGGAGCTGGGTGCAAAATCAGGTACCATTTATTTACGATCTAATGCATCCGTCCCCAAATATAGGTCGTTTTTTATTTTTTATTATCTCCAATACAAGACTTGAACTATACTTTATTATTATAATATACTAGTAAAAAATAATATATATATTATGAAAATATTTTGCAAAATAAATTCAATAATATTATTTTTATATAGTCGATCTATATACTTTAATATATATTAACAGTCAAAGCTTGAAAAGCTTGACAGCATGGAATTCATAATAACCTATATTTTACACAGAGGAAGTAACATATATCAAGTCTTAGCATGGTGATATCAAAACATTAATGTACGAGAGAACATAAATGCAGGAATGGATCGATGCCTAAAATTTGATTTTGCATTTATATAAACACATGCAAAGACCGGAGCATGGCAATAAAAGCACAACGAAACAGCAGAGGGACAATGGGCCGTAGATGGCACTCGTCAAGAGCAATGTGACGAGGACCGTGTCCTCCATGGCTGTTGTTTTCATAGCTCTCGTGATCTTCATGTCTACCAGCTTCTCACTCTGTCGTGAACGTACGTAGAACATCCTTTGATTTTTTTACCCTGCATTTTTGCCCGATGCTGATGTTCAAATCAATTAACCTATCAATAAATCTTATTTAATTTTGTGTGTACTAATAATTGGGTTGCGGATGCTGCAATGCATCATTGTGTAGTTGCTCGAGAGACGTGTTTCAATGACCCAAGCTGCTACATCGCCGGGTGCAAGAATAGATGCCATGACGAAGGCCTGCGTTCGGATTTGGCCTATCGCAAACTCCAATATCATTTACGGTGCTGCTGCGTACATTTTGCAGTGTTGTCGAAATGACATCGGAGATGACGATGACTTTCTTGCTCGAGCAATACAATGTCGTGGATTAAATTTCATGCATGTAAGTGATAAAATTGCTCTTGCATATAATGGTGAACAAGTATATGCATCGATCCGTTTGATGCGGACTCAATAAACTTATTTTCATAATATATATTAGTTTTTATTGTCGTGTCTTGTGTATATTCTTTCATTCGTAATGCACACAGACAAATAAAATGTTTGTTGGTCGTTGTTTTGTCTGTAACATTAATTATACTGCATTGTATACTTTTTTGAAGTAAACAGTAGACCAAGCTGCTGGTCCGACTTCAATATATATTAATAATAATAAAAAGATAAGTTACATATACAAGGAAAAAACAAAAAAGAATGTACAGAGAGGAAATCAGAACATGTTATCAAACCACTGTTGAATCATGGGGAAGTTTTTTTTTTTAGCAATCATCTTGGTAGTGGAACATTGGCGCCCCTACCTTCAGCATGTGGAGTTCCTCATTCGCACTGATCAAAGAAGTCTCGTGCATTTGGGAGATCAGCGTGTCCACCCCATGGCAACAAAAGGCTATGGCGAAGCTACTGGGACTGTAATACTGTATAGTGGACAAGAAAGGAGTGAGGAATCACGCTGTGGATGCTCTGTCCCGACAGACACATCTCATTGGCAGCAGTATCCTCTTGTGTTCCCTCATGGCTTGAGGAAGTAGCAGAGGGGTTTCCAGGGACCCAAAGTCCAGTTAGCTGCTAATGGAACTGAGCATGGAGAATGCCAAGCACCCGAGATTCCAATTGAAGGACGGCATATTGAGATGGCAGGGACGTGTTTGGGTTGGTTCTAATCCAACATTGCAATAGAGAATAGACCATTATTAGTTCCATGCATTCGAGTGCTATTGGAGGGCATTCGGGATTCCAAGTAAACATATAGCAGGATTCATAAATTATTTGCGTGGACTGGTATGAAGAAGGATGTGCGTGACTATGTTGCAGCCTGCACAATCTGTAAACAGGCAAAGGCTGAACATGTTCGTTATCCCGGATTGCTTCAACCACTCCCAGTCCCGGAACACGCATGGAAGACGGTGCCTATGGATTTTATTGAAGGATTACCAAGGTCTGCAAGTTTTAACTGTATCATGGTGGTCATGGACAAGCTCTCACGGTATGCTCACTTTGTGGCTCTATCTCATCCCTTCACTGCCCTACAGATTGCACAGGCTTACCTTCACCATATTTTCAAGTTACATGGATTGCCTCAATCCATCATTTCTGATCGAGATCGGATTTTTACTAGCGCCTTGTGGCGAGAACTATTTAAACTAGTGCAGACCCAATTGAGGATGAGTTCTACTTACCATCCTCAAACCGACGGCCAAACCGAGCAGATTAATCAATGTGCAGAGGCTTATCTCCGTTGCTTTGTGCAGAAATGGCTCGACTGGCTGTCTTTGGTGGAGTTTTGGTACAACACCTCCACACATTCAGTACTGGGCAAATCCCCATTTGCGGTACTATATGGACACACTCCACGCCACTTTGGAATTGTGGATGTTTCTACTTGTGCTGTTCAGGACTTGAAATCGTGGCTGACTGAGAGAAATCATGTACGGGCTTCTGCGGCAACATCTGAATCGGGCCAACCAACGCATGAAGACTCAAGCAGATTCTAAGCGACCAGAGAGTGTGTTTGCTGTTGGAGACTGGGTGTTCATGAAAATCCAACCTTATGTCCAGTCTTCGGCGGCGACGAGAGCTAACCATAAGCTTTCTTTCCGATATTTTGGCCCCCCTCAGGTACAAGAAAGGATTGGAGGATTGGCGCTGTCGCATGCAAACTCAAGTTGCTGCCAATCAATAGGATACACTCAGTCATTCACGTTTCCCAACCGAAGAAAGCCTTGGCACCTAGAGATCGGGTTCAGACGGAGCTCCCAGAACCAGACGAAGAACGTGTACGAGTGAAGATCTTGGACCGACGTTTCCGGCAAAAAAGGGCTTCCGCGACCACGCAGGTTCTGGTGTAATGGTCTGATACTTTTCTATCTAGCTCTACTTGGGAGGATTATGAGGACCTTCTCTGCAGATTTCCAGTAGCACCGGTTTGGGGGCAAGCCGGTTCCAAAGGGAGGAGAACATCTGTCGACTACCCCATACTTGAATTTGTTTACTATTTACATTTTGTAGCTTTTCACCTGAAATAAGTAAAATGTTTTCCCCATACGTCATCAGCAGCACGCATTGCTTGCTGACGCGCGCTTACCTATATACTAATATACACACATGCATGCTCGACTGGAGCTCTCGATCAGGTTAATTTACAAGCATGAAATAGTCCTACCTAGTAGCCATGCCACTTCTACTGCTCTCCCAGCTGGTGCCGACGCCGTTGCGCGCCCGCGCCGTCTCTGACGCGTCGCCGGCTGCACAGCCGGGGTGACCTAGTATGTGCGGCGACGTACACATTCCCTTCCCATTCGGCATCGGCGACGGCTGTGCCTGGCTGGGCACGGAGCACTTCACCATAACTTGCAACCATGGCTTCAATCCTTTGAGACCATACTAATTTTAATAGGTAGGTTTAGACTGTAGCTTATAATTTTTAGTTTAAAATGTTGAATTCTTATTGTTTATGTGAGAGTGTAGAAAAATATATTCGTATATAATTTTAAATGATATATATGAAGTTGAAATAATATCTACTATAATCGATTTATATATCTTTATCTTAAATAAACAATCTATTTGAAAGTTTAAAAGTTAGTTACTATAGAAAATCATATAGAAAACTAAATCATAAATCTAAAGGAGTAGTCTTTCTTGCAAAGAGAGAAATAAAAGGGAGAAGTCTATCGCACTGACGGCGCAGGTTTGGCGTCGCACGGCCACGCGGGCCAGCTGGCTCCTGCACGCTCGATTTGATGCCAACGGCAGGTGCACTGCTGCAGCCTGAGGCAACATCATGGAACGATGTACATGTTGTAAGACAGCAGTACACTATATATATAGCCGGTGAAAAAAGAAACGACAGTAGTACAAGATTGTATTTGCACTGAGGAGAGCAAGTGCATACGTAAGTACGTACGACCTAGGTAGGTGATGTGCTGCATGGATGCTGCACGGCACTTGTGTTAACTACCTTGCCCTTAAAACAGATATAGAATGTTGCTCTGAAATTCTGCATATTATTATTTTTACCCAAACAAACAGATATAGAATGTTAACTCGTGTTAACAAAACAGATATAGAATGCACGGCACTCGTGTTAACTACCTTGTATCTGAAATTCGGCAGTGTTCTTTTGTTTGCTCTGTTTTCTGTTCTGGTTTGGTTTGGTCTCATGATGGAAAGTGGAATAACACTGCCGACATGCATGCAGCAGCATGTGTTTTGTTAGCTTGGTGTAAATGAGCAGGCACCGTGGTTCTTTTCTGCGTATCAGGTCACTGTTTGATGTTTGTTCGGTTCTGTAGTCCCTTCGTCCTCTTGTGGCATCGATCAGGACAAGTCTAGTCGCTGAGGCGTACGTAGATGTTTTTGTCCCCTTGGATGTTTCCTGGACGTGTCGTTGTAGATTGACTGCTTCAGGCATGCGTGTTACCCAAGTCAGGGTTTGATAGCATTACAGTGTGTGGTGCCTATGGTTTGTATATATATATTCCAGCAGTGTGTGGTGCAAATATACCATCGATCTAGTACAGTCGTTGCTTTCGAAATGTAGACATTAGTTAAACTTGGAATTAATTGTACATCCCAATTAATCCTACCGGAAACCTACGACTCGCATGCATACAACTGATCAGTCATGCATGTCCACAAGTTCTTCGAGTCAAGTCTTTCTTCCTATCCTCCGAGTCAAGTCTTTCTTCCTATCCATCTCTCTCTGTGTAAAACACACGGCAAAATAAAAAAAAAATAAAAAAAAGGACACAAATTTATTTGAAAACAAGGTCTAAAAGTCGATTGTAATAGACACTATAACGAATTTATTTATATTAGTTAAAATCACATGTGAATATCTCTTCATAATCTCTCTTACACATAGTTATAATTATAAATTTTAAACTAAAAATTAAGCTATAATTTAAAAGAATATACCTAAATATACGTACCTTCACCATTTAACCATGCTTACGTTACGTGAGAGAGACTAATGTTTGGGAAGTTTCAGATGGTATCGGAAAGAATGTCGTTTTAGTACTGTCAAATCAAATTTATGTGAGAAGAATTCGTGTCTACTGACCGGATGACCCAACAAGGGACGGCATCTTTCAGCTCTTTGCGAGCCGTCCCGCAATGACCCCTTTGCCGCATGTTCACACACTGACAATAACTTGCATGTTTGCCTCGCGGTGCAAGATTTTCTCCACGGTTTCCATCGAACCTCTTATGCCATATATAATGATATGATATTAGTTATCTATAAATTTTATCATATAAAATATAAGATAATATGAAGAAAGAAAGCATAGAGAATTAGACCGTCTATCTTATAGCAGTCAACTGTAACATAGTAAACAAGATATTGTGTCATAAAGAAACTATCTATAAATCCATACGAAAAGACAACCTATTGTATGAGCCGTCTTTAATGTCGTCTATAGATGATATAGAAGATATTATAGACAACAGTTATCTATACTATTGTACATACCCTTATTAATTAATTGTACAAGTTGCATTTGTAGACCCTGTTTGGCGATAGGACTGTAAAAAAAACTAGAGGCTCATGAGCTATTCGACCTTGGTTCACTCTAGGTTCGATTCAAACTTGGCTTAGCTCTAAATGAGCCGATTTTGAACTTGATCTTGAACTCGCGAGTTTCAACGAGCCGAGCTTGAATAGCTCGTGACCCTCGAACTTTTCTTACAGCTCTAGATACATACTAACTCTTATCGAACTTACTCGAGCCAAGCTCGAATTTGACCTTTTTTATTGTTGAAAATTAGTATATGTTGAATTATTTTTTACTATTATCGAGTTTACTCGAGCTGAGCTCAAGCCCAAGTTTTACTTATTGTTGAAACTTAGTGTATATTAAATTATTTTAACTATTATCGAGTTTATTCAAGTCGAGATCCAGACTCAAACCCGAACTCAAACTCGCTCGAGCTCGGCTCGAGCTTCTACAAGCTTGAGCTTGGGAGGCCAGGCTCGCTCGAGCTCGACTCATTTACAGCGCTCAAAGCGGTTGCTGGCTTCGGTTGTAGGCTTCGGTTATGAACTTTTGACTAAAATTGCACTCTGGCAGCTGTTATTTTTTCTGAGAAAAAAATAGAAAGAATGAGAAAGAATTTAAAAAACCTATTATATCGTCATAGACAACGCAAAGGAATATAGTGAAAAAGAAAAGGCCAAAATAACCAAAATAAATCAAAATTAGAAGTTAATACATTCCAAATAGCTTCTGACTTAGATAAATTGAAAGCTAAAAAATCAAAAACTAAAGGCATTTAGAGTGAGACATTAATTGGGTGTTTGCTAATGATTAGTAATATTTTTCACCGGAAACAAAAAGCCATCGCACCCACCATCAGGGTTGCCAAAATGCCCATACAAAATAGAACTCCCAATATCCAACGTGTAAAATTCCCCTCCCTCTTGTGCCAATCCCAGAATCAGCGTGTCTTGTTAATGAAGGAGATTTTTCTCTCTCTTTTTTTGTAAAAAAATAAGCGTAAGGAATGGGAGAGGTAGGGCCGGCCGGCCGGGTGATAGTTATTGTGGGACAGGGGACACGATGCATGTAGCGCCTGCCCAAGTAGCCCTATAGTGTCTTAGTCTGCTTCTTAATTTTTTTTATTCGCATGCTAAAGACCGATGGTGTCTTAGTCTGCTTCTTAATTTTTTTTATTCGCATGCTAAAGACCGATGGTGTCTTAGTCTGCTTCTTAATTTTCTTTTTGTTCACATGCTAATTAAAGACCTCTTCCGAGTCGTCGTTGGATCTTTTCTGTCTGTTTGCGTCCGAAAGATTTCCAAGTCACCATCGTATCCATCAGTTTTAGACTCAGTCCGTTGAGGGCTATAAATATGTCCTCACAAAAAAGGGGAGATAATATGAAAAGGGATGCAATAATAATTAAACAAAAACTAGGAAATTAAAAGAAATAGTTTATGAGTACAACCCAAATTAACTAGAATTCAGAATAAAAATAAAATAAAATCAGCAATTTCATTTCGATATGAATTTCAAAGTAAACATAAAAAAATAATAATTAAAAATATAAATTGGTTTTCTATACGAATTCCATCCTAAAACTAAAAAGAAATACTTGGCAAGTACGATCTAAAAACATACCGATTCGAATAAAAATTAAAGGATGATTGGTTATTTGATTTGTAAACGAATTTGAAACCTATCTCTATCTATTGTATACTAAAAGTCAATGACATGCCTTTTAGAGTTGCTAAGAAAAAAAGATAATATCATACTTCTTGAAAAAGAAAAACAACCATCCTTCGATTCAGTAAACGTGGAACTCGTTAAGAAAAAAGAAGAAACGGAAAAAAGGCAAGACATATTCTATCAGCACGCTTCCCAACTACATGTGTTTTACAACTTTGAATTTTTTTCTATAATCACCATCGTTGTGGTTAATTATAATTAAAGTTGAACTATATCAACCATTAGGTGTTATCTAGAACTATATCAACCATTGAGTGTTATCTAGAACTATATCAACCATTGAGTGTTATCTAACCAAAGAGTAGCGGTACAACTAACGGTGAAACTTCTGAAGATACAGGCTGAATGCGACCTTTAGTATATATGTTGGTTTTGTAGAATTAATTAAAGCAGGCATGCATGCATGGCAAGTGTTGCTAATTGGAGGCAACAGGGAGCTAGGCTTGCACGACTGAGTCCATCGATGCCTCTGCTTGTATAGCTGCAATGGCATGAAGCTAGGCTTATTAATTAGTTTAAATGGTATACGAAACAGATAGTCCGAGAAATGGCTCAACCAGCGACAGAACGTGGAATCGATGGTCCGTACATGCATGCATGTGAATTGAGGAGGAGCCTATGTAACCATCCATCCGGAGTTCCAGGCTGCGTCGATGGATCCTCGATCTAGTATTAATGTCACATGTCTCCTAATCTGGATCACATCAACTTTCGTAATGCTCACACGCCTGCAGTGAGCTGATCAGTGGATCTATGGCTACCGGATCTCCCCATGGCTGGATCTGGTGCTAGCTTCGCTGGATATGGAGGGGCTGCTCTCTTCAAAATTTTTAAAAAATAATTTAAAAATCATTCTAGGCCTGGCCAGTCCCACCCCAGCCTCTCCCCGACCCAGCTGCCCCCTTGGACCTGGCACCCCGCTGCCGCGCTTGGCGCACGCGCCATCCGCGCCGCACATGCCCTGCGCAGGCTCCGCATGGTTGGCCTGGCTCCGCCATGGCCGCATCCGGCATCCCCCACCGCTCCTCATGTGCGTCCGCAGTGCTTGCCGCCTCCACTTGAGCTATGCCCCCATAGGGCCGCCCCGTTTCGACCTCCCTGCCTCTCTCTTCCCTCCGCGCGCCACCACGGTGACTCCTCTATAAAAAAAAAGATCATGCATAACATACCTAAACTAAAAAGATGGTGCATAACATACCTAAACTCAAAAGATAAGAATGGTCCTAAACCATAGAAACAACTCTTATTAAAGTATATGCCAAGTCAAATTGGAGTTTTTTTATATCTATACTAATGTAAAAAGAGGAGAGTTATATTCTCTGCTAGATATTACCACTGAAACTAGTTGACAAGCAGAAACAACCACGGATTCGATCAGCTAGCTAACTCTGCCATGCAGATATATTGGGGTCCGTGCTACTTGGAATCGTATGCATGGCATGCTAGCTCCAATTCCAAGTCCTCACCGGAAATTAACAAGTCCACGTATAGTGCAATCAATCGTTACCAAGTCCATGACGACGGCGAGCGATACGGTCGTGAGAGTGTGACACTGCACAAGATTGAAAGGGATTATAATTTACTAGTTGTCAACCTTGCATTCACACGGGCTATCACATTTATTCTATAATGGTAATGTTAATAATTGGTTGCACATTTGTATATATTTTTGAAGTTTTCTACGGAGATCAATGAAACATGGTGGGTAAGGGCTGGGATTACTCGACACAGTGTTTTGACATTTTAATTTTTATTATTTTAGAGTTTTTTTTGAAATGTTCACATGCTAAAAACCAAAATTGATTGCAATTTTCAATCCCAATATGTTGTACATATTTCGAAGTCTAAATTCTTTAGATTTAAATTGTGCATTTATAATTATATGGATAGGAAAGTATCTTTAGTTTATATATATATATATATATATATATATATATATATATTTACTATTTAAAAAGAAAGAGTTGGTGGTTGTTGTCACATCTATTATTTTTCAGCCATTCGATCTGATTATAAATAAAAATCTGGACCGTCCCACCCCCGCGCCTCCCCCTCGCTCCCCCCGTCCTCCCTCTCCCCCTACCTCCGCACGGCCCCCCGCCTCCCCCTGGCTCCCCCCGTCCTCCCTCTCCCCCTGCCTCCGCACGCCCCCCCGGGGCCGCCGCCGCCCCTCGCTCCCCCGTCCTCCCTCTCCCCCTGCCTCCGCACGGCCACCCCCCACTTGCGCGCCGGCTTCCTGGCGGCCTCATACCGCCCGCCCCCCAAATCCGATTGCCCCCGCAACCAAAGCTCCACTCCCCACGCCTCTCTCCCTCCCCCAATCCACCCCCTCCGATCCTCCAGAACCTTCTCCCGCGACGCCACCGACCGTAGCCTCGCTCCCCCGCGGCCTCCTTTCGGCCCGAATCTAGGGTTTCCCGCCGCCGGATCACGCCGCGGAGGCTGCTCCGATGCTGCCGTGCGCGAGGTCGCTGCTTCGGAGGAGGGGGCTGGCCATCCTGCGGGGGTGCGCGGAGGGTGAGTGCGGCAGGGGGGAGGCGCTCACCAATGCTAGGTGGGTGGCCACGCTGGCCGGGCGCGGGCTCGGCCGGTGGGCCGATCCGCCACCGCGCGGGGAGGCGGACCAGTTGGGTGGGGGTTGGCGGGCGGGCACGCAGACGAGGTGCTTCCTCGGGTGCGGCGACGGGGAGGAGGGGAGCGTGCTCTCCAAGGTCTACGAGGAGAGGCGCGTGATGGGGTATGGTGGATTGGACCGGTTGCTGCTGCTGCTGTTTCTGTGATTATTTTTTGAAATGGAAGTGATTGGTGATGGTGGCGGTGGACTCAGATACTCGCCGGAGCAGATGTTTGCGGTTGTAGCCGCGGTGGACCTCTATGAGGATTTTGTGCCATGGTGCCAGCGGTCGAGGATTATTAGACGGTATGACAATGGTTCGTTTGATGCTGAGCTCGAAATTGGATTCAAGTTCCTTGTTAAAAGCTATGTGTCTCATGTGGAGATGGAGAAGCCGAAGTATATCAAGGTGAGAACTGTATAATGGACTTTCATCACGCTAATGGGTTGTAATGTAGTATGAAGACTTGAAGACACAAAACTCAATTGGAATTAGAACACTGGTTCTAAAAAAACTATAATAAGAAAACTAACATGGACAAAATATTTCTGAGGCAACTGTATTTCGAGTTTCATCACATATACAGTTGCTATTTGTTTTCGTGTTGTAGTTGCAAAACCACCACCATGATTAAGTTTATTTGTCATCTTGAGCCACAGAAATTATTGTCACCTGTCAAATGGATATACTATTACAAGGCCTTGCTTCCTTGAATGGTTGATTGTTACATCTGCTGAACATAGTACTTCAAACCTGTTCTCTATTGGTCGGCATAATTTGTTTGCTAAGCTATACCTAAGGTTAGTTACATATTTTTATTGAAATATGTATGAATTTTTCTGAAGCCGAATATTTGATGGCATAGTGTGAATGTATGTGTGTATCTGTGGGTGGGTTTCTTTGATGAGGAGGAAAACTTTGCCTGAGAACTCGGAGTTTGCAACTAATTTTGAGGTAATGGCTTGTAATTTAAATTACTCTTGGATAGTGAAGAACATCCAGATTTATACTAATTGTCAATCTAGGATGAAGTTTTTCCTTGGATAATCTGCTCATGATGGCATGCACCTTTTCGGCTAGGATAGTTGTTATTTTTTTAGAGCAATTGCATGTTGCAGAACCAATTTTCCCATCCATTTGGGTTATTCCCTAGAGGAATATCTAATTATTTTATAACCAGTAGCACAGAAGATAAATAGTGGGGGTGCTCCCACTCATGCTTCAGTTCTAAATATTGAATGTTGGTGCATATCTTAAAGAGGAACACAATTTTTTTCCTTAACAAGGATATTTTTTTTTGTATAGATCTATGGATGATTGCTTGAAATGTAGTTGTGGTGTAATTGTGTACATGTGTTCAAAATATGAATTTTTCATATCTGTATCATCTTCCTAGAGTTTTTTTTTTGCAATTTTTTTATCGTATTTGTGGGTACTAATTGCAGAGAGTAGTTTCCTTTAGCATTCCGCTTTAGTGCAGTTGGATTTAAGCATACACACGATGGTCTTGATGCTTGCCTTTTTTTTTACCACGGCAGCTGACTCATTTCACATGGCTTATGTGTTACAGAATGGCATTATGGACTTCAAATATCATGCTTCACTAATATAATACTTGATTTATTTACGAGTATGAACATGTATGTTTTGTTTGATACATGATGACACAAGATAAAGTTGATATTTATTATTCAGTTTGAGATCATATTTGATAGTATGCATCACTTTTATTTGATTTTCGTTTACAACATACAGGCACCTTACTAGTATATATATATATATATATATATATATATATATATATATATATATATATATATGAAGACTCTTTTACACCCGGGTGTAATTACACTCTATGTCGTATCTCATATTGTAGGAAGTATCTCACGTAACGGAGGGTATATACATGTAGTATATGAGTATTTAGGATCGTCTAAATGGTATGAACAATTTTTCAGAGATAGTATGTAGATTTTTTTTGACATACTCCTTTTATGTGCGTATATGAAGGTATTTACAAAATACGCTAAAAACTATATACTCCTTTGCAATTTTTTCATGTAGTTTACATTGAAGTATCTTATAATTAGTATATGAGTATATCCAAAGTGATAAAATAGTATTTCAATTTCGTTTAGATGGTATATTAGAGGTGGGTGTAATATATATATATATATATATATATATATATATATATATATATATATATATATATATATGAAAAACATCTTTTACACCCGGGTGTAATTACACCCACATCTAATATACCACCTAAACAAATTTGAAATACTCATTTATCATCTTGGATATACTCATGTACTAATTATAAGATACTCCAATATGAATCACATGAAAAAATTGCAAGAGAGTCCATAGTTTTTAGCGTATTTTATAAATACCTTTATATACGTATATAAAAAGGAGTATGTCGAAAAAATATACATATCACCTCTAAAAAATTATTCATACTACCTAGATGGTCTTAAATACTCGTGTACTACACATATATACTCTCCGTTATGCGAGATACTCTCTATATCGTGAGATACGATATAGGTGTAATTACACCGGTGTAAAAGAGACTTCTCTATATATATATATATATATATATATATATATATATATATATATATATATATATATATATATATATATATATATATATATATATATATATGAAAAACATCTTTTACTTCTGGGTGTAATTACACCCTATGTCAAATCTCACAATGTAATGAGTATCTCGCGTAACGGAGGGTATGTACGTATATTATACGAGTATTTAAGACCGTTTAGGTGATATGAATAATTTTTCAGAGGTGATATGTATAATTTTTCAACGTACTCCTTTTTATATGTGTACATAAAATTATTTACAAAATATGTTAAAAACTATGGACTCCCTTACAATTTTTTCATGTGATTCACATTGGAGTATCTTATAATTAGTATACGAGTATATCCAAGGTTGTAAAGGAGTATTTGAAGTTTGTTTAGGTGGTATATTAGAGGTGGGTGTAATTACACATAAAAAAGAATATGTCAAAAAGAATATGCAAGGGAGTCTATAGTTTTTAGCGTATTTTGTAAATACTTTTATATATGGACACAAAAAATAATATGTAAAAAAATGTACATACCACTTATAAAAAATTATTCATACCACATAAATGGTCTTTAATACTCGTATATTACACGTACATACCATCCGTTACGCGAGATATTTTCTGCATTGTGAGATTAGCGTGCTATTTTTATTTTTATATTTTTTAAATTTAATTATGCCAATAAGCTAATTCAGCTACTGTAAAATTTCAGTAAAAATCAAAAACCATCGCTATTCCGAACGCCTCCTTTAACATGCAAGACCCTGACTAGTTGGTGAACTTGTGGTGCACATATACCATCGATCTAGTACAGTCGTTGCTTACGAAAACTACGCATTAGTTAAACCTGGAACTAATTGTACATCTCAATCAATCATGCATGTGAGCATGTCCACAAGTTCTCCGACTTTTCCACAAGTTCTCCGAGTCAAAGTCTTTCGTCCTTTCTCTCAGTGTAAAACACACAGCAAATAAAGAAAATAATAAAAATACAAGGGACGAAAAATCAAACCGAAAGATGTCAGAGGTGCACAAAGTTGATGATCGACTATGTGGCAGTGTTTCTAGCAGTGTACTATTTACAATGATACATCAACTATTCATTGTGTGGCCACGGAGGGTGTTTATAAGGGCACACAGGGTCGCAGGGATGTCAAAGTCGAAAAATGAACAGATCCAAAAATAACAAAAAAAAATCAACACGTAAGCCGCCTGATGAGCATTGGAGAATGAATCTTGATCCAAGTCATATATGCTCTAGCGGAGGCTTCTGAAAGATGGGGTTTTGGTTATGCTCATTTTAGTTTAAAGTTAATTTCTGTTTCTGATTTCTGCTTTTTTCGCTATTTAGAAATTTTTTTGGGCTTTTTACTTTTTCTCGTATTATTTTGCATTTTCGTGATGGGCTAACAAGTTTTTTCTATTTTTAATTTTTTAAATTTAATTATGTCAAATAAACTAATTCGGTTATAGTAAAAAATAAACTAACTATAGTAAAATAATTATAAATCAACGTCATTCTGAATACCCCTGTTCCCTTGGATTTTGGTCTTTCTCTTGCTGTGATCTGGCTGCTAACTCATCGGGTACGTCAACCAAAGATATATCCCCAAGACATGATCTTTTCGCACAAGAAAACATCGATTTGTGCAACAAGAACAAAAAGCAACTAGAAAGTGATCTACTAGATTTATTCATGTTTCTAGTAGAGGGCTCGGTAGGATGAAGCTGACTACATATTGTGGCGGTCTGTAGAGCATTATTCGTGCTAATGATGTGGTGAGAAACTAGTGTCGACGGCACTAGAGTATCTGCACCATGAGCACTGCGAGGTTGTCCCGCACTGCGACTAGAAGCCTAGCAACGTGCTATTTGACGAGGGCATGACGGCGCATGTGGCGGACTTCGGCATCTCAAGGTTGCTGTTAGGCGATGACAGCTCCTCGATCTCTGCGAGCATGCCTGGAACACTTGGGTACATGGCACCAGATACTTAGCACACGTACAACAGTTTAGACGATTGCTGTCTGTATATATATACACATCACATATAGACAATAAAAAAGACAGTTTGTATAATGGGTTGTCTATTTAGTTGTCTGCAATCTCATCAAAAAAGACAACAAAAAAGACAGCTTGTAAAAAATACGGCTCATACAACGCTTGCAACGCCGTCTCTTCGCCTAGGAGCACGAACCCGGGCCATCTCTTCGTGAGAGAACGGCTTGTGTCTCTCTCTTCCTTAATTACAGTCCACGTCAGATAATTTTACTGTGTTGGTATGATAAAGACAGTAGTTGTCTGAGGATTGTACATACCCTAAGCACGTATACCCTTGACTAATTATGGTTGTTCACTCCAATCATGCTTTAAATTTTGTTTCTGTATTTCCCGAGCAAAGTACGGGTCTCTAGGACAAACATCGCGAAAGAGCGACGTGTTCAGCTACAGGATCATCCTCCTCGAAGTCTTCACCGGAAGGAGACCCACGGATCCGATGTTCGTCGGAGATCTAAGCCTTAGGCAGTGCGTCAGGCATTTCCTGGAGAGCTTGTCCATGTTGTGGACGACCATCTACTGCTGTATTCTTCTTCTAGCTGCAGCTTGGATGGCTTTCTTGTGCCAGTATTCGAGCTGGGCTTGCTCTGCTCGAGTGACTCTCCTGACCAAAGGATGATGATGGGCGATGTTGTTGTGAAACTGAAGAAGGTAAAATAGGAGTACACCAAATGGACAGCAGCGACGCAGAGTGCAGCCCAGTGGCGATGAGCCATCTGATCGTTAGAAGTAATGGATACAAATCCATTACTTGATACTCTGATTGTTATCCTTAGTTGATACGCTAGCTGTGTGATAACTGAATATATTATATTTTCTTCCTCTGTTCTGATCCTATATTTTGAAGATTGACTTCAGCCGTGCTCAGGGCAGCGTTTGATAGCCCTATAGTGTGTCGTACTGTTGCTATGGTTTCTATGGTTCCAGCGACTGCTGGCTTTAACATGCAAGACCTTGACTAGTCGGTGCACATATACCATCGGTCTACTGCAGTTGTTGTTTTCGGAAACTACGCATTAGTTCAACCTGGTGTTTATAAGGGCACACAGGTTCATAGGGATGTCCAAGTCGAAAAATAGACAGATCCAAAAATAACAAAAATCAACACGTAAGCCGCCCATCCGCTGCCCACCACAAACCATGGAGCAACCACTGATTCCGTATATTCTCGCATTTAAAGTCACGGAGGTAGCGACGCTTTGGACCTGGCACGGTTCATGCGCGTTTTTGTAGTCAAAGAAAGACAGTTTGTGCGCGTTTTTGTAGTCAAAGAAAGAAAGTTTCCTGACAGACGTGTACACCGGGCAACGGGAAAAATCCTGACGTACGTGCGTCCAAACCTAGATAAAATCCTGACGTACGTACGTGTACACCGGGCGACGGGAAATTTAAAAATCGAAAAAACATGTTAGTCTATAACAGGTAATATAAAAGAATACAGAAAAAAAATAAAACAAACGCAAACACGGAAAGCAAACGAACGCGGTTAATTTCAACAGCGCCCAAACCTAGATACTCGCATAAAAATTCCACCTCAGCATTTCTTGGACGTGGATTCACACGCGCGCTTGTTTACCATGGAGCAACTACTGACTCCGAACATACTCGCGTCGTAAGTCACAGAGATAGCGATGCTTTAATCATTCAGTAGACCATAATTCTAAGAGATCGTAGGTGTATATTAAAGAAGACATTGAATAGGTAAGAAATACTAATGTGTAAAAAAAGAGATTGTTAGAATAATTCTATATTAATTATAGGGCTGCGGCGTACGAAGATGACGGCGTCGTCGGAGCCGGAGACTAGGAAGATGCCGGCAGTGAAGATAGCGTATGAATCTCCGCAAAAATCGAAAGGTCAGAAATTTGATTGATTTTGCCCTAAAAAATATTCAAATATGGTATATCATTTCCGATTAATTATAGAAGAGCAAAATACCTATTAAAAGTAGCGAGTCTCCCCTCATAAATTAGCTTGGAGATAAAAATGCCCTTACCATTGAACACATGCCCTTACCGTGACGTCATATATACCCAAGTGATATCAAAAGGACCTGGTGATTACTATCACCATTATTAATTGCATTGACTAGTAGTATCTGCTATTCACGTCTTAATTTCAACAGCATCCAAAAAGGCCCATAGGGCTACTGCTAGGAAATCTCCCAACCTAGATACTCGCATCATCCCACCTCAGCATTTCTTGGACGCGGATTCACACGCGCGCTTGTTTACCATGGAGCTGTAGATGTAGATGTCGCGTTCGACGTTAGCGTTAAAGCTTTTTTTTACTATTTATTTTTTTGTTTTTTGTTTTTTATTTTTTTATTCATTTGTATTATCCGTAATGTGCTAATATATTTTTTATATTTTAAAATTTTTTAAATTTGATTATACCAAATAAGCTAACTTAGCTACAGTACAAAATCAGTCAGCTACAGTAAAAAAGTCATAAGATATCGCCATTCTGAACGCTACCTTAGTATGGACAAATATCATAATTGTCTTTAGTGAGTTTAAACTATAAATAGAGAGATATTGTACCATGTAAATAGATTTGTTACTTATTCTTGATGTGTGGCTCTTTAGTGTGGATAAATATCAGAATTACTTTTAGTAGGTTTAGCTGTACTTTGTTGCTTATTCTTGATGTGTGGCTCTTTCTTTTCCATGCCTCAAATAGCTGTAACGCACAAAACCGTACTCCATAGAAAGAGCCAGGGAGATGGAAAAGTCTAAAGGTACTTAAGTATAATTAGATCATCTCCAATGTTATATTTTAGCCGGTTCAAATGAGAAGAAAAAATGCATTGAATCGATTGAATACATTAGAGGGATCAATTCTAAGAAAAAAAATATGGAATTGAACTCTACTTAAGAGTCGATTCAAAGCATTAAAAAATTCATGTGAGCATTAAACAACTATATAGGAGAGCATGCGGTTGAGAGATGATATTATTATTTTATGATTTTTTAATGTAACATGAGTCCCAATTATTAGTAGAAATCGGTTCAATACATTAGAGAAAAATAAGTTTAGTTTCTAGAATATTTACATAGTATGATTTTGAATTGACATCAGTTCAATACAGTAAAGATAACCTTAGGAGGTTACATTTACCGGGAAGTGGTAGCATTGAGAATGAAATCACTAATTTATAGGAGCAATGGTACAGGAGTATAATAGGAATTGTGAAGGGAAAAGTGCCTAGAGATTTAGGGGGTGTACATATTGGTTGCAGTTTATAGTTTTTGATTGAAAATAAATAGTAATGGTAAAAAAAAGTGGTTTTAGAATGAGGGGATGAGTGGTGAAAAAAGTGAGAGAGAGATACGTATACAAGACGGGAGCGAGAGAAGTAGGATATGTGACACGCCCATGACCTTCTGTCTTATTTTCGGAGCGAGACGAAAGTGACAAGAGTAAAGAAACCACTTTAAGAAGTCATATGTTCATATTACTTCTAACTTTTTCAAATAAAATCCAATACGAACAACTCTTATAAATCGACCTACATTTAGAGATAAAACGAAAATGCTAAAACGATCTAATTAAATTTGTTGGGCACGTCAATCACAGTGAATTAACCGATCGAGGGGAATCTATCCAACCTTAGTTGCCACTCAAGGTGCAACTTGCCACGAGGCTAGCGAGCGGTCAGTCCTGTCTCGTTGTCTGTCACGTAGACCTAGCTACTCAACCTTCATTCATTTCTACTATCTAGCAAGCAAAGGCCCAACTTATGAAATGAAAAGGTTTAAGATGTATACGAGTCGCGACAGCATATACGTACACACACACGCGCGCATGCGCCTATAAATATACGTGCCTAGAGAGGAGCCTGCTGCATACAGCACACTGCCACACAGGCATTAGTAGTGTGATAAATACAACGATCTAGCCAGCCAGCCTGCCTGCCTTCAAGCTAGCTAGCAAAAATATACTGAACAGTTCGTTCTCCCCCCTCCTCTAGCTATCTGGCTGGTGCCGATGAAAAGAACAGAGTTAGCAGCCATGCCACAAGTGAACAGCTGGTTCTCACCCCTCCTCTATCTGCTGACGATGCCAACCATGTTCATCGCCACCGCCGTCGTCTCCAGCGACATGGCGTCGGCTCCACGGCCGAACTGCCAACACAAGTGCGGCGACGTACAAATCCCTTATCCGTTTGGCATCGGCGACAACTGTTCCTGGCCAGGCTTCGACCGCTTCCCAATTACATGCAACGGCAGTGTTCAACCTCCAAGACCATACATTGGTGATTTTGAGATCATCAGCATAGAGACTGCCGAGATGCGCATCTACACGCCCGTGTCGTACGTCTGCTTCACCTCCATCGACCAACCAACAAACAAAACCTGGTCCTTCGACTTCGGGGTCGGGCAGTTCCTGGTCTCGCCGACGAAGAACAAGTTCATTGCCCTCGGCTGCAACACCATCGCCATGCTTTCGGCGGGCTCGGACCGGGACAACGGGACCTACAATTACAACACCGGCTGCATCACCTACTGCGCGAGCGCGAGTGACGTCAAGGTTGACGACGACAAGTGCATCGGGCTCGGCTGCTGCGAGACATCCATAAAACATGATCTCAGCTACATGGGCGTCAACTGGGTGAATGGTACTGACACGTATAACGTTGCGTGGAAATACAGCCCCTGCAGCTACGCCTTCGTGGTCGAGAAAGGCTGGTACGTACCTATAAAAGTACAGGTTTCTGTTGAAGATTAAAATTGAGAAGCAACGATTTGATGCACACGTACATGCGTGCAGGCTATCGAATCAATTAAGAGCTATAATGTTTGATTACTTAGCTTAGGAATACTAGAGCTAGGACCTCTACTAACTACATGTACTTATCCTATAGGCAGCATGATATCAGCCAGCAGGACGTCGTCGGCAACATGACGTTTGTCAAAAGGATTGGTGAGCGGGGTGTGCCTCTCGTGGTCGACTGGGCCATCAGGAACAACGGGACGTGCCATCCGGGCGGCGGCGGAGACGCATGTGTGAGTGCGAACAGCGATTGTTTCAATGCCACCAATGGTCGAGGATACTTTTGCAATTGCTCCAAGGGATACACTGGCAATCCCTACGTCCTCGGTGGATGCACAAGTAAGTCCGTTTGTTTTTGTTTGTTTGTTTGTTTCTTTGAGAAAACAACAAACTCGTCAGCTTGTTTTGTGCTAAATACCAAGTATTCACCAGTTCCAGATAAACTCTTGTCTTTACTATCTCTTTTTTGACAAATTTAAATTGAAAACAAGGCTGAATTAGTCTTCAAAAAATTACAATACGAAATTTGGGGAAAACAGTTATTAGCTAGCGTGTGTACTCATTGTCTTTAATACCATTCTTCGAAACACTACGGGGCTACACAAATAGATATTCATCAACCGAAATGGATGGAAAAGAAAGTAGTGAAACTGATTTGTAGTCTTACATGTCTGTCAGTCAGTGTTCTTCTTTCTTTCTTTCTTTCTTTCTTTCTTTCTTTCTCTTTCTTTTGCAAAAGGGGAGACATCTGATGTCGCTATGAGCACCTCCAACAGGGGTGTACAGCTGGCTGCAAGGATGCATCTATCATTGTGCTAAATTCCACATCATAGCTTCAATGAAAAAGAGCATTCAAACAAGAAAAACATGGACGGCAACGATAGTTGACAGTTTATCTTTTCCATATCTCCTAAAATCAAGTTTGCATATGAAACTTACAGCTAGCGTTTATGCTATCCCCTTAATTAGTCATTAATCATCGATTGACTTTCGGGTTGGCAACTTGATGAGACCGTTCGAGCAAGAGTTTGCACAAAAAAGGGTTTCGAGATCATACTATAATTCATTAGTTTCTTGACGATTTGAGGAGGTAGCCTCTAGCTAGTTAGAAGCTATATGCAATTAGATGCCCTGACTCAACAAAGGCATGCAACACAAAAGAAATTGAAACACACAGTAATTTCAATTACCAATATCTCTTTTATTTAACATCCACTATATTTTTTCTCCATTTTATAGATATTAATGAGTGCGAGCTTCGAAAAAATGATCCATCCATTTATGAAGCCAGATATCCTTGCCATGGTGGGACATGCCATGATGTGGAAGGTGACTACAAGTGTAAATGCAAAGTTGGACAAAGAAAAAGTAGTAAAAGTGACAAGGATTGTGAACCCGTACTGTCCAAAACAGCTGTAGCGGTGATCGGTAAGGCCCTCTTCATATAATAATTTGTCCTTTTATGATTTGTGAAATCTTAACTGACATAAAACAATAACAACACAATATATGTTTTCAGCAACAACCTGTGCCATCTCAATTTTGGCCGTCCTACTTATCTTCTTTCACATGGAGCGTGAGAAAAGGAAGCTTAGAGATCTTTTTGAAAAAAATGGTGGTCAACTAATTAAAAACATGGGCATTAAGATTTTCACAAAGGTTGAGATGGACCAAATCACAAAGAATTACAGCACAATCCTTGGAAAGGGTGGCTTTGGTGAGGTCTACATGGGAACTACTAACAACAACCGACAAGTAGCAGTCAAGCGCTCCATTACAGTTGACGAGGCGCGCAAAAAGGATTTTGCAAATGAGATTACCATTCAAGCTCAAATCAATCACAAGAATGTGGTTAGACTCTTGGGTTGTTGCTTGGAGACAAATATTCCAATGTTGGTCTATGAGTTCATCCCTAAAGGGAGCCTCTACGATGTGCTTCACGGTAATATTACTAATACTCTCTCACTACAAGCACGTCTAGGAATCGCTATTGATTCCGCGGAAGCGTTAGCCTACATGCATTCATCTGCTAGCCAAAAGATCCTTCATGGAGATGTTAAGTCAAGCAACATTCTCCTGGATGACAAGTTCACGCCAAGGGTGTCAGACTTCGGAATATCCAGACTCCTATCTATAGACAAACACCACACTAAGTTCGTGATAGGGGATACAAACTACATAGATCCTGTGTATATGAAGACAGGCCTTCTTACGGAGAAGAGTGATGTATATAGCTTTGGCATTGTGCTCCTAGAACTCATCACCGGGAAGAAGGCAAGGTATGACGGTAATAAGAGCCTGCCGTTAAACTTTGTTAAGTTTTACATGACAGAGAGTAGGGCCAGGGAGATGTTTGATGAGGAAATTACGTCTACTGAAGCCATAGATTGTCTTGAGATGATTGGTACGATCGCAGTTCAATGCCTCAAAGAAGATGTGGATGAGAGGCCCACCATGAAGCAAGTTTTGGAGAATCTTCATTTGGTGAGAAAGGAATGGATGCAAAGGCAAGGGCAAATGATTTGCGATCAAGTTGACGAGACAACCATTGACTTTCCTCCTCTGACGCCTCAGTTGGCTCCAATATGAAGCTATTGCATGATGTTTTCTTCCTCTAACACGAGGCAATGAAGGTGATTGTATAATATTTTGTTATTATGGTAGACTTGGTGTTGTAAGATAGAATAAAGCCGCTTGTAAGTTGTAAGATATATGTAAATGAAGGTGCTTGTAAGCATGTAAGGTTTGGTACGCTGTTGTCATAGTTAAACACCTATATCAAGTCTGAACTTTGCAAGTTTCTATTATTGAACTGAATATTTCTTATGTCTTAAGATTATTCTAGTTTGATTGCTACTTTAGTTGATTGAGGTATGGAGTAACGTCAACGGTTGTTCAGGATTTTTAACACTGCATAGGATAGATCCAGAGTTCTTGTATTTCACCTGCTATAAATTCAACAAGGGGCCAAACTCTTGAGTCTCTTTGCAAGAGCAATTCCTAGCTGATGAGCAATAGATACTAGCTAATAAGTAAATTTGGCCAAGAGCTATGGCATTTACTTGAAGGAAAGAGCTAGTCACCCGGGTTCAAGCCCGGTGGGTTCGTGGGGTGTTCGACGGTGCCCTCTACCAGCCTAACAGTGCTCGGTTCTAATCCACAGTACAACAAAATGCAATTCATCCCTCCGAAAAACTAGCCTAACTACGTAATTATTCAATGATGTCACACAAACTCCAGTGTAAGTTCTATTGTTAATCAAGTCTCTGAAATCATCAGGATTAGATTATTGATACCTTGATATTGTTGCAGCCCTGCCCTTCCCATCACGCGAGAAGCTTCTTCCATGAGCGACCTCACTTGCCTTGGTGCGCAGATGGTCACGTTCCTCCGCTGGCTGGGGACAGGTGTAGGTGGGAGGCGGCGCGCGGTGGCCGGAGAGATCGCCGACGAGTGAAGTCCACCCGAAGCGTAGTCCTGGGGTGGTGCGTTATAGCTTACGAGCCTGAACTAGCAACGTAACAATGATCATAGCTTGGCCTATATGGACATGCATGTGAGCTGAAAGGTTGAGCTTCTTTTGCATTAGGCCCAATACTTGCTGTCCAACGAAGGCTGAAGTAGCGTTTTCTAGTTTCTACAATAAAAGTGACCCTTCCCTAAAAAAAAAAAGAATAGAAGTGACTCGATTTCTCTGTAAGAGACAAAACTATCTTATTATCTTTCTCATAAGAGCACTTCACAACGATCATACATACACTCACTATATAGTACATACTACATACACAACTGGATTAAAATGCAAATTAAAACTAATGACCAAATGTTAATTTCGTTCTCGATCGGCTTAGGAAACAATAGCAAAATGTAAGAGACAACACTACTCCTGTCCAACACAGTGCAGCTGCAGACGGTCACAACCATAACAACAGAGAAACACAAATTGCAAAACTTACGATTGATCAAAGGTTGGACAACAGAGAAACACAAATTAAAAACCTCGCCATCTCCAGATGTCGCCGGTCTCGACGCTTCCACCGCTAGATCTAACCGACCTCAACACCATCACCATCGGATCTGGGCTCGTCGATGGCGTCTTCCTCAGCTCCTGTGCACAGCAATGCCAGATGTGGGCCATGTGGCCCCATGCCGCAGGGCACGTGAGGCGCCCTCGCGCGGTCTCCTGGCGCGTGAGGCCCCCTAGCGCGCTACAGAGCACGTGAGCTTGTGGCCTTCAAAGGTACAAGTATTGAGAGCGTATCTGAAGAGAAAGCTAGGCTTGAGTAAGACATCTGAACAAATTTCTCTTTATTTCATAATCAAGTTCGAATGCCATCCTATGTAACTGCATTGCATACGTAAAATTGTGCATTTATTCGATTATCCCCATTTGCATGTGTTAGTTTTGTCTGAATATTATGATCAGCAAGTAGAACCTGTTGTTCATTTCCAAGATTTACACTTGAACAGGGAGTTGAAGAAGCAGAGGGGAGACAGCTGCCGCAGCCAAAGAGGAAGAGAAGAGGAAGGAAGCAAACTGAAATAATGAGTGGCGCGCCCGTTGCTGCTACTGAAACAAACACAAGACGACTAGAAATTAAGATCACAAGACTGGAGAGTGGTGTTCATAGATGTGTTTTATCTTAGTACTAGAAAATTATCCTTCCCTGAGAGACATTGGTAGTACAAAATAAGAGATCTGATTAAGATTTTATCTGAATCAGATCATGATCCTTGACGAAGCACAAATAGATCCGAGAGAAGTGTTTGGAAATACTCGTAAATTTTCGCGCACATTCATAGCTTGATTTGTAACCACCTGACACTACGATTTGATTTGATCGGATTCAGGTGCTCCACAGTTGGGCCGAAACACCAACACGTGTTTCCCCGAGAGGAGCTAAAATGTCCTGTCCAAAATCGTTGGCCCATAGCTAGCCTTGCCAGATGTCTTCACACACACACACAAAAAAAAGAAAGAATGGGAGATGTTCTAATCACAAAGAGACTTGACAGATGCTGTTGCTGTCTGGGGAAGCAATGAATTGATCACATTAAGGACGATGACACTAGCTACGCAGGGTAGGCGGGGGCGTCGCGACGGCAGAACAGGGGAAAGCGCCCCTTTCCCTCTCGGGACAAAGGACCTGACAGGTGGGGTCGGTCCCACCTGTCAGCGGCGGCGCACAAAATCATAGAGGACGTGGCAAGCATCTGCGAGGGCGAGCGTGCGAGGGAGGCGGCAGACGCGGAAAGGGCGCCAACGACGTGGCTCACGGACGGCTGTCGACAGAGGACCGGACGTGGCTCCATCATCACCGCACAAGGTTGATCGGATGGCGCGGGGCGGCGTGCGCGCGGGTGTACGCAAGCCAGGCCGGCCGCGGGAGGGGAAAGAACCAGGCCAGCTCAGGGAGTTTCAGCCCAAGAAGCTGGAGAAGGTTTTCTGGGGATTTTTATTAAAACAAATCGGGAAATTCATTTGTGTTTGAAATGGCTCCAAATTTGTTTGGAAAATTTTGGAAAAATTCTCACAAATACTTTACCTCATTCTAGATATAAGAAAAATATTTCCTGTATTTCCATGTGGTTTTATACTTTTTAAATGAAATTAATTTCAGCCCTTTTAATAAATAGTTTTGAATATCCAAAATGATTTTAACAATTAAGGAAAATCGAATAAAACTTGATAGATCCAAAAATATCCATGCATGGTTCTGGAATTATGCAAAAATCCAAGGTTTTAAAAATATAGCTAAATTTGGGATGTTACAGCCTTTGCAAGCGCACTGAACATGGTTCTGATCCGATCTGATGATGTGTTATAGTGGAGTTGATCTGACCTAGCTAATGGGCTTGTTCCCTTGTATCGTGGCTTACGACTTTTAGTTATGACTTATTAATTTAATACATACTCATTACTTAAAGAAGCAAAAAATTGCTGAAAAAGCTAAAAAAATAGGGCAAATAATGTTATCCCATATTATTATCACATACTTTATGTGGCGGTAAGAACTCCACCTTTTATATTGCTTTTCGCTCACTTATTTAAGCAATGTGAAAATAAATCATGCTATGCTTTTAAATTTAGGAATGAATGTACATTTGTCTCGTGGCCTGGCCAGTTCTAATACTCTTTTTCCTTCCACACAAATAACCGCTAGCGACGACCGTCCATAGCAAAGGACACCAGACCAGACAGTGCAAGGTGGAGGAGACCTTCAGGGCAAGCAATGAATATGATGGAAGCACAATGGAGAATTGTTTTCTCCCGTGAGATGGAAGCACCGTCCCATGCGCATCCCTTGGAACGAAGAGGCGGCCATGGCTTCCAACGAGCATGGACACACCAGATGACAGCATGATCTGAAGTCTCCGGCGCAGTTCCACAAATTGCGTTGGGTTACCTACCGGCCAGACGTATAAAGCTGCGTGAACCAAACAAGCTAGAGTGCATTCATATACAAAAGACGCAGATTGTGCAAAACTAAGACTAGAAACTTGGATAGTTTTTGGGTCGTCTTCATCCACCGAACGCTGAGTCGGATTGGCGTAAGCTCTTTGAAATCAAATGTATTCGATGCAGCGTGTAGCGCGTGCAGCGTGATGCATTTAGGATAAAGACAAATATCATTCAAAATCGGGGGCAAGTATGCAGCGTGTGCAGCGTGGTCTTTTTTTAAGAAAAGAATAATACGTAGACATGCGATGTAGTCACGGGGATATTATAACACAATGATATGATGGAGATTAGAGACAGCAAATTCATCAATCAACTAACCGAATTGTCTGCGCTATTGCGCGGCTAGACTCTACGATACTTGTGTTTATATTTAGGGAATTTTTATAGTACATTTTACTAGTAGTAAGAGAGTAGTAGTAGAAATTAAATCTGATCGTTGATTTGTGAGGGCATAATAGACTTTTTTTGTAAATCTATTTTTTCATGAATAACGGATAGAAAATAATTTACATTTATATATAATGAATACAGTGGATGGAGCAACCATCTTGTGGATGGTTTTCAATATGACGCTTACGTATCCTACCTATCTTTAAATGACATAAAAAAATGAGCATGCGTAGTAGGTTCAAGCTTACGACACCGCAGCTGAAGAATGTAGAGATTGAGAAAACAGAATTTGTGTGTGCAAGATCAGAAGAAAATGTAAAACTGACCTATCCAAGACGACCATTGCGAAAGACCTGATCAACCCAAGGATTCAATCATCTGACAATGCAGAGGGGCATCGGTACGAGATGTCGATCAGGGCAATCATGGTGTAAGCGACGAGCTCTTCCGGCGATCTCTGCACCCCACGGAAAGAGGAGTGCTGGTTGCCCAGCAGCGGCAGCTGCACTCTTCGCCGGCCGCCCAGGTACCCACATAGCTAGGCGGCGTAGTGCAACACCGACCTCCGGAGCGTGATGCAGACACGCGGCAGGTGGCGAGCCAGCGGCAACGCGAGGTTGTTCCCGTGTACTGCAACCCAAGGCTTCCGGATGGGATGGGGAATCTGACATCCATGGAAGTGTTGAACGAGATCAATACCAAGCCGTGCCCAAACATTGTGAAAGAGTTGCGCAATCTGACAAGAGTGACGGAGTTCAAAATTTACTCCCATCCCATCATTATGAGGATGAGGAGTTGGAGGAAGCTTTTGTGGAGTCTCTATGCAATCTGCACAGTGTTCAGAGTCTAGTTATTTCTGGTTATTTTCGATCCATGGATCTCTTGGGGGGATGAACTGCACATTCTCTACACTGTGAACGTGGGATCCCTCGCTTCTGTCGGACCTCTCCGAGTTATACATCCATGTTAAGGAACTGCAGCAGGACCTGCAGATACTTGGGAGGTTGCTGGCTCTTCGTTCTCTCGAGATTGGCCGTCTTCATCCACCGAACGCTGAGTCGGATTGGCCAGACTAGAGACAGACACATTTCAATAGCAACGAGAGGATCGTGTGATGTCAATTTTATTCTTGATGTGAGATTATGGGTCTGTTCTTTTTGACTGCGGTTGATGGTTTTTTGGCTGCGGCTGATGACTTTTTGGCTGTTTGCGACAGAGATTGCGAAAAGAGAGATTATCGCTTACGATTTTTGATGGTACAGATATTAGTCTTTTAACATGTACTACAATTAACTGTAGACCCCGTCTTAAAAAATACTTCAATTAAAAGTTAGATACGATAACAGAAACTAAAAATAACTTTTAAAAATCAAAAGCAAATAGACCCTATTTCTTCTCCATGCTTGAGTTGTGCTAGTACGTCTCAGGTAGCTATAAGGCACAAATAAACCGTACCCCCGTAGAAAGAGCTAGGGGATGAAAAAGTCTGAAGCTATTTAAGTACAATTAGAAGATTAGGTTTCTTGGGAAGGAGTAGCATTGGAAATGGAAATCACTAATTTATGAGTAATGTTCCAGGGATATAATAGGAAGAGTGAAGAGAAAAATACCTAAAAACTTATAAAACGACCTAGACTAAGAGACAAAATGGCAAGACTAAAAACCTACTTTATTGGACACGTCAACGGCAAGAACAGATGGAGGGGAATCTATAAAACGACCTATACTTAGAGACAAAATGGCAAGTCTAAAAGAACAGACAAAATGGCAAGACTAACACGACCGAGCGCTTTCCTGCTACCAGCCCACAAAATTCTCGTGAGACAGCGGCCACCTTATCAATTCCTACAGGTTAGGCTTTCTCACTTAAACCAAGTTCTCACTTAAACCAAGTTTTAGTACCAGAGTTAAAATATGTTCTTTTAGACTATAACTTTTGATTTTTTGTTACAATTTATTACTATAATAAATTGTGATTGATGATAGAAATCAAAAGTTATTGAAAAACTAATTAAAAAGAACAACACCCAAATTTCTTATATATGTCCGCACTCAAAATCAAAATGCTAATCACAGCCAAAAGAAAAATCCGATTATGTCCTCTTCGACTCGAATTTAGGTGCTATTTTCTTTTTAATGAAAAAGATATCTAATCCTCTAGTCCTAGGTGTTCTCGCTTTTAAATGCTCAATCTCAGGACCATTCATTTAACTGAATTTTTGCTGTCCCTTTTTCCCCTTGATGCCAAAGTTGTGTCAACTTAGGGGTGATCGGAATAGCGATGGCTTTTGACTTTTGCTGAAAAAACACTGTAGATGGCTGATTTTTTACTGTAGCTGAGTGGCATGTTAGGCATAATTAAATTTAAAAAATATAAAAATAAAAACGACTCGCTAGTCTAGTGCGGACAATACAAAAGAATATGAAAAAAAAATGGAACGCAAAAAAACCAAAAAACAAAAAAAAAATTTACTACGTGACAAAAATGCTACAGTGATTCCGTCACTGCTACAGTATTTTTGACATCAAACAATGAAAAAAACTCCATATTAAACAGGACCTTAAAGATACCAATCAGAAGTACATCTAAATGGACAATAAGAGAGACGCACAATTAATTAACAAGGACACGTTGCACGCCGAAGAAAAAAACAAAGAAGGAAGACTTCATATACTAATATACACGAGGAGATAAAGTTAGGTATATGTCACTCTCAATTATTTGTTTTTCTTCTCACTCGAGTAGAATAACTTGGCACTGTTTTTGTCTTAATATATGCATGCAGCAGCTGGGCCTGAGTGAGAGAGAGATCTGGCTGCATGTCAGGTTAGCTAGTGATGGAAGGAAGAATATGTGCTCAGGGGTTGGTGCGGAAGGTGCCCGAGCCCAGCATGTGCCGCACCGGCGCCACTTTTTTCAGTCCCAGATTTTTCGCAAATCAGGTCCTTTTTGAGTGTGAAATTACATGAGATTAACACATAGCAAATTTCATGTCGAAGGATCGCGGAAATTACATTTCCGTGGCACTGTGGCGCTATTTTTTAAATTCTACGTCAGGGAGCGTGAAAAATAGCAACAAATAAAAAGAACAGTAAAAATAAAAAGAACAACTTCTCATTGTCCTATGACTTGCGGCGCAACTTCTTTGACTTTACAAAGTAAAGTCACAGTGTGACTTTGCTTCGTAAAGTCCATTCGATCGGCGATCAACGGCTCAAATTAATTTAGCATTTTTTGATTTTTTTTACTTCTAATTTTTAGCTTTTTATTTTTATTTTTTTCTAGTTTTTTATTTTTTTCTTATATTACTTTATATTATCTGTGTTAAAATAACATATTTTTTAAAAATATGTTATTTTAACACAGATAATATAAAGTAATATAAAAAAAGAACAAAACTAGAAAAAGATAAAAATAAAAAGCTAAAAATTAGAAGTAAAAAAATCAAAAAAATATTAAATTAATCTTTATATTATCTGTGTTAAAATAACATATTTTTTAAAAATATGTTATTTTAACACAGATAATATAAAGTAATATAAAAAAACAAAACTAGAAAAAGATAAAAATAAAAAGCTAAAAATTAGAAGTAAAAAAATCAAAAAAATATTAAATTAATCTGAGCCGTTCGCCGATGGAAAGACTTTACGTGTGACTTTGCTTGTAAAATCAGACAATCCCGTGCGTACGACTTGTGGGCAATGCATGATAACATGGTCCACAACTGACGACCTCGTGTCCCCATGTCGCCGCTCAGGTTGTGGTGCGCTCTGACACCTGCACCTGGGCTCATCCACATGCTACACGACACTAGTCAAATCAATTCGACTATATGGAAAATGCAAATTCTGCTGAACGCACATGCTTGACCGAATAGCATTAGTGCAGAATGTTCCAGCAACCGCATGTTCTGTTTAAACATTGCTTGATTCAGGGATATGTTCTTTTCAATTTTTTAAAATGATTTTTAACTTTTATTATAGTACTTAACTTTCAAACGAAGTATTTTTTAAGATAGAGTCTATAAGTTAATTATAGTATATGTTAAAAGTTTAATATCTGTACTATCCAAAATTGCAAACGAATATCTCTCTCCGTAATTTCTATCATAAACAGCTAAAATTTAAAAATTTTAATCAAAATCATAAGTGACGTCAAAAAACGAATAGGCGTACAGACTCATCTCGACGGCTCTCTCTGACTGTCAAATAGGAGAGAGAAGAAAAAGAAAAGGTTAAGGGCAGAGATGCCACGTGGTTGACACCGACATGTGAGGCCTCGTCTAACGTTTACGTTTGCTTCACATGTCATCCAAAATATTGTGTTTAACCAAGTTTTGTCTCTTTCTCTGTTTTCCTCTCTCGCCTATTCATTCCAGTTTCAGCGAATAAACATATTAACTTTTTAATTTTGATTTTTTTGAATAAAAATACGGCTCGGTTCTAAACAACTTTGCCTTCTGATTTCTAGTTTCTATAAGCTAGAAGCCACTTAGACCCCACTCAGCGATTCATCGCTAGCGGAGGCGGTGACGATATTTTCACTGTAGTAGGTATTGTAGCTGCTACAGTAAAAAAATTTATTTTTTTTTTGATTTTTTTCTCATATTCCTTTGCATCGTCAGTTCTAGATTAGTGTGCCGTTTTTATTTTTAATTTTTTTAAAATTTAATTATACTCAATAAACTAACTCAGCTACAGTGTTTTTTCAGCCAGCTATAGTATTTTTGCAGCAAAAATCAAAAGGCATCGCTATTCCGATCGTGCTCTTAGTGGGCAGCAAACACACTACGAGAAGACTGACTTGCCTGCGTAGGCTGATACGGTTGATCCTTCGGATCGTCAATCAAATGCACGTTGATAGTAGGACTGGCCTTGACTTCATCGACAATAGTCTTTTTTTAGAGGCGGCTTTATCGATACTTAGCAACTATTTTATCTTGTAATTATGGACATGTGCAGAGCAGGTGGCATAATTAATACATGTATGGTTGTTTGGTGGGCAGTAAACACATTACTAGGAGGCTTCGTCGCCCACGCATGCTGATACAGTTGATAGAAAGGACTGGAGTTAGTGTGTAGCATTAGTGTACTAGTAGTAACATAACAAGTGGCATATGAATCCAAAAGGCCTTGACTTCTCGCTACTTCCGCTCGTTTCAGTTTTTTTTCACTATTTATTAATTCGTTTTTTTTTCTGATTTTTAGATTTTTTTGTATTTTTTTCCTGTGTTCCTTTGCATTGTTCGTGATGGATTAACATATTGTTTTTTCTATTTTTCTATTTTTTAAATTTAATTATGTCCAAAAAACTAAATCAGCTATAGTAAAAAAAGCTAATTATAATAAAATTTCAATTAAAAATCAGAACCTATCGCTAAAACGAACGCTCATAAAAAACTGATGTTAGCGTGTGCTATATTAGTGTACTAGTAGTACATAACAAGTGCCATATGGATCCAATTGGCCTTGACTACATCGATAATAGTCTTTTTGTTTTAGTGGGGACTTCATCGATAGGTAGCCACTATTTTATCCAGTAATTAACAAATGGCATAATTAATGCATGTATGGTCGTTTGGTGGGCAGTAAATAATACACTACGAGGAGACTTCATCGCCCGCGCATGCTAAGAGAGTGTTCAGAATGATGTTAGTTTATGTTTTTTTATTATAGTTGGTTTATTTTGTATTGTAACTGAGTTGACTTATTTAACATAATTAAATTTTAAAAAATTAAAAATAAAAAACATGTTAGTCTATCATAAACAATGAAAGGAATACATAAAAAAACCTAAAATAAAAAATCAGAACAAATAAAAAAATAAATAGTAAAAAAAAGCCTAACATCACCGCTGATGCTAACGCTGAGCAGGGCCTTAATACAGTTGATCCTTCGGATTGCCAATCAAATGCATGTTAATAGACAGGACTGAAGTTAGCGTGTGCATATTAGTGTACAAGTAGTACATAACAAGTGACATGATCCAATTGGCCGTGACTTCATTGATACTAGTCTTTTTTTATAGGGGACTTCATTGATAGTTAGCAACTATTGTATCCATTAATTATGGGAGTGTACATAACACGTGTCATATGGATCCAATTGGCCTTGACTTCGTCGAAGGTATACTTTTTGTTTGAGATGGGACTTCATCGGTAGTTAGCAACTATTTTACCCAAGACTGACCCGCATAATTTGATTTATGTGCACCATTGGTGCATGCATCGTCAAGGATCATTCTGCAAACTATAGTCCATTCTATCTATAAATATAATCTCTACTCCCATAGAGCATTGCGCAAAATCAAGAGAGCAACCAGAGCTAGCTAGCTAGCCACCCACAGATCGAGATTCAAGAGCGAGCGAGCGAGCGAGCAATCGAGCCATGGAGTTGGCGACGGGCGCCATGGGCAGCTTGCTCCCCAAGCTGGGCGAGCTGCTGAAAGAGGAGTTCAACCTGCAGAGGGGAGTGAGGGAGCAAGTCCAGTCTCTCCTAGGAGAGCTTGTGATCATGCACACCGCTCTCCACAAGGTGGCGGAGGTGTCGCATGAGCAACTCGACCCTCTGGTTAAGCTCTGGGCACGCGACGTCAAGGAGCTGTCCTATGACATGGAAGACGTCATCGACACCCATCTTGTGCACGTCGAGGATGGCCGTGAGGACACGGCAAACCCTAACATGCGAAAATGGCTCATTCAGAAGATGATCCAAGACATCAACAAGCAACTCCAAGAGGTGACTAACAGGCATGGCAGGTACCCGCCATCAGTACCTGCAGCCTCGACTTCTATCGATCCACGCCTCCAGGCTCTGTACAGGGAAGCAACAGAGCTCGTTGGCATCGATGGGAAAAGGGATCAAGAGCTCATTGAGATGCTGTTCAAGGGGGACGATGTGTCCAAGAAGAAACTCAAGATAGTCTCCGTTGTCGGAATTGGAGGATTGGGCAAGACCACTCTTGTCAGAGCAGTGTATGACAAGATTAAAGGAGATTTCGATTGCTGGGCTTTTGTTTCTGTCGGTCAGAATCCTGACGTGAAGAAAGTTTTCAAGGACATCCTTCTTGATCTCGACAAGCGAAAGTACACGAAGGAGATCGATCTGACGGTATTCGATGAAACAAAGCTCATTGATGAAATTCGAGAATTCCTGGAGAACGAGAGGTACGCATCACCTACCCAATGTTAGCCACCAACTTAAGCTAATGAGTGTTTTTTTTTAGTTATGATAGCATTTCTATAACGTATAGATTATAGGGGTGCATTGAAGGCTTTCCGAATAAATGCTTCCCTTGTGCCCACCTACGCCAACTTAATTACTTTGTACTTTATCAAGTATACATCTATGAACCTTATAGATTGCACCAATATTCAAGCCCATATGTGTAGTTACAGTGATTGAAAATTGTTTGGGTGCTATATGTCCACAAGAGAACATGTCTACTGCATCTCTTCCTTACCTTGCATCTCAGTATAAACTTTTTGAAAATTTTAAAAAAATTGCAGGAATACTGTATACTGAACCAAATCGAAGACCAAAATTTTTGGTATACGGTATTCGGTGCAATTTAGAATTTACCATTTTAAAGTTTTTTTCTTGATTATTTGCCACTTCTAAGCCACAAATAGCTGCATTTTGCCACTATGACTGTATTATAGTATTACTACATTTTTTTAGCCCAAAATCAACAGTGTAAAGTCTGTTCTGGCCCTCCATATTGACTTGTTCTAGTAAGCGCAGCGGCCTCCTGCTCGGGCGCTACGAGCTTGGCTACGGCACCTTTGCTCTTCTAAAATTTGCAATGCGGAGGGACAATATGGAAAGTCACGTTAAGGTCCTATTTGAAATATGAGTATTTGGTAGGACTCTCGCGGGAACTATATTTTTACCTGTAAAATTGATGTGAAATTCGTACGTTTCTAAACAAGCTACCTAGGCTAAGTATAGGATTTCTAATTGTATTCGATTGCGGGATTTCTAGGCCATCAGTTGGTTGAACCTCACTATTGGTTTCTAACCTACAGGCCACTATTTGGAACAGGGAACCTGTGGTAATTACATTGCTTTATATAAAGTTCCTATAAAATTCATGTAAAATTCCTATGTTCCAAACATACACTAAATTGTTTTCTTAAATTGAAATTGTTCTACATTATAAATCTAACACATGGAATTATCACATTGCAAATAATAATTTCAGAATCATTATGTCACAGCCAAAAATCAGGTCAGGGGTTATTTTTGGAGTATAAATCCATATTAACAAATATTAAATTATGGTTTGGGTTATTCAGCGTACATATAGATTCAAACCCATAATTTATAACACCATTTGTGGTAAACCCATAATATATGCAAAACCAACTATTGAATTTAAGTAATGTTGGAACTATTCAGTATTAAAATTAATTAGAACAATATAGATTAAAAAACTAAACTACAAATTAAATTTTGGTAATGAAATTAGGCTATAAAATTACTAAAATAAATGGTTTTAAGAGAATAGATAAAGGGGGGATATCTAGTGCAAAGCACAATTTAGTACACAAGTGCAAAAACTTTTGATTTGGGAATCGAATCAACATAAAAATTCTAAAAAAACTTCACATGTACTTGTGAAATTACTATATTTATATATATATAATTTACGTTCAAATCCCTTCAATGTTGAAAATTACAAAAATGAGAAAAATATATATTAGTTTAAAGAGATGGTGGGATTAAGACACCTCCTTCACTTTAGGAGCTGGACACACCTATATGAATCTCAACATGTGGATTTTTTCTCATTTTTATTTGCATTAATATTAATCTATATTTTTCCTGGCTAGACGATATACCTTGATGTGTTGCCCTCGGTGAGGGTTGTAAATTCTCTCTATGTCCTGCTTGTAAATACTTCCTTTTTTAATTATTTACAATGAATGTAAGCTGGCACTCGGCACGCACAGCTGTTAGCTAATCTACATGCATCACACGAACGGACCAGGACACACAGTACCTAGACCCGCCAAGGGCATAATTAGGAAATTTTTTATTCTGGCCCCTTGGAAGTAGTTTTTTTTTTGTGAAAATGGTGGAAACAGGTGGAAGTAGTTTTTTTAATCTACATCCTGCAATATCACCATTATCTCTCCCACCAAAAGTGGAAGGTGTGAGTCTTAGACCGCCATCGATCTGCGAGGGTGGAAAGAAGAGATATGTCGATCGAGAAGTTCTGGCCTATGTTAATCATGTGTGCAAATACAATCAGCCCAGATGCACGCAACTTGCGAATGTAGTGGTCGTCCAATGGCCAAGTTTCCCTTGATCCCTATGTGACAAGTGTAGGCGGCCCATCACCGTTGATCCAATTGTGGCAACGGTGGTGGGCATCCCACGCCTCCTCCAGCAGGGGCACTACATTAGTTGCCATTCCTAACCATAGAGAAGGAACAATAGGTCAAAGGACATAGCAAATGTCGCTTGATTAAAATGTAGTTATTACTGACAACAATAACATGCATGCGACAATAAAATATGTAATGACGACAGCTGTCTAGTGCCGGCTACGCCACTTTCGTCACCTGTGTCTATTTCCACAGAAACAATGTCCATATAGCCATTTTCGCAAAATAAACTTCTCGCAGGGGCTAGGAAAAAATTCCATAATTAGCATCCAAATCGTGAATTAGCGGGCGAATTGGCATTTTATCTCTCGAGATGGATCTCACCATTGTGATATTAAGAGTTTTGTAACTAGCTGTATTGCTACATGATCGTCGATCCCGCAATTCGCACGTCTGATTTTTTCCCCCATGCATCTTAAATCTCTAATTGTTTCGTCCAGCACTTTTATTGCCGATTGATATATTGAGTTGCACGCACCAACCAATACTGGTTGGTGCATACAACTTAACATGGTATTAGAGCTAAGAGGTCTTGAGTTTGAGACCTAAGTTGCATGCACCAACCAGTTCGCTCAAAAATTTAAGCTGATGAGAAAAGATAGGCAATTCATTTGTACTTTAACACTCCCCCTCACGTGTAAGCTCTCTCAAGCCTAAGACGTGGAATAGAAGTGGGCTGCAATTATTTTTCTTTAATTGCGCCAGCCAGGTCTCGAACTCAAGACCTCTTGGCTCTGATACCATATTGAGTTGCATACACCAACCAATTCTTTAAGCTTTTGGGTTAACTAATTAGTGCATGTAACTTAACATAATAATGCCATTTGTGGATTCTTGAGTTTGACATGCATGCTTTTGGCTTATTTTTATACATACGCTAGATAGGTTTTCTGATTCATGGTTCTTAGCCTTGACATGTGTATATATAGGTGTTTCAATAATGCTCTCACAAATTGATATAGGTACCTCGTCATAATTGATGATATATGGGATGAAAAATTGTGGGGAGTGATCAAGTGTGCTTTCTCTAATAGAAACAATTGTGGCAGTCGACTAATCACGACAACCCGCAAAGTCAATGTTTCCAAAGCATGTTGCTCTTCTAGTGATGATATAGTTTATAAAATGAAACCTCTTTCTGACGATGACTCACAAAGGCTCTTCTTTCAAAGAATATTCTTAGATAAGAATGGGTGTCCTCGTGAATTGAAACAAGTATCCAAAGATATCATGAAGAAATGTGGTGGAGTACCGTTAGCCATCATTACTATAGCTAGTCTTTTGGCTAGCCATAAGCAGACAAAGGATGAATGGTATACTCTGCTCAATTCTATTGGTCGTGGGCTTACGAAACATGCTTGTGTGGAGGAGATGCAAAGGATATTATCTTTTAGCTATTATGATCTGCCTTCTCATCTAAAGACTTGTTTATTATATCTAAGTATATTTCCGAAAGATTATAAGATCAACAGAGATCAATTGATATGGAGGTGGATAGCTGAAGGTTTTATCCAGTGTGACAAACAACATACTAGCCTATTTGAGCTCGGAGAAAGTTACTTCAATGAGCTCATAAATAGAAGCATGATCCAGCCAGAAGATTGGGAAGGTAGCACAACAGCTTATCGTGTACATGATATGGTGCTTGATCTCATATGTGCCTTGTCAAGTGAAGAAAACTTTGTTACTACATTGGATGGTACTGAGCAAAGTACGCCAAATTCGCAAAGCAAGGTTCGCTGGCTGTCCCTCCAAAATAGAAGCAAGGTAGCACCTCTTGTTTACGTGTCACAAGTGAGGTCCATTACTATCTTTCGACGTGCTATTAATCTAATGCCGCCTCTTTCAAGCTTTGATGTTTTACGTGTATTGGATCTACGTGGATGTCATCTTGGGGAAAGTAGCCCTCTTAACCTTTGGCATGTTGGGAATTTATTTCACCTGAGGTACCTAGGTCTAGCATGTACATATATCCGTGAACTTCCAGAAGAAATAGGAGAGCTGAAGTTTTTGCAGGTACTGGATGTAACAAGCAATATTCATCTAACAGAATTGCCATCAAATATTGTTAAGTTGAGAAGATTGATGTGCCTGCTTGGCCAATTCTGCACAAGGTTTCCGGATGGGATGGGGAATCTGACATCCATGGAAGTGCTGCGCTGGATCTCTACAGAGGGGTGCCCAAACATCGTGAAAGAGTTGCGCAATCTGACAAGACTGAGAGAGCTCAAAATTAAATTCGTTGAAGACAAGAGATCAAAAGAGTTGGAGGAAGCTTTCGTGGAGTCTCTAGGCAACCTGCACAATATCCAGATCCTAGATATTTCTGGTCCTTTTCGATCCATGGATCTCTTGGGGGGATGTTGGGTGCCTCCTCGACATCTTCGCAGGTTTCACTTGCACGGGTTTGTGGCATCCACCGGGTTGTCGGAGTTCTCTACACTGCCGGCGTGGGTAAAGAGGGATCCCTCGCTTCTGTCGGACCTCTCCGAGTTATGCATCGATGTCAAGGAACTGCAGCAGGAGGACCTGTGGATCCTTGGGAGGTTGCCGGCTCTTCGTTCTCTCTTTATACGGAGCACCCCCCAAACGCAAAGGTTGCTACTTGTCGGTGCAGATGGGTTCCGTTCTATGATGTGCTTCAAATTAACTTTTTGGTCGTTCGGACATTTAATGTTCCAACGTGGAGCTTTGCCAAGGGCTCAGGAGGTTGACGTCCCTTTCGATGTGCGGATGGCAAAACTTGATGGCAACGGTGCTTTTGACTCGGGTATGGCGAACCTGCTCTCCCTTTGGAAGGTCCGTGTTGCAATGTTCCGTGGTGGAGCGACAGTTAGGGAGGCCAAGGAAGTGGAGGCGGCGCTGAGGCACGCACTCAAAGCCCATCCCAACCATCCCACAGTTGAAATTGATTTCGCGCCAGATATACCAGGTACATGCACTCATCCACCTAATTAATAATCCCTTCATACATGCTTTGGTGTCTTTCTTAGTTGTTTTTATTATTATTCCCCTCTTCCTTCTTCCTCATTTTTATTTTCAAAATTTTAAAAAGCAATGATGATGATCCACCTAACCAATAATGCTTCTGCACATGTTTCAGTGTGTTTCTTAGTTTTTATTTTTATTCCCCTCTTCTTTCTTCCTCAATTTCATTTTCTAAATTTTAGAAAACGATGACGATGACATATGCGATGGTGAGGAATCTACGGGTACGTACATTCATCCACCTAATTAATAATGCTTTTGTACATGCTTTTGTGTGTTTCTTAGTTGTTATTATTATTCCCCTCTTCTTTCTTCTTGAATTTTATTTTCTAAAATTTTAGAAAGCGATGACGATGAGGACTAGCCAGAGGTCAATTGGAACCCCAACCACCCCTGACCGGAGTCCATCTTATTTGCAGCAAATGACGTGCGTCTCAACTTGCACATCCTCACCAAAGACATCCCAAGCTACTTTATTGTACCTTTCGGCTTTCTTCTATATATATAGCCATCCATCTTTATTAATGTCGAGTTGATTGTATTAATTATTGTTAGACCATGTGGCCAGGTCTAGGCGAGATGATGAATAATTGACAACGTTGGTTATGGTTTTACTTATGGTGTATTGCGTGTGCGGATTGATGTTCGCGTGTACGGATTGGCGTATGTTGCATGATACGCTCGTGTGAGGTATTGTGCGGATTGAGTTGAGTCAAGTCGTGGACTTGTGCTCGTACGTGGTTGTTTGTTTATTCATGCGCAGGTGTTGCTTGAGGCGGAACATGATCGATGACGGGATTGGAACTAGGTTCGTGTGGAACTGAGGTTTCGGGACTAAGTTCAGGGAGGAACTGAGGTCTTATCGGTCAAGGATGTCATGCGGGATGTTCGGGCTAGAGAACAATGCGCATGGAGATGATGCGTGGAGAAGATACAGGAGGTGCGGTCCTGGAGGCTTCGACACGTGGAAGGCTGAAAAAATCAGAAGTGAAAAACCTGTGTTAGGAAGGGTTTTGGGTCCCTTGAAAAGCAGTGGGCCAAAAAGCCTAGTTGAGGCAAAGAGGTCCAGAATGAGTTGTTTTAGGGTTAATATCGTATTGGAGTAGGTTGAGGTTTTTTTAGGAGGGCTATTTAAGGGAGATGATGGTTGCTTATTTCATTGCAGCTTTTGAATAAAAAAAGGGGTTGGCTGGCGGCTGTGGTATGCCGTAGCTTTTGGAGAGATCAATTGGCGTGTGGTGCTTTCGGAAACAAAAGAAGCCTTGCGGCGCGGCAAGCTTATTTCGCTCGGAAGAAAAAGAGAGAGGCGGCGCGGTGAGCGTTTCGCGCATAGAGAAAAAGGAGAGAGGATACTGCTGGCGGCCTTGATCCAAAGAAAAAGAAAAACGTTGTCGGCGTCTCGATTCTACGTCGTTGGCATCTCGATTGTTTTCGTGTTGTTTCGAGAGCGTCGTCATCACGGAGGCGACACGCACGACAAACTTCTCGGCCATTCTCGATTCGTATGTTTTTGCAGGCAATACTTCTCCCCAGCCAAAGCAAGAGATCAGGAGTAAATTAAGAAGAGGTGTGCACGGAGGTTTTGCTTCGTGATTTTGAAAAGAATTAGAAGGGAGGTCGGCGACTTGTTTTACTGTGCTGCGGTGACTCGCTGGAAGGAACGAACTTCTCGACGAAAAGAAAAGAAGCAGAGCGGTGGTCGTGTTGTTGGAAGCCAAAGAAAAATACTCTACGTAATGCTCTCTTTTTACTTGCATTGATATGTATGCATATGTATTAATGTGAAGTGCTATACTTACGTAAAAACAGTGGCTGCATGCATGGTAGGTTCTCAGACCTTGACTCATATATATACTACTTCTTTTAATACATGTTTTAAGTACTAGGTGGAGTCAGTTAGTCTGATAGTTTGCTTTATTTTAGATCATTTGTTTTTAGTGATTTTCTACATGTTGCTACAGTAATCCGAAAATTAAAAATATGTTTTCTTTCAGTTTTCTTGCAGAATATTAATAATACAAATTTTATATTTATATATATATCTGCTTAATCTTTTCTCGTCATTATTTGTTTCAACGAGCTTGTTTATTTTATATCTCGAGTTCTAGACCTCCGATTGATATACTTCCAGTTGGGTTAGTTCAATAACTTTCTCTAGTTTATTCTGACAAAGTTTGAGGTCAATCGGAGTTACGGATTTTTATTGAGATCATTTTTAGTGAGGTCGCAGTGTTCTATCCGGTTTATTTAAACGCGGCTTAAATAGGTTTTGTTTCTAGGGGTGAGTCTTAAAATTTATTTTTAGCTTCCGCAATCATTCACCCCCCTCTGATTGCCTATCTTAGTGTGTATCGATCCTACAATTATGCTTGTAATGTACTATTTAATTTCTTTCGCTGCGAGATTTGTTAATTATCATATAATGCCATTTAAGTTGGAGATAGTTTGCTAGACTTTTATTTCCTTAAATGTGCCCACTAGCATGTGGCCCTGTTTGTGCCGAGAAAATTTTGTAAGATCTATACAGAAATAATACTACTGCTATAAAATTCCTATGAGATTACTCGAGATTAAAGAAGACATGTGAGGTAGTTCTTTTTAGATCGGACGGTCCAGCATGGTGAAGCCACCTCAAAGTTGTCTCATGGAGGAGCAGCCACTGTCGTCGTTGTCGCGGCACAGGCTCCGTGCAGGTACAGCCGACGCTGCCGTGACCAGGAGGAGATGGTGGAATCATCCATGTTTGCCCCTGCAAGTGCCTCCCCGCGCAGCTGGCGGCTGCTCGCGAGCTCCGCTCCTCGTCGGCTCCAAGTATTCATCCCTCCTACAACTCAAGTATACGTTATCTCAGGTTGTTTTCTCTCTCGTCAGTTAGTGACATTATCGAACTCGATCCCCACCACATTGTTTTGCCCAGGAGGAGCCCCTGCGATGGGGTGGCCTTGTGAGTGGGCGTTGTTGGTCTTTTCCCCGAACAAATTCAAAGTTGGGCGAATTGATATATTTCTAAAATCCTTTCCTATCGGCTATTGATTTTAAAGCCGAACAAGGACTTTACTAGAAGACAACCTGTATCTTATACGATAGATAGGCGCAATATGTAAGTCCTATTGCAAGAATACTTCTCATAGTAGAATCTTCTTATTCCATTTTGAATGATGATTCTCCATGGATTGAGTGTACTTGCTGTGTAGGTATCACGAATAAGCTTGATTGCTTGGTAATAGGGAAGCTTTGGCAGAGAGTAGGTGAAGCTTTGTATTGATGGTGAGCTATAACGATATATGGTCATTAGGTAGTTAGGAGTGTGACATCGCTTGTAAGGGGCACGACGTCATCTATGATGGCAAGAAATTCTCTATATCACTAGACAGTGGTTAAACTACTACAATAAAAAGAGTCATCACAGGCGGTTTGAAACTGTCATCACAGACGATTTTTTGAACCGTCTGAATTTATGTGTCAGTGATAATCGGAGGGTATCATAAACGGTTTATGAGCCATCTGTGATAAATACAACACAGACGGTTTGTAACTAGAATCGTCTGTGAAGAAAACTATTACAGACGGCTCGAACAAAAAACCGTCTGTGATACTTTCCTATCACAGACGGTTGGTAGATAGAACCGTCTGTGATGTGCAAGTATCACAGACAGTTTTTTGTTAGAGCCGTCTGTGATAATCCTTCATAGACGGTTTATACCACAAAACTATCTCTCATAGTTCATTCTATACATAAAATTGTTTCTGTTTTTTGGCTAGCCCTTTGAAAACAAGCAAATACAGCAGCAAACAGAACATCACATTCCATTAAGATTAGAATACACTATTATAGCATAACAAGATAACAAGCATATTACCCATCTAATACAGCAAGAATATGGCAACAACGTATCTCCTAATCCTACGAACCCAACTCTTTAACATGGCAAGAATATATAAGAAGCAGAGATTCTAGCAAATAGTAGAAGCTGGATGCAGCTAGATGTCCTTAATGCCTGCCATCAAGAAAGAGAGGGAAGGGGATCGGATGACGGTTGGATATCAGTGGCAATGAAGGAGAGGTGGCAGTAGCGTCACCTTTGTGTCATGACGGTGACAATGTACAAGATACTCTTACGACACTTATGACAAGAGTATCTTGTGCACTGAACCGTAGTGTCACATCCAAAGACGGAGGAGCTAGCTTACGGCGGTAGTCTCGACGTCATCGAGGAGAGGATGCAGGAAGCTAGGAAAGGGAGAGGGGGATTAATAGGGGCAAAAGGTGGGAGGAACTGATGCCTGCCGTTCGATGCGGAGAGAAAGGATGGGTGAGGTCAAAATCCTGGGGGATATGCTATGGATCGGTGATGTGTCATTATCACAGATGGTTTGTCAGACGAACTGTCTGTGGTAATGCACATATCAGAGATGGTTTGTTATACAAACCATATGTGATAATGTTTACGCCACCGCCGCTTTGCCTTCAATAGCTAATCTCCGAGTGCTACACGTTGCTTTGTTCGGATGTTCGATCATCCTTAACTCTCTGGACCATCCGATCGTCATCACCAAACATGGAGTATCTACTGCTCACTAATTTGTCACGTACACTACCTTGAGGAGCCGAGGGCGTGCCTGGACCGTGTAGAAAAGAGAGCAGCAACAGCAGCACAGGAGAGGCATTGGCCTTCTCATTCTCCCCGAGTCTCTTCTCCCCCAAATTCTCTTTCTCTGTGTTTCCCAGTCCCCTTCTTCTCCCTTCCCAGTCCATTACACTGCTCTTCCCACTCTCCACTTCTCCCGATTTGTATCACCAAGCTCTTGTATCGTGCGATGGTACGTGACATTTGTATTTGAATCGACTGAATCCTGTTGCCATTTGTGTTTGGAGTTTGGGGTGCGTGACATAATTGCTCCCCAGTTCATTATGGTTTATCTCAACCCTTGAAAGAATGTAAGTAGGGGATGGTGTTTTCTTTACGGAATCAAGTTAGTTTGGAGCAAGTTTTCTTCCTTCACACTGTTTTGCTGCAGTTAGTCTCCTAGCTTTGGAATAATGCTCATAGCTACTGAACTGTGGCTGGTTTCTTCATGTTGTTGTAGTTGCAGTTAGGCCTGTAATATCCTCTTCAACTATGAAAAAAATTGTTCATATTAAATCTGCTACGCAGTATATAATAGCAGTAAAATGAATACATGCATGTATTTTCTTCCATGTCCAGAATAGCGGGGCTTGGGTCGCAGATATCATAGGCCTCTCTGCCTTCTTCAAACTAACATGAATAATCCAGCCCAGCCCAGCCCATAGGGTTTAGCCCAATAGACCGACACCCGCATCCGATAAGCTAAGCCCCCTGTCCTCTCCAATCCCGCAACACGCACCCACTTTCACCGCCAAACCAAGCCCGGCAAGCTCCTCGTCGGCGGCGAGGCTGTGCCATGGATGAGGTGGGGAGATATCCCCCGGCGCTGGCGACGACGAGGTTAGAGCCTCAGCCACTGCCACTGCTTCTCCACGATCTCCTTTCCCTCTTGCCCGTATAAAGTCATTCGGTTGTACATTAGTGCTTGGCGTTTTAGGCTGCATTTGTGATCTTAATCGCAATGGTAGTGCATACTGGAGAGTGTGTTGATCGAAAACCCCAATGCTGCGGATTTATTAACGGCTACGCGGAAGTACATTTCTTTCTTGTGCTGTAGGAACGCATTTATGTAGCAATGGGAGGATGGGAAATGTAGGGACTAGGTAGGATACTCCCACAGTAGGAACTTAGGGCTCACCTGTTTGGCATGCGGTGATATATATCTATTCGATCGCGTTACGGAAGAGGCGACAATATTGTATTGTAGGAATGACAAATTGACAACTGCCATGTGATTAATTTAGATGGTATTGATGAAAATATATGTAATATTTTAATTCTAAGTTTTACTAGGAGACAAATACAATAAATTAGTGATGCAAAACACATAATTAACAGTAGGCTACTCATTGTACTTCAGAAAATACAGAAAGAAAATACAGTATCAAAGTCGATCGAACACGAGAATGACTTACTGTTGGGCTTGATGAAGAACAGAAAGCAACACAGGCTCGTTATGTAGTGCAGGACGTAGATAAAACAGAGTAGGAGCGGTTGCGCAGATGTGTGCTGCTCAGAAATCTTATTGCCGCCCCCCATGCAGGTCTTCACGGCAGCAAACGGCTCAGAGATACTGCTCACACTCCTTCCAAGTGCACGCTGGGAAGAGAGGCCGATGAAGTTCGTATGGCACAGTACCATAGCACAATATCACCAAAGAGGAAGAAGACAATACGAGAAGAAAAAATAAAAGAGTTCAATCTCTCAAGCTTGGACATTTCTAGGTCTTTTATAGATGTACAAATTACTCTCTAGTAACTGCCCCCATTGAACTGAAATAATTCATTGGTAACTGCTCAATTATTTACTGATAACTAATAATATTCAAAACTAAATAATAGTAATTAAGCAGTCTCATGACCAGTTCAAAAGAGAGATGATACATGGTTCAGCAAAACAAGGTGGACTTGGTCTGCTAAGTGATGCGCCACGTCACAGCACAAGTCACAAATTACAAGTTTCATGATTTTCACGCAAAAAATACGCGAATACGCATGCGTGTGTGCGCACGCATGTGATTAGCTAAAGCCATTCTCATGCCATCCCTATTCATAATTCAAGGTGTGGTAAGGGCTGTAAATGAGCCGAGCTCGAGCGAGCTTGACCTGGCTCGGCTCGAGCTCGGTAGAAACTCGAACCGAGCTTGAGATTGCCGTCGAGCTTCAAGCTGGGCTCGAGCTCGGCTCGGACAAAGCTCGAGCGGCTCGTGTAGGCTCGGTGCCGAGGGCGTACCTGTTAGGCTAGATCCGGATTGAGGAGGGGCGCCAGCGGCGGGGGAGAGGAGGGGTGCTGAGCGGTGGCGGCATCAGGCGGCCGGGCGCGGAGGTGGCCTCAGCCGGGGGGAAGAGGCCGAGCGGCGGCGGCTTCAGGTGGGGAGATCCGGATCCGGCCAGATCCGACGAGGAGGGGCGGCTCCGGGTCGAGGAGGGACACCGACGGCAGGGGAGAGGAGGGGCACCGAGCGGTGGCGGCATCGGGCGGCCGGGCGCGGAGGTGCAACGCCAGAAGGTCGAGGAGGGGCGGCGGCGGGGGAGACCGGGAGAGGAGGGGCGCCGAGGGGGGAGGGGAGGGCGCCGGCGGGGGAGGGGAGGGGCGCCGACGGGGGCGAGGAGGGGCGGCGGATGGGGGGAGGAGGGGCGGCGGCAAGGGGGAGGGGGCAAGGAGGGGCGCCAGATGGGGGGAGGAGGGGCGGTGGGGGACGGGGTGGGGAGAGGTGGGATTCGGGCCGGGGGGGCGGGGCGGGATATGGTAATGGGATAAAATATCTCAAGCTCGCGAGCTATTCGAGCTCTGCTCGTTGAAGTTCGCGAGTTTAAGATCAGGCTCGAGTTCGGCTCGTTTGGAGCTCAAGCCGAGCTCGAATCGAGTCTAAAATGAATCAAGCTTGAGTAATTCGTGAGCCTCGAGCTTTTTTTACAGCCCTAGTGTGGTATGAACTCCATCTTATAAATTGGTCTCCTTTAGTTTGCCTTAGCAATATGGTACTTAACCTTGTATGCTTTGGAATTAAGAACATAGATCTTATTCTATAAGCCTATTTCTAACAGGTATCACAATGTGGTACCATCTGAATTTTCCATCGCCTATTCGGTCCTTTTTCTGTGAGTTGAGTATCAATTATGATCGCTTCTTACAAAAATATGTTCTCTGCATGTCAGTTAAATTGAAGGCATCCAATGTATGTAAACAGTAAAGGACATACAAGTTCTTTTTTTTTCAGAAATCATCTATAGAGAGATTCTAGTATGATAATAAGGTTCACATTCCATACGAAATTCTTTGCATAATGATACAACTAAAAGTGAAAATACAGGCTGAATGCGACCTTCAGTATTATATGTTGGTTTTGTAGAATTAATTAAGGCAGGCAGGCATGCATGGAAGTGTAGTGCTCTTGAGTCTTGACTGTCTTGCTAATTGGAGGCAACAGGGAGCTAGCCTTGCACGATTGAGTCCATCGATGCCTCTGCTTGTATAGCTGCAATGGCATGTGGATTAGTTAGTTTACATGGTACCGAAAAACAGAGTTCATCCCTCTAGCTAGTATACGAAACAGATAGTCCGAGAAATGGCTCAATCCAGAGTTCCAGGCTGCATTGTCTGTTAATCTAGATCACATCACATATCATTCATATGTGATGTGAATTGAGAGGTGTAGTGTGGTATCTAGCTAGCTATCTTCTTTGTATCTATTGTATTATTAATGTCATATCGTCTGCTAAAGAGCAACATAGCTTTCACAAATTATGATTTGCAACGAAATTGTAAAACACACAGGCCTTAAGAACAGTGGGGGTATAAACGAACGTGATGATTGGTGGTAAAGAATTAAGGATCCTGTAGGCAAGGCGGATTGTCAGTACCTGTAGGCAAGGCGGATTGGATTGAATGAATCGATTCAGGAGCGAGCTAGCTAGCACTGGCTCCTCTCTCTTCTGTGGCGACACTAGATAGTCTCTGGTTGCGTGGCTGGTATTATTAGGAAAGAAACTAGCAATTAAAACTAGGTAATTAAGCAGCATGATGAGCAGTAGTAGTAAGGGATTATGAAAGAGACCTGTTGCTGTAGGAAAGTGTTAGACCATGTGACCAGGTTTCGGTTATTTTGGATGATGAATAATTGACAACGTTGATTATGATAGTACTTATAGTGTGTTGCATGTGGCGTGTGTGCGGATTGACTTGAGTCAAGTCGTGGACTTGTGCTCGTACGAGGTTGTGTGTTTATTCATGTGCAGATGTTGCTTGAGGCGGAATGTCGTCGATGACGAGACTGGAACTAGGTTCGGGTGGAACTGAGGTTTCGGGACTAAGTTCAGGGAGGAACTGAGGTCCTATCGGTCAAGAATGTCATGCGGGATGTTCGGGCTAGAGAACAATGCGTGTGGAGATGATGCGTGGAGAAGATACAGGAGGTGCGGTTCTGGAGGCTTCGACACGTGGAAGGCTGGAAAAATCGAAAGCGTAAAAGGAATTAAAAAACCCATGTTAGGAAGGGTTTTGGGTCCCTGCAAAAGTAGTGAGCCAAAAAGCCTAGTTGAGGTAAAAAGGCCCAAGAGAAGTTGTATTAGGGTTGATAATGTATTGGAATAGGTTGAGGTTTTTAGGGTATAAATAGAGAGGGATAGCAGCTGGTTTTGTACGGCTTTTGAGGAAAAAATACTAACGGCGGCCGTTTTTGTGTTCGGCCGTTTTTGGTTCTTGCGGCCGTGTCGTTCTTCTCGAAGAAACAAAGCACGGGCAGCGCGGTGGATTCTCGAAAAAAAAATAGCTGTGGCGACATCTCGTTCTCGCTTGGACTTCCTCACGCACGTCGCACTTCATCTTCTCGTCTCGCGCGGTGCCGTTCTCAGAAAAACCAGAGGCTGGCGGCGCATGAACCTGTGGCCGTGACAATCAGAGAAAAACAGAGAGCGTGCGATTGTTTTGGTTGTTGGCGGTGATTATTTTTGTGAGAATTAAAAGGAGGTCGACGGCGCATGCATACGTGAACTTTGGAAGAAAAGAAAGAGAGGTGCACGGCGTTGTGTTTCGAGTACCGGCGACTGGTTCCGAGGTAAGAAAAAAAATTCTGCACACTGAAGGCCTTCGCGTTTTTTTTTTCTCTCGTGATATCTCTCTTTTCGTTATGGACTGCATGGTGTGGTGAGAGTTCTTTGAATCCTTGATTAAAATCCTTTTACGTTGAGTACAAAAGTAACGTGAGGCTTGGAGAGGATTAGATAATTTGAAGCCATGATTTTTCAGATGGAATAGTTTGTTGTGGCCGTAAGTTTTTTTTTTTACCTGCATGCATGCAAGCAAGAAGGTACTAATTACATGTTGCCGTGAGATGGAGGTAATGTGTGTGCATGAATGTTGAAGGTTGATTGTCGTAAGATTTCCTTTTAATACATGCAGATTTTTGTTTACGAGTTTAAGTTTGATTTAATCCACTTAATATAGTTAGGGCATCAAGTTTGTGATCTGGAAAGTTTAGTTGATTATTCTCTTACGGATTTTGCTTAATCGCATAATTAGAGTTTAATCAATTCCCGTTATTATCTGCTCAGCGATCTTGTTTATTTTATATCTCGAGTTCTAGACCTCCGTTTGACGTGATTCCAGTTGGGTTGGTTCAATAATTTTGTCTAGTTTATTCTGTCAAAGTTTGGGGTAATTCGGAGTTACGGTTTTTGATCGAGATCAATTTTAGTGAGGGTTCAGTATTCTGTTTATTTTTTTTAAATAAGGTTTAAATAGGTTTTGCGTTTAAGAGGGAGTCTTAAAATTTATTTTTAGCTTCCGCAATCATTCACCCCCCCTCTGATTGCCATCGACGATCCTACAAGTGGTATCAGAGCGAGGTTGCAATGGCATCAGATCGGGATCGTTTCTCAGGTAAACCACCCTTTTTCGATGGATCCGATTATCTTTATTGGAAAACTCGCATGGAGGTCTTTCTACAAGCACAAGGTAATGCAATTTGGGAAAAAGTTGAAAATCCATATATTGTGCCTACTGTTGTTACTAGTGAAAATACTGCTGATGTTGAAGCAAATGCTAAGGCTAGGAATATTCTGTTGCAAGGTCTTAGTAGAAATGAATTTGTGAGAATTGCTCATATTAAATCTGCAAATAAAATTTGGACTACTCTAGTGATTATCATGAAGGTTCTAAATCATTAAAGGTGTTCGCCAGAATCAATTCAAAAAGGAGTATTCTAAATTTGAGATGAAACCAGGGGAATCAGTAGATGCACTTTTTGACCGCTTTAATAAAATTATTAGTGATTTGCAATCTGTTGATGTCACATATTCTGATTCTGATAATGCGCGTCAAATTTTAAATGCTTTGGATATGTCTGTTTGGAATGTGTTAGTCACTACTATTAATCATTCTGTTAATATGGAAACACTCACTTTGAATGATCTTTATTCCAAGATGAAAACTCATGAGATTGATGTTTTGGCCAGAATAAATAAGACTAATTCTTTGGGCTTAGTGACTAACCAAGCTGACAGTTCTTCTAGTTCCTCTATTGTCCCTTTGTCGGCACTGTGCTCTTTTTCAGATGAACAATTAGAGGAGATTCCAGAAGAGCAGCTTGTACTGCTCTCCAACAGGATGACCAAGGCAATTAGCAATATCAGATCAAGACGGAGAGGAGGTCCAATCAGATGCTATGAATGTGGTGAGCAAAACCATATCAAGATGAACTGCCCCAAACTGAGGAGCAAGGAGGTCATGGATGACAAGGCACCAACTCGTCACTCTCAAGTTAAGATTGATCCAAACAAGAAGCGCAATTATCGCAGGGCGGTTAACAAAATAATTTCAGCACTTGATGAGATTATTTTGAGTGATGATGATTCTCAAAGTGACGATGAGGGCAATGGCAAGAAGGCAAAGGAAGTGGACTTCACAGGGATGTGTTTTATGGCCAACAGTGAGGAGCTTAACGATGATGATCTTTACAGTGATCCTGATGAGGTAAAACCTTCTTATACTGATTTATCTCGTGCTGTGCTTAGATTGACAGAGGAGCTCAAAAAGTATAAAAAGAAAATTAAAAATCATGAATTTGTTGTTGAGAGCTTAAATTCTGAAATCAATAGACTTAGAGCTTCTATTACTGATGATGAATCTTGTGAGTCTTGCCAAGTTTTACATTTTGAGTTAGAAAATGCTAGAACAATCAATACGTCAAACATGATTCAACTTAGTGATGTAACTGCTAAACTTGATGAATTAAAATTGACACATGACTTTTGTGATGAAAGGTTAAAACTTGCAAATGATGAAATTGAAAAACTCAAGTCTAATTCATCTATATGTTTAGAGACAAGTAATTTAAATGCTCAATCTAAAACTTGCTCTAAGTGTGAATTGTTGGAAGCTAGACTTAGTTCATCTCAAGAAACAATTCAACAGATGCTTTACCATGAGACATCTTTTTGTTCTAATTGTTCTAAGCTTAACATAGAAATAGAAGCTTTAACTAGACAATTTAATGACTTTGCTGAAAAAGAAAGATTGGATCAGTCTAGTGCTTCTAAGAATGTTGTGAATGAATCGTTTAAATGCTCAACTTGTCCCACTTTATCTAAAGAAAATGAGTATCTTAAAGATACTTTAGAGAGATTCTCTTTTGGTAAGAAAAATCTGAATATGATTCTAGACAAGTCAAAAATAGGTGTAAAAAATCATGGTCTAGGATTTAATTACATTGAGCATACCAAGAATAATCCTCCTAAAGTTGTTAAGCTTCTTGAACCTAAAAAATTTGAAGTACAATCTGAACCAAAACAAATTATTTTTAAGTCTGCTGGTATTATGTCATCTACTAATCAAGTGAATACAAATGATGTTTCTACTTCTCAAGTTAAACATAAAGTTAAGTACACATGCAGTTATTGTGGTAAAGATGGACACTTGCATGAATTTTGTTTTAGGCGTGCTAAGAAAGAGAGGAGAGAAAAATTGAATACAATGAGACAAAAATATGTATCATCTTTTGTTCCTAGAACTTACGCGAAAGCTAGGTTTTTAGAGAACTTTTATGATAACTTTAAATCTGATTCACATGCTGGTTTGGGATTTAATTCAAATAATTCACGTTCTTTTTTGGCGTTTTGATCGACCACATGTATATGATTTTGATTCTAGTTTTGTTACTATTCCTCCACATCGTGTATCTCAGTACTGGATTCCCAAATCCTATTTCACTAACCCCGATACTGTGAGATCAATGTTTCCGATGATGTAAGAATAGTTGACAAGGATGGAGAACATGAGCTTGATTGTGTTTCGGTCTTTTACATCATTGCTTGATTGGAACATTTGATAGTTCTTCATTCTCTTTGATGGCTTCCAAGAGATGCCACTTTTTGAGAGACCATGTGGCAAAGGTGATGTAGCTCTATATCTTATGGGATTACTCTGAGGGGGAGTTTGTTTTTAAAAAAAATTCAGAAGCTTTGTTTATTATCCTTGTCAAATATTTCATCAAGTCCAAGTCATTGAAACTAATTGTGTAGTAGAGCTCTCTTTATCATATTTATTCATATGCTGTGTAGCATTGATCATGACTGGTTATAATTAATTTGCTACATTTGAATTAAAAAATATGACATGGCGGAATACTTTGACTAGATTGATTATATTTATTACTTTGCGATGTCCATTGAAAAGGATTAGCATGATTGTGAGTCTTATTTTAACTCTTGGCTATGAGGCTCGTATGTTTCATGTTCCAATTTTTATGATTACTCAATTCGGCATGTTATTAAAAAAAAGGAGTATATACAAAAAAAGGAATTAAAAAGATGTATGCTTCAAGCATGCTATGGTGAACAAAAAGAAAAAGCACAAAAGTGCGTAAAGTGAAAAGAAGTATGCTTCAAGCATGCCACCATAAAAAAAGGGAAGAAAGAAAAAGTATGTTATTGTGAAAAGAAGTATGCTACAAGCATGCCACATGCCTAAGAATTGAGTGTGGAGTAATAAGTTGTTACATGATACTGCTAGTCCGTCTAGAGTTAAGATTTGCTTCACTTTTAGGCTTTGACTCTTTGTTGTGATATCTCATTGTGCTCTTTGTAATTAGTCTGGTTATTGTTGCGATGCCTGTCATTGATATAAATCGCTTAATCATATTAGCGGACTTGTTTTGACATTGCTATTTGATATATGGCTTTATATGATCTAGATAGCTCTACTCAAACATATGACTTGGTTGCTTTATTAAATCAATGCAACGTGACTTGGATAATTTATAAAGCTTCTAGATTTTTACTGTCATTACTCCTTATTAGAGTTATCTTTTAAATGTTCTTGATGATTACATTGCCAAAGGGGGAGAGAAATTTGAGAGATTTGAGAATTAAAATTGCTTCTCTTGTGTTGAGAGGGAAAGTTTGAGAGTTTGGCTTCAATTCTTCACTTATATTTGTTGGAAGTCATGTCAATTTAACGTGTTGTCAATGTATTCATCAAGGGGGAGATTGTTAGACCATGTGACCAGGTTTCGGTTATTTTGGATGATGAATAATTGACAACGTTGATTATGATAGTACTTATAGTGTGTTGCATGTGGCGTGTGTGCGGATTGACTTGAGTCAAGTCGTGGACTTGTGCTCGTACGAGGTTGTGTGTTTATTCATGTGCAGATGTTGCTTGAGGCGGAATGTCGTCGATGACGAGACTGGAACTAGGTTCGGGTGGAACTGAGGTTTCGGGACTAAGTTCAGGGAGGAACTGAGGTCCTATCGGTCAAGAATGTCATGCGGGATGTTCGGGCTAGAGAACAATGCGTGTGGAGATGATGCGTGGAGAAGATACAGGAGGTGCGGTTCTGGAGGCTTCGACACGTGGAAGGCTGGAAAAATCGAAAGCGTAAAGGAATTAAAAACCCATGTTAGGAAGGGTTTTGGGTCCTACAAAAGTAGTGAGCCAAAAGCCTAGTTGAGGTAAAAGGCCCAAGAGAAGTTGTATTAGGGTTGATAATGTATTGGAATAGGTTGAGGTTTTAGGGTATAAATAGAGAGGGATAGCAGCTGGTTTTGTACGGCTTTTGAGGAAAAAATACTAACGGCGGCCGTTTTTGTGTTCGGCCGTTTTTGGTTCTTGCGGCCGTGTCGTTCTTCTCGAAGAAACAAAGCACGGGCAGCGCGGTGGATTCTCGAAAAAAAAATAGCTGTGGCGACATCTCGTTCTCGCTTGGACTTCCTCACGCACGTCGCACTTCATCTTCTCGTCTCGCGCGGTGCCGTTCTCAGAAAAACCAGAGGCTGGCGGCGCATGAACCTGTGGCCGTGACAATCAGAGAAAAACAGAGAGCGTGCGATTGTTTTGGTTGTTGGCGGTGATTATTTTTGTGAGAATTAAAAGGAGGTCGACGGCGCATGCATACGTGAACTTTGGAAGAAAAGAAAGAGAGGTGCACGGCGTTGTGTTTCGAGTACCGGCGACTGGTTCCGAGGTAAGAAAAAAAATTCTGCACACTGAAGGCCTTCGCGTTTTTTTTTTCTCTCGTGATATCTCTCTTTTCGTTATGGACTGCATGGTGTGGTGAGAGTTCTTTGAATCCTTGATTAAAATCCTTTTACGTTGAGTACAAAAGTAACGTGAGGCTTGGAGAGGATTAGATAATTTGAAGCCATGATTTTTCAGATGGAATAGTTTGTTGTGGCCGTAAGTTTTTTTTTTACCTGCATGCATGCAAGCAAGAAGGTACTAATTACATGTTGCCGTGAGATGGAGGTAATGTGTGTGCATGAATGTTGAAGGTTGATTGTCGTAAGATTTCCTTTTAATACATGCAGATTTTTGTTTACGAGTTTAAGTTTGATTTAATCCACTTAATATAGTTAGGGCATCAAGTTTGTGATCTGGAAAGTTTAGTTGATTATTCTCTTACGGATTTTGCTTAATCGCATAATTAGAGTTTAATCAATTCCCGTTATTATCTGCTCAGCGATCTTGTTTATTTTATATCTCGAGTTCTAGACCTCCGTTTGACGTGATTCCAGTTGGGTTGGTTCAATAATTTTGTCTAGTTTATTCTGTCAAAGTTTGGGGTAATTCGGAGTTACGGTTTTTGATCGAGATCAATTTTAGTGAGGGTTCAGTATTCTGTTTATTTTTTTTAAATAAGGTTTAAATAGGTTTTGCGTTTAAGAGGGAGTCTTAAAATTTATTTTTAGCTTCCGCAATCATTCACCCCCCCTCTGATTGCCATCGACGATCCTACAGAAAGAGAGAGAGGCCTGTTGCTGTTGGTGCTGGTCGGATAGCATCATTTTATCTTCACCGTCTCTCATGATCTCAAGGGTGGGATGGTTGGGATGGACATCGACAGCGTGCCTGAGAGCCACTTTAGCATCCTCCACCTCCCCAACCCTGGCATCCTCACAGTTGATGCGAACGCTGAATTTCTCGACGTGAGGATTCCGCAACAACCAACGGAAGTTAAAATAATGCTCCTCATCCTTCTGCTCCCGCACATCGACAACCCAATAAACGACTTTACCACTGTAGCGGCTAGGCTGAGAAATATTGAGAAAGAAAGAGGAGATTCAGTTAACGTGACAAGGAGCAAAGAACTAAATTTTATGATATTTTCCTGCTCGTCAAATATCAAAAGAACGGACTCTAAAAAAACACTTGATGATTGAATGCCCCAGTTAAACCTGTGTACCTTACTACATCTAAAATAGCAATACCTCTTCTCAAAATCCTATAATATCAAATGAAGAAGTATATTTTTTCTACCCTGGAGAACATCAACTAGAAAAAGAACGAGGCAGCAGTGATTAAATGGGAAACAGAAACTAGGAGTAGCTAAGGATCGATCAGGTAGTAGTATGAAATAATAATATATGGGAATTACTAACTGCAACCCGGCCAGTAGCTATGGACGAAAATTGATACCATGGCGAGAAAGAAAATTGAGTAGTAGACGGGCCAGTGGTAATTAATTATTGGAACAGAGGAAGAGAAACATTGATTTATTGATTAGAAGTAACTAGCAATGGAAACCATGAACCGATGTGAGTACGTCGTACCTCCTGGTCTTGGCCAGATGAGAGCATGTGGTCTTCATGTATCCTTGTCGTTTGAATGGTGGGACGGTTGGGATGGACGAAGACTGCGTGCCTCAACGCCGCCTCTGCTTCCTCCACCTCCGCAGCACGGGCATAACAACAGTTGATTCCAACGGTGACTTTCTGAATCGAAGGGATATTATCCAAGCCAAGCTTGTCAAAACCAAGGTTGGCATCCTTCAGGAACCGCACTCTGACACCAAACTCAAGGACTTCAAGGCTTGGCATAAACCAAGGTGCCATGCTGCTCTCGCCGTGCACAAACCAGAGAGACGTATTGCCCATCGTGAAGAATCTCAACTTGTGGAACAACTGCCCATCCCCACCAATAATGCTTACTATTGACGTGTACCTCGACCATAGTCTGAGGCTACGGAGATGTGGCAACCTCCCAAGGGTTTCCATGTCCTGCTCTTGCACAACCTGCAAGTTCACATATAAAAAGCATAGGTTCGGAAGAAGCGACGAATTAATCCACGCCGGCAGCCTAGAGAAGTCCAGGCATCCTAAATACAAGTAGCGCAGATGCCGAGGGGAGACAGGCCCTGCTTCCCACGTGGCACCCTTCCCCAATGCTTCGCCTTCAATATCCACAAATTGAATCTTGTGCAGATTGCTTAGAGACTCCACCAAAGCTCTTTCCAGGCTCTCATCCCGTACATCAATCTTTGCCCTAAGCACCCTCAGCTCCCTCAGGTTGCCCAGCTCCTTCACAAATCTTGCAGAACTGTCGGTGGCAGGGTGTATCCACAGTTCTTGCAGGGACGTCAGGTTCCCAATCCAATCCGGCACTCTTGTCTTGTCATCAGCATGTAGGCACACCAATTGTGTTAGCAGGCCGACGGTCTGTGGCAATTCTTCTATGCCAGTTTCCGACAACTCCAGCATCTGCAGAAACCTTAGATCTCCTATTTTCTTTGGGAGCTCACGAACAGGTGTACCTGATAGTCCGAGGTACCTCAGGTGAAGTAAGTTCCCAAGATGCTCGAGGCTATTATATCCTTCCATAAAATGACAACCTTCTATAGCTAGTACGCGTAAAACTCGAAAGCTTGGGGATATCATACCAACACGGCACCGAATGGCAGTAAATGACCTCACATGTTGCACGCCCATGTTAGCCAGAGGATTGTGCTCTTTGATTCTATTTTGAAGAGCTAACCTGCGAGCATTGCTTTGTGAAAATGTCTGTTGCTCATTGTCCAGGATAGTAACAAAATTTTCTTCAATTGACAAGGAACGGACGAGATCAAGCACCATATCATGAATGCGGCCACCACCTTCGTACCCTGTATCTGAGACCTCATCCAGCTTAATCATGCTTCTATTTACGAGCTCGTTGAAGTATCCCTTTCCAACCTCTAATAATCCTATCCCTTGTTCATCATGGACAAAACCTTCAGCTATCCACTTCCATATCAAAAGAAATTTGTTGATCCAATGAACTTCTGGAAATACGCTTAGATACAATAAGCAAGTCCTTAGATGAGAAGGTAGATCGTAGTAGCTAAAAGACAATATCTTTCTAGTATTCACTACATCATTGTTATCTTCATTCCCAAAACCGATAGAGTTGTACACCTCCGACCAGTCCTCCATTGGTTTACTAGCCAACAAGCTAGCTATTGTAATGATAGCTAATGGTACACCACCACATTTCTTCAAAATTGCATCATATACCTCGTTGGATTGACTGTGGGGACGTTTGCCTTCACAATAAACAATTCTTATATTGAATAAATTTTCAGAGTCATCACGAGAAAGTGGTTGTAGTTTATAAACGTCACCGGCATTTGTGACAACTTCAATGTTACGAGTAGTTGCAACTACTCTACTTCCACAATTACTATCAGGCAAAACACGTCTGATTATTTCCCATGATTTCTTATCCCATATGTCATCAATGATAATGAAATACCTATACATCCGCAGGACAACACAAGAGCCACAAGTCAGTAAAACTATCTAAAGAATTTATAAAAGCAAGGCGCTCGAAGAAACACTCAAGGTATAAAGGAATAAAAAGCAAGGAGGAAGAAAAGCCAGGAGAGAAAAACATGCACCAAAGAGGGAGATGCGGGATCTGTTACCAGTCTACCATTGCACCTAAACCCTAACCGTAAACATGACCTCCATTCTCGATTTGTGGAGGGTGCAGAGGCTTCCAAAGGTTATGCTTTTAAGAAATTTTTCTTGCTAATGGATATTATAATATTTTATATATGCTCTGAATCAGCTAATTACTAATTGAGAGCTACTAGCCCTTAGTATCCTGTCAGGAGCTCTCCTATAGCTTGTTCCCAAACTGAAAGCATAAGATACATTGGCAAATGGTAGCCACTGGAATTTTGGGAATGGTATGAGAAATGAAAAATATTTTAGAGGCAAATGGATGAATATGTATGGTTGTAAAATACAAATACATAGCACAAAGTCAGTGGGCATAGCTGACACAAAAGAAGGCATTGGTATTGAAGCCTATGTAGAATGTAATGCAATGAACTTATTGTACAACTACCAAAACTAAAGACACTCGTAATTAAGCCAATGACTAGTATTGGTTGGATGATGCGTACCTCTTGTTCCCAAGGAATTCTTGGAGTTGGTTGATGAGCTGCCTTTCATCCAACGTCATCACATCTAAATTTGTATGCTTTTGCTTGTCAAGCAATTCTCGAAGTTGATTGATGAGCTGCCTTTCATCCAACATCGTCACATCCAAATTCGTGTTTTGCTTGTCAAGCAGTTTCTTATAGTTTTCATTCTCAAGATCAATGCAAATGTCCCTTAAAACTTTCTTCATGTTAGGATTCTGACCGACCGGAACAAAAGCACAGCAATCGAAACCTGCTTTAAGATTTTCATACACTGCTTTTGCAAGAGTGGTCTTGCCTAATCCTCCGAATCCGACAACGGAGACAATCTTCATCTTCTTCTTGTTGGACGCATCATCCCCATCGGACAACATCTTTATGAGGGCGTCCCTTGGCCCATCAATGCCGACGAGCTGTGCCACATCTTTGTACATAGCCAAGAGGCGAGGATCAATAGTTGACGTCACAGTATGCTTAGCCAAAATGCTGTCGACTTTGTACCTGGCACGCCTATTTGCCACCTCCTGGAATTGGTTATTGATGTCTTTGATCGCGTTAGCAATCTGATGGCGAGTCTTGCCCTTGCTGAACAAGTTGCCCATCTTCTCCATGAGCTGTTTGAGCCTGTGTGGGTTGGTGGCCTCACGGCCCTCGACGCGCACGAGGAAGGTGTCGACGACATCCTCCATGTCGTATGAGAGCTCCCTAACATCGCGTGCCCACAGCTTGACCTGCTCGTCAAGCTGGTCCCGTGGCACCTCGGCCACCTTGCGGAGGGCGGCTTGCATCGTCGTCAGCTCTCGTGAGAGAGAGTCGACTTGCTCCCTGACGCGCTTCTCCAGGTTGTATTCATCCTTGAGCAGCTCGCCGAGCTTGGGGAGGAGGCTGCTCATCGCCCCCGTCGCAAACTCCATGCTCTCGATCCGTAGTAGCTTTCTCTGTCTTGCTTTGTTTGGTCGAGTACTAGTGGTGGTGATGGTAGTGCTTGCTGTGTGGAGGTCGCGAGGGCACCTTATAGATAGCTTAGCAGATCTGATGTGATCTTGGATGAGCCGGGGTGAAAAAAAGGACCATCGAGTCCATCAATGCAAAGTAATACGAACAATCATCAAAGCATTAAGGAAAAGCATTGCCAAGCTAGATGGAGCTATTCTACTAGAGTGGGAAGAAAAACAAGTGATTCAGAGCGATATAAACCAAACTGTCTCCCCATATATATTAGCATACGAAGTTAAGGTCTTCCTTCATTCTTTTTTTCTTCGGCGTGCAATGTGTCCATTTTAATTAATTGTGCACCTCTCTTATTCACCATTTAGATGTCTTCTGATTGATATCTTTAACACAACTTCCGTGTCAAAGGGAAAAGCAAGGACAACTAAAATTCAGTAAAAGGAATGGTCCTGAGATGATTAAGCATTGAAAAACAAGAACACCTAGACGGACTAGTATCTTTCTCATTAAAAAGAAAATAAGACCAAAATTACTTACAGTGACCTTTTTCTTGTGACATTTTACTAAAGCTAAGAAATCCTTGGCTTGACCAAGAGGATAGCAGGTATCTTCTTATGACGCAAACGGCAAACTAAAAACACTCCATTCGTTTTCGGCTCATTTCGCCATCTTGATTCAGAATAGTAGACAAGAACTGATGCATGTATAGCCTCCCCCGGTAGTCCTGTATTGTCTTAGTCTACTTCTAAATTTTCTTTTTTTCAGATAATAATTGCGGTGCAGGTGTCATCCATATGTTATATGATTATATCCACCGTATACTGTTTTGTTACTGAAATTTCATCTACCTATTATAATCACTTGGTTTCATTCACTTGAAGAAAATCAAAATTAGAATTCCACCCACCAATCGAACTGGTCAGGGGGCACCTCAGCCACCTTACGGAGGGCGGCTTGCATCGTCTTCAGCTCTCTGAGAGAGACTGGACTTGCTCCCTGACGCCCTTCTGCAGCTTATACTCCTCCTTGAGCAGCTCGCCGAGCTTGTCGAGGAGGCTGCCCGTCGCCGCCGTGGCGAACTCCATGGTTTCGGTCGGTAGGTAGCTAAGTTTCTCGTGGTTAGTTTGGTCGAGTACTAGTGGTGGTGGTAGTGCTTGCTGCATGGGGGTCGCGAGGGCAGCCCTCTAGGAGTTCATATAGAAATTGGTTTTTCTAATTCGGAAATACGGAGTCACAAGAACTGATCACTTTACTGATTCGGAAGAAATGCATCCATTCACCAAACTTGATACTAATTTTTGTTAGGGTAGGGCCAACTTGATACTAAAATTTTGGCGTGCGGCTGGGTTTTTTTTAAGGCTTTAGATTTATAGCTTTTGATTTATACTACAATAACTAACTTTTAAATAGTATATTTTTTCAAAACGAGATCTAAAAGTCAATTGTAATAGTCACTGTAACAAATTCATCTCTATTAGTTAAAATCATATGTAAATATCTCTCTTCATAATCTCATACGAATAATCATAATTCTAAATTTTAAACTAAAAATTAAACTATAGTTCAAAAGAATCCCCTAAATATACTTACCTTCTTCACCATTTAACCATGCTTACGTTACGTGACAGAGACTAATATAATGTTTGGGAAGTTTCAGATGGTATCGGAAAGAATGTCGTTTTAGTAATGTCAAATCAAATTTATGTGAGAAGAATTCTTTGAAAGGGAGCCGTCCCGCAATGACCCCTTTGCCGCATGTTCACACACTGACAATAACTTGCATGTTTGCCTCGCGGGTGCATGATTTTCTCCACGGTTTCCATAGAACCTCTTATTCCATGTATAATGATGTAATATTAGTTATCTATAAATTTTATCATGTAAGGCATGAGATAATATGGAAAGAGAAAAAGCATAGAAAATTGGATCGTCTATTATATAGCAGTCATTATACAGTAGTCGATTGTAACACAGTAAACAAAACATATTGTGTCATAAAGAAGCTATCTATAAAAACATACAAAAAAATAACCTATTGTATGAGCCGTCTTTAATGATGTCTATAGATGACATAGAGAATATTATAGACAGCAGTTATCTATACCATTGTACATACCCTTAGTAATTAATTGTACAAGTTGCATTTGTAGGCCCTGTTTGGCGATATGACTGTAAAAAAACTAGAGGCTCATGAACTATTCGACCTCAGCTCGCTCTAGGCTTGATTCGAACTTGGCTTAGCTCTAAATGAGCCGAGCTCGAACTTGATCTTAAGCTCGTGAGCTTCAACGAGCCGAGCTCGAATAACTCATGAGCCTCGAACTTTTCTTACAGCTCTAGATACATACTAACTATTCTCGAACTTGCTCAAGCCAAGCTCGAACTCGAGTTTTTTTATTGTTGAAAATTAGTGTATGTTGAATTATTTTTTGTTATTATCGAGTTTACTCGAGCTGAGCTCAAGGCCAAGTTTTACTTATTGTTGAAACTTAGTGCATATTAAATTATTTTAACTATTATCGAGTTTATTCGAGTCAAGATCCAAACTCAAACTCGCTCGAGCTTGAGAGGCCTGACTCGCTCGAGCTTGGCTCATTTACAGCGCTCAAAGCGGCTGCCGGCTTCGGTTGTGGGCTTCGGCTATGAACTTTTGACTAAAATTGTGCTCTGGTGGCTATTAGTTTTTTCTGAGAAAAAAATAGAAAGAATGAGAAAGAATTTTAAAAACCCATTATATCGTCATAGACAATGCAAAGAAATACAGTGAAAAAGAAAAGGCCAAAATAACCAAAATAAATCAAAATTAGAAGTTAATACATTCCAAATGGCTTCTGACTTAAATAAGCTGAAAGATAAAAAATCAAAAGCTGAAGGCATTTAGAGCGAGACATTAATTGGGTGTTTGCTAATGATTAGTAATATTTTTCACCGGAAACAAAAAGCCATTGCACCCACCATCAGGGTTGCCAAAATTCCAATACAAAATAGAACTCCCAATATCCAACATGTAAAATTCCCCTCCCTCTTGTGCCAATCCCAGAATCAGCGTGTTTTGTTAATGAAGGAGATTTTTCTCTTTTTTTGTAAAAGAATAAGTGTAAGGAACGGGAAGGTAGGGCCGGCCGGCCGGGTAATAGTTATTGTGGGATAGGGGACACAATGCATGTAGCGCCTGCCCAGGTAGCTCTGTAGTGTCTTAGTCTGCTTCTTAATTTTCTTTTTATTCGCATGCTTAAGACCGATGGTGTCTTAGTCTGCTTCTTAATTTTTGATTTTGCTCACATGCTAAAGACATACTCTTCCGAGTCGTCGTTGGTTCTTTTCTGTCTGTTTGCGTTCGAAAGATTTCCAAGTCACCATCGTATCCATCAGTTTTAGACTCAGTCCGTTGAGGGATATAAATATGTCCTCGCAAAAAAGGGGAGATAATATGAAAAGGGATACAATAATAATTAAACAAAAACTAGGAAATTAGAAGAAATAGTTTATGAGTACAATCCAAATTAACTAGAATTCAGAATAAAAATAAAATAAAATTAGCAATTTCATTTCGATATGAATTTCAAAGTAAACATAAAAAAAATCAAAATAATAATTAAAATATAAATTGGTTTTCTATACGAATTCCATCCTAAAACTAAAAAGAAATACTTGGTAAGTACGATCTAAAAATATACCGATTTGAATAAAAATTAAAGGATGATTAATTATTTGATTTGTAAACGAATTTGAAACCTATCTCTATCTATTGTATACTAAAAGTCAATGACATGCCTTTTAGAGTTGCTAAGAAAAAAAAGATAATATCATACTTATCAAAAAAGAAAAACAACCATCCTTGATTCGATGCGCGTGGAAATCGGTAAGAAAAAAAAAGAGAAACGGCAAAAAGGCAAGACATATTCTACCAGCACGCTTCCCAACTACATGTGTTTTACAACTTTGATTTTTTTTTAGAATCACCATCGTTGTGGTTAATTATAATTAAAGTTATTGAACTATATCAACCATTAGGTGTTATCTAGAACTATATCAACCATTGAGTGTTATCTATCAATATTAAAAGTTTAGGATGTTGATTACATTAGCTAAGAAAAAACATAAATATTGTAGAATTCTAGCAAAAATAAAAAATATTTGGTCCTTAATTTGGTGGACCTTGATGTTATTTAGTAATCCACAACAGATGGATGTTAACTCAATGAGAATAATTGCTAGAAATTCTCATAAAAAAGAAAAACATCTAGCTCTTAATTAAATGGGCCTTCTTATGACTAACATGTTTAGTTGGGGAACTCTTGTACGAAATTAAGATACGATGTACTAGAAATAGAATTAAACTCAAGCGATCCACGAATAGACACAAACTTGAATACAATATTTATTATGATTTGCATTCTTTTAATTGTATTAATATAAATACACTATTGTCTCTATCATTGAAGATGCCAACTAAAAATTATAAAGACCAAGTATTTCCTCCCAAAGATATAATATATATTCTTTATTTTAACATATAATATTATTCGTTAATATCACAAATGAAACAAATTCTATAAACAAGGAGATTAAATCGAATTGATAGTGTTCTAAAAATTCTAATATTTGAATTCTTTTATGTGATCTATAACCTTTTACTTTTCGTATGGATTTTATTTAACACATATATACCAGTAAATTAATTAAATATACAATGTGTGGGCAACCATGCGAGTATAGCAAAATTTGAGCCGACAAGGACGTGATCAGATTTTTCTTTTGGCTGCAATTAACATTTCGATTTCGATTGCACCAGCTGGGGATGGATGTGATATGGTCGATCACTTTACGTGCATTATTGTGCTACTAGTCGTATAGTCCTACTACTAGTCCTACAGTCATACTATCACTTTATTGTCGAGCCATTACTATTACAACGACTCGTACTCACATTTGGATGTGAATGACGCTGATTGGCATTCTATTATATTCTAGTTTTTTAGAAGGAAACGGCGGGCGGGTCCACCTAAAAATGGCTAACATTAATAAGCAAAAGGGGTCCAATTGCAGCCCAATACGGCCGGATGAGATGAGCAGCTGCCGAATTTCTCGTTTTGCTCTGAAGAGAAACACATCATCCGTGAAGAAGATGCTGCTGTTGCAGCGTGGCAAGGATATTAATTAATTAATATATCTGATGCAGTTGCCCTGAAGAGAACATTACTGGTTGAAAACTCTGGTACTCTTATTACAGGACACTGAATTAATAAACCGACCAGATCAGCTCACTGCAGGCGTGTGAGCATTCCGTCAATCTCCAAGGCATTCAAACTACTTGAACCGACACGCTGAACAATGCTCCACTTGAACAAGGGAGTAAAGGAAACAAAGAGTAGCGGTACAACTAACGGTGAAACTTCAGAAGATATAGGCTGAATGCGAAGAGAGCAGCCCCTCCAGATCCAGCGAAGCTAGCACCAGATCCAGCCATGGGGAGATCCGGTAGCCATACAGATAGGCTCCTCCTCAATTCACATGCATGCATGTACGGACCATCAATTCCACGTTCTGTCGCTGGTTGAGCCATTTCTCAGACTATCTGTTTCGTATACCATTTAAACTAATTAATAAGCCTTCATGCCATTGGAGCTATACAAGCAGAGGCATCGATGGACTCAATCGTGCAAGCCTAGCTCCCTGTTGCCTCCAATTAGCAACACTTGCCATGCATGCATGCCTGCTTTAATTAATTCTACAAAACCAACATATATACTAAAGGTCGCATTCAGCCTATATCTTCTGAAGTTTCACCGTTAGTTGTACCGCTACTCTTTGTTTCCTTTACTCCCTTGTTCAAGTGGAGCATTGTTCAGCGTGTCGGTTCAAGTAGTTTGAATGCCTTGGAGATTGACGGAATGCTCACACGCCTGCAGTGAGCTGATCTGGTCGGTTTATTAATTCAGTGTCCTGTAATAAGAGTACCAGAGTTTTCAACCAGTAATGTTCTCTTCAAGGCGACTGCATCAGATATATTAATTAATTAATATCCTTGCCACGCTGCAACAGCAGCATCTTCTTCACGGATGATGCGTTTCCCTTCAGAGCAAAACGAGAAATTAGGTAGCTGCTCATCTCATCCGGCCGTATTGGGCTGCAATTGGACCACTTTTGCTTATTAACTAGCTGTATGTGCGTGGCGCGCTAGCTACCATGTGGACCAAAATAAAAGAGATAAAAATTCATAGAGGAGATTATCTGAAAAAGCGAGGACTCGAACATATTTTTAGAGGAAGCGAAGGGGTTTTTTTTTTGCATAAAATCAAGGACCCGTGTGTAATTCCGCAAAAACTGTGAGGTGATATCGAGAAAAAGGAGGGCCTCTACGAAAAGGAGGGCCTCAATTCCACGTTTCTGTCGCTGGTTGAGCCATTTCTCGGGCTCTCTGTATATACTTACTAGCTAGTTGGACGATGTGTTTCTCTTCAGAGCAAAACGAGAAATTCGGCAGCTGCATGCTCATCTCATCCGGCCGTATTGGGCTGCACTTGGACCCCTTTTACTTATTAATGTTAGCCATTTTCAGGTGGACCCGCCCGCCGTTTCCTTCTAAAAAACTAGAATATAATAGAATGCCAATCAGCGTCATCCACATCCAAATGTGAATATGAGTAGTTGTCATGCATAGTAATGGAGTGACTATTACTGTAGGACCAGGTGGTGCAAGTAGAGTCACTCAAACATATCACATCCATCCACAGCTGGTGCAATCGGAATCGCAATGCTAATTGCAGCCAAAAGAAAAATCCCATCACGTCCTCGTCGGCTCAAATTTTGCTATACTCGCATGGTAGCCCACACATTGTATATTTAATTAATTTACTGGTATATATGTGATAAATAATAAAGAAAATCCATACGAAAAGTAAAAGGTTATAGATCACATAAAAGAATTCAAATATTAGAATTTTTAGAACATTATCAATTCAATTTAATCTCCTTGTTTATAGAATTGGTTTCATTTATGATATTAACGAATAATATTATATGTTAAAATAAAGAATATATATTATATCTTTTGGAGGAAATACTTGGTCTTTATAATTTTTAGTTGGCATCTTCAATGATAGAGACAATAGTGTATTTATATTAATACAATTAAAAGAATGCAAATCATAATAAATATTGTATTCAAGTTTGTGTCGATTCGTGGATCGCTTGAGTTCAATTCTATTTCTAGTGTATCGCATCTTAATTTCATACAAGAGTTCCCCAACTAAACGTGTTAGTCATAAGAAGGCCCATTTAATTAAGAGCTAGATGTTTTTCTTTTTTGTGAGAATTTCTAACAATTATTCTCATTGAGTTAACATCCATCTGTTGTGGATTACTAAATAACATCAAGGTCCACCAAATTAAGGACCAAATATTTTTTATTTTTTGCTAGAATTCTACAATATTTCTCTTTTTTCTTAGCTAATGTAATCAACATCCTAAACTTTTGATATTGATAGATAACACTCAATGGTTGATATAGTTCTAGATAACACCTAATGGTTGATATAGTTCAACTTTAATTATAATTAACCACAACGATGGTGATTCTAGAAAAAAATTCAAAGTTGTAAAACACATGTAGTTGGGAAGCGTACTGGTAGAATATGTTTTGCCTTTTTTCCGTTTCTCCTTTTTTTTCTTACCGAGTTCCACGTTTACTTAATCGAAGGGTGGTTGTTTTTCTTTTTCGAGAAGTATGATATTATCTTTTTTTTCTTAGCAACTCTAAAAGGCATGTCATTGACTTTTAGTATACAATAGATAGAGATAGGTTTCACATTCGTTTACAAATCAAATAACCAATCATCCTTTAATTTTTATTCAAATCGGTATGTTTTTAGATCGTACTTGCCAAGCATTTCTTTTTAGTTTTAGGATGGAATTCGTCTAGAAAACCAATTTATATTTTTAATTATTATTTTGATTTTTTATGTTTACTTTGAAATTCATATTGAAATGAAATTGCTAATTTTATTTTATTTTTATTCTGAATTCTAGTTAATTTGGATTGTACTCATAATTAGTATACGAGTATATCTAAAGTGATAAAAGAGTATTTTAAGTTCATTTAGATAGTATATTAGAGGTGGGTGTAATTACACCCGGGTGTAGAATGTATTTTCCTATATATATATATATATATATATATATATATATATATATATATATATATATATATATATATATATATATATATATATATATATATGTAATTACATCTTTTACATCTAATATACCACCTAAATCTAATATATATATATATATATATATATATATATATATATATATATATATATATATATATATATATATATATATATATATATATATATATATATATATATGAAAAACATCTTTTACACCGGTGTAATTACACCCACATCTAATATACCACCTAAACAAATTTGAAATATTCATTTATCATCTTGGATATACTCATATACTAATTATAAGATACTCCAATGTGAATCACATGAAAAAATTGCAAGAGAGTTCATAGTTTTTAGCGTATTTTATAAATACCTTTATATACGTATATAAAAGGAGTATGTCGAAAAATATACATATCACCTCTGAAAAATTATTCATACTACCTAGACGGTCTTAAATACTCGTATACTACACATACATACTCTCCGCTACGCGAGATACTCTCTATATTGTGAGATACAATATAGGGTGTAATTACACTGTGTGTAGAAAAGAGACTTCATATATATATATATATATATATATATATATATATATATATATATATATATATATATATATATATATATATATATATATGAAAAACATCTTTTACTTCGGGTGTAATTACACCCTATGTCAAATCTCATAATGTAATGAGTATCTCGCGTAACGGAGAGTATGTACGTGTATTATACGAGTATTTAAGACCGTTTAGGTGATATAAATAATTTTTCAGAGGTGATATAAAGTATTTACAAAATATGTTAAAAACTATGGACTCCCTTACAATTTTTTCATGTGATTTACATTGGAGTATCTTGTAATTAGTATACGAGTATATCCAAGGTTGTAAAGGAGTATTTGAAGTTTGTTTAGGTGGTATATTAGAGGTGGGTGTAATTACACATAAAAAAGAATATGTCAAAAAGAATATGCAAGGGAGTCTATAGTTTTTAGCGTATTTTGTAAATACCTTTATATATGCACATAAAAAAGAATATGTAAAAAATGTATATACCACTTATAAAAAATTATTCATACCACCTAAATGGTCTTTAATACTCGTATATTACACGTACATACCATCCGTTACGCGAGATATTTCCTACATTGTGAGATACGACATATGGTGTAATTACACCAGTGTAAAAAAGAGGTTCTGTGTGTGTGTGTGTATATATATATATATATATATATATATATATATATATATATATATATATATATATATATATATATATATATATATATATATATATATATATATATAGTAACCACGACTTTCATTTTTTATTGATAGTCTTTCTTACTAATTCACTCTTTGCTACTAATTCATTTCCTTGGGTGGAAATGACATTTTAATTTTATTATTTTGGAGTTTTTATTGAAATGTTTACATGTTAAAAACAAAATTGATCCTTCTTGACACTAACCGGATGCTCCGATGGCGATGATGAGTGAAAGTAACAAAGCGTTTTAACGATCTGATCGAAATGAAATTTGAATTCGATCGACTAGTAGTACATACATTAGTACGTTTAATTGGTCGATCAGATATACAAGCGATGATGCGATATACGAATGATGTGGCCGTGACGTCATATATACGCAAGTGATATCAAAAGGACCCGGTGATTACTATCACGATTATTAATTGCATTGACTAGTAGTATCTGCTATGCACGTCTTTAAATTCAACAGCGCTGCTAGGAAATCTCCCAACCTAGATTCTCGCATCAGTCCACCTCAGCATTTCTTGGACGCGGATTCACACGCGCGCTTGTTTACCATGGAGCGACTACTGACTCCGAACGTACTCGCATCGTAAGTCACAGAGAGGATGCTTTGGACCTGGCACTTGGGATGTACTGTTCACTTTTTGTTTTTTTTTTTTTTTGAATTTTTATGTTTTTTCCTGTATTTCTTTGCATTGTCTGCTCTAGATTAGCGTGCTATTTTTTTTTATATTTTTTAAATTTAATTATATCCAATAAGCTAACTCAGCTACAGTAAAATTTTAGTAAAAATAAAAAACCATCGCTATTCCGAACGCCTCCTTTAACATGCAAGACCCTGACTAGTCGGTGAACTTGTGGTGCACATATACCATCGATCTAGTACAGTCGTTGCTTACGGAAACTACGCATTAGTTAAACCTGGAACTAATTGTACATGTCAATCAATCATGCATGTGAGCATGTCCACAAGTTCTCCGACTTTTCCACAAGTTCTCCGAGTCAAAGTCTTTCGTCCTTTCTCTTAGTGTAAAACACACAGCAAATAAAGAAAATAATAAAAAATACAAGGGATGAAAAATCAAACCGAAAGATGTCAGAGGTGCACAAAGTTGATGATCGACTATGTGGTAGTGTTTCTAGCAGTGTACTACTTACAATGATGCATCAACTATTCATTGTGTGGCTACAGAGCGTGTTTATAAGGGCACACAGGGTCGCAGGGATGTCGAAGTCGAAAAATGAACAGATCCAAAAATAACAAAAAGAAATCGACACGTAAGCCGCCTGATGAGCATTGTACAATGAATCTTGATCCAAGTCATATATGCTCTAGAGGAGGCTTCTGAAAAATGGGGTTTTGGTTATGCTCATTTCAGTTTAAAGTTAATTTCTGTTTCTGATTTCTGCTTTTTTTCGCTATTCAGAAAATTTGTTTTTTTTGTTTTTTTAGATTTTTTGGGCTTTTTACTTTTTCTCGTATTCTTTTGCATTGTTCGTGATAGGCTAACAAGTTTTTTCTATTTTTAATTTTTTAAATTTAATTATGCCAAATAAACTAACTCAGTTATAGTAAAAATAAACTAGCTATAGTAAAAAAACTATAAATCAATGTCATTCTAAATGCCCCTGTTCCCTTGGATTTTGGTCTTTCTCTTGCTGTGGTCTGGCTGCTAACTCATCGGGTACGTCAACCAAAGATATATCCCCAAGACATGATCTTTTCGCACAAGAAAACATCGATTTGTGCAACAAGAACAAAAAGCAACTAGAAAGTGATCTACTAGATTTATTCATGTTTCTAGTAGAGGGCTCGGTAGGATGAAGCTGACTACATATTGTGGTGGCCTGTAGAACATTATTCGTGCTAATGATGTGGTGAGAAACTAGTGTGACAGCACTAGAGTATCTGCACCATGAGCACTGCGACTAGAAGCCTAGCAACGTGCTATTTGACGAGGGCATGACGGCGCATGTGGCGGACTTCGGCATCTCAAGGTTGCTGTTAGGCGATGACAGCTCCTCGATCTCTACGAGCATGCCTGGAACACTTGGGTACATGGCACCAGGCACTAAGCACTAATTATGGTTGTTCACTCCAATCATGCTTTAAATTTTGTTTCTACATTTCCTGAGCAGAGTACGGGTCCCTAGGAAAAGCATCGCGAAAGACCGACGTGTTCAGCTACGGGATCATCCTCCTTGAAGTCTTCACTGGAAGGAGACCCACAGATCCGATGTTCGTCGGAGATCTAAGCCTTAGGCAGTGGGTGCGTCAGGCATTTCCTGGAGAGCTTGTCCATGTTGTGGACGACCATCTCTTCTTCTTTGTATTCTTCTTCTACTGCAGCTTGGATGGCTTTCTTGTGCGATTCGAGTGGGCTTGCTCGCTCGAGTGACTCTCCGACCAAAGGGCGGCGATGGCGATGTTGTTGTGAAACGAAGAAGGTAAAAAGGAGTACACCAAATGGACAGCGACGACGCAGTACAGCCAGTGATGATGAGCGATCGATTGTTAGAAGTAATGGATACAAATCCATTACTTGATCGTGATTGTTATCCTTAGTTGATCGCTAGTGTGTGATAACTGAATATATTATATTTTCTTCCTCTGCTACGATCCTATATTTTGAAGATTGACTTCACCGTGCATACGTGTTGCTCGGGGCAGCGTTTGATAGCCCTATAGTGTGTCGTCTTCGTTGCTATGGTTTCTATGGTTCCAGTATTCACGACTATAACATGCAAGACCTTGCACAGCCCAATCAATCTGTCCATTTGTTAAACCTGGAATTAATTGTACATCCCAATCAATCATGCATGTCCACAAGTTCTCCGAGTCAAAAGTCTTTCGTCCTTGATATCTCTGCGTAAAACACACGGCAAAATAAAGAAAAAAATAAAAAAATACAATGGACGAAAAATCAAACCGAAAATCAAACCGAAAGATATCACAGGTGCACGAAGTTGATGATCGACTATGTGGCAGTGTTTCTAGCAAGTGTACTGTTTACAATGATACATCAACTATTCATTGTGTGGCCACGGAGGGTGTTTATAAGGGCACACATGGTCATAGGGATGTCGAAGTCGAAAAATGGACAGATCCAAAAATAACAAAAATCAACATGTAAGCCGCCCATCCGCTGCCCATCACAATCCATGGAGCAACCACTGATTCCGTATATTCTCGCACCGTAAGTCACGGAGGTAGCGACGCTTTGGACCTGGCACGGTTCTTAAAACACAGTTTGTGCGGGTTTTTGTAGTCAAAGAAAGAAAGTTTCCTGACAGACGTGTACACCGGCGACGGGAAAAATCCTGACGTACGTGCGTCCAAACCTAGATAAAATCCTGACGTACGTACGTGTACACCGGGCGATGGGAAATTTAAAAATCGAAAAAACATGTTAGTCAATAACAGATAATATAAAGGAAAACAGACAAAAAATAAAACAAAAAATAAACGCAAACACGGAAAGCAAACGAACGCGGTTAATTTCAACAGTGTCCACATCATTTATATAGTACACACTAAAAGCTAGCATTTCAAAGAACTATCTATAAGGATAGCCATTTGATGTTTACATGCACACACAGAAAAGGACTATCATTTATAGAGACTGCCTCGTTTTGTGTTATAGACTAGCTCTTAGGGCATCTCCAATGGTCCTAGCTAGCAACTAACTAGGAGACTTCCACATCATCAACCAAATAGCTAGCATACAAAGGACTGTCTATAAGGATAGCTATTTGATACTTACATGCACACACAGTCATTTATAGAGACTGCCTCGTTTTCTGTTATAGCCTAGTGCTTAAGGAAGAGCCGGCTCGATTTTTTTTGCATACTCTCTTTCCTCCACATAGGATTTATGCTGATGTGTACATGCAAATAGCCAGCTGACTCAGACCATTGGAGATGCCCTTAAGGGAGAGCTGGCTCAGTTTTTTACATACTCTCTTTTCCTCCACATAGGATTTATGCTAATGTGTACATGCAAATAGCTAGCTGAGTCAGACCATTGGAGATGCCCTAAGTCACCAAAACTGACGATTTGGATGCCCTAAGTCACCACATAGGATTTGGATGACCAATCATGCATGTGAGCATGTCCACAAGTTCTCCGACTCAAGTCTTTCCACATGTTCTCCGAGTCCACATGCATTGGAAACTACGCATTAGTTAAACCTGGAATTAGTTGTACATCTCAATCAATCATGCATCTCCATAAGTTCTCCTGGTCAAAGTCTTTCGTCCTTTATCTCTCTGTGTAAAACACACAGCAAAATAAAGAAAATAATAAAAATACAAGGGACAAAAATCAAACCGAAAGATGTCACAGTGCACAAAGTTGATGATACTATGTGGCGGTGTGTTTCTAGCGATGTACTATTTACAATGATGCATCAACTATTCATTGTGTGGCTCTGATGGTGTTTATGAGGGCACACAGTCACAAGGATGTTGAAGTCGAAAAATGAACAGATCCAAAAATAACAAAAATCAACACGTAAGCGCTTTGATGAGCCTTTGGAGAATGAATCTTGATCCAAGTCATATATGCTCTAGTGGAGGCTTCTAAAAGATGGGTTTTGGTTATGTTTATTTCAGCTTAAAGTTGGTTTCAGTTTCTGACTTTTACTTTTTTTCACTATTCAGTAATTTCATATTTTTGTAGTTTTTTAGATTTTTAAGGTTTTTTTTGTCTTTTCTCTTTTTTTCTATATTCCTGTGTATTGTCCGTGATGGACTAACATGTTTTTTCTATTTTTAAATTTTTTAAATTTAATTATAGCAAATAAGCCAACTCAGCTACAGTAAAAAAAATAAACTAGCTATAGTAATAAAAATTAAGCCAACGTTATTCTGAATACCCCGCTTCTTTGGGTTTTGGTCTCTCTTGCTGTGGTCTTGCTGCTAACTCATCGGATACGTCAACCAAAGATATATCCCTAAGACATGATCTTTTCGCACAAGAAAACATCCATTTGTGCAACAAGAACATATTGTGGCCTGTAGAACATTATTCGTGCTAATGATGTGGTGAGAAACTAGTGTCCTGGAGGGATCTATATAACTAATAAACAACTAAAAGCATGATCAATCACAATTAGACAACGCAAAAGTAAAAGAACAAATTAGTGGACGTAAGAGGTGAGAGAGCAATCTACAGACTTCTCTGTCTCAATGACCCTTGGTATAAAATACATGCGAATTGCTAAACAACACATGTTCTAACATGGACTTCAGAGCATTGGTGCTTGATGCATGCCTAATGGAAGCTGGAGAAGCTCCTACACAACTCAAGGCGAGAGGCACTTGGGGTTCCTCAAGAGGTTTGGACATCATGCTAGGCGTGTCGACGGCAATAGAGAATCGCACCATGAGCCTTTGTGAGGTTGTCTGCGCTGCGACTTGAAGCACTGGCAACGTGCTATTTGACGAGGACATGACGGCGCATGTGGCGGACTTTGGCATCGCAAGGTTGCTGTTAGGTGATGACAGCTCCTCGATCTCTGCGAGCATGTCTGGAACACATGGGTACATGACACCAGGTACTAGCGCTAAGCACGTGTACTCTTGCCCAATCCAGCTCCAGACTGGCCCCGCTCAACTCAGCTTTTTTTTTAGTTTTAGCTTCTAACTTTAGTTTTTTTCACTATTTAGTAATTCATTATTTTCTATTTTTTAGATATTTTCGGCTTTTTTGTATTTTCTTTTTTCCCCGTATTCATTTGCATTGTCTGTGATAGGCTAATATATTTTTTTTCTATTTTTATATTTTTTAAAATTTAATTATACCCAATAAACTAACTCAGCTACAATAAAAAAATCAGATACAGTGAAATTTCAGCCAGAAACCATCACTATTCCGAACATCCCGTTCACTCCAACAAGCTTTAAATTTTGTTTCTGCATTTCCTGAGCAGAGTACGGGTCCCTAGGAAAAGCATCGCGAAAGAGCGACGTGTTCAGCTACGGGATCATCCTCCTTGAAGTCTTCACTGGAAGGAGACCCACGGATCCGATGTTCGTCGGAGATCTAAGCCTTAGGCAGTGGGTGCGTCAGGCATTTCCTGGAGAGCTTGTCCATGTTGTGGACGACCATCTACTGCTGCTGTATTCTTCTTCTACTGCAGCTTGGATGGCTTTCTTGTGCGATGTTCGAGTGGGCTTGCTCTGCTCGAGTGACTCTCCGACCAAAGGGCGGCGATGGCGATGTTGTTGTGAAACTGAAGAAGGTAAAAAAGGAGTACACCAAATGGACAGCAGCGACGCAGAGTACAGCCCAGTGATGATGAGCGATCTGATTGTTAGAAGTAATGGATACAAATCCATTACTTGATCGCTGATTGTTATCCTTAGTTGATCGCTAGGCGTGTGATAGCCCGAATATATTATATTTTCTTCCTCTGTTCGATCCTATGTTTTGAAGATTGACTTGGTAGTGCATACGTGTTGCTCGGGGCAGCGTTTGATAGCCCTATAGTGTGTCGTCTTGTTGCATGGTTTCTATGGTTCCAGCGACTCATCGACTATAACATGCAAGACATTGCACGACCCAATCAATCTGTCCATTTGTTAAACACGAATTAATTGTACATCCCAATCAATCATGCATGTCCACAAGTTCTCCGAGTCAAAGTCTTTCGTCCTTGATATCTCTGCGTAAAATACACGGCACAATAAAGAAAAAAATAAAAAAATACAATGGACGAAAAATCAAACCGAAAGATATCACAGTGTGCACGAAGTTGATGATCGACTATGTGGCGTTGTTTCTAGCAAGTGTCTTTTTACAATGATACATCAACTATTCATTGTGTGGCCCGGAGGGTGTTTATAAGGGCACACAGGGTCATAGGGATGTCGAAGTCGAAAAATGGACAGATCCAAAATAACAAAAATCAACATGTAAGCGCCCATCCATTGCCCATCACAATCCATGGAGCAACCATCGATTCCGTATATTCTCGCACCGTAAGTCACGGAGGTAGCGGCGCTTTGGACTGCACGGTTCTTAAAACACGATTTGTGCGGGTTTTGTAGTCAAAGAAAGAAAGTTTCTGACAGACGTGTACACGGCGACGGAAAAATCGGCGTCGTCGTCCCAAACCTAGATAAAATCCTGACGTACGTACGTGTACACCGGGCGACGGGAAATTTAAAAATCGAAAAAACATGTTAGTCTATAACAGATAATATAAAGGAATACAGAAAAAGAAAAAAAATAAACGCAAACACGGAAAGCAAACGAACGCGGTTAATTTCAACAGTGTCCACATCATTTATATAGTACACACTAAAAGCTAGCATTTCAAAGAACTATCTATAAGGATAGCCATTTGATGTTTACATGCACACACAGAAAAGGACTATCTTTTATAGAGGCTGCCTCGTTTTGTGTTATAGACTAGCTAAGAGGAAGAGCTGGCTCAGTTTTTTTACATACTCTCTTTTCCTCCACATAGGATTTATGCTAATGTGTACATGCAAATAGCTAGCTGAGTCAGACCATTGGAGATGCCCTAAGTCACCAAAACTGACGATTTGGATGCCCTAAGTCACCACATAGGATTTGGATGACCAATCATGCATGTGAGCATGTCCACAAGTTCTCCGACTCAAGTCTTTCCACATGTTCTCCGAGTCCACATGCATTGGAAACTACGCATTAGTTAAACCTGGAATTAGTTGTACATCTCAATCAATCATGCATCTCCATAAGTTCTCCTGGTCAAAGTCTTTCGTCCTTTATCTCTCTGTGTAAAACACACAGCAAAATAAAGAAAATAATAAAAAATACAAGGGACGAAAAATCAAACCGAAAGATGTCACAGGTGCACAAAGTTGATGATACTATGTGGCAGTGTGTTTCTAGCAGTGTACTATTTACAATGATGCATCAACTATTCATTGTGTGGCTACAGATGGTGTTTATGAGGGCACACAGGTCACAAGGATGTTGAAGTCGAAAAATGAACAGATCCAAAAATAACAAAAATCAACACGTAAGCCGCCTGATGAGCACTGGAGAATGAATCTTGATCCAAGTCATATATGCTCTAGTGGAGGCTTCTAAAAGATGGGTTTTTGGTTATGTTTATTTCAGCTTAAAGTTGGTTTCTGTTTCTGACTTTTACTTTTTTTCACTATTCAGTAATTTCATATTTTTGTAGTTTTTTAGATTTTTAAGGTTTTTTTGTCTTTTCTCTTTTTTTCTATATTCCTGTGTATTGTCCGTGATGGACTAACATGTTTTTTCTATTTTTAAATTTTTTAAATTTAATTATAGCAAATAAGCCAACTCAGCTACAGTAAAAAAAATAAACTAGCTATAGTAATAAAAATTAAGCCAACGTTATTCTGAATACCCCGCTTCTTTGGGTTTTGGTCTCTCTTGCTGTGGTCTTGCTGCTAACTCATCGGATACGTCAACCAAAGATATATCCCTAAGACATGATCTTTTCGCACAAGAAAACATCCATTTGTGCAACAAGAACATATTGTGGCCTGTAGAACATTATTCGTGCTAATGATGTGGTGAGAAACTAGTGTCCTGGAGGGATCTATATAACTAATAAACAAATAAAAGCATGATCAATCACAATTAGACAACGCAAAAGTAAAAGAACAAATTAGTGGACGTAAGAGGTGAGAGAGCAATCTACAGACTTCTCTGTCTCAATGACCCTTGGTATAAAATACATGCGAATTGCTAAACAACACATGTTCTAACATGGACTTCAGAGCATTGGTGCTTCAGTACATGCCTAATGGAAGCCTGGAGAAGCTCCTACACAACTCTGAAGGCAGAAGGCACTTGGGGTTCCTCAAGAGGCTGGACATCATGCTAGACGTGTCGACGGCAATAGAGAATCTGCACCATGAGCACTGTGAGGTTGTCCTGCACTGCGACTTGAAGCCTGGCAACGTGCTATTTGACGAGGACATGACGGCGCATGTGGCGGACTTTGGCATCGCAAGGTTGCTGTTAGGTGATGACAGCTCCTCGATCTCTGCGAGCATGTCTGGAACACATGGGTACATGACACCAGGTACTAGCGCTAAGCACGTGTACTCTTGCCCAATCCAGCTCCAGACTGGCCCCGCTCAACTCAGCTTTTTTTTTAGTTTTAGCTTCTAACTTTAGTTTTTTTCACTATTCAGTAATTCATTATTTTCTATTTTTTAGATATTTTGGGCTTTTTTGTATTTTCTTTTTTCCCCGTATTCATTTGCATTTTCTGTGATAGGCTAATATATTTTTTTTCTATTTTTATATTTTTTAAAATTTAATTATACCCAATAAACTAACTCACTCTGATAAAAAATCGAATCTGATGAAATTTCAGCGAAACCATCACTATTCGAGCGTCCGTTCACTCCAACAAGCTTTAAATTTTGTTTCGCATTTCTGGCGATACGGGTCCCTAGGAAAAGCATCGCGAAAGAGCGACGTGTTCAGCTACGGGATCATCCTCCTTGAAGTCTTCACTGGAAGGAGACCCACGGATCCGATGTTCGTCGGAGATCTAAGCCTTAGGCAGTGGGTGCGTCGAGCATTTCTGGAGAGCTTGTCCATGTTGTGGGCGACCATCTCTTCTTCTGTATTCTTCTTCTACCGCAGCTTGGATGGCTTTCTTGTGCGATTCGAGTGGGCTTGCTCGCTCGAGTGACTCTCCGACCAAAGGGCGGCGATGGCGATGTTGTTGTGAAACGAAGAAGGTAAAAAGGAGTACACCAAATGGACAGCAGCGACGCAGAGTACAGCCCGATGATGATGAGCGATCGATTGTTAGAAGTAATGGATACAAATCCATTACTTGATCTGTGATTGTTATCCTTAGTTGATCGCTAGCCGTGTGATAACTGAATATATTATATTTTCTTCCTCTGCTACGATCCTATGTTTTGAAGATTGACTTCAGTGCATACGTGTTGCTCGAGGCAGCGTTTGATAGCCCTATAGTGTGTCGTCTTGTTGCATGGTTTCTATGGTTCCAGCGACTCATGACTATAACATGCAAGACATTGCACAGCCCAATCAATCTGTCCATTTGTTAAACCTGGAATTAATTGTACATCCCAATCAATCATGCATGTCCACAAGTTCTCCGAGTCAAAGTCTTTCGTCCTTGATATCTCTGCGTAAAATACACGGCACAATAAAGAAAAAAATAAAAAAATACAATGGACGAAAAATCAAACCGAAAGATATCACAGGTGCACGAAGTTGATGATCGACTATGTGGCAGTGTTTCTAGCAAGTGTCTGTTTACAATGATACATCAACTATTCATTGTGTGGCCACGGAGGGTGTTTATAAGGGCACACAGGGTCATAGGGATGTCGAAGTCGAAAAATGGACAGATCCAAAAATAACAAAAATCAACATGTAAGCCGCCCATCCGCTGCCCATCACAATCCATGGAGCAACCACTGATTCCGTATATTCTCGCACCGTAAGTCACGGAGGTAGCGACGCTTTGGACCTGGCACGGTTCTTAAAACACAGTTTGTGCGGGTTTTTGTAGTCAAAGAAAGAAAGTTTCCTGACAGACGTGTACACCAAGCGACGGGAAAAATCCTGACGTACGTGCGTCCAAACCTAGATAAAATCTGGCGTGTGCGCGTGTACACGGCGACGGAAATTTAAAAATCGAAAAAACATGTTAGTCTATAACAGATAATATAAAGGAATACAGAAAAAGAAAAAAAATAAACGCAAACACGGAAAGCAAACGAACGCGGTTAATTTCAACAGTGTCCACATCATTTATATAGTACACACTAAAAGCTAGCATTTCAAAGAACTATCTATAAGGATAGCCATTTGATGTTTACATGCACACACAGAAAAGGACTATCATTTATAGAGGCTGCCTCGTTTTGTGTTATAGACTAGCTAAGAGGAAGAGCTGGCTCAGTTTTTTTACATACTCTCTTTTCCTCCACATAGGATTTATGCTAATGTGTACATGCAAATAGCTAGCTGAGTCAGACCATTGGAGATGCCCTAAGTCACCAAAACTGACGATTTGGATGCCCTAAGTCACCACATAGGATTTGGATGACCAATCATGCATGTGAGCATGTCCACAAGTTCTCCGACTCAAGTCTTTCCACATGTTCTCCGAGTCCACATGCATTGGAAACTACGCATTAGTTAAACCTGGAATTAGTTGTACATCTCAATCAATCATGCATCTCCATAAGTTCTCCTGGTCAAAGTCTTTCGTCCTTTATCTCTCTGTGTAAAACACACAGCAAAATAAAGAAAATAATAAAAAATACAAGGGACGAAAAATCAAACCGAAAGATGTCACAGGTGCACAAAGTTGATGATACTATGTGGCAGTGTGTTTCTAGCAGTGTACTATTTACAATGATGCATCAACTATTCATTGTGTGGCTACAGATGGTGTTTATGAGGGCACATAGGTCACAAGGATGTTGAAGTCGAAAAATGAACAGATCCAAAAATAACAAAAATCAACACGTAAGCCGCCTGATGAGCACTGGAGAATGAATCTTGATCCAAGTCATATATGCTCTAGTGGAGGCTTCTAAAAGATGGGTTTTTGGTTATGTTTATTTCAACTTAAAGTTGGTTTCTGTTTCTGACTTTTACTTTTTTTCACTATTCAGTAATTTCATCTTTTTGTAGTTTTTTAGATTTTTAAGGTTTTTTTGTCTTTTCTCTTTTTTTTCTATATTCCTGTGTATTGTCCGTGATGGACTAACATATTTTTCCTATTTTTAAATTTTTTAAATTTAATTATAGCAAATAAGCCAACTCAGCTACAGTAAAAAATAAACTAGCTATAGTAATAAAAATTAAGCCAACGTTATTCTGAATACCCCGCTTCTTTGGGTTTTGGTCTCTCTTCTTTGTGGTCTTCTTTGCTAACTCATCGGATACGTCAACCAAAGATATATCCCTAAGACATGATCTTTTCGCACAAGAAAACATCCATTTGTGCAACAAGAACATATTGTGGCCTGTAGAACATTATTCGTGCTAATGATGTGGTGAGAAACTAGTGTCCTGGAGGGATCTATATAACTAATAAACAACTAAAAGCATGATCAATCACAATTAGACAATGCAAAAGTAAAAGAACAAATTAGTGGACGTAAGAGGTGAGAGAGAGCAATCTACAGACTTCTCTGTCTCAATGACCCTTGGTATAAAATACATGCGAATTGCTAAACAACAAACGTTCTAACATGGACTTCAGAGCACTGGTGCTTCAGTACATGCCTAGTGGAAGCCTGGAGAAGCTCCTACACAACTCTGAAGGCAGAAGGCACTTGGGGTTCCTCAAGAGGCTGGACATCATGCTAGACGTGTCGACGACAATAGAGAATCTGCACCATGAGCACTGTGAGGTTGTCCTGCACTGCGACTTGAAGCCTGGCAACGTGCTATTTGACGAGGACATGACGGCGCATGTGGCGGACTTTGGCATCGCAAGGTTGCTGTTAGGTGATGATAGCTCCTCGATCTCTGCGAGCATGCCTGGAACACTTGGGTACATGACACCAGGTACTAGCGCTAAGCACGTGTACTCTTGCCCAATCCAGCTCCAGACTGGCCCCGCTCAACTCAGCTTTTTTTTAGTTTTAGCTTCTAACTTTAGCTTTTTTTCACTATTTAGTAATTCATTATTTTCTATTTTTTAGATATTTTTGGCTTTTTTGTATTTTCTTTTTTCCCTGTATTCATTTGCATTGTCTGTGATAGGCTAATATATTTTTTTTCTATTTTTATATTTTTTAAAATTTAATTATACCCAATAAACTAACTCAGCTACAGTAAAAAAATCATATACAGTAAAATTTCAGCTAGAAACCATCACTATTCCGAACGTCCCGTTCACTCCAACAAGCTTTAAATTTTGTTTCTGCATTTCCTAAGCAGAGTACGGGTCCCTAGGAAAAGCATCGCGAAAGACCGACGTGTTCAGCTACGGGATCATCCTCCTTGAAGTCTTTACTGGAAGGAGACACTGAACGGCTAAGAAACACTAATGTATAAAAGAAAGAATTGTTAGAATAATCCTATATTAATTATGGGGCAGTGGAGCGTGAAGACGACACATGAATCTTCACGAAAATCGAAAGGTCAAAAATTCGACTAATTTTGCCCTAAAAACATTCGAATGTGGTATAACATTTTTTATTAATTATAGAAGAGCAAAAAACCTAACTTATAAATAGAAAGTCTCACCTCACAAACTAGCTTTTGGGATAAAAATACCCTTACCATCCAACACATGTTGAACTCGATTACAGGGCTAGCTTTGTTTGACAGCGGTTGTTAGTGTTGGGAAATTTTACTGAGATGAGATGTTATGCATATATATATATATATATATATATATATATATATATATATATATATATATATATATATATATATATATATATATATATATATATATATATGCATAATTTCACATTTGATACATGAGTCGTACTACTCCCTTCGTTCCTTTTTTACTTAATATTTTTGACTTTTTATGGTTCCCTACTCCTAGCTACTCAACCTTCATTCATTTCTACTAGCTAGCAAGCGAAGGCCTAACTTATGAAAAGAAAAGGTTTAAGATGTATACAAGTGACAGCGAAGATACACGCACGCGCTGCGCGCGCTTGCGCTATAAATATGCGTGCCTAGAGAGGAGCTGCTGCATCTGACCACACCGCCACGGGGCTATTAGTAGTGTGATAAATACAATGATCTAGCCAGCCTACCGCCTACCTTCAAGCTAGTGGCAAAAATATCTTGAGCAGTTGGTTCTCCTCCTCCGGCTATCTGGCTGGTGCCGATGAAAAGATCAGAGTTACCAGCCATGCCACGAGTGAACAACTGGTTCTCACCCCTCCTCTATCTGGTGACGATGCCGGCCATGTTCATCGTCGCCGCCGTCTCCAGCGACATGGCGTCGGCCCCATGGCCGAACTGCCAACACAAGTGCGGCGACGTGCCCATCCCTTATCCATTTGGCATCGGTGACAACTGTTCCTGGCCAGGCTTCAATGACTACTTCCCATTTATATGCAATGACAGCTTTCAACCTCCAAGACCATACACGGGTGGTTTGGAGGTCATCAGCATAACAATAGAGACTGCCGAGATGCGCTTATACACGCCCGTGTCGTACGTCTGCTTCACCTCCATCAACCAATCAACAAACGGTACCTCGTACTTTGACTTCGCACCGTTCCTGGTCTCGCCGACGAAGAACAAGTTCACTGCCCTTGGCTGCTACACCGTCGCCATGCTTTCGAACAACGAGACCTACAACACTGGCTGCATCACCTACTGCGCGAGCGCGAGCGAGGTCAAGGTTGACGACGACGACGACAAGTGCATCGGGCTCGGCTGCTGCGAGACGTCCATCGCCAATGATCTCAACTACATCGGCGTCAACTGGGTGAATGGTACCGACACGTACAACGCTGCGTGGGAATACAGCCCCTGCAGCTACGCCTTCGTGGCCGAGAAAGGCTGGTACGTACCTATAAAATTACGTGCAGTGTATCGAATCAATTAAGAGCTATAATGTTTGCTTAATGTTTCCTATAGGCAAGATTTCAACCAGCAGGACATCGTCGGCAACATGACGTTTGCCAAAAGGATTAATGTGCGGGGTGTGCCTGTCGTGGTCGACTGGGCCATCAGGAACAACGGGACGTGCCATCCGGATGGCGGCGGAGATGCATGTGTGAGTGCGAACAGCAGTTGTTTCAGTGCCACCAATGGCCAAGGATACTTCTGCAATTGCTCCAAGGGATACGAGGGCAATCCCTACGTCCCCGGTGGATGCAAAAGTAAGTCCGTTTGTTTTTGTTTCTTTCTTTCTTTCAGAAAACAACAAACCCCTCAGCTTATTTTGTGCTAAATACCAAGTATTCACCAGTTCCAGATAAACTCTTGTATTTAAATAGTCTCTCTTTTTTGACAAATTTAAATGAAAACAAGACTGAATTAGTCTTCAAAAAATTACAACACGAAATTTGGGGAAAACGGTTATTAGCTAGCGTGTGTACTCATTGTCTTTAATACCATTCTTCAAAACACTACGAGGCTACACAAATAGATGTTCATCAACCTAAATGGATGGAAAAGAAAGTAGTGAAACTGATTTGTAGTCTTACATGTTAGTCAGTCGGTGTTCTTCTTTCTTTCTTTCTTTTGCAAAAGGGGAGACATCTGATGTCGCTATGAGCACCTCCAACGGGGGTGTACAGCTGGCTGCAAGGATGCATCTATCATTGTGCTAAATTCCACATCGCAGCTTCATTGAAAAAGAGCATTCAAACAAGAAAAACATGGACGACAACGATAGTTGAAAGTTTATCTTTTCCATATCTCCTAAAATCAAGTTTGCATATAAAACTTACAGCGTTGATTCTATCCCCTTAATTAGTCATTAATTATCGATTGACTTTCTTTTGTGGGTTGGCAAACTTGATGAGACCGTTCAAGCAAGAGTTTGCACAAAAAAAGGGTTTCGAGATCATACTATAATTCATTAGTTTCGTAACGATTTGAGGGGGTAGCCTCTAGTTAAAAGCTACATGCAATTAGATGCCCTGACTCAACAAAGGCATCAACACAAAAGAAATTGAAACACACAGTAATTTCAGTTATCAACATCTCTTTTAGTTAACGTCCACTGTATTTTTTTTCTCCATTTTATAGATATTAATGAGTGTGAGCTTCGAAAAAGTAATCCATCCATTTATGAAAAACAATATCCTTGCTATGGTGGGACATGCCATGATGTAGAAGGTGACTACAAGTGTACATGCAAGTTTGGACGAATAAAACATAGTAAAAGTGACAAGGATTGTGAACTCGTACTGCCCAAATCAGCTATAGTGGTGATCGGTAAGGCCCTCTTCATATAATAATTTGTCCTTTTATGGTTTGTGAAATCTTAACTGACACAAAACAATAACAACACAATATATGTTTTCAGCAACAATCGGTGCCATCTCAATTTTGGCCGTCCTACTAATCTTCTTTCACATGGAGCATGAGAAAAGGAAGCTTAGAGATTTTTTTGATAAAAATGGTGGTCAACTAATTAAAAGCATGGGCATTAAGATTTTCACCAAGGTTGAGATGGACCAAATCACAAACCATTACAGTACAAGCCTTGGAAAGGGTGCCTTCGGTGAGGTCTACAAGGGAACAACTGACAACCAACAAGTAGCGGTCAAGCGCTCTATTACAGTTGATGAGGCGCACAAAAATGATTTTGCAAATGAGATTACCATTCAAGCTCGAATCAGTCACAAGAATGTGGTTAGACTCTTGGGTTGTTGCTTACAGACAAATATTCCAATGTTGGTCTATGAGTTCATCCCTAAAGGGAGCCTCTCCGATGTGCTTCACGGTAATATTACTAATGCTGGTGATGTTATAAAACATCCTCTCTCACTACAAGTACGTCTAGGAATCGCTATTGAATCCACGGAAGCTTTAGACTACATGCATTCATCTGCTAATCAAAAGATCGTTCATGGAGATGTTAAGTCAAGCAACATTCTCCTGGATGACAAGTTCACACCAAGGGTGTCAGACTTCGGAATATCCAGACTCCTATCTATAGACAAACACCACACTAGGTTCGTGATAGGGGATACAAACTACATAGATCCTGTGTATATGAAGACAGGCCTTCTTACAGAGAAGAGTGATGTATATAGCTTTGGAATTGTGCTCCTGGAACTCATCACCGGGAAGAAGGCAAGGTATGATGGTAATAAGAGCCTTCCGTTAACCTTTGTTAAGTCCTACATGAAAACGAGTAGGGCCAGGGAGATGTTTGATGAGGAAATCATATCTACTGAAGCCATATATTGTCTTGAGATGATTGGTAGGATTGCAGTTCAATGCCTCAAAGAAGATGTGGATGAGAGGCCCACCATGAAGCAAGTTTTGGAGCATCTTCATTTGGTGAGAAAGGAATGGATGCAAAGGGAAGGGCAAACGAGTTGCGATCAAGTTGATGAGACAGCTGTTGACTTTCCTCTTCTAACGCCTTAGTTGTCTCCAATGTGAAGCTATTGCATGATGTTTTCTTCCTCTAACACGAGGTGATGAAGGTGATTGTATGATATTTTGTCTTATGGTAGACTTAGTGTTGTAAGATAGAATAAAGCCACTTGTAAGATTTATGTAAATGAAGGTGCTTGTGAATATGTAACGTTTGGCACGCTATTATCACAGCTAAACACTGTTGTAAAGAGCTAGTCACCTGGGTTCAAGCTCGATGGGTTCGTGTGGTGTTCGACGGTGCCTTCTACCAGCCTAACAGTGCTCGGTTCTAATCCACAGTACAACAAAATGCAATTCATCCCTACGAAAAACTAGCCTAACTACGTAATTATTCAAGTATGTCACACAAACTCCAGCATAAGTCCTCTTATTAATCAAGTCTCTGAAATCATCAGGATTAGATTATAGATACCTTGATATTGTTGCAGCCCTGCCCTTCCCATCACTCGAGAAGCTTCTGCCACGAGCGACCTCACTTGGCTTGGTGCGCATATGGTCATGTTCCTTCGCTGGCCAGGAACAGGTGTAGGTGGGAGGCGGCGTGCGGTGGCCAGAGATATCGCTGGTGAGTGAAGTCCACCTAAAGCGTAGTCTTAGGGTGGTGCGTTATTTATCCTCCGGGCTTGGGCTTACGAGCCCAAACTAGCAACAATAATCATAGCCTGGCCCATATGGACAAGCATGTGAGCCGAAAGGCTCAAGTAGCGTTTTCTAGTTTCTACAATAAAAGTGACCCTTCCCTCAGAAAAAATGAAATAGAAGTGACCCGATTTCTCCATAAGAGACAAAACTATCTTATTATATTTCTGATAAGAGCACTTACACTTCGCGAAGATCATACATACACTCACTATATAGTACATACTACATATACAAATGGATCACAATGCAAAATTAATGACCAAATGTTAATTTCATTCTCGATCGGCTTAGGAAACAATAGCGAAAGGTAAGAGACAACACTACTACTGTCCAACACAGTGCAGCTACAGACGGTCACAACCATAACAACAGAGAACCACAAATTGCAAAACTTACGATTGATCAAAGGTTGGGCACTGATACCCTAGGTTCAAAATTCTCTCAAAGCAGGCCCCCGTGTGGAAGTGCTATGATTTGGGTCAACAGGTGTTACTATCAAGGTGGTACTAAAGGCTGGTGCGTTACAAGACCCCTTGTCTAATTGCCTGCCTACACAAGTCTTTGATCAGTATAATAGATCATGAAGCAGAAATGCAGAACCATGTTACAGCTCTACTTAAAATCAACACAAACCATGATAGGTGTTCTGCTCTCTATAGGTGTTCTGCTCATTTTAATTCACTATTCTTTATTTTTTTGTTTTTTTTGTTTTTTGGGGTTTTTTTATCTTTTTTTCATATTCCTTTGCATTGTCCGTGATGGACTAATATGTTTTTTATTTTAAAATTTTAAAATTTAATTACGCTAAATAAATCATCATCAGCTACAATAAAAAATAAACTAGTTACAATACAAAAAATCAAAAACCATCACTAATCTGTATGCCCCTAGGTAATCCTGGTTGATGTACTTAAAGTTCGCAGCTACATGTACCCTTCATGCCCATTCTTTAATTGATCAGGTTAATCGACTGAGCACAGCAATGCCAAAGCGGAATAAGAAGACTATGAACATGAGTTCTATGGACCCAATGTCTAAGCCGTCCATCAATCTCCGAGATCTGTGCAATATTTTTCTATTTTCTTTTGATAATTTCGGAATTAGTTTGATGGGATATAAAGAGAGATAAAATTACAATTTAATAGCTTCATAGTACATATAATGTCCACTTATGACCATTACCTCCCCCTCCCCAACCCATTCTCACGAATGCTTTGTCTCTCCACCGTATCTGTTGACAGAGGAGGCAGTGAGCAATTGGCGACGGAGGGGGGTGGTGGTTGGTGAGGAAGCTAGGGGAGAGGGTAGCAACAGGCGACCGACGATGAAGTGGTCAGAGATTGGAGGAAAGCCAAGGAGGCATCACTGTGGCGAGGTGGCATTGGTGCGCTTTGGATTCGTCTGTCCTCAACTTTGCAGCCGTCGGAAATGGCCAGCTTTGACCCTGCCATCGCCAAATCTTGTCGACCTCAAGCTTTCCACCGCTAGATCTCGCCGACCTCGACACCTAACCATCGATCTGGGCTCGTCGATGGTGTCTTCCTTAGCTCCAGTGCACCTCCACCACCTCCTCTGGGTTGCACCTTCTTCGACATGCACCGGTGCCATCTTCGTCTTCACCAGTGCTCCTCCTTTGTCCTCGAGATCTGGTTACCATTCCTGCCTCGACGTGCATATGTGTCGCCAAATCTTTGCTTGTCGGTGACGGATGTAGCCTCAACATGCACCAGTCGGTGCTCTGCCGTCCCTGGCGCACCTCCCTCTCCGATGCATAGTGGACCACCACCCCATCCTTATAGTGCCCCTCTCTCCCTGTATTTTACAGTTTCATGTATTTCATTGGAGTATTTTTTGTATTTTGCTTCATGTATTTGCCCCTCCATACAATACAGTGACTCTCCCTCACTTGTATTTTGCTTCATGTATTTCACCGAGTACAGTACAGAGTATAATACTCTCTTGTACCTATCTCTTTCTCCTCATATATATAATAGTATCTAGTACTGTTAGACCATGTGGCCAGATCTAGACTATTTTAGATGATGAATAATTGACAACTTGATTATGATATTACTTATGGTGTGTTGCGTGTGTACGGATTGACGTTGGTCAAGTTCGGACGAACTTGTGCTGGAAAAATATTATTTGGTCTTTGCATGTGCAGGTTGAGTATGGAGGCGATCGTGGTCGATGACGAGGAGGACCGGGACTAGAATGAGGAGATCCAAGGTCAGGCGGTCGAGGGAGTCACGAGATAATCGAGCTCATACTTGGGCACGTGAAGATCAAACGTGCATGATGTGTGGAGAAGATACAGGAGGTGCCGTCCTGGAGGCTTCAACACGTGATAAGCTGAAAAAATCGGAAGCATAAAAATAATTAAAAAATCCATGTTATGAAGGGTTTTGGGTCCCATGAAAAGTAGTGGGCCAAAAAGCCTGGTTGAGGTAAAAAGGTTCAGAATGAGTTGTATTAGGGTTAATGACGTATTGGAGTAGGTTGAAGATTTTTAAAAGGGCTAATTGGGTTTGACAATGCATGTATGTATTATTGAGGCTACTAGATTCACATCTACATAACATGCATGCATGACTAGAAGGGATAAGCTTCTGATGTATTTACAAATTTTTTTTTGCTGCTACAATAATATAAAAATTAAAAAAAATTTATGTTTGCTACAGTAAATCGAGAATAAAATTTTTTTTCCTTCTTGGCTCGTTTGTGTCTTTTGTGTTTTGTTTTGTTCTCTGGTTTTTGTGTGCAGGTCAAAAATCAGAAAATAGTGAATTTCAGAAAAAGATCCCGCTATGCATTACAATCATTCACCCCCTCTGATTGCTATCGATGATCCTACAAGTGGTATCGGAGCGAGGTTGCAATGGCATCAGATCGGGATTGTTTCTTAGGTAAACCACATTTTTTTGATGGATCTGATTATCTTTATTGGAAAACATGCATGGAGGTCTTTCTGCAAGTACAAGCAAATGCAATTTGGCAAAAAGTTGAAAATCCATATATTATGCCTCCCGTTGTTACTAATGATAATACTGTTGATGTTGAAGCGAACGCTAAGGCTAGAAATATTTTGTTACAAGATTTTAGTAGAAATGAATTTGTTAGAATTGCTCATATTAAATTTGCAAATAAAATTTGGACTACTCTATCTGATTATCATGAAGGTTCTAAATATGTTAAAGGTGTTCGTTAGAATCAATTCAAAAAGGAGTATTCTAAATTTAAGATGAAACCAAGAGAATCAGTAGATACACTTTTTGATTCCTTCAATAAAATTATTAGTGATTTGTAATATGTTGATGTCACATATTCTGATAATGCTCATCAAATTTTAAATGCTTTGAATATGTCTATTTGGAATGTGTTAGTGACTACTATTAATCATTTTGTTAATATGAAAATACTTACTTTGAATGATCTTCATTCCAAGATGAAAACACATGAGATTGATGTTTTGGCCAGGATAAATAAGAATAATTCTTTGGGCTTAGTGACTAACCAAGCAGATAGTTCTTTTAGTTTCTCTATTGTTTCTTTGTCTGCATTATGCTCTATTTCAGATGAACAATTAGAGAAGATTCTAGAAGGGCAACTTGTGCTTCTCTCCAACAGGGTGACCAAGGCAATTAGCAATATCAGATCAAGACGGAGAGAAGGTCCAATCAGATGCTATGAGTGTGGTGAGCAAAGCCATATTAAGATGAATTGCCCCACACTGAGGAGCAAAGAGGTCAAGGATGACAAGGTACCAACTCGTCGCTCCCAAGTCAAGATTGATCCAAACAAGAAGCGCAATTATCGCAAGGCGGTTAACAAGATAATTTCAGTACTTGATGAGATTGTTTTGAGTGACGATGATTCTCAAAGCGACGATGAGGACAATGGCAAGAAGGCAAAGGAGGTAGACTTCACAGGGATGTGTTTTATGACCAACAAGGAGAAGCTCAACGATGATGATCTTTACAGTGATCCTGATGGGGTAGAACCTTCTTATACTGATTTATCTCGTGCTGTATTAGATTGATAGAGGAGCTCAAAATGTATAAAAAGAAAATTAAAAATCATGAATTTGTTATCGAGAGCTTAAATTCTGAAATCAATAGACTTAGAAAATCTATTCCTGATGATGAATCTTGTGAGTCTTGTCAAGTTTTATATTCTGAATTAGAAACTGGTAGAACAATTAATACATCAAACTTAGTTCAACTTAGTAATGAAGCTGCTAAATTTAATGAATTAAGATTGGCACATGATTCTTTTGATGAAAGATTAAAACCTGCAAATTATGAAATTGAAAAACTCAAGTCTAGTTCTTCTATATGTTTAGAGTCAACTATTGAAACGCTCAATCTAAAACTTACTCTAAGTGCGAATTGTTACAAGCTAGATTGTGTTCATCTCAGAAAATAATTTAACAGATACTTTATCATGAGACATCTTCTTACTCTAATTGTCCTAAGTTTAACATAGAAATAGAAGCATTGACTAGACAACTTAATGATTTTACTAAAAAAGAAAGATTGGCTCAGTCTAGTGCTTCTAAGAATCTTGTGAATGAACTTTTTAAGTGCTCAACTTGTCCTATTTTAACTAAAGAAAATGAATACCTTCAGGAGACTTTAGAGAGAATCTCTTTTGGTAAGAAAAATCTAGATGTGATTCTAGACAAGTCAAAAATAAGTGTGAAAAATCATGGTCTAGAATTTAATTGTATTGAGCATGCTAAGAATAATCCTCCTAAGATTGTTAAGCTTCTTGAATTTGAAAAAATTGAAGAAAAATCTAAACCGAAACAAACTATTTTTAAATCTGCTGGTTTTGTGCAGAGTTCAGTTGCTAATGCTGTAGGTGCTAGCTCATCATCTCAAAAAAAATTCTAATTTTATTAGATTTCATTGCACCTATTGTGGAAAAGATGGACATTTACATAAATTTTGCTTTAAGCGTGCTAAGAAAGAGAAGAGAGAAAGATTGAATGCAATGAGACAAAAATATGTACCATCTTTTGTTCCTAGAACTTATGCGAAAGCTAGATTTTTAGAGAAATTTTATGATAATTTTAAATCTGCTTCATATGCTGGTTTGTGATTTAATTCAAATAATTCATGTTCTTTTTGGCATTTTGATCGACCACATGCACGTGATTTTTATTCTAGTTTTGTTACTGTTCCTCCAATATTGTATCTCAGTACTGGATTCTCAAATCTTATTTCACTAACCCCGGTACTGTAAGATCGATGTTTCCTGTGATGTAAGAACAACTGACAAGGATGGAAAACATGAGCTTGATTGGGTTTCGGTCTTTTACATCATTGATTGATTAGAACACTTGATAGTTTTTCATTCTCTTTGCTGGCTTTCAAGATATTTCACTTTCTGAGAGACCATGTGGAAAAGGTAATGTTGTCATATATCTCATGGAGTTATATTATGAAATTACTGATACTCTCACAAAACTGCTTGATTCTTCACATTTTGCTCATTTTCGAAGTGAGTTGGGTGTATTACATTCCAATGGGATTATTCTGAGGGGGGCTTATTGTTTAAAATTTTAGAAGTTTTGTTTATTATCCTTGTCAAATAACTCATCAAGTCCAAGTCATTAAAACCAATTGAGTAGTAGAGCTCTCTTTATCATATTTATTCATATGCTGTGTAGCTTTAATCATGATAGATTATAACTAAATTGCTACATTTAAATTAAAAGCATGACATGGCGAAATATTTTGACTAGATTGATTATATTTGTTACTTTGTGATATCCATAAAAAGGATTAGCTTGATTGTGAGTCTTATTTTAACTCTTAGCTATGAGGCTTGCATGTTTCATGTTACAATTTTTTTATAATCACTCAATTTGGTATGTTATTAAATATATATATAAGAATGAGAGAATTGAAAAGATGTATGCTTCAAGCATATCATGAAAAACAAAAGGAAAAAGCACAAAAGTGTGCAAAATGAAAAGAAGTATGCTTCAAGCATACCACCATAAAAAAAATACAAGTATGTCATCATGAAAAGAAGTATGCTACAAGCATGGCACATGCCTAAGAATTGAGTGTGGAGTAATAAGTTGTTACATGAGACTGCTAGCTCGTCTAGAGTTAAGGTTTGCTTCACTTTTAGACTTTAACTTTTTGTTGTGACATCTCATTGTGCTCTTTATAATTAGTCTGGTCATAGTTGCGATACTTGTCATTGATATAAATCGCTTAATCATATTGACGGACTTGTTTTGATATTGCTATATGATATATGGATTTATATAATCTAGATAGCTCTTCTAAAAAATATGGCTCGGTGGCTTTATTATATCAATGCATAGTGACTTGGATAATCTACAAAGTTTCTAGATTTTTACTCTCATTGCTCCTTCTTAGAATTATCCTTTAAAGTTTTTTGATGAATACATTGCCAAAGGGGGAGAGAAATTTGAGAGATTGGAGAGTTCTTTGAGAAATTAAAATTGCTTTTCCGGTGTTGAGAGGGAAAGTTTGAGAGTTTGATTTTAGTTCTTCACTTAGATTTGTTGGAAGCCATGTTAACTTAACGTGTTGTCAATGTATTCATCAAGGGGGAGATTGTTAGACCATGTGGTCAGATCTAGGCTATTTTAGATGATGAATAATGACAACGTTAATTATAATATTACTTATGGTGTGTTGCATATGTACGGATTGACGTTTGTTAAGTTCGAACGAACTTATGCCAGAAAAATATTATTTGGTCTTTGCATGTGCAAGTTGAGCATAGAGGCGATTGTGGTCGATGACGAGGAAGATCGGGACTAGGATGGGGAGATCTGAGGTTAGGCGGTCAAGGGAGTCACGAGATGGTCGAGCTCATGCTTGGGCACGTGAAGATCAAAGGTAGATGATGCGTGGAGAAGATACAGGATGTGCCATCCTAGAGGCTTCGACACGTGGTAAGCTAAAAAAAATTAGAAGCATAAAAATAATTAAAAAAAACTCATGTTATGAAGGGTTTTGAGTCTCTTGAAAAGTAGTGGGCCAAAAAATCTTGTTGAGGCAAAAAGACCCAGGATGAGTTGTATTAGAGTTAACGATGTATTAGAGTAGGTTGAGCGCAGCAGAACAATAAGATAAACACTGTCTTGATTGTTACAGCAATTGCCATATGGTTTAAAGTCTGATTTTACAAAAGTATATAAGCAAAAGTATAGAACCGATACCCCATGGCTCTCTCGCCCGCTCCATTGGGCCGCCTACTCGTCCCAGCTGAAGTATACGGGGTCCACCTCGCCTGGTTCCTCCGAATCACCATCCTCCTCTCCCGTGAGCTCTGCGGATCCTATTTCTCCCTCATCCTGCTCGTAGTACTCTTCGAGCGGAGTGGGGTCTAATAAAGGAAATTAATAGCAAGGGTGTGTACTACAGTACTCAGCAAGCATATTATTAGCAACTGATATGACTCTCATGTCCTTATGTCTATATTCTAATCCTTCTTATTCTGAAATTAAACTTACAAAAAATAGCTGTCATCTTTTAATTACCAAAACTTTCTATTTTTCACCCAGTGAGGTAAGATCCCTAGTGATCACCGTAGTCCACACTCCAGCGGACTGGCATGAATTCATAATTTGTTAAGCACTGCGTAGGTTTGTACCACTGTACCCAAAACTACTCTGAACCTTTTTAACTAGGCTTTTCACACTGCCTTAGGTGTGGAATCAGACTCAAAGCACAGAACCTTTCTCCAGTTACGTTGCTCCATTCACCAGCCCATCTATTATCCACCGGTGTACCGGGTTGCTCACCCGAGCTTGATCGATTTCTAATAGTGTTGGTTGGCACCATCTCCCGGGCCAACACTCCACCTAACGCATATAGCGTTTGGGACTTACTCACATCCAGACTTGCGTTACTGGTCCTGAGCTTTATCCATCTCTTTACTCACATATAAATACTTACTCTATGTGGTGAAATGGATAACGTAACGGGATACTGATTTCTGCCCATCCGGGACAGGGAGATGGTTGGCACGTTAATTACGATTCCCGATCCGAGTTAAAATGTGGTAGGTCCTTATATTATAACCATATGTAAAGGGGTCCACCTGACCTCTCTTCTTCCTTTCCTAGAACCCCTTTACCCACCGTGTATATATATATATATATATATATATATATATATATATATATATATATATATATATATATATATATATAACTCTGCTCGTGGGTCTGCTGCTCCTCTCAGCAGAAACATGTCTACTAGCTCTTCTCTTGTTCTTTTCTTCTTCTTTTTCTCTTTCTTTTTCTCCTCTTTTCTTTTCTTCATTCATCTTAAACTGAACATCTTTACTTTGTAGCTTCTTTTAGCAAAAGAGGTTTTTATGCATTTACATACTCATACTGCTAGTGCTGAAAATACTGCATATATTGAACATAACTAGGTGCATGATCAAAATTAAGCTTGCCTGAGTCGTAGGGTAAATCGGAATTATCAAAAATTGCCTCGGCGCCCTCAACTCGCACCTGCTCGGATTCTGCAATACCGAAGCCTGACTTAATAAAATAAGTATTTACAGTAACAATTTTAGAAAGCCTTCTCCCCCTCCTCTATATATTATTTTTATTTTTATTGGCGTCGGCAACGTAGGACTGCAATAATCTGATCTATCTAGCTAAATCGGCCTCTTCTTAACCTAGACAAAAAAAAAGAACACAACCAATGCTACACTAAAAAGGAAAAAAGAAAAAAAGAAAACTCATATTCACTTTACAGGCCCAAACGTCCCGCGGCCCACCGGCCTGGCCGGCCGTGGCCCAATCCCGCACGACAGCCTCCCCCTTTTTTTCGTCCACTCCCCTCTCTCTTAACCCTCACCTCCTTCAACTCCTCCATCCGACCGCTCATCCCCTCCCCCCGAACCGGCCGCTTCCCTATTCTCCGCCACTAGAGATGGCAACGGGTACCCGAAACCCGAGTACCCGATGGGTTTTGCCCGATAAGGAGGTGAGCATGGAAAGATATCTTCACCCACATGTATACTAATAGGTAAAAACCTCTACCCATCGGGTAGAGCTGGTGTGGGTACGGTTGTATACTACCCGTACCCACATACCCGTGGGTAAAATATACCCGACGACCCATATACATAATACATACCCTTATCAATTCAGCCCACTCATGGCCCATATACCTATGGCCCGTATATATATATTCGAAATGAAGCCGATGGAAATCCATGGGATATCTTCACTTTGTGCCTTATTCACTTTGTGCCTGTCAGTTGTGTGGAATCTGTGGGAAAAGAAATCCGTGCCTGTCACTTTGTGCTATCGGGTATGGGTTACCCGTCGGGTACAAATACCCGCGCGGGTGTGGATTTGGGTAAGTTTCTATACCCGTGTGTGGGTACAGGTATTGTAGCGGGTAGAGTTATATCTATCGGGTGCGGGTATGGAGTGGCTATACCCAGCGGGTATGTACCAGTTGTCATCTCTATCCACCGCCTCCCTATTGTCCGCCGCCTCCACTCGGGAAGCTCCTCTGACAGCTTAACTCCCGTCCCCCTTTTTTTCCTCCTCTCTCTCCTCTCTTGCCATCCCCACGGCCTAGTTTCCCCCCTCCTCCCTCTCTCTACGCCGCCGCTACTCTCTCCCCCCCCTTCTCTTAACCCCTTCTTGATGGCGGCCCTCCCTCTGCTTCGCTCGGCCTAGATCCGAAGAGATCCGGCCTCGGCCTACTCTTTCGCGGTGGATCTGGGCTGACAACTCTTCCTATGGTGGGGTTGCGGCTGGCTTCGCCGGATCTGAGCTGCTTCAAGGGTCTATGGCGCTAGGGCATCCGGCCGCACCGGCCACGGTGGTGGGTCATTTGGTGACTCGGGGAACTCCCTAAAGCTCACGGTGCTAGCGCTCTTTCTCTGCTTCTGATTATTTTCTTTTTGTACATTGCACCGAGCTCTTAAGCTTCTTCTATTTGCATTAATCTACCACATTCGGCCGGGGAACCCTATGGTTTTGGCAGTGGAGCTAGAGGTTAGGGGAGGGTCTTGGCTTCGAGGCCGCCCCAACTCTAGGGTGCAAGTCTTGAGGTGGCCACCGGTTCTTGCTCCTTGTGCTTCTTGCTCCTTGTCCCTGCTGTTCCTTGCCCGACCTCGCTGGGGTCCCACAGCTCCTTCTTCTTCTTAGCTCCCTCCTCTTTTCGTGGCTAGTGGGCACTGAACTCACCTTCTGGCCTTCGGCCGAAGGTGCAATCTAAAGGTAGTGTTGGTGGAATGTGGGTGTTGGGGCTCTTGGCTGTATGAACTGTGATGGTTGTAGCTCTTGGGGCTGTATGTGGAAGCTGAGAAATGAAATCATCTGGTGTCTCAAGGCTCCTGGGGGAGGTGTTTTCGGTCACCTCTCTCTTGGCTGTGGTCTGGCAGGTTGTAGCTGGCCGTCCTTGTGCTTATCCACTCCTGAGTCTGCTTCTCCTGTGCTGGGGATCCCCTGGTTTGAAGGGTAAGCCGAGCATTGTTGCTCTTGCTTAAGCTGTCTGGAAAGGCTTTGGGTGGCTGTTCGGCTGAAATTTGAAAATGCACTTGTGGGCTTTGTGGCTTAAATGAATGAGCTGGTACTGTCTTTGTGGGTTGCAAAGAATGCGATGATGGTGTATGTGGATTGAAAATGAGCTGTAAAAATTTGTGGGTTTTGGGCTGAGGTAAGTTTTGGTGGGCTTTGGATTTGTTTTGAATTGCCAAATGATGAGGCTCACGGAGACGAGAGGCGCCGACCGGCTCGGGACGGTCTAGGAACCTCGAAGATAGTCTCAAATTGGCCCTAGCAGCCCAAGGGTGCTGACGGCAATCACTCCTATTTTATTTTTATTTTATTCTCCCTTGGATCGCTAATTATACAATTTTCTAGTTATTAAAGGAAGAAGTTTGGTTTATTGCTAACGACAATCTTTTGCAGGAGAAAAAGAAGGAAACACGCACCCGCTCCTACGCCGAAGATCTCGAAGCCATACTCTTTCTTTTGCTTTTGTACAAACATTTTTGTAAAGAATGTTGTAATTGTTATTTCGTCAATGCGATGAGAGAATATACTTCAGTTTTGTAATCTCAATTGTAATTGAAATTTAATGGAATATAAGCATATATTTATATTTACTCTTAAATACTTACTTAGCTGTGGTTTAAAGTTAGGGTCCTTTCAGTTGGTCACACAGCACTACACTACTATCATCATTTTGACCATTTGTATCAATATGAAGAGAGTCGTGTAGCTACTGCAGCTGCCACTCAATCTTATGCTATTGATATAAATTGGTACACTGACACCAGAGCCACAGATCACATCACTAGTGATCTTGATCGACTCACTGTGAAGAAAAGGTACACCTGAAAGGATCAGGTACAAGCAGCCTATGGCTTAGGTATGTTCATCACTCACATTGTTGATGTTGGGCTGTCCCTATTAGCTCATGCAGCTATGCCCATCAAATTTTGGGATGAGACCTTCATTACCTCTTGTTTTCTTATTAACCGCAACCCTACTAAAGTCCTCAACTTTGATACTCCTCTCCACCATTTGCTTGGAGTTCATCCAGATTATTCCTCACTCAAAATCTTTGGTTGTGCGTGCTGGCCGAATCTTAGACCTTATAACAAACACAAGCTTGAATTTTGCTCCTCTCAATGTATGTTCTTGAGGTACAGTCCTATTCACAAAGGATACAAGTGCTTACACATTCCATCCAATCGAGTTTACATCTCTCGAGATATCATCTTTGATGAGAATGTGTTTCCTTTCTCTCGTATTCCTTCCAACCTGCCTGTTGTGCCCTTTGTACAGCCGGCTTTGCTACTGACACACATGATACACCCCTCTACTTCCTGTCCATTGCAGACTTTGGTGCAGCATCAAGTTGTCAGGGGTGAACTTCAGGTCACTACTGAGCATGAACATAGTTTGTCGCCTAATATTGTTTTGCAGCATTCTCTAGATACAACGGCACCAACATCACCAAGTTTGTCGTCGGCCACTTCGTCCTCATCTCCAACTCCCACACCTCCGACTGAACCTAACCGCTTACACCACATGGTCACTTGTCTACGGCATAACATTCGCCAGCCCAAGAAGCGAATTGATGGGACAATGCCGTATGGCCGTGGTGCTTTTTCAGTTGCAACAGCCGAACCAACTACATATCAAGAGGACATTCAAGATGAGAGATGGAAGATGGCAATGGATGAAGAGTATAGAGCTTTGCTGAAAAATAAGACATGTCATCTTGTTCCCTTCTCTAACCAACAAAACATCATTAATTGCCGTTGGGTTTTCAAAATCAAAAGAAGGGCAAATGGATTAATAGATTGATACAAGGCACGATTGGTGGCCAAGGGATTCAAACAACGTCAAGGAATTGACTACAATGACACTTTTAGTTAGATGGTAAAACCAACAACTATTTGGCTTGTGTTGTCTCTAGTAGTGTCTAATGGGTGGAGCCTTTATCAACTTGATGTCACAACTATTTGGTTTACATGCACCAACCTCTAGGGTACATACATGCTGATTTTCCTTAGCATCTTTGTAAACTAAAAAACGTATTATATGGTTTAAAGCAAGCACCCAAGGCCTGGTTCTCTCGGTTGAGTTATAAACTTCAAGAGCTGAATTTTGTCCCTTCAAAGGTTGACGCTTTGCTTTTCATATATAATCATCTTCGAGACATAATCTATATACTAGTTTATGTTGATGACATCATAGTTGTCGGGTCCTCTACACAAATCATCCAGAGTATACTTGACCAGTTGCAAGAGGATTTCTCCATCAAGGATCTCGGTGAGGTACACTACTTCTTAGGCATTGAAGTGCAGAAGAAACCAGATGGATTAGTTCTTAGCCAGAGAAAATACATCAATGATCTTCTTGATAGAGCTCATATGAGAGATTGTAAACCTGTGAACACTCTTATGACTACAATTGAGAAACTATCCAAGACCGAGGGGGCTATTTATCATATTAGGAAGTCATGGTTTACAGGAGTATTGTTGGAGCACTCCAGTATTTGACACTGACGCAACCTAACATTTCTTACTCTGTAAACAAGGTTTGTCAATTCCTCAGTTCACCTACAACTCAGCATTGGGCAGCTATGAAGCATATTCTTTGATTTCTTAAGTACTCCTCTTCGGTTGGATTGAAAATCAGCAAGTCACCCTCTACTTTGGTGAGCACCTTCTCAGATGGCGATTGGGCAAGCTGTCCAAATGATTGTCGTTCCACCAGAGGCTATGCAGTGTTTTTGGATCCTCGGTCTCGTGGAGCACGCGAAAACAAGCCACGGTGTCACGGTCAAGTACTGAGCCTGAGTACAAAGCTTTGGCTAACACAACTGGAGAAGTTATTTGGATTCAATCCTTACTAGGAGAGCTCAGCATTTTTCAATCCAAGCCACCATGCTTGTGTTGTGACAATTTGCGTGCCACTTTTCTGTAACATCTCGGCCCATGATGGTCCATGTGTGTGTGCACATGAGAATGGGGATTAGTCCTACAGTGCTAGCTTAACATGAGAAGCACTAACATATAAACCCATAGGCATCATTGGTAATAACCTCTGGTTAACCATCTTACAAGAAGCAAGAACGAAAGTGTAAGCAGATTGTTATGTGTGCGTGGCTTATCCATAATAGGGTTAGGCCTAAGCCGGTTTGGATCCTAGGGCGTTACAAATGGTATCAGAGCCGACCCTCACGGTTACACGGGCACGTACGAGTCAGGGGCGTGGGCATATGACGCATGGCACGTGTGGGCCCAGAGTGGACACACAACATGGTATATGTACCAGCACTGGATGCATGGACGTGTGCCAAGAGGGGGAGATCTTGGTCATTTGCTCCAATGTGGGAATGTTGGACCGACAAGGACGTCGGGTTCTTTAAGGGGGGTGTATGTAACACATCGGCCCATGATGGCCTATACATGTGTGCACATGAGGATGGGGATTAGTCCCACATTGCTAGCTTAACATGAGAAGCACTAACATATAAACCCATATGCATCATTGGTAATAACCTCTGGTTAACCGTTTTACGTGAAGCGAGGACGAAAGCGTAAGCAGGTTGTTACGTGTGCGTGGCTTATCCATAATGGGGTTAGGCCTAAGCCGGTTTGGATCCTAGGGTGTTACATTTTCTTTCAATCAATCTCTTTTTCATGCAAGAACAAAACGTATTGAGATTGATTACCACTTCGTCAGAAAAAGAGTTTCATTCAAAACCTTGGAGATACGGTTCATATTGTCTCAAGATCAAGTTGTCAATATATTTACTAAACCTCTCCTTGTTCGGCAGCTTCCAGGTTTTAGCCGCAATCTCAATCTCCTCAGTTGTGATTGAGGGAGGGTGTTACAGATAACATTGTATACTCTTAGAGATAGAATTAGTTTATAGCTGTTCCCTGAAATCTCTCCTGTAATCTCTCGCTGTCTCTGTGTATTCTGGAAAGCCATCGGGCTGATATTGTAATCCAGCAACTAAACCTGAACCTATCCTGTAGCCGATACGGCACATCTGTGTATATATGTTCAGTAAAGTGCAGAATCCCGGTTAGACGGATTCCTTCTTCTGAAACCAATCTATTGCTCTATCCCTTCTTCCAGTCCGTAGCTTACCTATGTTGATTAAATGTTTTCATATAAGAATGCACATCAACATGTACTAATGATGATTGAGAACGTGATGTATGCATAGTAAAGCTTGATTAGTACGTAAATGGATGTAAAAAAAGGCCCAAAAATCACCAGGAGGGGGAGGAAAACGCACAATCTGGCTTTTATGTTAAGAATAACTGACGTTGTAATATCTGACTTTGAATCGGTGAGCTTGTGGGAATCATTTTAATGAAGGTGTTGCTTTCTGATAGCAACTAGATTGAAAGTATACCCCATGACCCACATGTGACACATGGAGTGACAAATCCTGGAGTGCGCATCTTTAAACGATGAAATATCCCTTGAACAAAGGCATTTTCTGCAAGTGGATGTCAGTGCATGACTTTGCTACAAGGCGGCTATGACATGTGGTGATTACCAAGCAAAAGATGGCTATGGCGTCTCCATACACATCAACTTAGTTGCATATTGATGCTATTCAATTTTATCCCCTTGCAGACTCTTACCAATCGGTTAAGGCCCTACTTGTTGTTTAGGATTATTTTATCCCTCTCTCTACCGGCAACAAAACTAAAGCCATTAGGATCAAACCAATTAAGGAGGTGCGAAATTGCCCTACTCGTTGTGTGAATCCCAGCATTACCATGACAGCATGTAATTAGATGTAGAGACCAGAGTATCATGGAAGTACGGTATCTGTCACAGCTCTCGACAAACTGAAGTGGAGGGACTCTCAAGAAAGCAGCTTCTGAGGCGACCTCGCTCTGCGCGGATCTCCTCTATGGCCGCAGGCGGCAGGTTGTGCTCATGGTGCGAGGAGGTGGTGGCAAGTGGCTGTGGTGGTAGCGGCGACGGTGGCCAGAGAGGTCGCCGGAACGAACTAATTCTGTACTCGCTGCTGTTGGCGTGAGATCGTTCAGGCTTGGCTACCACGAGCCAAACTGGCATCCTGGTGCTGCGCTGGGACTAAGCCTGGCCCAGCCGTCCAAATTAATTTTATTTAGGGCCAAATTTTCCAATCCATTTATAGGCCTATTCAGGTGACATCCTAGGCATGGGCCTAACAAATTCAGTATATGGAGTTTCCATACGTGCGCACACTTATTTAAACGTGGACTTTTCTAAAATCCCTTTTCTAGACTACCACAAAGTCTTCGTAGAGATACGACTTCCTAGTCGCCTATAAATAGGGGGCAGGGGCTTCATTATTTTGTATACCTCTCGTGTTGATAACAATGAAGAAAGGCTCGGGATTATATCTCTTATATTCTTTAATGTTCATCTTTGTGCTTGTATGTGATTGATTATGTGGGACGACTCCTCCGAAATCGCTTATATATTACTCCTTTCGTCAAAATTTAAAAGATGTATTTTTGAATAATTTTGTCCATAAATATAAGACGTATTCATGTTTTAATGAAAAATTAGTGTGATATTCTTTTTATACCCCTAATAAATATGTAGTTTTATTTACTATTCTCTGCATACATACATTGAATATAGTGTTTAAAGATAATAATTAGGAATAATCAAGTCATTTTTACTATCTTTTTAGTCTATGTGCCAAGAAAAAATAGACCTTATAAATTTAGACGGAGGCGTCATGCTTTGGCTAATACAAAAAAGTTAAAGGTTGTGTTGTAGGTGTTTACGGTGCTGTCATTCCAATCCGGTACAACTGTAATGCAATTTTTTCTCCCGTACTACTTTCTTACGAGGAATGGCCTATTTCGAGCAAAGGAAAAGTAAGGCTCTCTTGGGGATTTTAGGCGGAATCTCGATGAAATGGAATCGTATAGGAATGTTGCACGCACAGAAACGCTATCAAGCATGGCTGATCAACTCTGCCTAACATTGGTTGAGCAATTTTTACTTCGGTTTTGCTAATTTCCGCAGCAATGCTCACTCAAATCGTCGACGAAATCTGGCTGCTGCCTCCTCCATGCGTCTCATCGCCTTCTTCCACGCCCGCAGGTTCACTCAGTCCCCAGCAACCAAAGCAGGTGCAGAGGAGGCCATGGCTCATGCAGCGCTGCAGGATCCCGCCCATCTAGCTGCTCCGCAGCGGCATCCAGCCGCGGAGAGGAGACGGCGTCACCCTCGATTGCATATTCTGTGATGCCTTTCCCATGATTGCATATTCTGTCAGAGAAAATTTTGAACAATAGATGTTTGTTAACTGAAAAGTCTTACTCCTAGCATACTACAAAAGAAATTGCTCAAGAATGATCAGTGCAAGTACCTGGTGCCATGTACCCGATTGTCCCTGGCATGCTCGCCGAAACCATGGAGTTATCATCACCTAACAGTAATTTTGCAATGCCAAAGACTGCCACATGCACAGTCATCTCCTCGTCGAATAGCACATTGCTAAAAGTCACAGTGCAGGACAACCTCGTAGTGATGATGATGTAGAAACTCTACTGCCATGGACACATCAAGCATAATGTCCAACCTTCTGAGGAATGATCCCAAGCAAGGCCTGCTTTCAGTGTGCAAGAGTGCCTCCAAGCTGCCATTGGGCATGTACTGAAGCAGCAGTGCTCTGAAATCCAAGTTGGAGCAAGTATTCAATATCTTTATCAAGTTGCGATGACTGACCCAGGGGCGGAACCAGAAATTGGATATGGGGGGGCCGTCACCAGTCTGGACTCTACGGCTTCACGGCTCGACGCCCAGGCGACCGACGACACGATCACGACCACCGCGAGGCACGCGACTGCGACAGACCAGGCGACCAGCGCACCACCACCACGCTGCACGCCAGCGCCCGCGGCCTCCCCGGCTCCCCCCCCCCCCCCGCGCATCCCCTGCCCCCGCCCTCCCATCAACCCACAATTCCCCACCCCCACATTCCCACAAGCACAGTCACAGAGCAATCACAGAGCAAACACATGCACATCCATTCAGTGAGAGATGTGAGTAAATGGTCTTACCGGCGAGGATAGCACCATCGTCGGAGTGGCTGGGGACATGGAGATTAACCCATAGTAGTTGGACAAGAATGAGCCCCTCTGGAATGCCCAAAGCAGCTGTGAGGAATATGGAGGCCACCTCACCTATGTTTGATGATATCATGTACCTGAAATAATGGTTCCTGAGAGTAAGTGCTTCCATTCTTCATGTTCTTTTATGTAGTTACAAACAGCACTGCTTGTCTAAACAGTTTCTATTGGGTGGTCATGCAAGGAAAACATGGACTGCTAAATTACAGCAAATTGGCAAAGTACAATTAATTGTAAATGGAGTCAAGATTAAGTGAACCTAAAAAACCTTATGAATGCTTTCATGTTGTTGTAGATAGATCTTCCTTCACCAACTGCAGCAACGATCATCCTGAAATTGTCATCCGCTAGCACCATATCAGAAGCTTACTTAGCAACCTGGAGATACATTTATTATTTGAGTGACATGCATGAAGGTGCACATTGAAAGCTTATAATGTCCCATGGAGATTATGTTCTGCACTATCCGCCCCTGCCTGCTGTCTGAGAAGCAGCCGCCGCCTGCCGCCTAGAGGCTGAATCCCATCAACCAGCCTCCGGTGTCTCGAGGCAGGAGGCTCAGCCTCGGCGCCCTCGACATCGTCGCCGCGAACCCTAAGGTGCCTACGGTGCAGCAGCAGCAGCAGGGCGCGCGCGCTGCTCGGATCCTGAAGCCAATCAAGGAGCCTCCGGTGCAGCGTCGCAGGGGCGTCAACCTCGGGCCATTGGAGATCCACCATGGCGTCCACAGCAAGCCGACTGCGGCGGCGGCGCGGGTTGAGCACTGACCATCCGTAGCACTTGACATTCAGCGTCAAAGCTCCTCATAGCCTGCTCGACTTGCACGTTGAGTACTTTTATCGCGACAATCAAACCATCGTCCAGTTGGCCCTTGAAGACTTTGCCAAAACTTCCAACTCCCAACATGTTATCCTCGCTGAAGTTATCCGTGGCACAAACAATCTCGTGATAGGATACTAACCTATGGCTGATCTTATCTGCCATGTCAGTAGAAGATGGAACATCTTGCTTATTCTTAAGTTTCTTTCTGATAATTAGGCATAAGCAAACAGCAATTGCACCCACTGCTGTTGCGACAGCCGGGAGTACAAACTTGAGGAAGTGTCGACCATGAGTTGGGTGGGACTTGTCTGGACATGGCAAAAATCCTAGACGTGGAGCACCGCACAACCCAACATTTCCCATCAAAAATTGCAAACTGATGTTTTGAGAAAGCCCCTCCATTTGGTATCTGTCCTTCTAGATTATTAAAAGAGAGGTTCAAAATTGTAAGGTAGGTGAAGTTGGCGAAGTAATTTGGTATAGTTCCTGAAAGATTATTAGAAAATAGGTCCAATGTTTGTAAGTTGGTCAAACGGCGAAAAGAATCTGGGATTGAATCCTCGAATGAGTTCTGCGACAGGTTTAGGTAGGTTAACATTTGATGCTGTGCAAATAAATTTGGGAGGCTACCAACTAAGAGGTTGTTGGAAACGTCTATTCTGTCCATTCCTTGCATGTGGCTGAGATCAGATGGTAATGAACCGGTGAGGACATTATTGGACAGATCTAGTAGGATAAGGTTACCAAGCTGAAATAATCCTGCTGTATAGTTGACGATAGCTCGTTATCAGAAAGACAAATGTACTCTAACATGGTGAAGTTAGCTAGGCCATCTGGTATGGAGCCAGAGAACTTATTATCGTCAAGGAACAACTTCACAAGTCCCCGTGATATGCTGATTTGTGCCAGGATTGGGCCAGACATGTTATTCGTAGAGAGATGAAGTTCCTGAAGGTTCTCCAACATCATGATGGATTCTGGGATTGCTTTGGTAAGTTGGTTGTTTGCAAAGCTTAGCCAACGGAGGTCACTCAGATTAGATAGTGTAGCCGGAAGCCCACCAATTAACCTGTTGTCGGTTCCCTCGAAATGTGACAGCTTTCTTGATAGGTTTCCAACATAGTTAGGCAAACTCCCAGCGAAAGAATTGTATGATACTGAAAGGACTTGGAGTTGCCTACAATTGCAAAGGCTGTCCAAGAAATCAAGATCCCCTACAAGGTGATTCTGTTGAATATCGAGAAAGTTCAGAGATCTGATGTTTCCAAGCGTCGATGGTACTGATCCAGTCAGCAGGTTCACATCCATTGCCAGGAGAGACAATTGAGATAGGTTTCCAACAAAAGCGGGAAAGGGCCCGTTAAGCTGATTAAATGAAAGATGAAGATGGGTGAGTTGTCTGAAGTCAGAAATAAAATTGAGGGTGGGCTGAATCATTTATTGGACTAAACTAAGTTGGCATTAATATAGTCTTTTACTCTTATAGAATTTTAAATTTATATAGAAATAACACAATTGAAGACAAACAACGTAAAAGAGAGAAATACAAAGTAGATACCTTGACAATAGAAAACGCATACCCAAGAATATATAATTATTCTACCATAAGTACGGAGTAGCGATAAGTCACCTGTGTACGAAACATATAAAAATGAGTGATATAATATAAAATTGTGAATGACAATGAAAATTTAAATCACATGAAACATACCACAAATAAGTTAATTTGAATCACGAGACAAATTTGAATCATGGGGCAAATGCATTCTACACGACTTCATGCCTTGGAAGCGGTTTATAAATCTACAAATAAATTATTAACTTTTGTCAATATACAATTACAAATCTATAAATAACATATAAGAATTAAACTATGAACTATCTAATATCTATACACAATTATATATTTAAAATATAAACTTAACTCTAAAATAATAATTAGTATTTAAGGGAGATAAAAACCTTTACTAACTTACCAGGATTATCATTTATCAGCTACTGAGCTCTGAGCCGACGACCGATCAGTCGCCACCTGCCCACAACAGCCCGGTCGCCACTGATAAACGCCAGCGCCCACTCTCGGTCTCTCCGTCTGTCCTCACTCCTCCCTCAGCCCCCCACTCGCCCGCTCTGTCCTCACTCCTCCTCACTCCTCGTGATCCACCAGTAAGCCCCAACTCGCCCGCTCGGCCGCTCTCAGTCCAGTCCTCACTCCTCAGTGGCTCGGTCCTCACTCGGTCACTCCTCCCGCAGCGGTCAGCCTCACCCCTCCCGGCGCCGCTGCTGCCAGCCCCCACGGCGCTCGCTCACTCGCGCCCCGCGCCCGGGCGGCCGGCGGCTCCCGCCTCCTGCTCCCCTCGGCCTCTCGCGCCCGCGCTCGGCGGCTCCCCTGCCGCGCCCGCCGGATGGCTGATCTACCGCCGACGGCCCGCGGCGCCGCCCTCGCGCCCCGGCCGGCTCCCCTACCCCGCCGGATGGCCGGATCTGCTCGCCGACGGCCCACAGCGCCGCCCTCGCCACCCCGCGCCCCGGCCTCTCTCCCTGCCCGCGGATGGCGGATCTGCTCGCCCCCGGCCCCCCACAGCCCGTAGGTTTTGTAAATTGAAAGTGTAAATTGAACGGTTTTGATAATTAAGATAAGCCTGAAAATATACTGGTTATTTGGAGCAGATTTGGAAGATATAAATGGCAAATGCAGGTAAGGAAAGAGAAGCGGTTGTTGATGGAAAGTTGGATCGGATATGAAGGAATTCGCGGAAGAGTTCAACACTGCGATGGCAACGGTAAAGCCTCTCATTGTTCCCAGTTCCACTGGAATCTGTCCAGTTAGAGAATGAGAGGTCAAGCTCCTTGAGCATAGTAAGATAAAACTTGCAGCAATACAGTGACTCAACAAGTGATCCTTTTACTGATTTAGAAGAAATGCGTCCAGTCACCAAACTTGATACTAATTTTTACCACGCTTCACCTACTTCACCATTTATGCATGCTTACATTAGAAAGACTAATGTTTGCGAAGTTTCAGATGGCACCGGAAAGAATGTCATTTTAGTACTGATGAATCATATTTATGTGAGAAGAATTAGTGTCTACTAAAATGATGACCCAACAACGGACAACAACTTTGAATTCTCTGCAAGGGAGCCGTCCCCCAATGATCCCTTCGCCGCATGTTCACACTCTGAATGACTTGCATGTTTGTCTCGCATTGCATGATTTTTCTCCACGATTGACATAGACCACTTTTTAATTGGGTGTTTGCTAATGATTAATACTAATATTTTTCACCGGAAACAAAAGCCATCGCACCATCAGGGTTGCCAAAATACCATGCACAATAGGATCCCAAATATCCAATGTGTAAAATTCCCCTCCCTCTTGTGTCAATCCCAGAATCATCATGTCTAACGAAGGAGTGAACAACAATTGTAAGAAACGGGAGCGATCGATACTTTGATGTTGTGCATAAGCGACCTCACTTGGCAAGCAGATGAACGCCCCGATGGACGCCGCTCGCCGCTGCTTGGTCTCCAGAGATGCAGAAGCCTCTCCCTGGAGACCGCCGAGGAGGCGCCAGGCTTCTCCGGCTGGGAGCATGCTGGATGCACGGCTGGCAGTATCTGGAGGCAGGTGGCAACCGTGGCCGGAGTCCGGAGGGATCACCAGCGGTGGGTGGGAGAATAGGTAGGAATACCACGAGCCTAGCTAACCAAACTAGTTCTAGGGCTAGTATCCTAATATAATCTCGGCCCAGCTAATTGTTTGGGCCGAATCAGCTGGGCCCTAGCTACCATCGGTTATGCTCTTTCTTCCCTAATAAAAAGAAACATCCGACTTTGCCAAAATTTCACACAGATGCACACAACATCTCTGCTGCTTAAAAAGAACCAATTGATTATAGTTATTTATGTTGATATCAACATAAGCATGTAATTTATGTTGATATCAAGTATCAACTTTTTGACTACTTAACATCCTATTATTTTTTTGGTTCCTACCTTTTTTTTGTAGTGTTATCAAATCAGGACCAGCCAGTGACCCGCCGAGTTCTTAGGTCACTGACCCGGTGGGCCATCGTCAGACCGCGTGTATTTAAATTAAATTTTCGTAAGTATATATCTCTAAAAAAAATAGGAAAAGAACCAACATTACAATAATAGAAGTATAGAACTATGGGGTCCATAGCCAATAAACAATACTAAAAACTAAATGACATAGAGTTTATAGTTTAATAATAACAAAATAATTGAGCTCATATGATAACAAAAGAATCAAAATAGAGTTTACATTTTAATAGTAGCAGCATGCAGCAACTGGACAAATATATTATGCTCTACTATTTTCATTGCAAAATGGACAAACATATGAAACGACCAGCTATTCTACAAACAAGATGCTTGTAGTGAGTTATATTGAAAGTCTGAAACTGGTAACAGCAGACCCATGGAGCAAGGTGCTGAATATGTATGTACACAAGCCAAATATATGTACACAATTCATGAGAATAACAATTCACTGACATAACTGAAACTCTGAAAGTCTTCTGATAATCTGAACTACCAAAATAAAGTGGCTACTGCAGTGCATCACTTGCATTGCATCTTAAGTTCTTAACTAGCAAAAGTGATACAAAAATCAGCATGCTATGCAAGAGGTAATCTGTGCTAGCTCTCTGCTTATATAGTTATATCTGTGCTATCTATGACATTCTATTCTTTTTGTCGAAAACTGAATAATAGGAGGGACAACAGCACATACATGATATTGATGATAGTATGATACTACTGCTAAAGTGCTAGTTGTTCCAGAGGTTGATGCATAGAAGCACTGCTCGTACATTATATTGTTACTATGGAGTAGTACAATGGAAACCCAAACACAGTGACTTATATAGATTGATCTAGTAATTAATGCTGAGGCCTTTTTATTGCCTCATTTGCCTGTGCAGAGGCGAAGTAATCCTTCTTGATGTTCTTCAGCTTTGCAACCACGTCATTCATTGCCATCCTTTGCTCAGGTGAGTCACTCGAACACATCAGACCCAGCTCAAATATCGACTTGAGAAAGTTGTTACTCGTGCTGGTCGAAGAAGATCCCAAGGAAGTGTTGTTATGGTGATCAAGGCAGAGGTTTATGTCTTCATCTTGCAGTAGCTTGTTGTCCACAACATCAATCAGCTTTGCTGGAAATGCATGGCAAACCCATTGCCTCAGGCTCAATTCTCCAACGAACATAGGATCCATCGGTCTCTTTCTGGTGAAGACTTCGAGTAGCATGATTCCAAAGCTAAACACGTCGCTCTTCCGTGATGCTTTTCCCATGAACGCATACTCTGTCAGAGAAAATTTTGAACAAGAAACCTCTGTTAATAAAGAAAAGAACAATATGTCTATGTACTCGAGAGTGATGAATACATGTACCTGGTGCCATGTATCCAATTGTCCCTGGCATGCTTGCTGAAACCATGCTGTTGTCATCGCCTAACAATAGCTTCGCAATGCCAAAGTCTGCCACATGCGCAGTTATCTCCTCATCGAATAGCACATTGCTAGGCTTGAGGTCACAGTGCAGGACCACCTGATAGTGATGATAGTGCAAATACTCCATTGCCATGGACACGTCGAGCATGATGTCCAATCTCTTGAGGAATCCTAGTGGTAGTGGAGGCCCTCTTTCAGTGTGCAAGAGTGCCTCCAAGCTGCCATTGGGCATGTACTGAAGCAGCAGTGCTCTAAAATCCAAGTTGGAACAAGTATTCAGTATCCTTATCAAGTTACGATGCCTAGCCATCCGCAGCACTTGACATTCAGCATCAAAGCTCCTCACAGCCTGCTCGACTTGCATGTTGAGCACTTTTATCGCGACCACCAAACCATTGTCCAGTTGGCCCTTGAAAACTTTGCCGAAACTTCCATGTCCCAGCATGTTATCTTCATTGAAGTCATCAGTGGCACGAGCAATCTCATGGTACGATACTACCCTATGGCCGATCAGGTCGTCCATATCAGTACAAGTCATAGCCACTCCTTGCTTCCCATCTTTCTTTCTAAACATTAGGTATAAGAGAATTACTATAGCTCCCACTGTTGTCATGACAGTTGGGAGTATAACTCTTAGGAAGTTTCTCTTCGTTGGGTGAGATTTACCTAGGCATGGTGAAAATCCTAGATGTGGGCTACCACCACAGAGCCCGGCATTTCCCATCAAAGACTGTACACTGATGTTTGAGAAAATACCTCCATCTGGTATCTCACCTTCGAACTTATTAAAAGAGAGGTTCAAGCTAGTCAGAGAAGTGAAGTTGGCCAAATACTTCGGAATAGTACCAGAAAGGTTGTTAAAAGATAGGTCCAATAGTCTTAGGTTGATTAGCTGTTTGAAAGAGTCCGGGATTGAGCCTTGCAGTGTGTTGCGTGATAGATCTAGGTAGCTTAACAGTCCAAGCTGTCCAAATGAACTCGGGAGGCTACCAACCAAGCTGTTGGCAGACATATCTATTTGGTCTATTTCTTCCATGGAACTGAGATCAGAGTGCAATGCACCAGTAAGGGAGTTGTGAGATAGAGATAATCCAACAAGTTTCCTAAGATGGAATAAGCTTTCAGGTATAGTTGAAGATAGCTGGTTATATGCAAGCGAAAGGTCTTCTAGCATACTTAGGTTACCAACACCATTTGGTATGGCTCCAGAAAGTCTATTGTCATGGAAGGATAAATACTTCATTCTTGTTAGGGTACCTACTTGTGTTGGGATTGGGCCAAACAAGCTATTGTTAGCGAGGTCTAGCGCCCCGAGATTCTGCATTAGTGTAATGGATTCTGGGATCGTGCCACTTAATTGGTTGTCAAAAAAGTTTATTACACTCAGATCACTTAGATTTGATATTGTTGCCGGAATAGCACCAGTTAAATGGTTGCCTCTTGAATTGAAGTACATCAACTCTCTAGAGAGGTTTCCAATGTAAGCAGGAATAATGCTCCCGGTGAAAGAACACATTTCTATGTTCAGGTGTTGGAGTTGCCTACAGTTGGAGATAGTGGCCAAGAAATCAAGTGTCCCTTTGAGACGATTTTTTCCAATATCAAGATAGTTAAGGGATCTGAGGTTGTTCCCAATAGTTGCCGGGACTGATCCGGTCAAATGGTTCGATTCTAGTGCTAGTAAAGACAGTTCAGATAGGTTACCAACAAAAGCTGGGAATGAACCTGTTAGTCGATTATCTGAAAGATGTAAATTCGTGAGTTGGCTCATCTCCCCTAGTTCGGGCGGAATCTTTCCGCTTAGATTGCAAAATGAGAGGTCAAGCACACGGAGCATAGTGAGATTACTTAGCGCACTTGGAATTGACCCGACAAGGTCATTTTCGCCTATACTCAGGAAAGTGAGCTGTGACAATTTAGAAAGCCATGTTGGGACAAAGTCCACAAAGGAGTTGCCGGCTAGGGAAATAGCTTCAAGGTATTTGCATGATGCGAGTCCCGATGGAATTCGACCCGTGAAATTGTTGCCACTCATAAGGAACTTTAGCAACATAGGCAGACTAAAGCTTTCGTTGCTAGGGATAGAGCCAGTCAAGTAGTGGTTGCCCGCGAGGTTCATACCCTGTAGCCTAGACATGTTGAATATGGTTGGAGGTACCGGACCGGATAGCTGATTAACTTGCAAGTTGAGGTATTTAAGCATGGGGCAGGACGCAATGCCGGGTGGTATCGGCCCTGATAGACTGTTGTTTCCAAAGCTCAGATGAATTAGCAGAGGCGTGTTGTTGAACAATTGCTCTGGTATCAGGCCACTCAAGTAGTTCGTACGAAGATCTATGTGCCTAAGATTGTTCAAGTTTTGGAGATCATGCGGGATTTGACCAGAGAGATCGTTGTGGTTTAGAACAAGGGCTTGCAGTTTTGTGAGTTTTCCTATGGAACCAGGTATGACGCCTGACAGGCTGTTAAGGCCAAGATCAAGAGAGATGAGACGACTCAATCTGCCAATATCAGATGGGATGGAACCCGTGAGGTTTGTGTTGGTGAGGTTGAGGATGGAGAGGAAGGAGAGGTTACCGAGAAACGGGGAGACCACCCCATGGAGGGGCATGCCTGGCAGATAAAGAGCGGTGACGCGCTGCCGACGCCGGCTGCACGAGACGCCGACCCAGTCGCAGAAGGATGTGCTGGTGGTCCAGTTTCCGCCGAGGATGCCAAGAGGATCGGAGAGCTGGGCTTTGAAGGCTAGCAGCGCAGCAAAGTCAGTGTTATTGCTAGGGAGGGAAGGAGCAGCGAGCACGGTCGCCGACGACGGCGGCAAGAGTACTGCGAGTATTATCAGGGGAAAGGCCATGGTCATATGCTAGCACTTGGACAGTGCTGGTTGTTTCGAATTTGCTGCTTTATAGAGCTCTTTTGTGCATGGTCACCAGTAAACCGTGGGGATCTTTCCTGTAGAGAAAAGAGGGCTATTGTATTTGAATCTAAGTACGAGAGATCACGTGTAGCAAGTATCTGTTGACTTGACGAGGACCTGATCGAAACAAATTGGATACACACAACAACTTGAGCCAATTGATCCGTCAAAATCACAATGTAAATATCTTTTCTCATAATTTCTTTACGAATAGACATAATTCTAAATTTTAAACTAAAAATTAAACTAGAATTTAAAAGAATCCACCGAAATATACATACCTTCTTCATCATTTAACCATGCTTACGTGAGAGAGACTAATGTTTGGGAAGCTTCAGATGGTATCGGAAAGAATGCCGATTCAGTGCTGTCAAATCACATTTATGTGAGAAGAATTCGTGTCTACTGACCGGATGACCCAACAGGGGACAGGCATCTTTGAATTCTTTGCAAGGGAGCCCTCCCGCAATGACCCCTCTGCCGCATGTTCACACACTGACAGTAATTTGCATGTTTGCCTCGCGGTGCATGATTTTCTCCACGGTTTCCATAGAATCTCTTATGCCATGTATAATAATGTGATATTAATTATCTATAAATTTTATCATGTAAAACATAAGATGTGTGAAGAGAGAGAGAAAACATGGAGAATTAGACCATCTATTATGCAGTAGTCAATTGTAACATAATAAACAAGACATATTATGTCATAAAAAGCTATCTATAAAGACATACAAAAAGATAATCTATTGTATGAGCCATCTTTAATGCCATATATAAATGACATAGAGTATATTATAGACAACAATTATCTATACCATTATACATACCTTTATTAATCAAGTTTTACTTATTATTGAAATTTAATGCATATTAAATTATTTTAACTAAGTATCACCTGACCCGGTGGTCCTATAGTGTCTTAGTCTGCTTTTTAATTTTTTTTGTTGTCACGTCAAAGCCGACGGTGTCTTAGTCTGCTTTTTAATTTTCTTTTTGTTCTCACGCCAAAGACTGACGGTGTCTTAGTCTGCTCCTTAATTTTCAGACTGGGAAGCAGCGTAGTCTTCACTAGACTAAAAAAGATACAGTACTTAACTCTCTTGCTACTATGCTAGGGAGTGCACGATCACTCGATAGACGATTCTCGGCAGCTTCCCTCCCCCGTGCTCCCGATGGCCGCTCGCCGGAAACCCCGCCGCTACCGCACCACGAGGGTAATGAGGAGGGAGGCGGTGCTTCGGCGACAGGAGATCGCCGGGACATATTTCTACTAGAAGTTCTTGGTCCATATACTTTCTACCGTAATCCTTGATCCTTTTGTGTAAATATTTTACTCTTACGTCCATTTTACCTTAACTATCACGAAAATCTAATATACACCCTTAATTATAAAACCGGCTAAGGGGCGATCAGAAGGGCTTCTGCGGTGGGCGATGGGCGTTGTTTTTACTGCAGCAGGTACTGTAGCTACAGTACCTGCTACAGTAAAATTTATTTTTTTACTGTAATGTTTCCAAGAAAGTGACCTTGCACTTGGCTTATTCATGTAGTGCCCCCTTTCATATTTATGACTCCTTCGATAGACTGAAAGTTTGAAACTGACATATATGAAGATGACAGCGATGACAAATTCGAAGTTTTTTGGTTCAAACAAATGGAAAAGAAGCAGCTAGCGATGACTTGCAAGTTGATCTTTGGTGTGCGAACAAAAAAAAAAGTAGACTAAGACATGTACCGGACTACCGGGGAAAGCATACATGCATCGTTCCCTATCTATCTATCTATTTGTCTATCGATATAGAAATCTATCTATTATATTATTAATGTGATAGAAAAGGAAGTTGCCATATTTGCTCTCAAGGGCTAAAAATTTCCCCTGTCTCACTCGAGTGCGAGTGTTGAACAACCAACATCAAAATTCCATAGTGCTTACGCTCATGCTTCAGTTTTTGTTACATTGCAGTCATGACTCTGTAGGAGGCTTGGTTAGGGAGTTGGTCAATTTATGACAAAGTATAGTGCCTGCATGCAGAGCATGGATTCTTCAAGGTATCTTAACGATGCATTCATCAAGCAATAAGCAAGGAACTACGAGATAACCAAAATTAATTTTGTTTATGACCAAACTGATTATTATTATTTGAGAACTTTGAAATGTATTGAGAAAGTGACCTTGCACTTGACTTATTCAAGTAGTGCCCCTTTCATATTTATGACTCCCTTGATAGGCCAAAAGTTTGAAACTGACGGATATGAAGATGACAATGACAACAACTTGGAAGTCTTTTGGGTGCATACGAATGAAAAAGGAGCAGCTAGCAATGACTTGCAAGTCGATTTTTGATGTGTGAACAAAAAGAAAATTAATATGCAGACTAAGACACGTACTGAACTACCAAGGAAGCATACATGCATTGTTCCCTATCTATCTATCTATCTATCTATTTACCTATCATTATAGAAATCTATCTATTATATTATTAAAGTGATAAAAAATGAAGCCACTACGTTCGCTCTCAAGGGCTAAAAATTCCCAAGTTAATCGGTAGAAAAAAAGAGAAAGATTGTGGTGGGTTCAGATGATAACGGTGGAGATTTCATCTAATGAGTTGAAAATTATATAGTATATTTCACGTATGGAAACTACAGATGTTCCTCTAAGAATCCACTAGACCTCTCACTCATGGAATAAGCATGCAAATACGTTTAAGTTAGGGTCCGAGTCAAATTTGGCATCTGCATGCCCTCAAGCATGTCAATAAATATATAGAACCAATCAAGGTGGAAGCTGATTTTGAAGAGAAAAAAATCATCTTTGAATGCCGATGAAGGTGCACATGTAGACTAGAGCATGGAAATTACATCCATGATTGTCTCAAGTTTCAACAACACGACATGGGTAGGCATCTAAAAAAACACTTGTGCTTGTAATGTACTTTGCAGAAAGCAAATCTTTCTAAAGCAGCACTGCAGGAAAGATAGAGAAGAGCAGTCGTTGTGTAGGAGGGCATACCAAGGGATCAGATCGATGATAGATAGGTTGACTATTTTTGTTGAGCATGATCAATTATGGGAGCAATTAGCTGTATCGGGGTTCATCTTGAATGTTGATTTCTCATGAAGGTGAGGTCATTACTTTAGGCATGCACAACTTATGTAAACAAATTGAGACAATATATCTCAATTAATAGGTATATTTAGTGCTTTTATTATATCTTATCTTGCATTATTGGTTTTCGTCTCGTTTAATAAATACACCAGTTGGGCTTTGAAATGATCTACCTCAATTAATGGGTACATCTAGTGCCTTTTTATTCTATCTTGCATTAAGTTTTTCTCCCCAATTCACAAATACTTCATAAATACATCTAGTGCATAATGCTTGAACATGGCACTAATGGAAACCCATATATAATGGGCACCTGACAGGCATAATGCTGAGCCCTTAAAACTTGCTCTTGTACAAGCAGAGTAATCCTGCTTGATGTTCTTCAGCTTCGCAACAACATCGTTCATTTCCATTCTTCGCTCAGGCGAGTCACTGGAACACATGAATGACACAAGAAGCTTTTCATTCGTGAAAGTATCAGAAGGTCCCAATGAAGTAGTACTGCTCTGGAGAACACCGTGTTAGGCCCTGTTCTTTGCGGCTTCTAAAAGTCGTTTTTGTCTTTTGCTACAGTAACTAACTTTTAAACGGAGTATTTTTTAAGATAAGGTCTACAAGTTAATTATAGTACACGTTAAAAAATTAATATCTGTACCATCAAAAATCGCAAACGAGTATCTCTTTTTCCATAATCTCTATCACAAACAGCTAAAAGCTATTAGCCGTAGCAAAAAACCATCAATCGCAGAAAAAAAACAGACCTTGCTTCATCACCTAGTAGAGGCCTGTCATCGACAACATCTACAGGTCTTGCTGGAAATGCTTCGAGAACCCACTGCCTCAGGCTCAGTTCTCCACAAACATGGGATCCGTAGGCCTCTTTTCAGTAGAGGCTTCGAGCAGCATGATCTGTAGGCCTCTTTCCAGTGAACTCCAAAAATTTGGTTGGAAAAGGATGGAAAGTTCGATTTGTACTTCCACATACAAGAGACACGTAGGTCCTAGCAACATGCGACCTTGTTGTCCATAGATAGGCCTACGGCCTCTTTGCCGATGTCGAGTAATTACAAGCCCAGTTGAAGGTGTTGGGCCCAATGCATCAACCATTTTGTTTTTCAGAGGACAACCAATATTATTAGCAGCCAACAAATAACATCCAAGAAACGACGTTACTAAGTTTGCTGTCACACCAGAACAGTCTTCAAAATTAAAAATAAGAATTCAAATGGATTAATTAAGGTTTTTGATAAATTATGAAAGTGTAAAAAATTTTATATAGATTCCATAACTTACATGGTTTATTGTGTTAGGTCCTATGAGTTGAGAGTTATGGTATTTTCATTACCAAGATAGCAGGGATGATTATCCGGTGAAGAGAGAATGGTTAGATCGGGAAGCACGTAGAAGTGATATTGTTTACATGTTTATATATTGCTATGGTATTTTGTTGAGACTTATATTTATTGTAGGAGAAGTAACTTCAGAGTTGATATCATCTTCACATCAATCCGCTCTAAATGATTAGAAAAAGTAAATATATAGTAGAATGATAACACGAATTGTTTGCCATTGCCGACATCCACGGAAGCCACCGACTGCTCGGCACCCGCGGAGCTTCGAGAGGACGAGCTACCCTCGCCCACCTTCGCATCATCCCCCTAGGACACTGCAAAAAGCGGACGAATACGAAAAGACCGAAGAACTCACCGACAGCGGCCAGGAGTCGGAGGCGCCGCCCTCGTGCAAGCGGTCTCCGGAGCATACACATGCGAGGATGATTCCTCGGGGTCGGCACTTACACCCATCTGACCGCCCGACTCCTGGCCGTCCAGTGTCGCGGCATCAGCCGGAGAAGACCGAGGAGACGGGCGGGCGGCCTCTCAACATCCGATCGAGTGAGCAACCGGCCCTGGCTCGTCACCTACAGCCGCCCCAGACCCCGCCCCGCCCGAACGCCCCGAAGCAGTGCCAGGAGCCATCGCTCGCAGGGGCACCGCTGCAACGGGATCCAAGGCTTCGCCCGCCTCGCCCACTCGAGGGCGCTTCTTCTTCTTCTTCTTCTTCTTATATCCATCTATTTGTTTTACATTTTGGCATGATCTGATTAGCTGCTGGGTATACACGGGCAAGATTTGCACTTAGATCGCAGATGAAATTAATTAGTTACAGTCTAACATCAAGTATTCATAAATATTAATTTAATAATTGTAGCACCCCGGCCACGGCCACGGCCACGCGGGCCTGGCTCCTACACGCTCGATTCGATGCAGGTGCACCGCTGCAGCCTGAGGCAACCTCATGGAACGATGTACATGTTGTAAGACAGCAGTACACTATATATAGCCGGTGAAAAAAGAAACGTCGACAGTAGTACAAGATTGTATTTGCACTGAGGAGAGCAAGTGCATACGTAAGTACGTACGACCTAGGTAGGTGCATGTGCTGCATGGATGCTGCACGGCACTTGTGTTAACTACCTTGCCCTTAAAACAGATATAGAATGTTGCTCTGAAATTCTGCATATTATTATTTTTACCCAAGTTCATAACCGACAAGATAGAGAATTCATCTTTCATCTGTTATGGTTCATATGAAAGGCTAGCTGCGGCGTCCGCCGCCCCATCGTCAACAGCTAGGGCCCGACGAGATAGCCGCCAGCTAACTGCATCGACAGTAGACGCCCTAGCCCCGCCGGTGTACCGCGCCATGAACTCCTCGTGCGTCAGGTCGGTGAACGGGCCCTCGCCGAGCACGTACGTGAGCCCCTTGGCGTTCACCTCCTCCATGTATAACCTCACGTTGCTCGCGTATATCTCGAACCGCCGTTGCTTCTCCTCCACAGAGGAGTAGGACCGCTTCTGCGCTGCCGTCCACGGGATGAACCTCTCCATCATCGCGCTCTCATCGTTGACGGCGGCGCTGGCTACTGAGTCACCGAGGGGGTTGCAGCCGACGATAAGAAGCAGGCTGCAGCATGCCATTGCGAGCGGAGAACATCTGAAATAAGAGGAAGCAATCATCATGTGAATTAATCAACTTACAGAGCAGATTAGCTAGAGATGATCGGTAAGTGATGGCAACTCTTGATGTTAGCTAGCTGCTGCTTGTGTTCATATATATAACCATCAGCCAGCTAGCGCGGCTACTTAATTGTACGCAACGGACGCACGCCAAATAAATATGAAGTCATACTGTAGTACTCTAGTAAAAAAAACAGTCGTTTTTTACTTTTTCAAAAATCAACACGACATTGCTATGACCAATAAATTCTACTCCATCTATTTTCAAGAAAAGTTGTAAAAGTGTAATGCTATGAGAGTATTTTTCATGGCAAATTTAGTTATATCATTTTCATATACCCAAACTAAATATTTTAGATAATATTTTTAGTCAAAATTAATACAGTTTGACAGCATGTATTTTAGATCAATTTCTTTTATGCCTAGAAAGGGAGTAATCAATAATACGAGCATATATATACAACTTGCTATCTGTATGTATAATTATATTGTTTTATACATCGAGGAGGCGAGGGCCACGTGCGGATCGTGCGTGGCACACGCAATGGCATGTTGACCAAGAGACAAGGAGAAGATTCGAATGGGACAACGACGTACAGAGCAGAGTTGGTTCTGCTACCTCTGCTTCGCTATTTTTGCCTCCCTCAGGAATCCTAGCTTTAAAATAATTATCTATTAAAGGAATTTAGAGTATAGTTATTATAATTTTTTCACTTTTTACCCTTACTTAAATATTTTGGAGATTCAATGGTTGTAGTATATCATTTAATAGAGATATATGTATAGTCATTTCTCATTAAATTTTTCTTAGATTTAGGCCCCACTCAGCGACACGGAATCCAATATTTGGCTTCCGCATCGAGCATATTTTCACTATTTGTTTTTTTATTTTTTCTATTTTCTATTTTGTGTTTTTGTGTTTTATTTTTTTCCGTATTTCTTTACATTGTTTGTAATATGCTAACATATTTTTTCTATTTTTATTTTTTTAAAATTTAATTATGCTAAATAAATCAACTCAGTTATAGTAAAAAATCAATCAGCTACAATAAAAAAAATTATACGCCATCATCATTCTAAACGCTACCTAAGAAAAGGTAATACACAGAAGGAGAAATAGGACTTCTAAATCAGCATGGGACCAGTGCTTCTTTGGTCTGTCGGTAGGGTAGGCTATTGACAAACTGTGAAACAGAGGGAGTAATTGTTTTAGCGCTTAGAAATTTAGAGGTCCAACTTGCAAGGTTTATTAGGTGAAAATATGTTGTTCGTGGAAATGCCTTCAAAATCCAATGCGGATGTTACCAGAAATTCTCAAGAAATCAACATATGTAGGGCGAAAATTATAAGATCAAAATATCGCTCTATGCAAAATTAGAAGATCAATCGCATTCACGAGATACGAAAAACCGAAATACTTAAGCAACGGTGTGAAACTTTTCTTCAGCAAACTAAGGGACGCATGCCCATACCTCCTCGCTAATTTACCTTTCTCTCTTGCTAGGCATGCAATTCAACTAGATGCCCACCCACCACAAAAGCATAGCACTTTATTTAAGGTAGCATTCGGAATAGCGATGGCTTTTAGGTTTTGCTGATATTTTACTGTAGCTGATTTTTTTTACTGTAGATGGCACGTTAATCTAGAGCGGACAATGCAAAGGAATATGGGAAAAAAACAAAACTCAAAAAAACCAAAAAACAAAAAAAATCAAATAGAAACAAAATACTACAGTACTGCTGCAGTATTTTGGTCGCAAACGCCGAACGCCATCACCCAGAAAAAGCCACAATGAGTGGCCCCTTTAAGCTAGCGTCTTCGCTACGCTTAAAAAGGTTAATCATAACTACTATAATTTGGGTAAACATGCATTATACGCTAGTGTAATTCAATGTAAACCAGTAATATAATGCTAAAGATCGGGGTGCTACAGTGTGATAGCATTATATAAGACCAATGTTATAGTTAACTTTGTTGGGGTTGCAGGCTAGTTGATGCAAAATGATGAAAGTTAGATTTAAGTTCCAAAAGGTAAGTTAGTCGAATTAGCTATCCAATTAAGTAGAGATCGTGTGAAAGGGATGGATTAGATTGGGGCTAGGCCCTGCTAATGGGGACAAACCCAACCCAAATCAAACCCTAAACCACAATGACGTAACGGAGTTTCCAACCCAATCCAACCTGCCTACAATTCCATAGAGCCCAACCCAACCGCATAGCATTTCCACCCAACCCAACCAAACCCACTTCTCTCGTATGGGTTCCAACCTGTTTCCACCTATTTCCTCAACCCACTGCTCCAGTCCACGTAATCAGACAGCCCTCCTTACCATGGCACAACCTCCTTCTTCGCCCGCCAAGCCGCAATCATCACCATTAACGCTCTCGGTAAGCTCCAAGCTGCTGCCATTCTTCTACCTCATTCTGAAATTCGCCGTTCACATGAAATCTCTTCCCAAATTGATCCTTCTCCTACCTCCCCCACTGCATCACAAAGCTCCTAATTAATCAAATTTGAATTGGTAATTTGATTTTGTGTACGACATGTTAGCCATACTAAAATATGACCAAGTTATATTTTTTCCTGGCTCAGCCCCTGGGGGCAGAATGAAGCATGCATGATCAAGCACTCATACCAATGATCTCAAGCTTTATCCAACCAATTAACTATTGGGTCCAGCTGATGCCCTTACTATTATGTATTTTCGTGACTTTTTTACATTATCCACCAATTATTTAGTATGGACCGTCCATTATTTCTTTTTTAATCCAGTAGATCGTATTAGTTAGGATTTGCTTGTACTCTATCATAAGGGAGTTATGCCTGGGTGAGCACGAACAACCCTGCGTGGAGGTACAGCCCTTGCAGCTACTCCTTCGTGGCTGAGGAAAGCTGGTACGTACCTATAAAAGTACAGGTTTCTGATGAAGATTAGAATTGAGAAGCAACGATTTGATGCGCGTGTACGCGCGTGCAGGCTATCGAATCAATTAAGACCAAGCTAGTACCACTACTAACCACATGTACGTATTCCATAGGCATGATTTCAGCCTTCAGGACGTCGTTGGCAACATGACGTTTGTCAAAAGGATTGGTGAGCGGGGTGTGCCTCTCGTGGTCGATTGGGCCATCAGGAACGGGACGTGCCATCCAGACGGCGGCGGAGTTGCCTAGTAGTTCTAGCTAGAACATGCAACATACTAGAAAATGCCTGAGCGATCTCAAGAAAAGAAAAGAAAGTAAGAAAATGATTGGGCGGAGTCAGTTACAGCCCAAAAAGGGGGAAGCCCACTGTGGCGTCCCAACCAAGCTCACCGTATCAAGTAGCGACCTCTACCCCGGCGGAGGAGGGAGGGATCCCTTCGATCCTTTCGAAGTTCTAACTCTTAGCGGATGCTATTCTAAACCAAAAACACAGGGAAAAAACCCTAACCGGATGCTCCTGCTACCGCCGCGGGTTGCGTCGACGGCGTTCGTGCACTCCTTCGATCCTCACCTACAAGGTGTTCTCGACGATTCAACTGTGCCGTGCAACTCGTTGGTGAGCGACGCGGCCATGTGACTGAAGAAGATATTGAGATGTGATGGCAGCATAAAAGTCTTCAAGAGATGTTATTGCATCTGTACTTTTTTATTTCAAGTTTGTGATGGTCATAGCTTTCCTTGATTTATTTACCCAAGTCAAGGTTTGATAGCACTACAGTGTGTGGCGCCTATGGTTTGTATATATATTCCAGCAGTGTGTGGTGCAAATATACCATCGATCTAGTACAGTCGTTACTTTCGGAAAGTACACATTAGTTAAACTTGGAATTAATTGTACATCCCAATTAATCATACCGGAAACCTACGACTCGCATGTATACGACTGATCAGTCATGCATGTCCACAAGTTCTCCGAGTCAAGTCTTTCTTCCTATCCTCCGAGTCAAGTCTTTCTTCCTATCCATCTCTCTCTGTGTAAAACAAACGGCCAAATAAAGAAAATAAAAATAACAAGGGGCACAGATTTATTTGGCTCTTATTTGTGCCTATTTACCGATTAGATACCGTCGCATCGAAAAAACTGCGAGAATGATCCCGAGCAACTCTCTAAGCAATCAGAGCAAGACAAGCACCTCGTTTGCCTATATTGTTCCTAGCTATTATTTCAATTATTGTATGTTGTTTGCAAAGATTACTATGCATACGGGTATGTTTGTGCTAAAATTGCTATATTTGTTGGTAACGGTAGTTAATTTCCATTGTATGCATTGATCCTCCTTGAGATACTGATATCCTTACTGTTGTAGACTATAGAATATGATTTAGATAGTAACTAATGTCAATTTGGTTATATTACATTTACATATATCGTCTAGATGCTTGGCCATACCTTAGTTTTCACTAAGTTTGGATATTTGAAAAAACTTACACATGGAAATGAGATATTTTGATATGTTAGACCAGAGGGGTAACCTCTGTTAGTTTGGAATAAAAATAAAATGAAAAACCTAGTTTTTGACATGGACGAGTCATATTATAAACTAAAAATTGTGAGAGTATGATCTCGCTTGTAGATAGAGGGAGATTCTCGCCCTGGTCGATTAAGGATCGAACTCTGTTATAGCACATCTACATGTACTATTATGAGCTCTGGCTTTAGCTAGCTAAGTTATTTAGGACTAGACTTGTATTTTGATAGACCATAATAGTAAGAGCATACCAGGTAGAATGCTCGCAGGGGCTCTCTTTACCGAGGTGTTGGGACCAAAGCTTGCTAATACAATGGTGAATGCCTCACTTGGGGTATGACTTTAACTAATTAAGTTATCTAGGACTAGACTTGCATTTTAGTGGGCCATAATAGTAAAAGCATACCAGGAAGCATGTTCATAGGGGCTCCCTTCACCGAGGCGTTGGGATCAAAGCTTGCCAATACAATAGTGAATGCCTCACTTGGGGGATGGACACACATAAGTAAGGGCTTGTCATTCATCGTGTTGGTGCAATGTTAGGTCTAGATGATGTAAATGCTATATGATAATCACTTCATCGTACGCCTAAGAAAGCGTATAGTGGTCGACAAAATAATTGATTATCTTATGTGGGTAAAGCAATACAACCTCTCGCGAGTGTAAAACTATTTAAATAGCTCTGCTCGTGGTCATGAGCATGCTTGGTGCAGCTACACTAGGTCTACTTTTTATTTTCACAAAACGGTTTTGTTGGAAATGATGGGATGGTATGTTGTGACGTACGTTCCATTTCTATGGCTTAAATTTATTCATTGATCGTGGCCGAGGAGGGCTGTGATTTACTCTTATTAAAGTTATATAATTGTTATTTCGTTACATGTCAATTTCTCTTTAGATTTTTGTTGCAATTTTTTACTTATCGGTATTGCAAATAAAAACTTACTTCATGTTGAAAATAACTTGTAGCGTAGAGCTCCATCCTTTGTTTACTCTTGTATTTATATAATATGTTGTGATACACTACGAATCTTGCTGAGTACAGAATGTATGCAATCTTGCTTAAATCGTTGATTAGAGAATGAAGAAAAAACAATACCCGATGATGTGTGGAGAAGATACAGGAGGTGCGGTTCTGGAGGCTTCGACATGTGGAAGGTTGAAAATTTCGGAAGCGTAAAAAGAATTAAAAAACCCATGTTATGAAGGGTTTTGGGTCCCTTGAAAAGTAATGGGCCAAAAAGACTGGTTGAGGCAAAAAGGTCCAGGATAAGTTGTATTAGGGTTAATGATGTATTGGAGTTGGTTAAGGATTTTTAGGAGGGCGACTAGATAAATAGAGAGGGAGAGGTGGCTGTTGTGAAGCCGTGATTTTGTAAACAACGAAACGGAGAGTACTAGAAATATATGTGTGGCGGCGGCTGTTTTGTTTGGACCGTGGCTTTTGAGAAAAAAAAGTGTGCCGTGATTTTCTGGAGAGAGGGAAGGGGTGCGACTAGAAAAAAGTTGAGGCCAGCGGCGTTTCGAGAATTCAGAAGAAAAAGGCGGCGTGGCGTGGCTGTGCTTCACGGAAGAAACAGCGGCGACCGAGTAAAAGCACACGGCAAGGTTTCGTCTGAGAAATTGTGCGTGACGAGTTGATTGCTTGGTGAAATCCAACCGTATTTTTTAGTTTGAGGTGAGTGCTGTGGCTAGTCTCTGATCATGATTTTGGTGACAAGATATTGAGATGTGATGGCAGCATAAAAGTCTTCAAGAGATGTTATTGCATCTGTACCTTTTTATTTCAAGTTTGTGATGGTCATAGCTTTCTTTGATTTATTTACCCAAGTCAGGGTTTGATAGCACTACAGTGTGTGGCGCCTATGGTTTGTATATATATTCCAGCAGTGTGTGGTGCAAATATACCATCGATCTAGTACAGTCGTTGCTTTCGGAAAGTACACATTAGTTAAACTTGGAATTAATTGTACATCCCAATTAATCCTACTGGAAACCTACGACTCGCATGTATACGACTGATCAGTCATGCATGTCCACAAGTTCTCCAAGTCAAGTCTTTCTTCCTATCCTCCGAGTCAAGTCTTTCTTCCTATCCATCTCTCTCTGTGTAAAACACACGGCAAAATAAAGAAAATAAAAATAACAAGGGGCACAGATTTATTTGGCTCTTATTTGTGCCTATTTACCGATTAGATACCGTCGCATCGAAAAAACTGCGAGAATGATCCCGAGCAACTCTCTAAGCAATCAGAGCAAGACAAGCACCTCGTTTGCCTATACTGTTCCTAGCTATTATTTCAATTATTGTATGTTGTTTGCAAAGATTACTATGCATACGGGTATGTTTGTGCTAAAATTGCTATATTTGTTGGTAACGGTAGTTAATTTCCATTGTATGCATTGATCCTCCTTGAGATACTGATATCCATACTGTTGTAGACTATAGAATATGATTTAGATAGTAACTAATGTCAATTTGGTTATATTACTGTTACATATATCGTCTAGATGCTTGGCCATACCTTAGTTTTCACTAAGTTTGGATATTCGAAAAAACTTACACATGGAAATGAGATATTTTGATATGTTAGACCAGAGGGGTAACCTCTGTTAGTTTGGAATAAAAATAAAATGAAAAACCTAGTTTTGACATGGACAAGTTATATTATAAACTAAAAATTGTGAGAGTATGATCTCGCTTGTAGATAGAGGGAGATTCTCGCCCTGGTCGATTAAGGATCGAACTCTGTTATAGCACATCTACATGTACTATTACGAGCTCTGGCTTTAGCTAGCTAAGTTATTTAGGACTAGACTTGTATTTTGATAGACCATAATAGTAAGAGCATACCAGGTAGAATGCTCGCAGGGGCTCTCTTTACCGAGGTGTTGGGACCAAAGCTTGCTAATACAATGGTGAATGCCTCACTTGGGGTATGACTTTAGCTAATTAAGTTATCTAGGACTAGACTTGCATTTTAGTAGGCCATAATAGTAAAAGCATACCAGGAAGCATGTTCATAAGGGCTCCCTTCACCGAGGCGTTGGGATCAAAGCTTGCCAATACAATAGTGAATGCCTCACTTGGGGGATGGACACACATAAGTAAGGGCTTGTCATTCATCGTGTTGGTGCAATGTTAGGTCTAGATGATGTAAATGCTATATGATAATCACTTCATCGTACGCCTAAGAAAGCGTATAGTGGTCGACAAAATAATTGATTATCTTATTTGGGTAAAGCAGTACAACCTCTCGCGAGTGTAAAACTATTGATCGTGGGCGAGGAGGGCTGTGATTTATGTACGTTGTGACGTACGTTTCATTTCTATGGCTTAAATTTATTCATTGATCGTGGGCGAGGAGGGTTATGATTTACTCTTGTTAAAGTTATATAATTGTTATTTCATTACATGTCAATTTCTCTTTAGATTTTTGTTGCAATTTTTTACTTATCGGTATTGCAAATAAAAACTTACTTCATGTTGAAAATAACTTGTAGCGTAGAGCTCCATCCTTTGTTTACTCTTGTATTTATATAATATGTTGTGATACACTACGAATCTAGCTGAGTACAGAATGTATGCAATCTTGCTTAAATCGTTGATTAGAGAATGAAGAAAAAACAATACCCGATGATGTTATGAAGGGTTTTGGGTCCCTTGAAAAGTAATGGGCCAAAAAGAAGAAAACCGTTTTGTGAAGCGTAGAGCTCCATCCTTTGTTTCGAGAATTCAGAAGAAAAAGGCGACGTGGCGTGGCTGTGCTTCACGGAAGAAACAGCGGCGACCGAGTAAAAGCACACGGCAAGGTTTCGTCTAAGAAATTGTGCGTGACGAGTTGATTGCTTGGTGAAATCCAACCGTATTTTTTAGTTTGAGGTGAGTGCTGTGGCTAGTCTTTGATCATGATTTTGGTGACAAGATATTGAGATGTGATGGCAGCATAAAAGTCTTCAAGAGATGTTATTGCATCTGTACTTTTTTATTTCAAGTTTGTGATGGTCATAGCTTTCTTTGATTTATTTACCCAAGTCAGGGTTTGATAGCACTACAGTCAGGATTTATTTACCCAACCGGATCGGAAGCAGCCGAGAGGCAAGCGTCCAGTGAGGTAGAAAAAAGCAACGTGTTTTTCTTTCTCCTCCTCGGTCGGTCCGCGCGAGGCAACTGTGTCAGTTCGAAGCATAGCCAAGTCGTACGCATGGTATGCTAGCTAACGTTTTAGGCACAGCTTAATTTATCTTCTAACTTTTGGTTTATACTTTTTTCCCTATTTATTAATTTTATTTTTTTCCTATTTTTTTGGATTTTTTTGTGCTTTTTGTGTTTTCTTTTTTCCGTATTTCTTTGTATTATCAGTGATAGGCTAATATATTTTTTCTATTTCTAAATTTTTTTAAATTTAATTATGTCAAATAAGTCAACTCAGGTACAGTAAAAAATAAGTCAGTTATAGTAAAAAAAACTATAATCTATTACCATTCTGAACACCCCTATAACATACGGTACCAAAATAAAATTCGAATTCGATCGACTAGTAGTACAGTACATACAGTATGTTTAGTTGGCCAATACAGTACATACAGTACAGTGGTACGATATACGAATGATGTGGCCGTGACGTCATATATACCGTGTGATATGAAAAGGACCCGGTGATTACTATCACGATTATTAAGTGCATTGACTAGTAGGATCTGCCATGCGCGTCAGGAGGTTCAGAATAATGATAGTTTATAGATATTTTTACTATAACTGAGTTAATTTATTTAGTATAATTAAATTTAAAAATTTAAAAATAGAAAAAACATGTTAGTCAGTAGGACTAGTACAAACACTATACACATGCCACTGCTTACTTCGGCTGTGAACAACAGCCATCAGCGACTATTTCACTATAATCGTATCACAAGATATCAAAGAAATTTGTTCTCAGTAGTAAATTTTTTGTTTTTTTGTATTTTTGTGTTTTGATTTTTTCTCGTATTCTTTTGCATCGTCCGCTCTAAATTAGCATGTAATTTTTATTTTTACATTTTTTTAAATTTAATTATACTCAATAAACCAACTCAGCTATAGTATTTTTTCAACCAACTACAGTATTTTTCAGCAATAACTAAAAACCATCGTTATTCCGATCACCTAGAATTTGCTCTACATAACGTAATGATAATAATATCGACACGAAGGGATTGGGGATGCTCTACCAAGAATCTCCACCCAACCTCGACAGAGCTGCCAAAGTCAACAAACCCCATGTCACCTCCGGTTTACACTTCGTTTACTAGAGGCACCAAGACGCACCCGCCCGCCGGACAAACACGTCTCATGCTTCCCACATGCTGCCAGTTCAACTACCATCGTGGTGCTATTTACACTTTGTTTACACTTGTCGCCTCTAGTTTACACTGTGTTTACAGCAGGATGGCCATTTACATTGTGGAACAAAGTAGAAGTGAGTCACCACACTTGCCATCATCAACAACTCGCAGAACATGTCCAACGCAACTACATAGAGCTATAATTGAGTAGGGTCAAATGAGCTGGACATGTAGCAAGAATACAACTCGGTATTGACGTTTATAATATATCTCAACAATTTCATTTGACTTTTCAGAGAAATTAAAGGGTACCTCACAGTCGACATTGAGTTGAAGCCTGAACTGTTGACGCTTATAACGCTCCCGTTTCCAGGAGCGTCAGCAACCCGCATCCGTATAGATATGCACAGTAACAGGTACCGTACAGCAATGATAGCATAACAGAACGCACTTACAGACAAAAGAAGATCCAGATTATATTTACACATAATGCACGTCGGCTAGGTTTTGACATAGCGGCGGCTAACCCAAATATATTACATCACAAAAGTCCTAAAACGCGCCTGACCGCGATTACGGCCTAAAACCACACATCTTCGGCGGAAACTTGGTCGTCGGAGTCCTGCTCCACGGACTGCACATTTACCTCCTGGACGCTTTCTGATGTTGATTTGCAAGCAGTGAGTACTTTGTACCCAGCAAGTTACAGGGGTAAGTCCTAAATAATTACATGCATGGATTTAACAAGGAAATGTGATACATGGTTTATTATTTTATGTGGATGCAGTTTTAGTTCAGAAACAACTTCAGAGCGGAAAACAGTAATAATAATTAAGAAAGTGGGGTCTGAAACATTAACTTCTTCACTTACACAGATTAAAACATTAGAAAATGCTACTTATGCCTCGCTGCTGGATTCACCCATCAAACACAGCTTCATTAACCGGAAGCACGGCGTATTCGAATACAATTTAATCTCACTCTGCAGAGTTGTTCAGCTTTATCCACAAGGTTTCTCAATTTCCAATGCCAAGCTATAGACACGCTCAACTAGCGTGTGACTGAATTGAGGAAACAAGATTTTTCGTTGCTCATCTTATTTTATAGTTCCCACCCGATAGGTTGAGAACTTCGACCAAACTGGGTATCCACGGGCCAATGCGGAACACTACCGCCCGAGTCTGTGAAGACCTACCGTTGTGTGTACGGCGAATACTCGCCCACACCACACCTGTACTCCCGTGGGGGTTCAAATAAAATAAGCAGTTACTAGACCCAGATTGACGAGTCAATCCCTGTGGTTGAACGGTTACTATGCTCTATACTCAGCATAAGGGGTCCCATCCTTACTTTTACACCCGAGACTGCCAACTACAATCGGTTATCAATACACGAGTCTGTATCGGTACTTGTCTATTGCACCCTCCACCCTAGGGTAGGGTCGTGGACTTGTCCACTACAAGGTGCTCCACAACTTCCGCCCTACCCTAGATTGTTTTTAAACCATTTTTGCCGACGAACTATTGGATCAAGCGATAGCTCGTTATTTTAAGTGAGACATTGCAATGTTTATTTTATGTAATAATTAAATAATACTAAATTTGTCAAGGTGAATGTGGCCTTCAAGGTAAAGCGGGGCATTTTACAGTGGTAGGAAATAACTAAAAATTAACATGTCATTCTAGCCATTTATTTTAATTAAATTAACTTTGGCAAATAGTAGTAATGCAAATATTGTAATTAACTGATACGAAGGCGATGGGTTCAATATGCTCAAAAACATGCAACTTGCCTTGCGGGTCGACGACTTCAACGAGATTGTAGACTGTCGACGGCTGCTCCGAACCTTGCACTGTCACCTCGGACTCGTCGAGAGCTAACGAAAAACTCACCATGCACTGAGGAGGCGGCGCGGAGCCGTAGGACAATGGATACCCTGAAGGAGGCGCCGCAACGTATGGCTGGGCGCCTCCGACCGCTCTATGAATCGCACATTTACCTCCCGGCGCCGCAGACAATGGATACCAAGGAGGTGCCGCGGCGTATGGTGGGCGCCCCGTGAGACACCTCCGAACCGTACCCACCGAGCCGCCGTAGCGCCTGGCCGTAGCCGGCGGCGGTGTAGGGGTCACGTGACGAGGCGTAGGAGCGGTGGGTGGGAGTAGGGGCCGGGTAGGGCGGGGTCGTAGTAGCGCGATGACTCCACGGCGGCGATGCGGACGTCGAGGCGGCCGTGGGGCGGCGGATGGGCGCTGAGGCGGAGGTTGCGGGAGGTGCGTCCGCCGACGCCGGCGTCGTCGAGGACGTCGCGAGCGGAGGCGGCGGAGCCGACGAGCGGCTTGACGCCGTCAGCGGCGTTGGCGTGGACGACGTCGATGTAGAGGACGGCGTCGTCGAGGCGGCTGGTGGGAGGGAGTGAGATGGTGAGCTTCTCGTCCCAAGAGGGGTTCTCGCCGTGGTCAAGGTCGACGCGGGTGGAGCACTTGGCGCCGGCGTCGACCCAGACGACGGCGTAGGGCTTGAGGTCGCCATTGCGCCAGTTGACGTTCTTGAGATCGCGGGCAGAGCCCACCGTCACCTCCACCTCGTACCGCGAACCCATCCGCTCCGGAGATGCGTCGCTCGCCGGGAGGAATGACGATGGATTGGATGGACGAGGAAGGAGCAAGCGGCATCCTATAAATACGGGCAGCTTTTGGAATAGGGGTTGGGATCTGGAGATATTTACGTTGATTGCCACTCCTCCGTCCTTGAGTTGGCATGTTTGACTGCAGCATGGGTCCCCACGCCAGTCCTCGGTCTTGACTTCCATCTGCATGCACATCTTGCTCCACGATTGATTCAATAATAAACATAATAATGATGCCATTTCACGGTCTACCTTCTTTTCCTTTTGGCTCGGCTGCTAAGGAATGGCCTACCTTGCCCCGGTCTTAATTTCGTGGTTTTATGTTTATTTTTAGGTTTTACCTTTTAATTTTTCATATTTCTTTTGTATTAACTGTGATGATGTAACTTTTTTAATTTTTATAATTTTAATTACAATAAAACTATTAGTACATATAGTACAATAAAAAAGCTAAAAGCTTAGGCTTTAAGCTATAGCAACGCACCCTCAGTATTGTTTACAAAATACAACCTACTCAGTTGGGCTGAAAAAAATGGCTTATGGCTAAAATTTGTATTGTAGTTGACTAAAATTGCACTGTAGCTGATGATGACTTATTTAGCGTAATTAATTTTAAAATTTTAAAAATAAAAAACATGTTAGTCCATTATAGACGGAATTTGTTCCGAACCTCAGAACCTCTCTACCTCATCAGGGAAGAACCCTACTGATGGTTAGATGAGAGTGAATGTCTTATCCCCGATCTTTGGACCTATATCCAACCACCGACTGCACATATTTCATTTTTTACTTGATTTGAAATCTTTTAGTTATCATTTACATGGACAGTATCTGTGTTTGATTTAAATAATGATCCCAAAGGTACGATGAGCTTGTCTTGTTATGTTTCTAAAAAAGGTCTATTGTGTCTATCATTTTTTTGATGCTTTAATAAGTCATTGCATGCTTATCTTTACCATCTTATTCTTTGTTAAAACGAATATCAAGCTTGAAGTCTGAACTGAACTGTTACCGGGGCTTGCTTGTTTGCTTTTTTTACGGGAATTTTTAGTGAACCCTTAATCTTGTATGTAACTCATACCTGCACTTTAAGCACACCAATATGTCCAATTCACTTTTTTTTGCCTCCTGTAGATGATTCATGTACATCTTACAAATGGGTTGCTACAGGTTTTTGCACAAATCAGAAAACCCAAAACTTTGCTGTCCTACACTTGGCTGTTTCTTACCAGGTGAGCTATGATGCTTGTCCATTTAGAATTTTGGATGCTAGTCCACGAATGGCACTACTTGTTGGCTAGGGATATATATTCACAGTCACAGGCCACATATGTAAAAGTCTTTATCTGGATTCTTCCGTATTTTATCTCCTGGACGCGAAAAGCATTTGCCTTTCATTATCAGGGACGGAGCTAGGCCTCTGTAGTAAACAATAGCACTACAGTAAACAACAGAAGAGACCGCTCCTGGTCATTTCCAGTGGACGGCCCAGCCCACGGTTGGCTACGCGCCTGCCCATTATCATTGGCACACAGGACTCTGTCCCTCCTTTCTTGGCTGCTGCTTTTTTTATGGGAATTTTTAGTAACCCTTAATCTTGTACGTAACTTATACCTACACTTTAAGCACACTAATATGTCCAATGCACTTTTTTGCCTTCTGTAGATGATTCGTGTACATCTTACAAATGGGTTGCTACAGGTTTTTGCACAAACCAGAAAACCCAAAACTATGCTCTCCTATACTTGGCTATTTCTTAACAGGTGAGCTATGGACTAGATGAAAGAGGCACCAATTAGGGAAGGAATAGATCTAGAGTAATCGGTCTAGGAGAGAGACTAGAGCTAGAAATCAGGAACTTAGGAATACTTCTTCATTATTTATTGCTTGATGATAATAGATACATGCTGTCCCTTTATAGGGATAACCTAACTTGATCTCTAAGAAAAAATCACTATCTTTAAGGAAAACTATCTCTAATAGATAGAATATATCTATAAAATAGTAAACCTATATAATAAGGAAACTAATCATTCTTATTTTTATCTTACCTAATATGATCTTGCCATGTGCGTTTGCTGGCCCCGCTCGTTTCAGCTTTTTTTCAGCTTCAGTTTCTAGTTTCAGCTTTTTTTCACTATTCACTAATTTATCTTTTTCTAATTTTTTTATATATTTTGTGCTTTTTTATATTTTCTTTTTTCCTGTATTCCTTTGTATTGTCCGTGATGGGCTAACATGTGTTTTTCTATTTTTATATTTTTTAAATTTAATTATGCCCAATAAACTAACTCAGGTACAGTAAAAAAAATCAGCTATCAGTGAAATTTCAGCTAAAAGTCAGAAGTTATCGCTACAGTATCCATACGTGCTGCTACAGTATGCGTGAACAATATTTTGACACGTGACGTATATATTCATAGATTCACAGGCCACATATGTAAGGTAGCAAAGTCTTTATCTGGATTCTTCCGTGTTTTATTTGTCCTGGATGTGAAAAGCATTTGCCTTTCTGTCGGCCATTATGATTGGCACACAGGACTTTATCCCTCCTTTCTTGCCAGCCGTTATCCTTGGCACAGCAAAATATCTCAGACATGTGCACACCTACAGTACAGACCATATGCAAATTTCAGCTAAATGGTCAAGTCGTCGGCTTTTCCCATTAGGGCAATCTCAATACTATAGTTTTTTATATTAATTAGATTTGCCACGTAAGTATTTTGGTGACATAGCATAGTAATTAAAAAGGAGACATAAGGAAATGGTTTCTTCATGAGGAAATTATTTCTTCACGAAGTCCAAAGCGAAGGAAACCAGCAAAATATGCGCTGCAGCGAACTTAGTTTCTTATCATAGTGTCTTCGAAGAAACAGCCAATACATGTGTAGGAAGGGGATGAAAATGATTGGTCACGATTCGATCTGATCCCACACGAAGAAACTATAGATTAGAATTGTGGTTTGTATCATAGTGTCTTAAAAAATTAAAAATTAATTATAATTTTAAGTATTAGAACTGCCTTTAGCAGAAGCTTCCTGGTCAAGCAACGCCACAGAGGGAGGAGGAGGACAGCAACAGCTGGTAGTTGATGTTTTCCTCGGCTGACGCAAGTCGAGGACAGAGAGGGAAGTTAATTGCTTGCAAAGAGAGAAGTCTTTCTTTATTGTTGCGTGGGACCCGTAGGACTCTTTGGATGTGTCAGGATATAGACAGTAAAGCGTCCACGCAAGTGGGCTCGCTCCTTGTAGCTTCGTCTTATAATTTATTATTATAATTTATAGTTTTTAAATTATTTATAAAAAAGTATATAAATAGAGAGTATAAAATAACAGAAATTTATATATAATTTTGATAGATATAAATAAAATTATTACAGTATACACTATAATTAATTTATAAATCTTATCTTAAAAAATTTTCGTTTAAAAAGATAGTTATTATAGAAAAACTTAAAAATCTTTTTAAAGCTGAAAAGAATATGTCCGAATTGAAGTGCGTGTTTTCGGTCTCGAGTTGGAACCTGACAGACGCCTCCAAATAGTCTGTACATGAAGATCAGCCATACAATTACCATACAATTAAAGATAGCCATACAAACCTAGTTTGTCTCATAGGATGTTTGCTGGAGACAGACATTCCCATGGTGGTCTTCGAGTTCATCCCCAATGGATGCTTCTACAGTGTGCTCCATGGAACCGAAAAGCACACTCTCTCGCTGTTGCTGATACGCTTGGATATTGTGGATTCTTTTGAGTTATGGATTATGATTTTTGGCTTAAAAATTTTCAATTCGCTTAAAAATTTTCAATTCTGACTATTCACGAGAGAAAGTATAGAGAGAAATATTCGCGTGTGATTTTGACCGATATATATAGATGAAGTTCGGATAGTGTCTACTACAATCGATTTGTAGACCTCGCCTTAAAAAAACACTTCATTTGAAAACATATTACTGTAGAAAGGCAAACCATAAATCCAAAAAAAACTATCCATTGGCTCTCTCTTACCTGCATTCCCATGCTAGCCACAAGATCCTTCATGGAGACATCAAATCTGGCAAAATTCTTCAGCTCATTTTGGTTTTAGTTTTTAGTTTTTAGCTTTTAGCTTCTATCTTCATAATTTCTTTTTTTTTTGCTTTTTTGATTTTTTTGTGCTTTTCCCCCCTTTTCTTTGCATTACCGTGATGATATAACATTTTTTTCATTATTTTTTTAATTTTTAGATTTAATTACACTGAAAAAACTATTAGCAGCTATAATGAAAAAAGCTATAAATTAAGATTTTTAAATCTAAATGAGCATCAACCAAAGATCCAAGCTCTTGTCAACGGAGAACAAGTACTAGGGATGCAAGTGGTCCGAGTCGGTCTATTTGCTCATTTGGCCTACCCCTAAATCTTTTGCACCAAAAGTTGTGGGTTGATCCTATAATAAGGAGATCCAAGTGGGACAAGACCCTAATGACCCTAGGGTTGACCCCAACCCCTGCTTGAGCAATGCGCAACTTCCGGTGACTGCAGGCAAATAGGAGATCGATCAAGTAGTAAGGAAATAGAAAAGAAAATTGCCGTAGTCGCTGGTGCCTGCACCAGCAAGTTACTACAAAGATTACACCTGCGAAGAGGCGAAAAGGACCGTCCCAAAAACTAGATCTAGTGCGCCCACTGGTGCCCCTATTTTCTCTGATTTTTCCTTCCGATTTTTCTGTGAAGCCAGGACAAGCACTCTTGTGTAGGTCGGTCAACCACCTAAGTTCTGATTTTTCTCCACTGGTGGCTTTCCTTCTGATTTTTCCCATTCTGATTTTTTCCACAAGTTTGCCCACTGACGGAGGACATCAGATGCGGTTTTCTGCATCGGTGGTGACTGTACCGGTGTTGGTGACCTACAGATCTAGAATGCGGTGGCGTAGTGCGACGACGAGCAGTGACATGGCTTCATCGTCCTCGATCTCAGATTAGATGATGGCGGCCTGGATCCGGTGGCTTTCTCGAGCTAGGCCTAGATCTGGTGTCTTCCTCGAGCTCGGATCCAGTCGATGTGTATCACCCTCGACCTCGGCCGATGGCTGCGTAGCTTCTTCCTCCCAATATGTGGTGGTTACAATATGTGGTGTGCAAGAGAGTGAGAGTGGTGTTCTTGGGAGTTGGGACACTGCTTTATAGGGTTATTATTTTTTGCTGTGATTTATGATTTTTGGTTGTAGCTTGTTAGTTAATAAATAGTGATTACTGAGAGAAACCAAAAAAACAAAAGCCGTTGAAAGCCAAAAACAACAGGGCATGTGTGTTTACAATTCACACTAAAACCTATTTTACGAAAACTCATTTATAATCATCGTGATCCAAACAACCATGCTCATGTGCATCAATAAAAGAGGAACATTATCTTCAGACCTACACACGGTTATACATGTCCATATTGCTTTAATCTTATACAATCCTCTGGAAGAACAAGAGGCTAGAATTGCCAACTGCACTTTGCCCTAAACAAGTGCTCATGTCCTCACGTCCGGTATACAACAAACCATGGCTCTTACCAACCTGTCACAACCCATACGAACGCTCATGCAACCACTTTTGGTTTGTTCTGAATTCTTGACCAAGCCTCTGTTGTAACAACAAAAGTTTTTTTCCAAATAATTCACACAGAAGTTCGGAGGTGGAATGGCATGTGACAATGGTATGGAATTTTAACTAGATTTTTAATGAGACGGACACGAGAGGATTGAAGATGGCGGCCACCATCACTATTGTCGCCGCCACCTCCACTGTCTATAGTTACTTAGGGCTGGGCTAAGATCAGCAAGGCATGACGTTGGCCCATCAAGCTTTTGAGCCATGCCTGGACCTAGTCGAAGACAAGGCGGACCGACACGGTACGACATGATGGATGGCTGGGCCAAGCCAACATAGCACGATACAGCCTGAAGCATGTTAGGCCTGTACGTGCTGGCACGACACAACCTAAGTCTCACCTCTGTCGATCAGACATGCTCCTTCTAAGGGGCTGCTCAATACGGCTTCTAAACGCCGCGTTGGCTGAAAAATCACTGTTGAGCGATTTTGCATACACTGTTCATGTTTTGTCCTTATTCAATTTTTTTTTTGTTTTTTAGTATTTTTGTGTTTTGTTTTTTTACCGTATTCCTTTGCATCGTCCGCTCTAGATTAACGTGTTATTTTTATTTTTATATTTTTTAAATTTAATTATGCCTAATAAACCAACTCAGCTACAGTAAAAAATCGGCCCGCTACAGTAAAATTTCAGCAAAAACCAAAAACCATTGCTATTCCGAACGCCCCCTAAGTCTTCCCTGGAAATTGGGAAGTCCATATACAGTGTAATCAATCGTTTCCAAGCCAGGAATCTAAGCTCGCTTGTCCATGACGACGATGAGTGATGTCATTGTGAGAGTGTCACTGAAAAGGATTGAAAGGGATTGCAATATATATTTACATGGCAAAATCCCCAAAAAGATTGAAATAAGTATTTCTTACTGTGAAACGGAGAGTTAATCTGATGCACTGCTGCTGATGGATTACTGACTTACTGCTATGTCTTAAAATTTTTAAATGTAAGATTTAGCATCTATAGATGTCTACAAATAAATCCATCTAACGTGTGTAGAGCGCTCCGTGTCTCCAAATAGTGTTGTAATTGCCAGGGCTCTAGTCGCTGATAATGTCCTTAGTAATCGATAGGAAATCGATGGAGAAAGTAAGTACTCTACAAATATCTTTCAGTACTCTACAAATATCTATCTTGACTTGACCAGTAATGTCTTCGCCTTAATTTCTAAGAAATAAGTAAGATAAACCCCGCGCTACTGTCTTTGACTTGGACTTAATGCCTATCCCTAATTGAATGACAATGACCTCACTTCGAAATCAGATATTTAGATTGGAGACCTATTTGGTCAAGCAATTTTTGCTACTCCTGCCTGAACTTTTGTGGTGGTTACTTCATAGTTTGCCTTTTGTTTTCTGTTGGTCAATTCCTCCAGTTTCATTGCTTTCTTTTCCATCAATGTCTGCTGATAGATGATCTCTATGTATATCTCCTGTTAATTAGTGCCTAGTTTGTTCTGAAGAGTAGTATTACTATCTGTGTGTCTGCGGGCGAAGTGAGTCGCTCTTTCTCCCGAATAAGTGCACACATGCATTCTTGAAATGGATGAAGCTCGGGCATGATCGATCTATTTCCAGTATTTCTTATTGGCTATTTATCTTCTAACTTTTAGTTTTTACTTTTTTCACTATTTATTAATTTTATTTTTTCCCTATTTTTTGGATTTTTGTGCTTTTTGTCTTTTCTTTTTTTCCCGTATTTCTTTGCATTATCAGTGATGGGCTAATATATTTTTCTATTTTTAAATTTAATTACGTCAAATAAGTCAACTCAGGTACAGTAAAAAATAAGTCAGCTATAGTAAAAAATCTGTAAGCTATCATTATTCTGAATACCCCTATAACATACGGTACCAAAATAAAATTCGAATTCGATCGACTAGTAGTACAGTACATACAGCACAGTGGTACGATATACTAATGATGTGGCCGTGAAGTCATATATACCAAGTGATATGAAAAGGACCCGGTGATTACTATCACGATTATTAAGTGCATTGACTAGTAGGACCTGCCATGCGCAGTTTAGAATAATGATAGTTTATGGCTATTTTTACTATAATTAAGTTAACTTATTTAGTATAACTAAGTTAACTTATTCGATCTGTTTTCACCCCTAGCTATGCCCTCCTAGGGCTGTCCTGCTCCGACCTCCCCCCTCTCTCCCCTAAACCATAGAAACAACTCTTATTAAAGTATATGCCAAGTCAAATTGGAGTTTTTTTATATCTATACCAAAATTGATTGCGATTTTCAATCCCAATATGTTGTACATATTTCGAAGTCTAAATTCTTTAGATTTAAATTTTGCATTTATAATTATATGGATAGGAAAGTATCTTTAGTTTGATATATATATATAGGAAGTATCTTTTCTACACCCGGGTGTAATTACACACTATGTCGTATCTCATACCGTAGGAAGTATCTCACGTAACGAAGGGTATGTACGTGTAGTATACGAGTATTTAAGATAATTTAGGTGGTATGAATAATTTTTCAGAGATAGTATGTAGATTTTTTTGACATATTTCTTTTTATGTGCGTATATGAAGGTATTTACAAAATACGTCAAAAACTATGAGTTCTCTTGTAATTTTTTTATGTGGTTCACATTGAAATAAAAGGAGTATTTCAAGTTTGTTTAGGTGGTATATTAAAAATAGGTGTAATTACATCTAGATATAGAAAATATTATATATATATATATATATATAATATCTTTTACTTTCGGTCCGCGCGAGGCAACTGCGTCAGTTCGAAGCACAGCCAAGTCGCCATTCCGAGCATAGTGCCGCACGGCATCGCAGCGAGTCAAGACAGTGTTTAATCTGCTAGATTACTGATGTACTAGTATAGACACAACGGAGGGATCCTTGCTAGCACGAAACAGATGCTCCTGATGACGATGATGAGCGGAAGTAACAAAACGTTTTAGGCACAGCTTAATTTATCTTCTAACTTTTGGTTTTTACTTTTTTCACTATTTATTAATTTTATTTTTTCCTATTTTTTTAGATTTTTGTGCTTTTTGTCTTTTCTTTTTTTCCGTATTTCTTTGCATTATCAGTGATAGGCTAATATATTTTTTCTATTTTTAAATTTTTTTAAATTTAATTACGTCAAATAAGTCAACTCAGGTACAGTAAAAAATAAGTCAGCTATAGTAAAAAACATGTAAGCTATCATCATTCTGAATACCCCTATAACATACGGTACCAAAATAAAATTCGAATTCGATCGACTAGTAGTACAGCACATACAGCACAGTGGTACAATATACGAATGATGTGGCCGTGATGTCATATATACCAAGTGATATGAAAATGATTCGGTGATTACTATCATGATTATTAAGTGCATTGACTAGTAGGACCTGCCATGCGTGTCAGGAGGTTCAGAATAATAATAGTTTATAGCCATTTTTACTATAACTAAGTTAACTTATTTAGTATAATTAAATTTAAAAAATTTAAAAATAGAAAAAATATGTTAGTCTATAACAGATAATGTAAAGAAATACAGAAAAAGAAAGAAAAAATCAAAAACAAAAAACAAACAGTAAGAAAAAACAAACGTAAACACGGAAAGCAAACGAACGCGGTTAATTTCAACAGCGTCCAAACCTAGATACTCGCATAAAAATTCCACCTCAGCATTTCTTGGACGTGGATTCACACGCGCGCTTGTTTACCATGGAGCAACTACTGACTCCGAACATACTCGCATCGTAAGTCACAGAGAGAGCGATGCTTTAATCATTCAGTAGATCGTAATTCTAAGAGATTGTAGGTGTACATTAAAGAAGACATTGAATAGGTAAGAAACACTAATGTGTAAAAAAAGAGATTGTTAGAATAATTCTATATTAATTATAGGGCTGCGCGTGCGAAGATGACAACGTTGCCGGAGACTAGGAAGATGTCGGCAGTGAAGATGGCATATGAATCTCCGCAAAAATCGAAAGGTCAGAAATTTGATTGATTTTGCCCTAAAAAATATTCAAATATGGTATAACATTTCTGATTAATTATAGAAGAGTAAAATACCTATTAAAAGTAGAGAGTCTCCCCTCATAAATTAGCTTTGAGATAGAAATGCCCTTACCATTGAACACATGCCCTTACCGTGACGTCATATATACCCAAGTGATATCAAAAGGACCTGGTGATTACTATCACCATTATTAATTGCATTGACTAGTAGTATCTGCTATGCACGCGTCCGTACTCCAGCCAAGCGTCGATCGACGGTAAGAGTAGACTCCTTGTCCATCCACGCGTCCGTACTCCAGGGGGTCGGTGACCTCGTCAAACATTTTGTTTGTTTGTTTGTTTTCAATTCATTTTGCTTTCATGATGCCCCAAGCTGAACCTCCCCCGATTGAATTTGCACTAGCACTATCTATCCAGTGTGCCTTTTTGACTTACAAACCAGCTAGGGTAACTTATGATTTTTTTACTGTAATTAATTTATTTTATATTATAACTGAGTTGACTTAAATTTAAAAAAATTTAAAAAAAATAGGTTAGCTTATCACAGACAATGCAAAGTAATATGAGAAAAAAAGACAAAAAATCCTAAAAAATCTTTAAAAAACTCAAAAAAAGATGAAATTACTTAATAGTGAAAAAAAACAGAAACCAGAAGTAGAAACTGATTTTAAGTTAAAATAAGCGGTACCTTATATGCTAGAGAAACTTATATATTCGTAAGCCTGCGTATATAGCAGTTTTGTTCTGTTGGGTAGGCATACACAGTTCACAGCACGAGCGAGAGTCGATCGAGTGGGATAACGCATATGCATCACTAGTACTAGTCTGCCAACATCAGCAGGGAGCAGAACCAACCAACAAACACCAATCACCACATACGATCACTTAGTTCCGGCTTTTTTTTCATTGTGGAACAAAGTAGAAGTGAGGCACCACACTTGCCATCATCAACACATACGATCACTTAGTTACAGCAGGATGGCCATTTACATTGTGGAACAAAGTAGAAGTGAGGCACCACACTTGCCATCATCAACAACTCGCAGAACATGTCCAACGCAACTACATAGAGCTATAATTGAGTAGGGTCAAATGAGCAGGACATGTAGCAAGAATACAACTCGGTATTGACGTTTATAATATATCTCAACAATTTCATTTGACTTTTCAGAGAAATTAAAGGGTACCTCACAGTCGACATTGAGTTGAAGCCTGAACTGTTGACGCTTATAACGCTCCCGTTTCCAGAAGCGTCAGCAACCCGCATTCGTATAGATATGCACAGTAACAGATACCGTACATCAATGATAGCATAACAGAACGCACTTACAGATAAAAGAAGATCCAGATTATATTTACACATAATGCACGTTGGCTAGGTTTTGACACAGCGACGGCTAGCCCAAATATATTACATCACAAAAGTCCCAAAACGCGCCTGACCGCGATTACGGCCTAAAACCACACATCTTCGGCGGAAACTTGGTCATCGGAGTCCTGCTCCACGGACTGCACATTTACCTCCTGGACGCTTTCTGATGTTGATTTGTAAGCAGTGAGTACTTTGTACCCAGCAAGTTATAGGGGTAAGTCCTAAATAATTACATGCATGGATTTAACAAGGAAATGGGATACATGGTTTATTATTTTATGTGGATACAGTTTTAGTTCAGAAACAACTTCAGAGCGGAAAACAGTAATAATAATTAAGAAAGTGGGATCTGAAACATTAACTTCTTCACTTACACAGATTAAAACATTAGAAATACTACTTATGCCTCGCTGCTGGATTCACCCATCAAACACAGCTTCATTAACCGGAAGCACGGCGTATTCGAATACAATTTAATCTCACTCTGCAGAGTTGTTCAGCTTTACCCATAAGGTTTCTCAATTTCCAAAGCCAAGCTATAGACACGCTCAACTAGCGTGTGACTGAATTGAGGAAACAAGATTTTTCGTTGCTCATCTTATTTTATAGTTCCCACCTGATAGGTTGAGAACTTCAACCAAACTGGGTATCCACGGGCCAATGCGGAACACTACCGCCCGAGTCTGTGAAGACCTACCGTTGTGTGTACGGCGAATACTCGCCCACACCACACCTGTACTCCCGTGGGGGTTCAAATAAAATAAGCAGTTACTAGACCCAGATTGACGAGTCAATCCCTGTGGTTGAACGGTTACTATGCTCTATACTCAGCATAAGGGGTCCCATCCTTACTTTTACACCCGAGACTGCCAACTACAACCAGTTATCGATACACGAGTCTGTATCGATACTTGTCTGTTGCACCCTCCACCCTAGGGTAGGGTCGTGGACTTGTCCACTACAGGGTGCTCCACAACTTCCACTCTACCCTAGATTGTTTTTAAACCATTTTTGTCGATGAACTATTGGATCAAGCGATAGCTCGTTATTTTAAGTGAGACATTGCAATGTTTATTTTATGTAATAATTAAATAATACTAAATTTGTCAAGGTGAATGTGGCCTTCAAGGTAAAGCGGGGCATTTTACAGTGGTAGGAAATAACTAAAAATTAACATGTCATTCTAGCCATTTATTTTAATTAAATTAACTTTGGCAAATAGTAGTAATGCAAATATTGTAATTAACTGATACGAAGGCGATGGGTTCAATATGCTCAAAAACATGCAACTTGCCTTGCGGGTCGACGACTTCAACGAGATTGTAGACTGTCGACGGCTGCTCCGGACCTTGCACTGTCACCTCGGACTCGTCGAGAGCTAACGAAAAACTCACCATGCACTGAGGAGGCGGCGCGGAGCCGTAGGACAATGGATACCAAGGAGGCGCCGCAGCGTATGGTTGGGCGCCCGACCGCTCTGAATCGCACATTTACCTCCCGAGCGCCGCAGACAATGGATACCACGGCGAGGCGCCGCAGCGATGGCTGGCGCCCCGTGACACCTCCGAACCGTACCCACGAGCCGCCGTAGCCGCTGAGCCGTGGCCGCGCGGCGTGAGGGGGTCACGTGACGAGCGTAGAGGCGGTGGACTGGGAGTAGGGGCGGGTAGGGGCTGGGGTCGTAGTAGCGCGACGACTCCACGACGGCGATGCGGACGTCGAGGCGCCGTGGGGCGGCAGATGGGCGCTTGAGGCGAAGGTTGCGGGAGGTGCGTCCGCCGACGCCGGCGTCGTCGAGGACGTCGCGGAGCGGGAGGCGGGCGGAGCCGACGAGCGGCTTGACGCCGTCAGCGGCGTTGGCGTGGACGACGTCGACGTAGAGGACGGCGTCGTCGAGGCGGCTGGTGGGAGGGAGTGGGATGGTGAGCTTCTCATCCCAGGAGTGGTTCTCTTCGTGGTCGAGGTCGACGTGGGTGGAGCACTTGGCGCCAGCGTCGACCCAGACGACGGCGTAGGGCTTGAGGTCGCCGTTGCGCCAGTTGACGTTCTTGAGATCGCGGGCAGAGCCCACCGTCACCTCCACCTCGTACCGTGAACCCATCCGCTCCGGAGATGCGTCGCTCGCCGGGAGGAATGACGATGGATTGGATGGACGTGGAAGGAGCAAGCGGCATCCTATAAATACGGGCAGCTTTTGAATAGGGGTTGGGATCTGGAGATATTTACGTTGATTGCCACTCCTCCGTCCTCGAGTTGGCATGTTTGACTGCAGCATGGGTCCCCACGCCAGTCCTCGGTCTTGACTTCCATCTGCATGCACATCTTGTTCCACGATTGATTCGATAATAAACATAATAATGATGCCATTTCACGGTCTACCTTCTTTTCCTTTTGGCTCGGCTGCTAAGGAATGGCCTACCTTGCCCCGGTCTTAATTTCGTGGTTTTATGTTTATTTTTAGGTTTTACCTTTTCATTTTTTATATTTCTTTTGTATTAACTGTGATGATGTAACTTTTTTAATTTTTATAATTTTAATTACAATAAAAACTATTAGTACATATAGTACAATAAAAAAGCTAAAAGCTTAGGCTTTAAGCTATAGCAACGCACCCTCAGTATTGTTTACAAAATACAACCTACTCAGTTGGGCTGAAAAAATGGCTTATGGCTAAAATTTGTATTGTAGTTGACTAAAATTGTACTGTAGCTGATGATAACTTATTTAGCGTAATTAATTTTAAAATTTTAAAAATAAAAAACATATTAGCCCATTATAGACGGAATTTGTTCCGAACCTCAGAACCTCTCTACCTCATCAGGGAAGAACCCTACTGGTGGTTAGATGAGAGTGAATGTCTTATCCCCGATCTTTGGACCTATATCCAACCACCGACTGCACATATTTCATTTTTTACTTGATTTGAAATCTTTTAGTTATCATTTACATGGACAGTATCTGTGTTTGATTTAAATAATGATCCCAAAGGTACGATGAGCTTGTCTTGTTATGTTTCTAAAAAAGGTCTATTGTGTCTATCATTTTTTTGATGCTTTAATAAGTCATTGCATGCTTATCTTTACCAACTTATTCTTTGTTAAAACGAATATCAAGCTTGAAGTCTGAACTGAACTGTTACCGGGGCTTGCTTGTTTGCTTTTTTTACGGGAATTTTTAGTGAACCCTTAATCTTGTACGTAACTTATACCTGCACTTTAAGCACACTAATATGTCCAATGCACTTTTTTGCCTTCTGTAGACGATTCATGTACATCTTACAAATGGGTTGCTACAGGTTTTTGCACAAACCAGAAAACCCAAAACTATGCTCTCCTATACTTGGCTATTTCTTACCAGGTGAGCTATGGGCTAGACAAAAAAAGTACCGATTGGGAAAGAAATAGATCTAAAGTAATCGGTCTAGGAGAGAGACCAGAGTTAGGAATAAAGAACTTAGGAATACTTTTTTATTATTCATTGCTTGATGATAATAAATACATACCGTCCTTTTTATAGGGATAACTCGATTTGACCTCTAAAAAAAATCTCTATCACTAAGGAAAACTATCTCTAATAGATAAAATATATTTATAAGATATTAAATCTATATAATAAGGAAACTAACTATTCTTATTTTTATCTTAACTAATCTGATTTTGCTATATGCGTTTGCTATAGTATACACGTTTGCTACAGCACCGCATGTTTGCTACAGGACCCATATGTGCTGCTACAATATGCGTGAACAATATTTTGACACGTGACATATATATTCAAAGATTCACAGGCCACATATGTAAGGTAGCAAAGTCTTTATCTGGATTCTTCCGTGTTTTATTTGTCCTGGATGTGAAAAGCATTTGCCTTTCTGTCGGCCATTATGATTGGCACACAGGACTTTATCCCTCCTTTCTTGCCAGCCGTTATCCTTGGCACAGCAAAATATCTCAGACATATACACATCTACAGTACAGACCATATGCAAATGCACGTTCTGCCACTCATCTTGCGTGAAATATTTTGACACGTTCTGCCACAGGACTTTTTTGCTTGTATACTGACTACTAGGATCAACCACCTTTAACTCAAAGTCATGGCAATCTGTGTCACAGTCCACTTTTCGGTTGGGCCAGCCTCTTACCTCTTTTTTTAGATGAGTTCTTTTGAACTGATCGTTTATAGTTTAAATATTTAAATTTTGATTATTTGCAAGAGTTAGTATAGATAGAGAAATAATTGCATATAATTTTAGCCGGTACAGCTGAACTCAGTATAATTTTTACTATAATTTTTCTATTGATCTCGTCTTAAAAATACACCATTTAATAGCTAATTACTATAGATAGTACAAATATAAATTTAAAATAAGTCTAAAAGAATCCATCTCATTATCTTGGCATCTTACTTTTGGAAGGCTTCCCATACACTTCAACACTGCTCTATCCAGAATCCTCGTGCGCATTTAACTCATACATTTTCGGGGGGATTCACCGCCTCCTAGCCAGTCCACTCGTCCATCCATGCGAAAAAACCACAAAGATTTGTAATTACGTATAGATCATCGGTTCTCGCAAAAAAGTCCCTGAATTTTTCTGAAAAAACCCTTACACTTATTTTTTTTTGCTTAATAGCGACTTACGGTTTCCCGTAATTACGTACAGACCCTTGCTTCTTTCAAAAAGGCCCTCAATTTTTTGCGAAAAAGCCCATTCGCTCTCCTTTTATTACGAAAAGGCCCTTGTTTTTTTGTGAAAAAGTCCCTCCGCTTTTCTTTTGCTGTAAATTTTTGTCTCTTTTATTTCGGTCCACATGGAGGCTGACGCGGCGTGGCGCCGCGCCTATCTGACTAGTTGTTCTGATGCCTATTTGTTTTATGTGTCTCTTTCAGTTTTCTCTGTCACTTGCTATAGTCTTTAACCCACATATAAGGTAATCTATAGTGGAGGCTATCTTTATATGGTGGTCTTAGAAAAAAAAAGAATGATGTCTCGAAGGGGGAGAACGTTACGGGACTGTGCCCTGTTCATGGCCCGACAGCATTGCCCAGCCCGTCCGACAAAAGATGTAGAAGATCCAGCCAGAGATATTCAGTGAGGATTGGGTGGTGTAACAGCCCAGGCGATATGTGTCTTCCAACTGGGACCCATCGGACAGACCTGACAAGGCATCCGGCTTCTTATGGTTAGGGATTCGGCGGTAGGGAGGCATCCAGATTTTTGTGCAGAATATTCACCACTTGTCGTAGCCCTAGAAGTTTCGTGAGTTGTTGCCGTGCTGCATGCTAATACTTACGATGGATCATGTTGTCGTTTGTACGAGGACGTGTACCATATCGATATGATACGCTGTGCCCAATTCAGACACGCCCGTGATGAACGTCGATGATAATATCGCCACCTTCGAGTAGTGGACGAGAGACGTTAGCGATCAGCAACTTGCAAGCCACACCTCTCCGTCGACAATGATATGTTTGTAGGTTGCATCTTTTTTCCATAGACTAGACGTTTATATGTTTGCTGGGTTGTGACCACTCAATGGCACGTACTGTTCTTTCGGGCCCATTGCTTTTGGCTCTTTGCTGATTAGCGTGGTGCCCATGAACAGGCACCGTCGTTCTTGTCTGCATTTCTGGTCACTGTTTGATGTGTCCCCTAATGTCTTCGTCTTCTACTTGCATAGATCAGCACAAGCTTAGTTGCTGAGACGAACGTAGATGTTTTTGTCCCCGTAGATCGATATTCTTAGTCTACCATATATGTGACGCTTTGATTCACTGTATGTATGTGACACATTGGTTTAAAATTAAGATAAGATTAATTTGGATTATTGTATGTATTCATATTAAGCAGTTACTTTATATATTCACATTAGCATCACCATTATGTGTGTGTGTATATCTGTACACCAATAAATCAAACAAGTGCTTCATTTTTATGAGCCTTCAAGGTATCAGAGCTTTAGGTTTTCTAGCTTCCAAATCCTAGCGTCGCCGCTCGTCTTTCGCTACGCTGCCCTTGGAAGAGCGTCTCCACTCCCAGGGATGGCCATTTACAGGATCGTCGATGGTAATCAGAGGAGGTGAATGATTGTAATATGCAACGGAGACTTTTCTTTTAAATCTAATTTTCTCTGGTCGTCCAAACCTGTGGATCACAACTAGAACAAAAAAACAGCCAAGTAGAAAAAGGAAACCGACGAGACCAATGAGACGCCCTGTAACTCCTCTGCTGGATGTGCTAAAGCAGCACCTTGACTCCCGGTCTTCATATGATAGACTAGCACAAGAAAGGTAGTACATGCAGCAACAAGAAGCTATCTGTGCTTGTTGACTTCACGTGATAGATAACACGAGAAGAAAAAAGCATGCAGTCATGGAATCAACACAAAAGGCAACCAAAAGATCACGCATAGAATCACCAAAACCCATATACGTTTTTCACCAGGATCCCTATTCACCTTGATTAGCTATCCTTACTCTCCTCTCACCTAATCACATGCATACCTTTCTTATCTCAAACGCCTCGGCCAGCTCTACGAAATGAAGGTGCTCTTAGGAAAACTGCATTATGCTCTAAATAAAGGCTGCATTAATAAACACTACAATTAAAGAAGAACAAACATCTTCAGATCAAAATTGCTGAAAATCAAGCCATGGCTTAGTACTCTTTCAAATCACTATCCACCTTTCTAAAATATGCTAATGGGAATATAAATTGCACTAGTGCATGTCCTTTTCTTTTAAACAGGATGACAATTGGAACAACACTGAAGCAACTCTGACCTAGTACAGTACAGAGCTCTGGCAATACTTTAGCTGAAAACAGAGCACTGAAAAGGCAGTACAGAGCTCGCCTAATCACATACATACCTTTCTTATCTCAAACGCCTCGGCCAGACAATTGGCGCCCAGCTGCCTCATGGCCACGTGCTTTTATACCCCTAAAACAAGACCGATTTTAACTCAAACTAGCAGCCCTAGTTAATCCTAATACAACTTGTTTAACTAGACCTTTTTTTACTCCAATCAGGCTTTTGGCCCACTACCTTTCAAGGGTTCCGAAACCCTTACATAACACGGGTTTTTCATTTCTGTCCTATGTTATAGCCTCCGGACTGCACTGCCGTAGCTCCAACACACATCGACCGTCTTTGATCTCTACGCACCCCAACTCGAGCACGACTATCTCCTCCGGCATCCTTGACCCTCTGAACAATAGCTTCACACCAAGCCATCTCTCGGTCCTCGTCGTAAACCACGATCGCCTCCGAATTATCCTGCACATGCGAAGACCAAACCAACATGTTTCCTGGCACAAGTTTTTTCCAACTTAACCAACATCAGTCCACACACACACATCACACACCTCAAATAACAATAAGCAACGTTGTCAATTATTCATCACAAAAGTATCGTAGACATAGCCACATGGTCTAACAATCTCCCCCTTAATGAATACATTGACAACACCTTAAGATAACATAACTTCCAACAGATGTAAGTGAAGAACTGAAGCCAAACTCTCCCCCTCAACACAAGAGAAGCAATTTAAAATTCTCCAAAAACTCTTCATTCTCTCAAATTTCTCTCCCCCTTTGGCAATGTAATCGTGAAGAAACTTCAAAGAATAAGAATAATTCTAAGAAGGAGCAATGAGAATAAAAATTTAGAAGCTTTGTAGACTATCCAAGTCACTGTGCATTGCTTTAATAAAGCAACCAAGCCATATTTTTTAGTAGAGCTATCTAAATCATATAAAGCCATATATCATATATCAATGTCAAAACAAGTCTATCAATATGATTAAATGATTTATATCAATGACAGACATCGCAACAATGACCAGACTAATTATAAAGAGCACAATGAGATATCATAATGAGAAGTCAAAGCCTAAAAGTGAAGCAAACCTTAACTTTAGATGAGCTAACAGTCTCATGTAACAACTTATTGTTCTACACTAAATTCTTAGGCATATGGCATGCTGGCAGCATACTTCTTTTTATGATGACATACTTATAGCATTTTTTATGGTGGCATGTTTGAAGTATACTTCTTTTCATTTTGTGCACTCTTGTGCTTTTTCTTTTTGTTTACCATGGCATGCTTGAAGCATACATCTTTTCAATTTGTCCTTTCTTAGTTTTTTACAACATGCCAGAGTGAGTGATCATAAAAAGATTGTAACAGAAACATGTGAGCCTCATAACCAAGATTTAAAATAACACTCACAATCAAGCTAATCCTTTTCGATGGATATCGCAAAGTAATAAATATAATCAATCTGGTCAAAGTATTTTGCCATATAAAACATGTTTAAATTAAAGGCTAAACCACTAGTATTCTTTTAACATTAAGGCTGCTATGTTTATGTTTCCCTATTATCATGATCCATTACTCGTATGATGCTGCTTGTGAGTCATAACTGATATATGTATGATACCTTTTAATCTGATTAATAACCACTTATCATGTAATAAAACTTGGATGATTGACATATCTTGTTTGAGCTATATTATAACGCCCTTTTTAGAATAATTCCTAGATCACTATCACCATAATCATCATTCTACATCGTCTTATATCGGGAATTGAGTTTGTTCGTTCTCCACCTTAGCCAATCCTTTCTCTTATCATAACCTTATCTTAGCATTCTCTTAGTTACCTTTATCTCTTACCATATAATTTGCTAATAATTTAACGGTTATCTGGCATAGGGTTACTCACATATAGGGGAGATTGTCACTCACCTAGTAATGTACGGGGGGCTATACACTTTTGTTACTCAGGATATTACACCCCGTCGATGGTTATACAGTTGAGGACAATGGCATGTCTGACTATTCTCATATAACCAGATATGTGGGAAGTAATCGCAGTGCTATTGCCATAACTTGCAATATAACAAATATCCTTATTTTCACTATTCCTGTTATCTCTATCTCCGATCTGTATCAATGTTTTCAATAACCTAGTTTCGTTGTATTTAACCTGTGTCAATTGCTTGTTAGAGTTACTTGATCTTTACTCACCTTGTTACGACAGTTGTTGGGTACTTGCTGAGATTTTCAAATCTCACGCTTGCTCTTTCCATTCTCAGGTAAAAGGCTAGTGGGGTGATAGCATCATGCTTGGGTGGGAGAACTCGAGTTTTCAACACATTGGCTTACCACTATTTATGTCATGTTATTTACTTTTTATTTGGTTAGAAGTAGACCGGTCCCATATTTTAAACATTTATTTTAGTTTCTGCTGGTTCTCTAATAAAGTACTATTGAAGTTTTAATTTCCTTGTTTTTTCTGTTGTTGTTTTTTTATTCTTCACTTTGACGTTGATATTCCATAGTAGTATCTTATATTAGTATGTAAAATGCTACACTGGCCCTTGTCAAGCATGTCGTAGAAGGCCCTCGTCTTCCTCTGCTCGTTCCAGTGATGCATCATCACTGACCACCAGCAACAAGCCCAAGGGTGAGCCCAACGCAGATCTCCTTCACCACTACAAGATGTTGTAACGTAATTTCTGCAGTAGCAGCAGACCAACAGGCTACAGCATTTCTTCCTTGATGCATGCAACTTGTTCTAGAAACTGAAACAGTCCTTATGGCATTCTGTCTACTGCAGCCTGAGATGTAGTTAGACTGTCAGACAAGGACAGGCCGCGACAGTGGAGCTGGGCTGGGCCCAGCCTTCCAGGGCCCACAAGACACAAGGGGCCACAGGCCATGTGCAAATACTCACACTGAGCCCTGGCTCTTCCTCCTCACCCGGCCTACTGTTCGCTGGGCTCGTCGTTGCATCAATGGATTGGGATTCGGATTGAAAATTAGTGACCTACTCTTCGCTGTAAGACGTTATAATCTTTTTCTTAGCATGGAGACATTTACCTAACCACGTTTATCAGAACAGAGCAAATCGCTTCTGAAAAATCCAAACAAAGTGACTTGGCTTGGCTTCATTTACCTAACACGGAGGAACAGATTGAAAGCACATGGGAACAGTTTGAAATGAAACGAGCTGATAGCCTATGCAAGCCGGTCACCGAGCGATCAGTAATCAGTAAGAAAATAGGCTAAATTTAGAGACAGAGAGAAGGAATGCGACATGGACAGCCAAGGGAGGCTTCACCATTCGTGCGACATGACAGTAATCACTAATTTGTTTATTGAAGCTACACATGAACTTTCTCTACTACTAGATTTGCATTGAGATTCGTAGAAGGTAGGTTTCAGAGTTTACTTAGTTCCTACCCTTTGATCTCCAGCACGCAGCAGGTCACCGCCACGCATAGGACAAAAAAATGATGGTAATGGCGAGCAGTAACGAGGACTTTTTCTCATATATGACTTTTACTCATTTATTTTGTGTGTTCACATCATTCTTTTTCTCTTGTACATGACTTTTTAGTGCGTGTCAATAAAAGACTGAGCTTTACCTAGTATTGTGAAAAAAGATCTAGTCTCTATCTAATCGTCAGTGATGGCAAACTCTTTATCGAAGAACAAACACAAGTTGACCACACTTCGAATTTGAATCAAAACCACTCTTTAAGCGCAAGTTGCATTTGCCATTATCATAGCTTACCATTGTGTGATCGTTATGTGAGCAATATGAAAGCAAGACTTGACCTTGGGGCAGGTAAGTTAATATGATCATTTCCATCTTTAATGGGTACAATACTATCTTAGGGAGCTATTCTCAGTGTTCATTTATCTAATGTTGTTTTAGAATACGTGCAGTAACATATTTACACAAAATTATTAGATTTGCCACATAAAACTATATTAATATATTTGGCATCAAAAATATTTGTGCATTACTATATTCCTACTTACATATAATTAGAAACAGTAATGGTTAAATATGTGCATCGAAGACTAAGTTAATTGATGTCTTGTCCTCGCCTTCAAATCGAGCCCAAAACGACATCCCCTCGATCACCACATTCTATCTCGTGCTCACATCCTCCCCCACCCAAGATCCACCTAAAATTTTGTTTCCATTGCCAACCAAGCTCTGACCATCGTGCCGAGCTCCTCTCAACCTGATGATCTTTGTAGACATTTTTCCACATCACATTGTATTCTATCTATTGATGAGCTCATACCCAAAATTAATTTGACTTTCGTTCATGCAGTGCGATGAACCAAATGTTTTCGTTGTTTCCATCTAGTCATCTTCTTCGCCACCTTTCATAGTCTACAGTAAGCTTTGGTCCAATATCTTCGCACCAGAGTCCCCTCACTATGGCCTGTGCGAGTGGTTCTTCCTCCTATGTCCCGTAACTCTACCACCACTTGTAACGCTCTAGGGTCCAAACTGGCTTAGTCCTAACCCCATTATAGATAAGTCACGCACACGTAACAACCTGCTTACGCTTTCGTCCTTACTTCGCGCAAAACGGTTAACCAGAGGTTATTACTAATGGTTCTATGGGTTTATATATTGGTGCTTCTCATGCTAAACTAGCAATATAAGACTAATCCACATCATCATGTGCACACACATATGGGCCATCATGTGCCTAATTTCACATGGACCGAGGTGTCACACCACCACCACCTGAACCTCCGTTGTCGCTCCTCATTGCCATCGGCACGTCTACAGTCCATCTCTCCCAATTCACCACCACCATGAGCTTAGCCTCGTCGTTATCAACCTGTTTTGCCACTTTGCGAGATCTCATCGCCATTTCCCCGTCGTTGGCCATGCTGCCCAGCACCACCACCACTGCCCTGCATCGTTGTTTTGTCCCTCCCTCTCTCTCTCTCTCTCTCTATGGCTACACAGCAAGGTGCTACCGTGTACAACCACAGTGGCGAAACAGCTATGCAAAACCATCACAAGAGGGTTATGTACTCTCTCTCTATGACGAGGGGTATAATATCTGGTATTATACTTGGAGGGTTAAGGGTTTGTTTCGATACATAGTATTTGTGAACTTTTTAGGGAATACCATTGTTTCTGAAAATACTGTAGTATCAAAAACTTTGAGGTGTTTGGATACGATATATTTTGTAGTTTTATAAACATAGTATGTCTGATACCAAGGTAGTTTTGGAGTTTATGAAAATCCAGTCAATACCTTTTTTTAAAAAAAAAATTGAACTCACGCTTCGCTTCCGGAGTACATCTCCCGTCGCATCATTTTCATGCATGGCCGTCTCTCATTCCGCTGATCCATGAAAGGCGTATGTCTCTCCACAACATTCGTGCATAAGACGCAGGAGTGCTCGTTTTCATCTCCTGTTCAAAGCTTGTAGATTAACAAGACACATAATCATTGATTAATGCTCAAGTCGGTGCAATCAATGTACCAGGCTTCTGAGGTTTGATGAGCGTACCAGGCTTCTAAGGTTTGATGAGTAAAGTCTAGCTACAACAATAACATACATGTATGAACGTGCATCTAGGCATTACTAGTTTTCTTAATAATATCTCTTTAGTATGGGAAGTGCTTTTAAAACAAAAATATTGTACGAAATATTGTAGTTCCCAAATACACTATGTAACACCTCGCATACCAACATGAGATACTACTATAAAACATCATCGCCAAAGTAAAATAAATAAATAGTAAAAACAACAATAGAAATTGCAAGGAATAAAAACTTTAAAAGTATTTTATTAGAAAACCAGCAGAAGCTGAAATAAATATTTTAAAAGATGGGAGTGGTTCACTTCTAACCAAATAAAGAATAAATAAAATGACATAAATAGTGGCAAGCCACGGTGTTAAAAACTCAAGTGCTCCCACCCATGCATGATACTATCACTCCACTGACTTTTTACCTGAGAATGGAAAGAACAAGTGTAAGATTTGAGAATCTCAGCAAGTACCTAACAACAGTCACAATATAGTGAGTAAAGGACAAGTAAAACAAGTAAGTAATTGACACAAGTTAATTACAATGAAACTAGGTTATCGAAAACATTGATATCGATTGGAGATAAAGCTAACAAGAACCGTGAAAATAAGGTTATTTGTTAAATAGCAAGTTATAGTGTTGATAATGGCAATTACTTTTCACATACCCGATTATACGAGAGTAGTCAGGTAGGTTACTATCTCGACTGTATACCATAGATGGGGTGTAATATCCTAAGTAACGAAAGTGTACGGCCCACATACGTTACTAGGTGGGTGAAAATCTCCCTTATATGTGGGTAACCTCAGTCGATAACTATTATATTATTATCATATTGTAAGGAGTAAATTTAAGAAAACTAAGCAAAGGCTAAGATAAGATTAGGATTTGCCAAGTTTGGAAATAATAGCGGCCTAATACCCGATATGGATGATGCGAAATGATAATATGGTGGTAAGGTAATTGTTACATTGTAGGCAGATTATATAATATGAATTTAAGGAACTAAGGGAAGACAAAGATAATGCTATGATAAGTGAAAGGATTTGTTGAGGTTGGAAATGAAAAGCATAACTTCCGATAAGAGGGTGGTATGGAACGATAATAAGGTGTTAGAGATCTAAGAATTAATCTAAAAGGAGCATTATAACATAACTCACGCAAGGGTTATCAACCATCCAAGTTTTATTTGTGACAAGTGATTATTAGTCATATTAACAGGTATCATGCATATATAAATCCATTATGGCTCACAACATCATACAATTAATGGATCATGGTATTAGGAACTAAAACATAGCATCCCTAATGTAAAAAGAGTGCTAATAGTTTTAGACCTAAATTAAACATGTTCATATATTGCCCCCCATTAAAGATTGAAGCAACAATTCTAAATCACTAATTAAAAGTATAAATTCTAGAACATAATTAACTGAGCATCCTAATAAGCCTAAAAGCATGTAGAACAGGATAACCTAGATCATCATGGCATAAATACAATATTAGAAGTCTAGAACCAAGCAAGTATTAGTAATATGATAATAACCAGGTAAAATTTAGTGATATGATAATGATCAAGTAAGCTTTAGTGATATGATAATAACCAAGTGAGATTTAGTGATATGATAATAACCAGATAAACTTTAGTAATATGATAATAACTAGGTGAGATTTAGTAATATGATAATTGTACTCAAAAGCAAAGGTGGTAAGTCATCGCATCGATCACTCGCCTAAGTGAAAACCAATTTTGTATAACCAATACCAATGACACTCTAATGTTATGGTGCATAAATTTTATAACTGTGGCTACAACCACGATTTAATATCTCACTTAAGAAAAATTAATTAATTAATCACGTGTGATGATGAACCCAACAAGACTATAAGCATGACTAAGCATATTAACCGTACAATCCATGTGACAACTAGTATTGCATCACTAAATAATTTTTCATCTTATGATGACAATAAAATCAAGGCATTCAAATTTTCAAGGTGTAATTAATCCAGTTGAACGATAACTACCATATATAAAGGTTTGTAAAAATAGCAATGGATCATAATTTAAAACAAAATAATTAAATAAGAGATTTAAAATCTGGGTTCAATATGGTCAAAGGCACGACTTGTCTTGGCCTTGCTCAGTTATGAATTCTTGATCTTCTGGTTGTGCTTCCGCTCTTCTGAAGACGTGATCTAACGAGAGAGAAAACAAAATGAGGCACAAAATAAATTCAAATAAAATTTAAATAAACTCTAAAAACTTTAAAACTTGAACTAAAAGATATAGCTCAATTTTAGATGAATTTAGAAAAAAGAACGGAGGTCAATCGGAGCTAGGACGGAGGAGAATGGGCTCTCGAAAGATTTAAATCTAAGGAAAAAGAAAACAATGATTTATTGGAATTATTTTTCTAAAGAAAATCCTAATTATGATGCCAGCATTGTTGTGGGGGTGGTCCAACCTCCCGTGACTAAGCGTTGTAACTGGCCCAATAATATGAAGGAATGTATCAATGTATCCCTACCTTTTGTAATTATTAAAGGGTAGGATGAGGATCTCCCATCCTAATCCACTCATGTATATAAGCCCCCCAAGAGGGGGCATGAGAGGCCAGATCCACTCACTTTTACCACCAGCTCTCTCTTACTCTCTTGGTGTTATGTCTCCTATGAAGAAGGGTACTTTGTACCTACTATTGTAGTCATACTACGACAAGCATCTAATTGCTATTTTTGGTCAAATTATTTTTGATAAGAAAATTTAGAATTATGACATCATTATCTGACGTGACAGCTAGCTGGGCAGTTAGGATTGACATGGCAGACATGTGGCTTGACACCTGGATATTAGGGTTGATGTGACATGACACGTGGTACGCTGATGTGGCACTGCCACGTGGCATGGTGACTCGTCTCAGTGCTGATGTGGTTGGGCGTTGGCACATGACGTGACACGTGACTAGGGCTGACGTGGTTTACTTGTGTGGCAGGCTGACTCGACTGGTCTATTGGTGCATGGTGTGTTCTTTTCCATGGTATGTTGTCTACATGCATGAAACCAAGGTGAGTGCTTGCATGCATGGTGTTGCGTTTGCCGTATTGATGCGCGCGTCGGCCGAGACACTGCGTCATTTTTCGTGATTGCTTCTTGGTGAGGTCTAGTTGTGAGATTGCAAGGCGAGTAGCAGTCGGTTTTGCTGGTGCAAAATACAAGGCTGCATGCATGTATTGGTACGGCCGACAGTTGGGATCATAGAGAGCGGTCGTTTTTCTTAAAGCCTGGCCAAGCGTTTCAAAAATTATTATGTCTTTTAGTTGTCGATTTTTGTTTTGTTTTCTAGTTTTTATGAACAGATTGAAAAATTAGAAGATAGTATATTTCAAAGAAAATTTTTTTATGCGCATTGCAATCATTCAACCCTCGATCCTACAGTCTGTCTGGCAGCCGTACTCCGGCATGTAGATGAGGTATTACATGCCGTCTGTATTAACCTTATCTCTATTATCCTTTTTTTTAACCCGTATGCTCAAGATCAGGATGAGTACTACCTTCCTTTGAGAGATGTCTATTGCCAGATGCATCGCACTTGTAAAATCAGCAACAAGATCAACAGATAATGAACCATAAATTAGAAAAATCACTAGGAAACAATAAAGGTATTCATGCATCGATCATGTCCTACCGTGACACCAAAGTTTTTGCAAGTTGCAAAATTGCTTCGCCAGGCACAGTTACTGATAGCAGTATTTGGAATACTGGAGACTAAAGAATGTATTATGAGACCTTTTTTTTGCAGAAATATAGGGGGAAGTAATGGTTAAACTTACAGCATGTCGATCATGTTGCTGTTTTATATATGAAAGCAGACTGTAACACTGTGTTTTACTATTCCTGCATTGAATTAATATATGCACCTGGTGTCATACGCCAGTCACCTCATATGACGAGTAGCCATTTCTTTCAAATACGTAGGCTCAAATGGATTTCAACAGAGGGTGACGCTGTAACACCCTCGTTTGTAGTAGTCTACCATGAGGTGAGCCCACGTATGTATAGCACTTTGTTTACACTTTCTCCCTTATTTTGTGTAAAAGGATTAATCTGAAAGTGCTATGTTTAGACCCAACAAACATTATAAACTACTAGTCTCACTTTAACTAAACAATATGGGACTAATCCCCCCAACACAACTCTACACGAGCCGCATTACCCATGAGCTGGGGTACTACATTCACCCCTTCTTAAGGGAGGACACCCACAGGAGCACACCATATACACATCAAATGCCTAGAGCCACTCCTCAATACATGTCCATGCGTTCAGTGCCGACTCATATGCCATGCCGTGCCTTCACTTCGGATCCACACACGCTGTATACAATATGCACATGCCCTTATCCGCATGCGCCAATGCAACGAAAGCTAATGCTCTGATTCTATCTGTAACACATTGGCCAAAAATTCTCTCAAAGGCTAGCCCACCGTGTGATGAGCTCACGCATGCATAGCACCCTGCTTATATATATATTTTTGTCATTGCTTCCTGTAAAATGGTTAACCTGGAGGTGCTACGTTTGGACCTAACAAGTATTATATGTGCTATTACAACTCACTTTAAATAAGCAATGTGGCTCACCGTTGATTTCAAGCTTTGCCCATGGTGGTGGTCGGCAGGAGAGAAGGTAGGCTTAAGGGGCAGCGGCGCCGCGGCGGTGGAAGACTGAACTGGAAGAAAGTTTTTTGAAGAGTTCCCTGAAAAGATCGAACTTCTCAGAGTAAGCAGTTAATTAATAACTCTGCTGAGTTGGAATGGTTGCTGATCGAGACTCAACGTCAACATGAAACCGGGGTTATCGGTGCCACATCAATGAGAAACCAGGGTGGTATTGAGCAAAGGGCTTTTTTGAACCGGTTTTGATAATTGAGGTTGTAAATTGGACAGTGTTACAGTGAGAGTGTAAATTGAATGGTTTTGATAATTAAGATGAGCCTGGAAATATACTGGTTATTTGGAGCAGATTTGGAAGATTTAAATGGCAAATGCAGGTAAGGAAAGAGAAGCGGTTATTGATGGAAAGTTGGATCGGAGAGATGGAGAAGACAACGGGAAGATTTGCACATGCCATCAGTAAGAATTCTCTTATCTAATTTGGAAGGATCCATGATTGTTTTCATAGTACGAGCAGTTGAAAAAATATGAAGGAAAATAAGGGAATACTACTAGAAGAATTCCTCTCTAGTTGATAGGTACTGTAACCGGTGTTCCTGTGATCGGTTTAATAGGTACTTTCTTTCATGATTATATTCGGATCTAATACTATAGCTGCTATCAAAAACGCAGTAGGCTCGACAAAAGTCACCGTTGCATGTTTGTCTTAATTTTATATGTAATTTAGGAACATCATTACTGTACTACTATTACGAAATACTATTACGAAAGCTCCAACTTAGTACTGAAATTGGAATTGGCATTTGTACCGCATTACACAAGATTGTCTACGTATGCCCAAACTCACTATCTAATCGTACATATGTCATACAAGATTGTGTAATCTTTTGGGCATTTCGGCCAAGTTTGGTGCGAGATATATATAATACTCATAACCGCGTCACGAGGCGAGATCATCCAAATAAAAATAGAGAAAATGACGTGATCTCTGGCCGTAGAGAAGTAATTTTTTTTGCATTGAACCATAGAATATTACAGTTCTTGACCCAGTTCTCTCTTTTGTAGTACTATTGTTAGCGTAGCAAGTAGTAGTGATTCAATTGTGTGATCAAGAGAAAAATATCACTGCTCTGCTAGGTACCCTGAGGCCATTCAGTTGCTTCCTCCAAGAAGGAGCAGTTTAAAATAGGGTATTTTTTAAAGATAAGGTCTACAAGTTAATTATAGTACACGTTAAAAGTCTAATATCTGTACCATCTAAAATCGCAAGCTCTTTCTTTCTGTAATTTTTATCATAAATAACTAAAATTTAAAAATTTCAGTTAAAAATTATAAATCACAACTAAAAAACAGACCATGGCTTTTTCGAGTCATGACCGAGTGTATGATGGCATAGCTGTGGCATTGATTCTTTCCATGGTTAGTTAAGTGCTCTAACGTAATTTAGTTTGATGTGGTGATGTATGCTTCCGTCATATTACGTATGCATGGTGTTGCGTTTGCCGTATTGATGCGCGTGGCGGCCGAGACACTGCGTCGTTTTTCGTGATTGCAAGGCGAGTAGGAGTCGGTTTTGCTGGTGCAAAATATAAGGCTGCATGCATGTATTGGTACGGCCGACAGTTGGGATCATAGAGAGCGGTCGTTTTTCTTAAAGCCTGGCCAAGCGTTTCAAAAATTATTATGTCTTTTAGTTGTCGATTTTTGTTTTGTTTTCTAGTTTTTATGAACAGATTGAAAAATTAGAATGAGCACTACCTACCTTTGAGAGATGTCTATTGCCAGATGCATCGCACTTGTAAAATCAGCAACAAGATCGACAGACAATGAACCATAAATTAGAAAAATCACTAGGAAACAATAAAGGTATTCATGCATCGATCATGCATGTCCTACCGTGACACCAAAGTTTTTGCAAGTTGCAAATTGCTTCGCCAGGCACAGTTACTGATAGCAATATTTGGAATACTGGAGACTAAAGAATGTACTATGAAACTTTTTTTTTTGCAGAAATATAGGGGGAAGTAATGGATAAACTTACAGCATGTCGATCATGTTGCTGTTTTATATATGAAAGCAGACTGTAACACTGTGTTTTACTATTCCTGCATTGAATTAATATATGCACCTGGTGTCATATGCCAGTCACCTCATATGACGAGTAGCCATTTCTTTCAAATACGTAGGCTCAAATGGATTTCAACAGAGGGTGACGCTGTAACACCCTCGTTTGTAGTAGTCCACCATGAGGTGAGCCCACGTATGTATAATACTTTGTTTACACTTTCTTTCTTATTTCGTGTAAAAGGATTAATTAATCTGAAAGTACTATGTTTAGACTCAACAAACATTATAAACTACTACATCTCACTTTAACTAAACAATATGGGACTAATCCCATCAACACAACTCTACATGAGCTGCATTACAAACGAGCTGGGGGTACTACATTCACCCCTTCTTAAGGGAGGACACCCGCAGGAGCACACCGTATACACGTCAAATGCCTAGAGCCATTCCTCAATACATGTCCATGCGTTCAGTGCCGACATATATGCCATGTCGTATCTTCACTTCGGGCCCACACACGCCATATACAATATACCCATACCCCTATCCCACATGCGCCAATGCAACGAAAGCTAATGCTTTGATTCTATCTGTAAAACATTGGCCAAAGATTCTCTCAAAGGCTAGCCCACTGTGTGATGAGCCCACGCGTGCATAGCACCCTGCTTATATTTTTTTTTGTCATCGTTTTCTGTAAAACGGTTAACCTGGAGATGCTATGTTTGGACCCAACAAGTATTTGGTATAATTAAATTTAAAAAATTTTAAAAATAGAAAAAAAATATGTTAACCCATTATGGATAATGTAAAGGAATACGAGAAGAAAAAAAGAAAAGACAAGAATGTCTAAAAAATTAGAAAAAGATAAAATTACTGAATAGTGAAAAAAATATAAGTCTAAAATATAAACTAACTTTAAACCAAAATTAGTGGGGTCCAAGGTGAGTGCTTGCATGCATGGTGTTGCGTTTGCCGTATTGATGCGCGCGTCGGCCGAGACACTGCGTCGTTTTTCGTGATTGCTTCTTGGTGAGGTTCTACTTGGGGGGATTTGCTCAGGTGCCCCAAAGTTTAATGGCGTTTGATCATTTGCCCAATGATGTCTCACTGATATGTGGGTCCTGGGCTCGCATATCAGTGAGATATCATGGGGCAAATGAGCAAACGCCATTAAACTTTGGGGCAGAGGAGCAATTTTTCCTTCTACTTGTGAGACTGCAAGGGGAGTAGCAGTCGGTTTTGCTGGTGTAAAATACAAGGCTGCATGCATGTATTATCTACGGCCGACAGTTGGGATCATAGAGAGCAGTCGTTTTTCTTAAAGCCTGACCGAGTGTTTCAAAAATTATTATATCTTTTAGTTGTCGCTTTTCGTTTTGTTTTTGGATTTTTGTAAACAGATTATTTAATCAGGAGATAGCAGATTTTAAAGAAAAATCTTTTATGCACATTGCAACTATTCACCCCCTCGATCGAACAGACTGTCTGGCAGTTGTACTCCGGCATGTACATGAGGTATTACATGCCGTCTGTATTAACATTATCTCTATTATCCTTTTTTTTTTAACTCGTATGCTCGAGATTAGGATGAGCACTACCTACCTTTGAGAGATGTCTATTGCCAGATGCATCGCACTTGTAAAATCAGCAACAAGATCAACAGATAATGAACCATAAATTAGAAAAATCACTAGGAAACAATAAAGGTATTCATGCATCGATCATGTCCTACCGTGACACCAAAGTTTTTGCAAGTTGCAAAAATTGCTTCGCCAAGCACAGTTACTGATAGCAATATTTGGAATACTGGAGACTAAAGAATGTATTATGAGACATTTTTTTTTGCAGGGGGGAAGTAATGGACAAACTTACAGCATGTCGATCATGTTGCTGTTTTATATATGAAAGCAGACTGTAACACTGTGTTTTACTATTCTGCATTGAATTAATATATGCACCTGGTGTCATATGCCAGTCACCTCGTATGACGAGTAGCCATTTCTTTCAAATACGTAGGCTCAAATGGATTTCAACAGAGGGTGACGCTGTAACACCCTCGTTTGTAGTAGTCCACCATGAGGTGAGCCCACGTATGTATAGCACTTTGTTTACACTTTCTTCCTTATTTCGTGTAAAAGAATTAATCTGAAAGTGTTATGTTTAGACCGAACAAACATTATAAACTACTACATCTCACTTTAACTAAACAATATGGGACTAATCCCAACTAACACAACTCTACATGGGCCACATTACAAATGAGCTGGGGTACTACATTCACCCCTTCTTAAGGGAGGACACCCGCAGGAGCACACTGTATACAGTGTCAAATGCCTAGAGCCACTCCTCAATACATGTCCATGCCGACACATATGCTACGTCGTGTCTTCACTTCGGACCCACACACGCCATATACAATATGCCCATGCCCCTATCCCGCACGCGCCAATGCAACGAAAGCTAACGCTCTGGTTCTATCTGTAACACATTGGTCAAAAATTCTCTCAAAGGCTAGCCCACCGTGTGATGAGCCGACGTGTGGATAGCACCCTGCTTATATATATATATATATATATATATATTTGTCATTGCTTCCTGTAAAATGATTGACTTGAAGATGCTATATTTGGACCCAACAAGTATTATATGTGCTATTATAACTCACTTTAAATAAGCAATGTGGCTCACCGTAGATTTCAAGCTTTGCCCGTGGTGGTGGTTCGGCAGGAGAGAAGGTAGGCTTAAGGGGCAGCGGCTTCGCGGCGGTGGAAGACTGAACTGGAAGAAAGTTTTTTGAAGAGTACCCTGAAAAGATCGTAATTCTCAGAGTAAGCTGTTAATTAATAACTCTGCTGAGAAACCAGGGTGGTATTGAGCAAAGGGCTTTTTTGAACCGGTTTTGATAATTGAGGTTGTAAATTGGACAGTGTTATAGAGTGAGAGTGTAAATTGAATGGTTTTGATAATTAAGATGAGCCTGGAAATATACTGGTTATTTGGAGCAGATTTGGAAGATTTAAATGGTAAATGCAGGTAAGGAAAGAGAAGCGGTTATTGATGGAAAGTTGGATCGGATATGAAGAAATTCATGGAAGAGTTAAACACTGAGATGGCAAAGGTAAAGGATATATCAGCAGAAGAGACACCGGGAAGATTTGCACATGCCATCAGTAAGAATTCTCTTATCTAATTTGGAAGGATCCATGATTGTTTTCATAGAACGACCAGTTGAAAAAATATTAAGGAAAATAAGGGAATACTACTAGAAGAATTCCTCTCTAGTTGATAGGTACTGTAACCGGTGTTCCTGTGATCGGTTTAATAGGTATTTTCTTTCATGATTATATTCGGATCTAATACTGTAGCTGCTATCAAAAACACAGTAGGCTCGACAAAAGTCACCGTTGCATGTTTGTGTCTTAATTTTATATGTTATTTAGGAACATCAAACTGTACTACTATTACGAAAGCTCCAACTTAGTACTGAAATTGGAATTGGCATTTGCACCGCATTACACAATTCATTACACAAGATTGTCTACGTATGCCCAAACTCACTATCTAATCGTACATATATGTCATACAAGATTGTGTAATCTCTTGGGCATTTCGGCTAAGTTCGATGCGAGATATATAATACTCATAACTGCGTCTCGAGTGAAATCATCCAAATAAAAATACAGAAAATGACGTGATCTATGGCCGTAGAGAAGGAATTACTTGCATTGAACCAGAGAATATTACAGTTCTTGACCCAGTTCGCAATCTACATCATATCATCCATTTATGTCACGCAAGATTGTGTAATCTATTGGGCATTTTGGCTAAGTTTGGTGCAAGGTATATTATAATACTATAACTGCTTCTCGTGGTGAAATCATCCAAATAAAAAAGAGAAAATGACGTGATCTATGGCCGTAGAGAAGGAATTACTTACATTGAACCATAGAATATTACAGTTTCTTGACCCAGTTCTCTCTTTTTTAGTACTATTGTTAGCGTAGCAAGTAGTAGTGATTCAATTATGTGATCAAGAGAAAAACATCACTGCTCTGCTAGGTATCCTGAGGCCATTCAGTTGCTTCCTCCGAGAAGAAGGAGCAGTTTAATTACTATGAGGTCGTCTTTGTTTAAATTAGCCAAGAGCTAACAGATAAAACTTAAGGTCAAATTTTACAGATTTTTCCTATAATACCTGAAAATTTCTTGTCACCTGCAGTATTACATTTTCCCATGGTGATCTACTAGCCTTAACTGATTAATGCGGCTTTTAAGTGCACTATATCGAGGTCATGCATGACTGTCTAGCAGTCGTACTCCGGCCTGTAGTCTGTAGATGAGGTATTGTATGCCGTCTGTATGAACCTTATCTCTATTATCCTTTTTTTAACTCGTATGATCGAGATCAGGATGAGTACTACCAAGTACCAACCTTTGAGAGATGTCTTATCGGCCTGTTTGATGCGGCTGCGGCTGCGGCTTATGGCTTATGGCTGAAATTTTTGAATTTTGGCTGTTTACGGTACAGATTACGGAGAGACAGATACTCCTTTGCGATTTTGGCTAGTACAGATGTTGGGATTTTAACGTGTAGAACGTTTAACTTGTAAACCCCATCTTGAAAAAATACTCCGTTTGAAAGATAAGTACTGTAGTAATAGTCAAAAACCGTTTTAAGAAGCCGGATAGAACAGGCCCAGCCAGAAGCATCGCACTTGTTAAATCAGCTACAAGATCGACAGAGAATAAAACATGAATTAGGAAAAATCACTAGGAAACAATAATGGTATTCATGCATGATCATCTGCTACCGTGACACCAAAGTTTTTGCAAGTTGCAAAATGAATTCGCCAGTCCCAGTTACTTATAGCAATATTTGGAATACTGGAGACTAAAGAATGTACTGTGAAATATTTGTGCAGAACTATAGGGGGAAGTAATGGACAATCTTACAACATGTCGATCATGTTGCTGTTTTATATATGAACGCAGACTTTAATTAACACTACGTTTTACTATTTCTGCATTGAATTAATAAAATATGCACCTGGTGTCATATGCCAGTCATCTCATATGACGAGTAGCCATTTCTATCAATACGTAGGCTCAAATGGTTTTCAACAGGGGGTGACATTGTAACACCAGGTCTAAAAGCCGCTTAAAGCTCCGCCCACCGTAAGACGAGCCTACACATGTACAGCACACCGCTTACATTTTCGTTCTTATTTCATATAAAAGGGTTAATCCGAAGGTGCTACATTTAGACCCAACAAACATTATAAGCTACTACAACTCAACAAACAATGTGAGACTAATCCCACCAACACAACTCTACATAGGCTGCACTTCAAATGAGTTGGGGTAATACATTCACCCCTAATTAAGGGAGGATGCCTTCAGCAGCACACCGTATACACGGCAAATGCCTAGAACCACCTCTAAGCACACATCCGTGCGTCAAGTGCAAACACATTTGTCATGTCGTGTCTCCATTTCGAACCCACACACACCATACACAATATGTCCGCACCCCTATCTCGCATGCACCCATGTAGCGAAGTTTGATGCTCTGATACCATCTATAATACCTTGGCCTAAAATCCTCAAAGGCCAACCCACCATGTGATGAGCCCACATGTGCATAGTACCCCACTTATACTTTTTATCCTCGTTTCACGTAAAATGGTTAACCCGGAGGTGCTACATTCGAATCCAACAAACATTATATACTTCTATAACTCACTTTAAACAAGAAATGTAGGACAAATCCCACCACTACAAGGACTGCAGTACAAACGGACCGAGGTATTACAGACGCAACCAGGACATGTATCAATGCTATATGATCGAGTAGTGCTCTAATAAAAATTAAAATTTAGTTACCAATTTTTTGGCCACCCAGTAGCTCTCTTAGCTACAGAGTATAGACCAGGCAGTGACCTAAGATGCGGTTGATACATATTTTTTTAGGCCATTATATAAAGTTGGTGACTTTAGCAACTCTAGGAGTTGTATTTCCTTTCGAAATACAACTCTAGGAGTTGTATTTCCTTTCGAAATAACTAGGTATGAATACAAGTCTGCCGAATATCCTATAAGAATATGTGTTGACTTCTGGCACTATATATAGGACTATTTAGGGACTACTAGTCCAACACTACTAGGTATGAATACAAGTCCAATTTTTTTATGGCTAAAACACAATAGCGACCGAACTATAATTGTTAGCAACTTAAATTTATTCTATATTAAGAGTACCAAAAATATGACAAGTTCAAATCTGTCATAATTTTCTCTTTTTTTGGTAGTCTTAACATAGAATAAATTTTAAGTTGAAATTTTGTACACAAATGGAGTAAACCATAAAGTATATCCAAAAAATTTATCAGAATTTTTCACAACTATTTTTAGTTTGAGTGTATGGTAAGTGTACCGTAAAGGTGAGTGCACAACAGTTTTTGCCCAGTAAGAATTCTCTTATCTAATTTGGAAGGATCGACCCATGATTATTTTTATAGTATGACCAGTTGAAAAAATATGAAGGAAAGTAGGGGAATACTAATAGAAGAATTCCCCTTTAGTTGATAGGTACTGTAAGTGGTGTTCCTGTGATTGGTTTAATAGGTATTTTCTTTTATGATTCATATTCATATTTAATACTATAGTTGCTATAAAAAAACACAGTAAGCTCGACAAAATTCACCGTTGCATGTTTGTGTCTTAATTTTATATGGAATTTAGGAACATCATTACTGAACTACTACTACGAAAGGTCGAACTTAGTACTAAAATTGGAATTGGCATTTGTACCGCATTACACAAGATTGTCTATGTATGCCCAAACTCACTATCTAAATCGGACATATATGTCACACAAGATTGTGTAATCTAATGGGCATTTCGGCCAAGTTTGGTGTGAGATATATAATACTCACAACTGCGTCTCGTGATGAAATCATCCAAATAAAAATAGAGAAAATGACGTGATCTATGGCCGTAGAGAAGGAATTACTTGTATTAATTGAACCAGAGAATATTACAGTTTCTTGACCCAGTTCTCTCTTTTATAGTACTATTGTTAGCGTAGCAAGTAGCAGTGATTCAATTATGTGATCAAGAGAAAATTTTCAGTGCTCTGCTAGGTATCCTGAGGCCATTCAGTTTGGTCCACCACCATTTGCCCTCACTTAAACTGGGCTTGACCGCTTGAGGAGAAAAAAAAGGGCGCCAGGTTTGGTCCACCTCTACCAGTGTTCAAATCAATCAAAACGAGATCCTCCTAATTAAATTTTAATTGAAGAAACATGCTAAAAAGTAGTACCTGAAAACTCCATCCAGCCAAACCAAAGTAGCGTGTTCAATGTCTAAAAGAAATTTGTTAACCATGCATCTCTATCATAATATCATAGCAGTAGGTAAGGTTTGGTGGATGTGACGTGGCACCCTGTTCACCTACCTCTTGATCTCGCAATCTCATACATACATACACTGATACACACATGCAGACTCCCAACGCTTTCCCGCTCACATCAAACGGAACCATGCAGCTGCTCGCCATGGATCTCCCTCTCCCATTGCTTCTCTCCACATTGGCCGTCTCCGTGATCGTATGCTACGTCCTCTTGTTCCGCGCCGGGAAGTCGGGGACGCGGCGGCGTGCGCCCCTACCGCCCGGGCCGAGGGGCTGGCCGTTGCTGGGCAACCTGCCGCAGCTCGGCGGGAAGACGCACCAGACCTTGCACGAGATGACGAAGGTGTACGGCCCGCTCCTCCTGCTCCGGTTCGGCAGCTCCGACGTGGTGGTGGCCGGGTCAGCAGCCGTGGCGGAGCAGTTCCTCCGCACCCACGACGCCAATTTCAGCAGCCGCCCGCCCAACTCCGGTGGCGAGCACATGGCGTACAACTACCAGGACATGGTTTTCGCGCCCTACGGGCCCCGGTGGCGCGCGATGCGGAAGGTGTGCGCCGTGAACCTCTTCTCCGCCCGCGCGCTCGACGACCTCCGCGCATTCCGGGAGCGGGAGGCAGCACTCATGGTGAGGTCGCTGGTGGATGCGAGCGCAGCTCGTGGGGCGCCTGCTGTGGCGCTGGGCAAAACGGTGAACGTCTGCACGACGAACGCGCTCGCGGGCGGCGGTGGACGCCGGGTGTTCGCTGCCGGCAGCGAGGGCGCGAAGGAGTTCAAGGAGATCGTGCTGGAGGTGATGCAGGTGGGCGGGGTGCTGAACGTCGGCGACTTCGTGCCGGCGCTCCGGTGGCTGGACCCGCAGGGCGTGGTCTCCAGGATGAAGAAAATTCACCGCCGGTACGACGACGTGATGAACGCGATCATCAGCGAGAGGAGGGCCGGAGTTAAGCCGGCCGGCGAGGAAGGTAAGGACTTGCTGGGCTTGCTTCTTGCAATGACGCAGGACGAGCAGCCGCTCACCAGCGGCCAGGATGACAAGATCACTGACACGGACATCAAGGCGCTTATTCTGGTAAGTTAATTCTTGTGGTTGTAGACTTGTGGGTAATTTTGCACACTTTGTCGTCACTCCATGGGTGTTTGGCCTGCTTTCTTTTTCATGGATGTTAGATCAGACTCTAATTGTATGTCTAGATCCAACCAGATTTACTCCCTGGACCATAGAGCCAAATAGGCTAAGCATAACTAAGCCTACGGAAATGGAGCAACAACCTTATAAGTGGTATTGTGCCTTCTCCCCTAAAAGATTAGTCCAATGGGTGGAGGCTCGCTCACACTTATAAATTGTGTTTTCTTCTTTTCCACAACCAATGTGGGATTATTCCTAACAATCTCCCCCTCACATATTGGTTGAGCACTTCTGCAACCATGAGGTCCAAGGAGATATTAAGCGCTTGGGCTCTGATACCAAATGTTGGATCTCGAATGTCAAACCTGCAATCACACAAAATCTGGACACAGATGGAAAGGAAACTCAGGAGATAATTGACTCTGAACTTGAGAGTCTTTCATGCAAAACTCTGAAGTCTGAACTTGAGAGCCCAACTACAGATTTTCATTACTTGACTTCAGTTGAAGCTACCTAAAAGAGGATCATGCAGACAGGTGGATCTTGTATTTCATTCCTTCCACTACTACAGAAAAGGTCATCACATGGTTTAAAAACATCATCATGGTCGGTTTCGTGAACCATCTGAGTTTATGGATTAGTAATAACATAAGGTTAGCACCGATAGTTTTTGAATCGTCTGTGATACATACTATCACAAACAATTATTAACTCATAACTATCTGCAATAGTCGACTATCATAGATGGTTTGTAGTAGAAACCATATATGATATCGATGTACCATAGACGATTTCAACTATGGACCATCTGTAATAGTCGACTATAATAGAAGGTTTGTAATTGAAATTGTCTGTGGTACATCAGATATTATAGACGGTTTCTACTAAAAACCATCTGTGATAGTCGACTATCATATCATCTAAGCAGTGAGTATAGCCATTCGCCCCTTTTGTTCTCTGGACCAATAGGTTAGCAAGGATAGGTTAATCATTTATAGTGCAGACTAACAAGGAACATAAAGTGAAGTTCTCTCATTTGTAATATCCCATACCTACACCCCTTCAATCCATAGTATTTTTAGATCTTTTACCAATGGTGCTAAGTACACATTAATAACATTCCCAGTTTGCTTCATCCATTGGATAAGTATCGACAGAAAAATATACTTTTCTTCATACACAATCAAGGAGCAAGATTGTAGGTACAGAGAGTTACAGGCCAAGTGTTGTATCGGCTACTCATGCTACCGAAAGAATTCATTCCATCTATACTCAATTGAAACCTTATATTCTTTGGTTTTGCAATGAAGTCTGCAAATCTCATTCGATGTTTCTCCACTAGGTGAAATCAGTAAGGTATATTAGCATTCTATTCTTCTTATGCTCCTCCGAGTGCCAACGCAACAGTTTTGCCTCCTTGGATTCACAAAAAACCGCTTTATACGGGGAATTACAGGAAGATACCATACTACTTTAGCAGGAGATCCTTTCTTCATCTCTATTCTCTGGACGTCATCTGATTGATTCTTACATTTGTATCGGGATGCATTGCACAACATATATACATGCATGTTTGCATACTCTTTATGGTAGAGGATACAGTCGTTTGAACATGCATGTATTTTTTCTACTTTCATTCCCAATAGAGAAAAAACATTCTTGGCTTTGTAGGTGGTTTCGTGCAATCCGTTTTCCTCCAAAAATATGTCCGCTAAGAGACCTAACAGTATCATAAAATTCTTGTCGGACCAACTGTTGCTTGCTTGCAATTTCAGCAGTTCAAAAATAGTTGATAACCTTGTGCAATTTGACTTGCAACACGTGAACAAATATTTCTCCGATCCTCCATCAGGCCCCAGAATTTAACATACTCTCTCTCATCACGGTTCCCTTCTACATCACAAAACATCTGATCTAGATTGTCATCACGTAGCCTATCAGAATCGGAACCACAATCAACATAATCCAGTGGTATATCGTTGACTTTGTTGGCGATGCCATTATTTCTACCTTCCTGTTTAATCTGTTCTTCACCATAATTGGTTTAACGCGCATACCCCTTTTTGAAATCTCTTCGAATCAAGTGGACTTCGATCTGTCCTCGGTTCTTAAACATCTTCAGATTCTCGCAATTAATGTATGGATAGTACATATATTCCACTCTCTTATTCAACATATCCTCCTCGGCAGCTCTGGTAAAAGCAGACATACCATTAATGTACTCTTCACTCATATGGTTCTTAGCATACATCCAGCATCGGTCCTACGTTACACATAAAATATTTTGGTATTACATATTGAATTAATTGATTAGTATACTAGCTATATATGATCTAAAGTAGCTATATGTAGCAAAAATAATTAATTAAATTGAATTAAGTAGAAATAGACTATGAATTAGCTGAAGCCTAAACAATGTTAGATGTAAATAATCTTCTTGATCTCTACATCAAGCTAGATTTAAACTATTTTCAATTTTCCCTTTACCAAAAGCTAGATCTAAAATGCAATATAATTAAAAATAAATTACTAACCATAGATAGTCAAGAACAAATAGATCTACAATTATTCTTGCTAAATCCGCAGTCTCCTTTTATCAAATGGCCTCAAAGCCCCACCTCCTCAAAACAGCAACCTGTGATAACAGATATGTAATTTAAGATAGATCTGTGAAGGTTGATGGGTCTATAATTAATAAGTAAAACTATTACAGGCAGTTTTTAATACAAATCATTTGTGATAACTTGATTATCATAAACGGTTTTTAATACAAACCATCTGTGGTATTTAGTAATATCACAGATGGTTCTTGGTAAGAACCATCTGTGATACTTCACAGATGTTGTTCATTATAAACCGTATGTGATATTACCTATTTACAGACGGTTTTAGTGTTGATAACAACACAGACGATCTCTAAATCTAAACCATCTATGATTGCATTTAATATAGATGGTTTTGGTAAACCGTCTGTGATGAGACGTCCAGTATTAGTCTTTTTCTGTAGTAGTAGTAGAAGGACACCCTACTTTTCTTCTCCTTGGTTTTGTGCCCTTTTACTGTAGTTGTTGGTGTCCTTGATATGCTCTGGATGTCTTGCCTATCTCGGGTAACTGGTGTCGTGCTCCAGTGAAGTCGCTTGGTGTCACTGCCCCGTGCCACACTCTGGCAAAACCTCCTACCGTCGCCGCCGAAGGCCCCACCACCGAAAGCCACCCATCTGAGTGCCCTCTTCTTTCCGTTATACTCACTCTGTCACAAAATATAGGTTATCGTGGGTTCCGTGTGGTCAAATGTTTTTTAAACTTTGATCATTAATATATATTAAAGTATGTAAATTGATTACATGAAAATAGTACCGTTAGATTTGACTTGTAAAATGATTTCATAATATATATTTTTATTATTTTTGCTACTATATTATAATAATAAATTATAGCCAAAGTTTTGCATTGAAGATCGTAAAAAAGTCAAAAACAACGTATACTCTAGAACGGAGAGAGTATTAAGGAGATGTGCAGAGGCACCGTTGCCGTCGGCCACAACGAGGAAAGGAGGAGGCGTACACGTGGTGGACGGTAGCGAGGTAGCAGCGATGAGAACGAAGAGGCAGATCCATGCGAGGGAGGAAGAGGCGGAGTGTCTCGTCGGCACGCCGAGAGCCAAGCTACAGATTTTCGTTACTTGACTTGGGTTGAAGCTGCCTGAAAGAGGATCACGCAGACAGGTGGACCCCGCATTTCATTCCTTCTTTGATGTGGCGGCGCTCTTACGTGCGCATTGACGTGCCTACTTCTGCAGATAACTTGGGCAAATTAAAACATGTGGGAACAAATACATGTAGTTTTATAAAATTTACTCGTCTTTTTTTTTCTTGCTTACATCGTTTGCTTACCTCTCTGGAATTAGAAGCTCATGCAGACACGGATAGTGCTATTAAGAGAAATCTTTTGGCGATGAGCCGATACAACAAAATTGCCGCTTACTTATGCTTGTGACATATCAGCTATATTGTTTTACTCTATTTGCTTGTGACATACTCCCTCTGTTCTTTTTACTTAATGTCTAGAATCAGTGCCACCAGATATTTTAAAATTTGACCATCAGTACGTTTAAAATTATCTAGATTGACTATATAAAAGTTATATTATTAGATTTATCATTAAAAGTACTTTCACAATATTATAATTTTATTAGTATATCTTAACACAACTATATAAAAAAGTATTGGTCAAAATCGTATCACAGAGACTGTAAAAAATAAAAAAAACAGTCTGATAAAAAAGAACCAAAGAGTATCAACAAAAGCTAAAGCCACCAACCGGATTTTTTTATCCAATAATATATGAAGCAGATATGGGTACGACGGATCAATTCTATTATTTTACGGTGGTATCTAGAGAACACTCGAGTATTTTTTGTGGTTATGAACATTTAGATTTATGACCGTTAGATTAAAGATCCAACGGCTCTTTTTTGGAGGAGCGATTTTTTTTAAGGGGGAGGAATTTGTATGGATCTTCACGCACATCTAAATATCAGAAATCTAAATGCTCACAACCATAAAAAAATACTCAAATGCTATTTAGCACTTCTCTTATTTTACTCTCTTTTCTGCACTTTGTGAACTTTGCAGAACTTATTTGTGGCTGGCACGGACACAACGTCGAGCATAGTGGAGTGGGCGGTGGCCGAGCTGATCCGGCACCCGGACATCCTGAAGCAGGCCCAGGAGGAGCTGGACGCCGTCGTGGGCCGCGGCAGGCTCGTGTCGGAGCCCGACCTGGCGCGCCTCACCTTCCTCGACGCGGTCATCAACGAGACGTTCCGCCTGCACCCGTCCACGCCGCTCTCGCTGCCCCGCATGGCCTCCGAGGAGTGCGAGGTTGCGGGCCACCGCATCCCCAAGAGGGCCGAGCTGCTGGTCAACGTGTGGGGGATAGCCCGTGACCCGGCCCTGTGGCCCAACCCGCTGGAGTACCGGCCCGCCCGGTTCCTCCCCGGTGGGTCGCACGCGGATGTCAACGTCAAGGGCAACAATTTCGGTCTCATACCGTTCGGCGCGGGCCGGAGGATATGCGCGGGCCTCAGCTGGGGCCTGCGGATGGTCACCTACACGACCGCCACCCTGGTGCACGCGTTCGACTGGGAGCTGCCGGCCGGCCAGACGCCGGACAAGCTGAACATGGAGGAGGCCTTCACTCTCCTGCTGCAGCGGGCCGAGCCGTTGATGGTCCACCCGGTTCCCAGGCTGCTCCCATCTGCATATGAAATTGCATGACAATGGAACGGGTGAGCGGTTGTTGGGTCCGTGGTATCGAATAAATACGGCAGAAACATTCAGAGGTGTACGTGTGTATGCGTGGCTGTTGACCTATGTCACTGTGTTATCCATGCTATTTTTAATCTTGTAATGGACGAGACTGCTTGAAAGACTGGGCATGTTTGTGTTGTAAGTGCCGGGAAAGGAAGCCTCTTTGTCTCGAAAGAACTGCCGGATCCACCGGTTGCTGCCTCTACGGATGTGGCGGAGACCAGAGAATCATTGTTGAGGAGGTAACAGCTGCAAGTACAAGGCATTTCACGGAGAAGAGCGATGTCTACAGCTTTGGAGTTGTGCTCTTGGAGCTCATCACCGGGAAGAAGGCCAGGTACGAAGGGAGCAACAGCCTTCCGATAAACTTTGTCAAGTCGTACAATGACGAGGGTACAAGAAGGGAGATGTATGATAAAGAGATCTTGTCTAATGCTCTGCCTCGTTACATGGAGTGCCTGGACAAGATTGGTGACATCGCGGTCCAATGTCTCAAAGAAGTAGACGTGGATGAGAGACCAACCATGGCACAGGTGGTGGACAAACTTAAGCTAGCGAAACTAAGAGACCGTGTGGCCGAAGTTATGGGTAACTAATTAAGGACACATAGATAAAGCGATGCAAGCTACTTTATTGTACTTTTTGACTTTCTTCTATATATAGCCATCCATCCTTATTAATATCGAGTTGATTGTACTAATTATGCTTGTAATGTACTGTTTAACTAGCATGGTGGCCTGTGCAGTAGCACGGCTAGATTGGTTTCAAAGTTTGTATTATGAAAGATATAATTTAGATGACTGAGAATTTATATGTAGGATTTTTAGATTTTTAAGATATCATGAACTTTTGTATTTGTAATAGAAGCTTGAAAGAAAATATTACTTAGAGATTTTACTTTTGAATTCATATTAAAATTCAATTTTTTTCCTGAATTTTTTATTTTTGTTTGAATTTGTATACGATTCCATTGCTTTTTAATTTGAATTATAGCTATTTACTTATTTAGGTATTTCAGTTTGGAAATTTGCCAAAATTAATTGTTTTGTTTTGTTTGGATTTTACTTGGCATGGACTTTTTTTTAATATAAACCTTTATTTTTTGGACGTACCATGATCGACAGTGCAGCTGTTTTAATGCCACCATCACCATGCACGCACATGTGATGGAGTACGAGATATGCATCGCTCACAAACCCACTCTCACCGAGTCACCGGCGCCGGACCGTATCAACATGCGAGGTATGATCCATAGCCTAAGCAGATGACGACCGCATGAAGCTTCCAGCCATCGAGCCATGCAACGCGAATGAATCCAACTTTTGTAAGCATAGATGCAACAAAGATGAAAGCTAAGTGCTATTTCCATCTTCATGCATGATCAAAGGTCCAACATATATGCATATGGAAGCGTACGGCAGTGCTGAGGAGACGCGGATTCCTTCAGCTATAAGAGTTTTTTGATGATATCTGTTCACTGCTGCACTGGAACAGAGCAGCATCAGCTGCAGCGAAGTTGTACTACTATTTACCTAGTTTTTCCTAGGATCTACCTTAAAAATGTTTACCACTGTCCAAGCCGTGACATATGACTAGTAACACAGCATTAGTCTAACTTGGTAAAACTCGCCTAAGAGAATTATTTTACGTGACATACTCATTTATTTTACGTGTTCACATCATTCTTTTTCTCTTGTACATGACTTTTTAGTGCGTGTCAATAAAAGACTGAGCTTTACCTAGTATTGTGAAAAAAGATCTAGTCTCTATCTAATCGTCAGTGATGGCGAACTCTTTATTGAAGAACAAACACAAGTTGACGACACGTTTCAAAACCACTCTTTAAGCGCAAGTTGCATTTGCCATTATCATAGCTTACCATTGTGATCGTTAGGTGAGCAATATGAAAGCAAGACTTGACCTTGGCGCAGGTAACTTAATATGATCATTTCCATCTTTAATGGGTACAATACTATCTTAGGGAGCTATTCTCTGTGTTCATTTATCAAACGTTGTTTTAATATACGTGAAGTAACATATTTACACAAAATTATTAGATTTGCCACATGAAACAATATTAATATATTTGGCATCAAAAATATTTTTGTATTATTATATTCTTACTTACATATAATTAGAAACAGTAATGGTTAAATATGTGTATGGAAGACTATGTTAATTGATGTCTTGTCCTTGCCTTCAAATCGAGCCCAAAGCGACACCCGCTCACCACATTCTATTTCGTGCTCACATCCTCCCCCACCCGAGAGCCACCTAAAATTTTGTTTCTATTGCCAACCAAGCTCTGACCATCGTGCCGAGCTCCTCTCAACCTGATGATCTTTCTCGACATTTTTCCACATCATATCATATTCTACCTATTGATGAGCTCATACCCTGTAGGATCGTCGATGACAATCAGAGAGAGTGAATGATTACAATCCACAACAAGAATTTTCTCTTCAAAATATATTGTCTTTTGATTGTTCAACCTAGATAGTAGTATAAAAAAACAAAACAAAAAACACAAACAAGACTAGAGAATATATATATATATATTATATATATATATATATATATCCCAAAATAATAATATCAAAAATCAAAATAAACTCACCTAATTTAGTTACCGAGAAAATCGCTTGTCGCTGATTTTTGCTATGCCGTGTGTTGCTGCTCTCTATGCTAGCTTTCCACGCATGCACCTAGTTATGCGTGGCCATGAACTCCACGAAAAGAAGAAAAACAAATCCTGGCCAAGCCGCCTCTTTTCCCCTACTCGCATGCATGCCCTCAAAAATCATAGCCGGGCTTTTAATTAGTCACCGAGCATGCAGCCAATCAAAAAACCATCGATCAATGCAAGCATGCATGCAAACCCAAACTCCTCCATGCTGCATGCCGCTAGCCATCTTCAAATCAATACATGCAGCCCCCCTTTTTTTCTTGCCTGGGAATCAACCGCCTGTACCTAAACTCAATTAGCCCTAATCACCTTTTTAATCTCACGGCCACAAGGGTGTCCCCAAGCAATTAACCATCTAATCACTTTGCTCTCCAAAAGATTAATAATCTGGGCGTAACGATTTCCTGCCAAAACTAATTAGTTTTTCTAATCACCACTATCCAGCCGCTGTTCCAATCCAAAGCATCCAGCAGCACAAAAAAAATACAAACTGATGGCCAACACAAACTCAAAGTAAAAAGAACAGAAGTAATACCAAAGTTTTGGCCAAAGCACACCTTTTTTATTTCTCCACCTGCAGACCCTCAACAGATCATGCATGTCACCATAATTAGCACCTTCTAATTACATCCAACCAAAAAGCCAGATCGGCTCCTCTGACGAGTCACGGCCACCTCGCCTTTTTTCTAACTAGATCACGGACAGTTTTTTGTTTTTCTACATAATCCAGCCGCCACGATCATCATCTTTTATATATAGTAGCTAACACTTAAAATCCTAATATAACTTGTCTTAGACCTTTGTATCTCAACTAGTCTTTTGGCCTACTATTTTTTAAAGGACCCGAAACCCTTTCTAACACGGTTTTTTTTTTATTTTTACGCTTCCGATTCTTCAGCCTATCACGTGTCAAAGTCTTCAGGACCGCACCTCCTGTATCTTCTTCACGCATCATCCACCTTTGATCTTCACGTGCCCAAGTATGAGCTCGACCATCTCGTGACACCCTCGACCGCCTGATCTCGGATCTCCTCATCTTAGTCTCGGTCCTCCTTATCATCGACCACGACCGTCTTCATGCTCAACCTACACATGTAAAGACTAAAGAATATTTTTCCAGTACAAGTTCTCTCCAATTTAACCAACATCAGTCCACGTAACGCGGTACATCATAAGTAATATCATAACCAACGTTGTCAATTATTCAACATCTAAAATAGCCTAGATCTGATCACATGATCTAACATACCCAAAATTAATTTGACTTTCGTTCATGCAGTGCGGAATAGGCTGTTTTCGTTGTTCCCATCCAGTTATCTTCTTCGCCACCTTTCATCGTCTACGATAGGCTTTGGTCCAATATCTTTGCACCAGAGTCCTCTCACTATAGCTCTGCCGCCACCACCACCTGAACCTCTGCTGTCGCTCCTAATCGCCATCGGCACGTCTACAGTCCATCTCTCCCAATTCAATGGCTCTGGTTCCACCTCCACGAAGGTAGATCCATAAGTGATTGTTTGCTTCCACCTCCATGAATCCGAGCAGTAGGAGGTAGATCCAACGATCCTAGTTCATGTTTGCATGTTACCGCTGAAATAACTCATTTACACTGGATATACTCCCCTCCATACACACACCACCACCACTAGTAGATATGAATATAAGATCATTTTTTTAATGGCTAAAAATCAATAGCGACCGAACTATATTTGTTAGCGACTAGCTAGCAAGCAAAGGTCAGACTTATGAAAAGAAAAGGTTTAAGATGTATGGGAGTCGCGACAGCATATATGTAAGCGCGCACGCGCGCTTGCGCCTATAAATATGCATGCCTAGAGAGGAGCCTGCTGCATACAGCCACACTACCACAAACATGAAATACGTCCTAGCAGCCATGCCACAAGTGCTGTGGTTTCTCCTTACTCCCACCCTAGTACTTTCCCAACCTGTGCCGACGCCGACGAATGCCGCCGTCGCCGACATGGCGCCCTCACCAATGCCGGCTCCACCTCCCGGCTGCCCTAGCATGTGCGGCGGCGTACACATTCCCTACCCATTCGGCATCGGCGGCGACTGTGCCTGGCCGGGTTTGGATGGCTTCAACCTCACTTGCAACCACAGCTTTAATCCTCCGAGACCATACACAGCTGGCAACATCGAGGTCATCGACATCTCGGTGGAGGCTGCCGAGATGCGCGTCGTCACTCCCGTGTCGCACATCTGCTACAATTCTTCCAACACCATCGAATCCAATGGAACCGAGTACTGGGGACTCGACCTCCTCGAGTCGTTCCTGATCTCGCCGGAGAGGAACGAGTTCACGGCCATCGGGTGCAACACCCTGGCGTCCCTCGACGGCAGGGACGACGGGAGCTACTCAACCGGCTGCATCACGACGTGCGTGAGCTTGGATGGCGCCGCCCATGACGGTGAGCCGTGCACGGGCCTCGGTTGCTGCCAGATGTCGTACATCCCGAGCAACCTCAGCACGATGGAGGTCTACTGGGATAACTACAAAGACTGCAACGGCAAAATCGATAACAACTCTGCGTGGAGCTACAGCCCCTGCAGCTACGCCTTCGTGGCCGAGAAAGGCTGGTACGTACGTACACGTCGTCTTTCAAAGTTGCAACTTGCAAGTGGTAATCTATGTACACGTATTATATACACTATGATAAAGTGGGACTTTGCGCGATCCGTGCCGTGCCTCATATCCACTACCCTAAACAGGTAAAGAAGTTATCAAGATTTTTCTTTCTGCAGAAGGAAGTAACCGTGAGCTTATTTGTAATTTAGGTACAAATTTAGCCGGAAAGATCTCAGCGATAGAGGAGTTGGCAAGAGACGTATTCCGCTGGTGCTCGACTGGGTCATCACGGGCGACGAGACATACGACTATTGCCCGGCCCCGCCAGCGATAGCTCCTGCCTGTGCCAGCGCCCACAGCTATTGCATCAACGCCACATACGGGCAGGGGTACCTCTGCAATTGCTCCAAGGGATACTCCGGCAATCCCTATGTCACCGGCGGATGCACAGGTCAGTTCATTTGTCCGGCCGCGAGCATTACCTGTCTCTGAACATATCCCATCCACCACCGAACAGTTGTTGTTTTGGAATTCATGCTGTTAAACTTGTTTTTTGAACATTCAATATACAGATATTAAGGAGTGCGAGCTCCGGAAATCAGATCCTAAGAGGTACGAAAAGCAATATCCTTGTCAAAGTGGTAGCACATGCCGTGATACGGAGGGTGGTTACGAGTGCAAATGCAATTTTGGGCGAACAGGGGACGGTAAAAGCGACAAGGGATGTCGGCCTATATTCCCCGCGCCTGCAATTGCGATAGCAGGTGACCATTCTTACTGTTCTACTTCCTCCATTACAAACTTTGAACATTAATATACGCAAAACTACTTATATTAGTCACATAAATATGCTATTAGTATATTTATCATCGGAATTGAAAGTGGTTTCATATAATTGTTTTTTTTAATTTTTACTGACATATAATTAAAAAAAGTAGTTGTCAAACATAATATGTATATTGGGACCATGTTAGTGTCCAAAACGACTAGTAAAAAATAATGAAAGAGTAGCTTCCACTCATACTAAATTATTTATGGACACGAATGCATGCATGCATATTGGCAAGGAAATGCCATGGTTAATTAATATCGATACACGCTATCTGTGTTTGCAGCGACAGTCATGCCGCGTTCTTTTGGGATTCCTATTGTGGTTCATTCGCAGGATTATAAGAGACGACAGCTGCGAGGGTTTTTGACAGAAATGGTGGCCAAATCTGAAGAGCATGAGCATCAACATCTTCACGAAAGAGCAGCTGGATAAGATCACAAAGAACTACAGCACCAGAATTGGAAATGGTGCCTTCGGCGAGGTCCACATGGGAACTATTGATGATAGCCAACAGGTTGCAGTCAAACGTTCCATTGCAAAAGGCGAGACGCACCACCAAGATGAGTTTGTGAACGAGATCAGTACTCCGCTTCGGATCACCACAAGAATCTGGTTCGTCTCGTCGGATGTTGCTTGGAGACGAAGTTCCCATGTTGGTCTTCGAGTTCATCGCCAATGGAAGCCTCGACGATGTGCTTCATGGAGCCGAAAAGCCTACTCTATCATTGTTTGTACGATTGGACATTGCTATTGGCTCTGCGGAAGCTCTTGCCTACATGCACTCACATGGTGGCCACAACATCGTTCATGGGGACGCCAAGTCCGCAACATTCTCCTTGATGACAGCTTCTGCCAAAGGTCTCCGACTTTGGGTCATCTAAGCTCGTGTCGGAACCGGTATGCCAACTGGTCCGTGATGGGGATATGAATTACATAGACCCTGTGTACATCCAAACAGGAAAATTCACCGAGAAGAGCGATGTCTATAGCTTCGAGTTGTGCTCTTGGAGCTCATCACCCGGAAGAAGGCCAAGTACGAAGGGAGTAACAGCCTTCCGATAAACTTTGTTAAGTCTTACAAGGACGAGCGTACAAAAAGGGAGATGTATGATAAAGAGATCTTGTCTAAAGCACTGCCTCATTACATGGAGTGCCTTGACAGGATCGGTGGCATCGCTGTCCGGTGTCTCAAAGGAGAAGAGGATGAGAGACCGACCATGACACAGGTGGTAGAAGAACTTCAGCAGGCGAAATTAAGAGCCCGCGAGGCTGAAATTGTGGGCAAGAACGCGTAGATGAAATTAACGATGCAAAGCATGGTTAGTTAGTATCATCTGATTTGCCATCCCAGGGTACTTCATTATAAGCTATGGCTTTCTTCTATAGCGATCTATCCTTATTAACGTCGAGTTAGATTGTATTAGTTATGCTTGTAATGTACTATTTAATTTCCTTCATGTGAGATTTATCAATCTGCTTGTAGTATCAGGCATATAATGCCACTTTATGTTGGAGATAGTTTGCTAGACTTTTATTTCTCAAATATGTCCACTATAGCATGTGGCCCCATTTGTATCGAGAGAGATTTATAAGATTTACACAGAAGTAATACTACTGCCATAAAATTCCCGTGAGAGGTTTCTGTGAAATTCCTGAATTGCAACATATGCACACGTCGGCTAGAATGTTCTAAGGTGAGTGACAGTGTAGCTAGCTGCAGCGATCATCATTTACCAGCAGCTAGAAGCCACCTCAAAGTTGTCTCTCATGGCGGAGCAGCCACCGTAGTCCTCGCGGTCGCAGCACAGGCTCTATCCAGGTACAGCCGACGCTGCCGTAGGCTGCGGCGATCCGGGAGGTGATGATGGAATCGTCCATGTTTGCCCTCCAAGTGCCTCGCCGCGCCGCTCAGCGCATGGCTGGCCGCTGCTCGCGCGCTCCGCCCTCGTCGCCTCCAAGTATTCATCCTCCTCCAACTCTTGTGTACATAATCTCAGATCGTATGGTGACTGGTGAGCGGCATCTGCGGCTGCGCACCAAGTGTTCACTGTTTTGCCTACGACGAGCCCTTGTGATGGTGTCGCGAAGAAACTTAATTACTGCTCGATTTGTTCAGCTAATACAATCGCCGGGTTTTGTTTTGTTACCAACTGCAGGGGCGCTCTGTATTTGGCACCACATCTTATTCTGTTTTTGTGCCCGTTTAGGTTAGTTCTTGGCCCATGGGTATAACAAACTCAACCTTTTTATTCTTTCCTTGCACCAATTCACCCAAACAATTCATGACTTTTTTTTGGCTACATGAGAAACGCGACATTGAAGGGGGTTCTGTATTAAAAAAACACAAATGTTTTCTCATTTCAGATGAGATCTTTTTAAGGATGCATGCAAACTTAAACGCTCCATCAAGGTCGACGAGGAGGCACGCGGCAAAGAATGTTTCGTGGAGGAGATCAGAATCTAGTCTCAGACCAGCCACCCCGAATCTGGTCCGTCTCCTGGGGTGTTGCCTGGATACGGAAGTCCCCATGCTGGTCTTTGAGTTCGTCCCCAACGGAAGCCTCTACGATGCGCTTCACGCTTGTGGAGCCGCAAGGCATGGTACTCTATCGCTGCCGGTGCGCCTGGATATCGCCATTGGCTCTGCAGAAGCTCTCGCATACATGCATTCCGAGCATGCTGGCTGCAAGATCCTCCATGAGGACGTCAAATCCGGCAATATTCTCCTCGATGACAACTTCCAACCGAAGGTCTCAGACTTTGGGCTGTCCAAGCTCCTATCATCGATGGACAAGAAGTATGCCGGGTTCGTGGCAGGGGACAGAGGTTACATGGATCTTGTGTACATGCAGACGGGCTTCTCACGGAGAAGAGCGATGTTTAGAGCTTCGGAGTTGTGCTTTTGGAGCTCATAACGGGGAAGGAGGCGAGATACAATGGGAACACCAGCCTGCCGTTAAAGACTTCAAAAAGTCTTTCGTGACGAGTAGGGCAAGAGAGATGCTTGATGAGATATTTACGTCTGCCGCGGACATAGATTTGTCTCGAGAAAGTTGGTGTGATTGCGGTTCATTGTCTCAAGGATTAACCGTACAGCATAAGAATATCATGATGCCTGGCTCTGCTGGGTATCAGCGTGACACATGCGAAGGAATATATATATATATATATATATATATATATATATATATATAGAGAGAGAGAGAGAGAGGAAGCCTCTTCTACATCCGAGTGTAATTACACCCTATATCATATCTCACAATATAGGAAGTATCTCACGTAACGGAGGGTATGTACATGTAATATACGAGTATTTAAGACCATCTAGGTAGTATGAATAATTTTTCAGAAGTGGTATGTATATTTTTTTACATACTCCTTTTTATATACGTATATAAAGGTTTGCAGATTTGCAATAAAACATATGCAAATTCTCTCGATGGGCTGCAAATCTGCAAACAAATTGAGAGATTCAACAGTCTCGTAGCTGTGCATATGTTCTATTTTTTTATTGCAAAGTTCTGTTGTTATATATATATATATATGTGTGTGTGTGTGTTTAGGTGGTATATTAGAGGTGGTGTAATTACATCCAAGTGTATAAGATATTTTTCATATATATTCCTTCGCGGGTGTCACGCTGATACCCAGCAGAGCCAGGCATCATGATATTCTTATGCCGTACGGTTAATCCATGAAAGTTGGAATGGGAATCCAGGGAATTCAAAACCACCGTGGCATGGGGGCCAAGTTCCAAACCGGTCTGGATGCTTGTGTGGATGGGCTTGGGTAGGTAGGATCTGGGGTGAATCGCCATATGTGTAAGGTCTGCTGGCCGGCTACTCTTGTGGGGTTCCAGACAGAGACAAGTAGTAAATCATCTCTCTGTGAGGTTTGTGCAGGTAGCTATGATCACTGTATCGTTCCTTACGCTGGTTGTGTGAATGACAGGGGAAACAGTTGATGGAGATAGGGAATCCTTTCCTATTTACTGGGTTTACTTTGCAGCTTCAACAGGTACCGTTTACTGGGTTCAGCATGTAACTCGCAGCATTCTCTTGGTTCAGGTTGCCCTCGTCATTGGAAAGCATTTAGCATTTACTTTCGTCATTCTGTCTTTTTAGTGGTTTTATCGGTAAAGAAAAAGAAACCCATACACGACAACGCTAGCGCTGCGACAGGGAGCAAGGATGCTATATGGCAGCTGGTGGCAAGTGAGGCGTTCAGCCGAGCACAAAGATGGCTTGTTCGAGGCATCAATCATCGCAAGCTTTCTGATGGGGGAAGAAGATCTGTGAAAAGAAGAGGAAGGGAAGTAACCATTGAGTGTCCGATGCTGAAGTTGATGTTAAGAATGCTTTGCTTCTTTAAACTGTGTACAAAATCAGCAGAGAGAGAGAGAGAGAGAGCAAGAACCCTGGCCTGGATGCTACGATAGAACAATCAACAGCAAGAAATCCGCTCTTGTTTAGTACCACACCGACTATTCCAAGAGCAACTGACCAACTCAAATACTCGCTCCACAGCCGCTCACTCGCCGAGCCAGGTAGCGATGGCTTGTCACCCGAGCGGGGGCGCTAAGGTGGTGCGGATGCCTGGCGGTGGCGCGTTGTGCCTGGGCATGCGCGGCCCGCCCGTTCCAAGTTGCGTAGTGGGCTGCTGGCTCTTGGGCGTAGGTCCGGGCGTCGCAGTGCCTGAAGTGGCGGGGACCGCGTGAGGCTGGCTTCACAGAGCAGCGTATACCGCCCGCTTCCAACGGTGGGAGGATTACGGGCCGCTGCACCGCAGGCCCGCTTAGGCACATGTGCCCTCTTTGGCAGACCACCATCTTTTTTGCTAAGGAATCATATGTTTGCAATCTCTGCAATCCACTTGATCATCTTTTTTGCTAAGGAATCATATGTTTGCAATCTCTGCAATCCACTTGATCAGAATCGTCCACTTGATAGGGCCGATCAATTCAATTCCTTTCTTTGCTTTGTTCTTCCTTCTTTCTTGCTCTCTGTTACAAGGGAGCTTATGTGTAGCAAGAAAAGAAAGAAACGTCTAGCTCGAACTGCCCAGCTAAGCCGCCCAAGAAGAGCTTATGTGTGGCGTGGGGGAGAAGGAGCAGGTTGAGAAGGCCGCCGAGTCCGGCGAGACTGGCCATGGCTGCAGCTGCGGCTCCAACTGCAAGTGCAACCCTTGCAACTGCTAGCAAGCTTGGGGAAGGCGGGCACATCTACGGTATATCATCTCATCTGTGTGTGAGAGTGACTTACGAGTGAGTGGATAGTAAGGAGACCATTTGGTTGGTGCTTAACCACACCACCATGGCTCGAGCATGAACGCAGTCATGCGGTGTGGTTTGTTTGTTAGCTCTTGGTGCCGTCGTTGTGCTGCTGCAGCTTGCGAAACGGGCTAGTCTACTACTATTGTCATCACATCCTACATGTGTCTGAACCTTTGCTGGGCTATTCAGGTTGTTCTCCTTGACCATTTGCTGGGCTTTAGGTGTGTGCTTCCGAACCTCAGCTCGCAGCTTGGTCATGAGGTGTGGCTTTCGCATGAGCTCGGCCATAGTGAATTCCAAGACTATGTATGATGTGTCCGTGCCTCCTACAAACATGTCCTGCATGGATTGAAAGCGTCAGCACAAAACAGATATTAAATACATATGGAAAGAGTACTATATATATATTTTCTAGTCCTGCTATCTATGGACCATATATATATATAAATATATATATATATATATTATATATTGGAATATTCAGATAATCTCTCTCGGATACGTCAACCAAAGAAATATCCCCAAGAGATGACCTTTTCGCACAAGAAAACATCCATTTGTGCAACAAGAACATATTGTGACCTGTAGAACATTATTCGTGCTAATGATGTGGTGAGAAACTAGTGTCCTGGAGGGATCTATATAACTAATAAACAACTAAAAGCATGATCAATCATAATTAGACAATGCAAAAGTAAAAGAACAAATTAGTGGACGTAAGAGGTGAGAGAGAGCAATCTACAGACTTTTATCTCAATGACCCTTGGTATAAAATACATGCGAATTGCTAAACAACACCTGTTCTAACCTGGACTTGAGAGCACTGGTGCTTCAGTACATACCTAATGGAATCATGGGGACGCTCCTACACAACTCTGAAGGCAGAAGGCACTTGGGGTTCCTCAAGAGGCTAAACGTGTCGATGGCAATAGAGTATCTGCACCCTGAGCACTGTGAGGTTGTCCTGCACTGCGACTTGAAGCCTAGCAACGTGCTATTTGACGAGGACATGACGACTTTGGCATCGCTAGGTTGCTGTTAGGTGATGACAGCTCCTCGATCTCTGCGAGCATGCCTGGAACACTTGGGTACATGTCACCAGGTACTAGCGCTAAGCACGTGTACCCTTGACTAATTATGGTTGTTCGCTCCAATCATGCTTTAAATTTTGTTTCTGTATTTCCTGAGCAGAGTACGGGTCTCTAGGAAAAGCATCGCGAAAGAGCGACGAGTTCAGCTACGGGATCATCCTCCTTGGAAGTCTTCACTGGAAGGAGACCCACAGATCCGATGTTCGTCGGAGATCTAAGCCTTAAGCACCTCGCATACTGACAATCTAAAATACCACTATAGAACATCATCGTTAAAATAACGAAAAAATAAGAAATACAACACTAGAAATTTCAAAAGAATTAAAACTTTAAGAATACTTTATTAAAAGACTGGTTGTCCTCGCACGTTAACCTTCTAGGTATGGTTATCTTAAACTATCATCCTACTCTTGCATTGTTTGACTCGAGAGCTAGCTTTTCCTTCTTGGCATCTCACTTTATTCAACAGCAATCTGTACCAGTCAGTCCCTTAACGACTTCAGTAGTGGTATCCACCGCTAATGGACCACTTACTAGCAATTTTACCTACCTCAATATTGCTCTAGAGATCGAACGCCATACTTTCAGCATTGATGCAGTGGTGGCACCAATTCAACCTTTCGACCTGATTGTAGGCATGGACTGGTTGTCTCGCCATCATGCTATTATTTATTGCTTTGATCACAAGGTTATTCTTCTGTGAGATGATAGGGAGATCGTCTATCAGGGCAAGGATTGATAAATCTTCTATTCTTCGCCTCCTATTTCGGTCGTCGTAGGATGACCAAGTCCGGGTGTCTTCTCGATATGCTAAAGAAGCCTACTACCGGACCTTTACCACCGGGTATCTTCTCATCGTAGGACCTACTTCGACTACTTGGTCGTGAGTCCTATTACAACGGTCTGATTGTTCTCTAATTTATGACTAACCCACTTCCGCGGTGACAAAGCTTGGCAAGACAGTTAAGACGTGCGTTTATACTCCATAACGGCACATGATTCTACCCACATCTCTCAGACAATAACTGTCTTACAGTGAATTGTTGCCCATGTCTCTCTGACAGTAACCGTCGTCCAGCAGTTAGCTCCCAAAATATCAAGACATCTTCTGACAGGAAGCAACCTCCGCTACTTCGCCAGCAACCTCCACCAGCTTGAATTTTGCTCTTGGAGCACTCATAACGGGGAAGAAGGCGAGGTACAATGGGAACAACAGCCTTCCATTAGATTTTAAAAGGTCTTACGAGAAAAGGATGAGCAGGACGAGAGAGATGCTTGATGAGACATTCACATTTGCCGCGGAAATAGATTGTCTCGAGAAGGTTGGCACGGTTGTGGTTTAATGTCTCAAGGAATATGTGGATGAGAGGCCCATGATGGCATGAGTCGTGGATGATCTCAAGCTTCTGAAAATACAAAAGCTAGCAGCTGAAATGAAGCATGTATGATCGAACACTCCTACCAGTAATCTCAAGCTTTATCCAACGTAGTTAACTATTAAGTCCAGTTCGTGCCCTTAATACTATGTATTTTTGTGAGCTTTTTTACATTATCCATCGATTATCCAACATCGTTAACTAATTGTTAACTATTAGAAGGTTTGCTCTGTTTTCTGTTTTGGTTTGGTTTAGTCTCATGATGGATAGTGGAATAGTACTTCCGACATGCATGCAGCAACATGCCCATTAAATAGCCATACTGAGTTCTGTTCAGGTTTCGCGTTGTGCGCAGTGATCTGACAACAAGCAGAGCCCAGCAACAAAGTAGCGTCCCCGGTGAGTTCACCAGCCAACGTTTCAACAATTGCCGACCAATACCACGACGATTTCTGAGCCTTCTTTTCCACCCAAAGCCTGGGGCGCACTGTCTCTACTGCAGTGTGGTGGTCATGGCCATCAAGAATTTGGACACAGACTGTTGTCATCAAGAACTTTGACAAAAATGTGTCCTTTCCTTCCATGCCAGATGCTAATTTATACCTAATTTTGTATATGTTGTGCCAATATCTGCACACTGATAAGGATGATAGGCCTGCCTTTGGGACTAGTTTTCCTGCTTGCTACGGTACATATATTTTTGTTAGTGATAAAACTTTATTCAACCTTCTCCAATCTCCCACTTCCACTCTCACTTGTAGGATCAGTAGTACATGGGCGATGAAAAACATGTTAGTAAAGTGCAAAGGAATGAACTAGTGTACTGTAGACACTGTGATTTTTTCCCCGTAAAATTGTATCTAAAGCCTCAAGAGTGATAGTACCATAACATGCCCTTCCCACTTTCCAAGTATGAGATATGTGTATGCTGCAGACTATCTCTGCTGCTAATTGCTTGGCTCTGCTTAGGGTTTAGAATTTGGGCCAATGGATCTTGACTACCAAGTAGTATGAGATAATTCTCAGTAAGACCACTGGAATTATAAGAAGAGTGGCTCTTCCATTTGTCGTTTTCTACATACCTGCCTATTTGTTCAACTTAAATTGGAATGTGTTTCTCATAAAAAAATTGAAATGTGCATCTCTTCCAGATGTATTGGGTAAAGGGATGACTAGGTAGAATTTTGGATGTCATATGATGCTGAGTTTGTTATGTGCTATGTTGCAAAATCAGATTGGTACTGGAATTAAGCTGTGCCTTTATGCTCTATTTGAAGCGCATTTGTTTATTCTAGGGCTAATCATCAGTCATGAATTGACACTAATGCTAAATATTTATGTCATGAAGGAAGATAGTATACTGCTAGCACTAACCTTCAGTTATGAATTGACACTAATGCTAAATATTTATATCATGAAGGAAGATAGCCGACAAAGTTTCTTGATTTGTTTGGTTAATTCGTCGTGGTGCCAGATTTCCTGCATGGTAATCCATACCAGCTCGACAATCCCAACAATCCTGGAATATGGTTACAGTCACATAATCCGGTTTGTTCTCCTAAATTTGTACAAATCCATTTTTGTATGTGTTGTGGGGATGGCCCCCACCTGCATCTATTTAGCCTGCATCCAGGTGATAGTTTATAGGATCTCTGCTTCTTGTATGTTCCTGAGGCTAACCAAAAAACAGAAAAAAAAAATAGATATAAAATAAACTATTACGCACGGTTTTATGGTATAAATCGTGCGTGAAGGATTATCATAGACTTCAACTAAAACCTTCTATGATGCTCACATATCACAGACAATTCTATCTGCCAATCATCTGTGATGAAATTGTTCTATCTACCAACCATATGTGATGGAAAAGTATCACAAACGGTTCTACATACCAACCGTTTGCGATACTCGCTCATCACAGACGGTTGATAACTAGAACTGTTTGTGATGTATGAGTAGCATAGACGGTTTTTAATTCGAATCGTCTGTAATAGTATTCTTCATAAACGATTCTAATTACAAACCATCTGTGTTATACTTATCAGATGGCTCACAAATCGTCTGTGATAACCTCCGATTATCATTGACCCATAAATTTAGACGGTTCAGAAAACAGTCTGTGATGACAGTTTTGAACCGTCTATGATGTCCCTTTTTGTAGTAGTGTTAATTCTAGAAAATTTATACTGTAGGACCTTCCAAGATTCACCAGTTCAAATGCATCAAGTCTCAGCAGGATTCAGCGGGAAGTTTCGGCGTAGGGAGATCTTTTACTTTAGTCCTTGCTAATTAGTTGGCTTGCCCATGTTATTTTGCATTGATTTGAGGCTTAGGTCTGGTTTGTAATTGGCTGTTGCTCGCCTAGGCCTTTTTACCTAAGTAGAGCTGAACAACCTTTCTTTCATTCTATAGCGAAAGGCAGCACTCGTGCCATAGTCTCAAAATTTTTTTTACTGTACCTTGCTTCCACGTGCCATTAATAGGTTGTAGCCAATACATCTTATATAATTCAAACAGGCTTAATTGTATGAACACATTCACTTAATTTAGAGGCCAGGGATTCTTACATATCAATCAGAATAAAAGGAGAAAGACAATCAAAACGTACATATTTCCGTGCTGTGCTGCCCAGTATGTGATTGATTACCCTTAATTTCTTGTATCTCTGTAATCTGTTTGGGACATGTTCTTTTGTTTGCTCTGTTTTGTGTTCTGGTTTGGTTTAGTCTCATGATGGAAGGTGGAATACACTGTCGACATGCATGCAGAAACATGTGTTTTGTTAGCGTGGTGCACATGGATAGGCACCGTGGTTCTTGTCCGCATTTCTGGTCACCGCTTGATGTTGATGTGTCCTATAAACTCTTCATCTTCTCGGCATCGATCGGACAAGCTTAGTTGCTTTGGCGTGCGTGGATGTTTTTGTCCCCTTAGATCGATATTTCCGGACGTGTGGTTGTAGATTGACCTCAGCGCGCGCGTGTTGCTCGAGCGCGCTTGATAGCACTATAGTGTGTCGCATCTTGTTGCTATGGTTTCTATGGTTCCAAAGGATCGCTATCTTTAACATGCAAGACCTTGACTAGTTGGTGAACTTGTGGTGCACATAAACCATCTGTCTAGTACAGTCGTTGCTTTTGGAAACTACACATTAGTTAAACTTGGAATTAGTTGTACATCTCAATCAATCATGCATGTCCACAAGTTCTCCGGTTCAAAGTCTTTTGTCATTTATCTCTCTGTGTAAAACACACAGCAAAATAAAGAAAATAATAAAAAATACAAGGGACGAAAAATCAAACCGAAAGATGTCACAGGTGCACAAAGTTGATGATCGACTATGTGGCAGTGTTTCTAGCAATGTACTATTTACAATGATGCATCAACTATTCATTGTGTGGCTACAGAGGGTGTTTATAAAGGGCACACAGGGTCACAGGGATGTCGAAGTCGAAAAATGAACAGATCCAAAAATAAATCTTGATCCAAGTCATATATGCTCTAGTGGAGGCTTTTGGAAGATGGGTTTTGGTTGTGCTCATTTCAGCTTAAAGTTAGCTTCTGCTTTTGACTTTTACATTTTGTAATAGTGTTAATTCTAGAAAAAATTATACTATAGGACTTTCCAAGATTCACCAGTTCAAACGTATCAAGTCTTTCAGCAGGAAGTTTCGACGCATGAAGATCTTTTACCTCAGTTCTTGCTAATTAGTTGGCTTGTCCATGTTATTTAGCATTGATTTGAGGCTTAGGTCTGGTTTGTAATTGGCTGTTGCTCGCCTGGGCCTTTTTACCTAAGTAGAGCTAAACAACCTTTCTTTCATTCTATAACAAAAGGCAGCACTCACGCCACAGTCTCAAAAATTTTTTTTACTGTACCTTGCTTCCACGCGCCACTAATAGGTTGTAGCCAATACATCTTATATAATTCAAACAGGCTTAATTGTATGAACACATTCTCTTAATTTAGAGGCCAGGGATTCTTACATATTAATCAGAATAAAAGGAGAAAGATAATCAAAATGTACATATTGAGTTCTATATGCTTTTTATTTTTGAACATAAACTTATATACTATAGCATCTAGCCATACAATTACGTGGAATTTATTAATATGTACAAACAATACAAATAGCCCCAGTCATGAGTTGTATTATGCATGGTTGACATCATGTGATCTTGGGACAAGAAAGAGTTTCTCCTTTCGACGCATCGTCACTCCAAACACGTCTGTCATATCAATGTCCTCTTTGTCCAGCCCATTCGGGAGCTCCCAGTCAAAGCAGCAAACAAGGTTCGCAAGCATGATCTCAACAGAGGCCATCCCAAAATTTATCCCAGGACAAATCCTTCGCCCAGCTCCAAATGGCACAAATTGGAAATTCCTCCCCTTGAAGTCGACCATTGGAGTGTCCAAGAACCTCTCTGGCATGAACTCATCTGCCTTCTCCCAAGACATGGTATCTCTACCAAGAGCCCAGGCATTAACGATGACACGTGTTTCGGTTGGTATTGTGTAACCCTCGACAGTACATTCAGCCATGGAGAGGTGTGGGAGGAGGAGTGGTGCTGGTGGGTGTAGCCGGAGCGTCTCCTTAATGACAGCTTTTAGGTAGGCCATGCTGTTCAGGTTGTCCTCCTTGACCATTTGCTGGGCTTCAGGTGTGTGCTTTCGAACCTCAGCTTGTAGCTTGGTCATGAGGTGTGGCTTTCGCATGAGCTCAGCCATAGTGAATTCCAGGACTATGTATGATGTGTCCGTGCCTGCTGCAAACATGTCCTGCATGGATTGAAAGCGACAGCACAAAGCAGATATTAAATACATATGGAAAGAGTACTATATATATTAAGCATGCAAGCAATATATATTTTTGCAGTATGTATCGACAGAGAGTACTAGCTAGGTCATTGTAAATGGAGATCAACCTCTTGTGAGATTTTCTAGTCCTGCTATCTATGGACCAAGCAAAAATTGCTATATATATATATATATATATATATCATATCTAGTGCTAAAGACCTATTTAGTGCTAAAATGCTAAAACTTCTACAGAGCCATCTGATCTAGCCTGTACGGCTCGAATCAAAGAGGGTGGAACCCCCATCTCATAAAAAATAATCTATGCGGGGGGTTTTGTGAAAGATTGATTAAATGAATTAAATGAGGTGGGGGTTCCACCCTCCTTGATCTGAGCCGTACAGGCCACATCAGATGGCTCTATAGATGTTTTAGCATTTTAGCACTGAATAGGCCTTTAGCATTGGATATACTCCCTATGTATGTGTGTGTGTGTATGTATGTATGTATATGCCTCTTGGTGCGTGAGTTGGAATATTCAAATAATCTCTCTGTTAGGGATCGATGTTCATAATGATTTTGTAAAAAAAATCAAACACACATAAGCTAGCTAGCGTCTGTGGGGGACTGAAGTTACCATCAAGATGGCCTTGACATGCTCTCTAGTGAGATTGTACTCCTGTTGAAGAGAGAGCAGAATATCTACGAAGTCTCTCTTGTGGTGGTCTTGTCCCTGATCATGCTTGGCGTGATGACCTAGTGATGATTTGCTTGCATGGTCATCTATGATCTCGTCGAGTAACTCGTCCCATCTCTTCTTCAACTTCTTGGCCTTGTTGCACACCACTCTTGCGAGTAGACCTATCTTTGCTAAGCTTGGGAAGTAGTCTTCTAGGTTGAAACCTCCAAACAGAGCCACGTTCCTGTCGATGAGCTCCCGAAACAGCTTGTTCCGACCTTCCTCCCGGAAGAACTTCCCTGACACGGCACGGCACACAATGTCATTTGTGAATGAGTTGAGCAGCTCACCATGTCGACGACAACACGCGTGGCGGCCGCCTCCTGTATCCTGGCGATCACGAGGCTCACTTCCTCCTCACGAGCACGGCGGAGCGAGTGCACCTTCTTGGCGCTCAGCAGGTGCGTGGTGACGAGCTTTCTAACCTGCCGCCAGTGCTCGCTATAGGGGGCGAAGGCGACGTCCAATGACCCACTCAGGAGGATGTCCGCGACCATGGACGGTGGCCGTGTGGCGAAGACATGGTCGTGCGAGCGCAGGATGGCCTCGGCGGCGCGCGGGGATGAGACGACGAGGTTGCGCACCTGGCCGAGGTGGAGGAGCATGAGGCCATCAGGACCATGCTTCTTGGCGAGGATGGCGAGGGAGACATGAGGGTCGGAGTCGACAAGGTGCATGTGCCCTATGACCGGGAGTCCTGGAGGCGAAGGCGGGAGCTTGCTTGCTGATCTTCTGCTTGTTGCCATGAAGTAGTGTAGTAGCAAGATGAGGAGAGGGAAGAGCAAGAGATAGAGCGACGCTTGTGGTGATACTGTGTTGGATAATGCTTGAACGAATTGAGCCATGACCTGCATAACACGGCTAGCAGTACTACTTAGCTATGAATGCAAGTCGTGTACGTGCAGTAGTGCAAGAACCAGCTAGTACGACTCTTCTTGTTGCGTCCTTTTATAGCTGAGATCATCACTAACCGAGAGACAAAAAAAAGACAGAAAGAAAGATAAAGAAGCTTACGATGGATCATGCTTGAGCTAGCAGTTAGGTATTTGAAGTTTTCTTCTTATTAATAAATGGGGAGAATATTCACCACTTGTCGTAGCCCTAGAAGTTTCGTGAGTTGTTGCCGTGCTGCATGCTAATACTTACGATGGATCATGTTGTCGTTTGTACGAGGACGTGTGCCATATCGATATGATACGCTGTGCCCAATTCAGACACGCCCGTGATGAACGTCGATGATAATATCGCCACCTTCGAGTAGTGGACGAGAGATGTTAGCCACACCTCTCCGTCGACAACGATATGTCTGTAGGTTGCATCTTTTTTCCATAGACTAGATGTTTATGTTTACTGGGTTGTGACCACTCAATAACACGTACTGTTCTTTTGGGCCAATTGCTTTTGGCTCTTTGCTGATTAGCGTGGTGCCCATGAACAGGCACCGTGGTTCTTGTCTGCATTTCTGGTCACTGTTTGATGTTTGGTGTGTCCTGTAATCGCTTTGTCTTTTACTTGCATAGATCAGGACAAGCTTTAGTTGCTGAGACGTACGTAGATGTTTTTGTCCCGTAGATCGATATTGTTAGCCTATCATATATGTGACATCTCGATTCACTGCATGTATATGACACATTGGTTTAAGATAAGATTAATTTGGATTACTGTATATATTCACATTAGTTAGTGTAGTAGCAAGATGAGGAGAGGGAAGAGCAATAGATAGAGCGATGCTTGTGGGGATACTGTGTTGGATAATGCTTGAACGAATTGAGCCATGATGTGCATAACACGGCTAGCAATACTACTTAGCTATGAATGCAAGTCGTGTACGTGCAGTAGTGCAAGAACTAGCTATCTAGTACTCTTCTTGTTGCGTCCTTTTATAGCTCAGATCATCACTAACCGAGAGACAAAAAAGAAAGAAAGAAAGTAGCACCAGTGCACGCGATAAGTACAGTACTTGTTAAGCAGATCAGTTGAGAAATTAAGCAGACGTACAGATAAGTATATAGCACCAGTGCACACGATAAGTACAGTACTTGTTAATTTGGAGTTTGCTGCATGCATTTGTTCAATGTTTTAGTACGAGTTGAATTTCTCGATCCATGGATGCATGATCAGAATCATATGTAGTCTGTCGCCGTGAGCAGCGCGCACTCTTGGACATAATCATATTAGACTACGTCGTTTGTGGTTGTACTACACGGTAGTTACCATATCGATATGATACGCTGTGCCCAATTCAGGCACGCCCGTGATGAACGTCGATGATAATATCGCCACCTTCGAGCAGTGGACGAGAGACGTTAGCGATCAGCAACTTGCAAGCCACACCTCTCCGTCGACAATGATATGTTTGTAGGTTGCATCTTTTTTCCATAGACTAGACGTTTATATGTTTGCTGGGTTGTGACCACTCAATGGCACGTACTGTTCTTTCGGGCCAATTGCTTTTGGCTCTTTGCTGATTAGCGTGGTGCCCATGAACAGGCACCGTCGTTCTTGTCTGCATTTCTGGTCACTGTTTGATGTGTCCCCTAATGTCTTCGTCTTCTACTTGCATAGATCAGCACAAGCTTAGTTGCTGAGACGAACGTAGATGTTTTTGTCCCCGTAGATCGATATTCTTAGGTCCTGTTCTTTGCGGCTTCTAGAAGTGGCTTTTGACTTTTGCTACAGTAACTAACTTTTAAACGGAGTATTTTTTTAAGATGGGGTCTACAAGTTAATTGTAGTATCGTTAAAAACTAATATCAGATCATCAAAATTGCAAGCGAGTATCTCTCTTTCCGCAATCTCTGTATAAACAGCAAAAGCCATCACCATGCACTAAAGCCATCACACACATTTAAAGAATGTGCCCATAGTCTACCATATATGTGACGCTTTGATTCACTGTATGTATGTGACACATTGGTTTAAAATTAAGATAAGATTAATTTGGATTATTGCATTTATTCATATTAAGCAGTTACTTTATATATTCACATTAGCATCACCATTATGTGTGTGTGTATATCTGTACACCAATAAATCAAACAAGTGCTTCATTTTTATGAGCCTTCAAGGTATCAGAGCTTTAGGTTTTCTAGCTTCCAAATCCTAGCGTCGCGCTGTCTTCGCTACGCTGCCCTTGGAAGAGCGTCTCCACTCCTAGGGATGGCCATTTGCAGGATCGTCGATGGTAATCAGAGGAGGTGAATGATTGTAATATGCAACGGAGACTTTTCTTTTAAATCTAATTTTCTCTGGTCGTCCAAACCTGTGGATCACAACTAGAACAAAAAAACAGCCAAGTAGAAAAAGGAAACCGACGAGACCAATGAGACGCCCTGTAACTCCTCTGCTGGATGTGCTAAAGCAGCACCTTGACTCCCGGTCTTCATATGATAGACTAGCACAAGAAAGGTAGTACATGCAGCAACAAGAAGCTATCTGTGCTTGTTGACTTCACGTGATAGATAACACGAGAAGAAAAAAGCATGCAGTCATGGAATCAACACAAAAAGGCAACCAAAAGATCACGCATAGAATCACCAAAACCCATATACGTTTTTCACCAGGATCCCTATTCACCTTGATTAGCTATCCTTACTCTCCTCTCACCTAATCACATGCATACCTTTCTTATCTCAAACGCCTCGGCCAGCTCTACGAAATGAAGGTGCTCTTAGGAAAACTGCATTATGCTCTAAATAAAGGCTGCATTAATAAACACTACAATTAAAGAAGAACAAACATCTTCAGATCAAAATTGCTGAAAATCAAGCCATGGCTTAGTACTCTTTCAAATCACTATCCACCTTTCTAAAATATGCTAATGGGAATATAAATTGCACTAGTGCATGTCCTTTTCTTTTAAACAGGATGACAATTGGAACAACACTGAAGCAACTCTGACCTAGTACAGTACAGAGCTCTGGCAATACTTTAGCTGAAAACAGAGCACTGAAAAGGCAGTACAGAGCTCGCCTAATCACATACATACCTTTCTTATCTCAAACGCCTCGGCCAGACAATTGGCGCCCAGTTGCCTCATGGCCACGTGCTTTTATACCCCTAAAACAAGACCGATTTTAACTCAAACTAGCGACCCTAATTAATCCTAATACAACTTATTTAACTAGACCTTTTTTACTCCAACTAGGTTTTTGACCCACTACCTTTCAAGGGACCTGAAACCCTTACATAACACGGGTTTTTCATTTCTATCCTATGTCATAGCCTCCGGACTGCACTGCCGTAGCTCCAACACACATCGACCGTCTTTGATCTCTACGCACCCCAACTCGAGCACGACTGTCTCCTCCGGCATCCTTGACCCTCTGAACAATAGCTTCACACCAAGCCATCTCTCGGTCCTCGCCGTAAACCACGATCGCCTCCGAATTATCCTGCACATGCGAAGACCAAACCAACATGTTTCCTGGCACAAGTTTTTTCCAACTTAACCAACATCAGTCCACACACACACATCACACACCTCAAATAACAATAAGCAACGTTGTCAATTATTCATCACAAAAGTATCGTAGACATAGCCACATGGTCTAACAATCTCCCCCTTAATGAATACATTGACAACACCTTAAGATAACATAACTTCCAACAGATGTAAGTGAAGAACTGAAGCCAAACTCTCCCCCTCAACACAAGAGAAGCAATTTAAAATTCTCCAAAAACTCTTCATTCTCTCAAATTTCTCTCCCCCTTTGGCAATGTAATCGTGAAGAAACTTCAAAGAATAAGAATAATTCTAAGAAGGAGCAATGAGAATAAAAATTTAGAAGCTTTGTAGACTATCCAAGTCACTGTGCATTGCTTTAATAAAGCAACCAAGCCATATTTTTTAGTAGAGCTATCTAGATCATATAAAGCCATATATCATATATCAATGTCAAAACAAGTCTATCAATATGATTAAATGATTTATATCAATGACATACATCGCAACAATGACCAGACTAATTATAAAGAGCACAATGAGATATCATAATGAGAAGTCAAAGCCTAAAAGTGAAGCAAACCTTAACTTTAGATGAGCTAACAGTCTCATGTAACAACTTATTGTTCTACACTAAATTCTTAGGCATATGGCATGCTTGCAGCATACTTCTTTTTATGATGACATACTTATAGCATTTTTTATGGTGGCATGTTTGAAGTATACTTCTTTTCATTTTGTGCACTCTTGTGCTTTTTCTTTTTGTTTATCATGGCATGCTTGAAGCATACATCTTTTCAATTTGTCCTTTCTTAGTTTTTTACAACATGCCAGAGTGAGTGATCATAAAAAGATTGTAACAGAAACATGTGAGCCTCATAACCAAGATTTAAAATAACACTCACAATCAAGCTAATCCTTTTCGATGGATATCGCAAAGTAATAAATATAATCAATCTGGTCAAAGTATTTTGCCATATAAAACATGTTTAAATTAAAGGCTAAACCACTAGTATTCTTTTAACATTAAGGCTGCTATGTTTATGTTTCCCTATTATTACGATCCATTACTCGTATGATGCTGCTTGTGAGTCATAACTGATATATGTATGATACCTTTTAATCTGATTAATAACCACTTATCATGTAATAAAACTTGGATGATTGACATATCTTGTTTGAGCTATATTATAACGCCCTTTTTAGAATAATTCCTAGATCACTATCACCATAATCATCATTCTACATCGTCTTATATCGGGAATTGAGTTTGTTCGTTCTCCACCTTAGCCAATCCTTTCTCTTATCATAACCTTATCTTAGCATTCTCTTAGTTACCTTTATCTCTTACCATATAATTTGCTAATAATTTAACGGTTATCTGGCATAGGGTTACTCACATATAGGGGAGATTGTCACTCACCTAGTAATGTACGGGGGGCTATACACTTTTGTTACTCAGGATATTACACCCCGTCGATGGTTATACAGTTGAGAACAATGGCGTGTCTGACTATTCTCATATAACCAGATATGTGGAAGTAATCTGATGCTATTGCCATAACTTGCAATATAACAAATATCCTTATTTTCACTATTCTGTTATCTCTATCTCCGATCTGTATCAATGTTTTCAATAACCTAGTTTCGTTGTATTTAACTGTGTCAATTGCTTGTTAGAGTTACTTGATCTTTACTCACCTTATTACGACAGTTGTTGGGTACTTGCTGAGATTTTCAAATCTCACGCTTGCTCTTTCCATTCTCAAGTAAAAGGCTAGTGGGGTGATAGCATCATGCTTGGGTGGGAGAACTCGAGTTTTCAACACATTGGCTTACCACTATTTATGTCATGTTATTTACTTTTTATTTGGTTAGAAGTAGACCGGTCCCATATTTTAAACATTTATTTTAGTTTCTGCTGGTTCTCTAATAAAGTACTATTGAAGTTTTAATTTCCTTGTTTTTTCTGTTGTTGTTTTTTTATTCTTCACTTTGACGTTGATATTCCATAGTAGTATCTTATATTAGTATGTAAAATGCTACACTGGCCCTTGACATGCTTCAAGCATGTCGTAGAAGGCCCTCGTCTTCCTCTGCTCGTTCCAGTGATGCATCATCACTGACCACCAGCAACAAGCCCAAGGGTGAGCCCAACGCAGATCTCCTTCACTACTACAAGATGTTGTTACGTAATTTCTGCAGTAGCAGCAGACGAATAGGCTACAGCATTTCTTCATTGATGCATGCAACTCGTTCTAGAAACTGAAACAGTCCTTATGGCATTCTGTCTACTGCAGCCTGAGATGTAGTTAGACTGTCAGACAAGGACAGGCCGCGACAGTGGAGCGGGGATGGGCCCAGCCTTCCAGGGCCCACAAGACACAAGGGGCCACAGGCCATGTGCAAATACTCACACTGAGCCCTGGCTCTTCCTCCTCACGCGGCCTACTGTTCGCTGGGCTCGTCGTTGCATCAATGGATTGGGATTCGGATTGAAAATTAGTGACCTACTCTTCGCTGTAAGACGTTATAATCTTTTTCTTAGCATGGAGACATTTACCTAACCACGTTTATCAGAACAGAGCAAATCGCTTCTGAAAAATCCAAACAAAGTGACTTGGCTTGGCTTCATTTACCTAACACGGAGGAACAGATTGAAAGCACATGGGAACAGTTTGAAATGAAACGAGCTGATAGCCTATGCAAGCCGGTCACCGATCGATCAGTGATCAGTAAGAAAACAGGCTAAATTTAGAGACAGAGAGAAGGAATGCGACATGGACAGCCAAGGGAGGCTTCACCATTCGTGCGACATGACAGTAATCACTAATTTGTTTATTGAAGCTACACAGGAACTTTCTCTACTACTAGATTTGCATTGAGATTCGTAGAAGGTAGGTTTCAGAGTTTACCTAGTTCCTACCCTTTGATCTCCAGCACGCAGCAGGTCACCGCCACGCATAGGACAAAAAAATGATGGTAATGGCGAGCAGTAACGAGGACTTTTTCTCATATATGACTTTTACTCATTTATTTTGTGTGTTCAGATCATTCTTTTTCTCTTGTACATGACTTTTTAGTGCGTGTCAATAAAAGACTGAGCTTTACCTAGTATTGTGAAAAAAGATCTAGTCTCTATCTAATCGTCAGTGATGGCAAACTCTTTATCGAAGAACAAACACAAGTTGACCACACTTTGAATTTGAATCAAAACCACTCTTTAAGCGCAAGTTGCATTTGCCATTATCATAGCTTACCATTGTGATCGTTATGTGAGCAATATGAAAGCAGGACTTGACCTTGGGGCAGGTAAGTTAATATGATCATTTCCATCTTTAATGGGTACAATACTATCTTAGGGAGCTATTCTCAGTGTTCATTTATCTAATGTTGTTTTAGAATACGTGCAGTAACATATTTACACAAAATTATTAGATTTGCCACATAAAACTATATTAATATATTTGGCATCAAAAATATTTGTGCATTACTATATTCCTACTTACATATAATTAGAAACAGTAATGGTTAAATATGTGCATCGAAGACTAAGTTAATTGATGTCTTGTCCTCGCCTTCAAATCGAGCCCAAAACGACATCCCCTCGATCACCACATTCTATCTCGTGCTCACATCCTCCCCCACCCAAGATCCACCTAAAATTTTGTTTCCATTGCCAACCAAGCTCTGACCATCGTGCCGAGCTCCTCTCAACCTGATGATCTTTGTAGACATTTTTCCACATCACATTGTATTCTATCTATTGATGAGCTCATACCCAAAATTAATTTGACTTTCGTTCATGCAGTGCGATGAACCAAATGTTTTCGTTGTTTCCATCTAGTCATCTTCTTCGCCACCTTTCATAGTCTACAGTAAGCTTTGGTCCAATATCTTCGCACCAGAGTCCCCTCACTATGGCCTGTGCGAGTGGTTCTTCCTCCTATGTCCCGTAACTCTACCACCACTTGTAACGCTCTAGGGTCCAAACTGGCTTAGTCCTAACCCCATTATAGATAAGTCACGCACACGTAACAACCTGCTTACGCTTTCGTCCTTACTTCGCAAAAGCGGTTAACCAGAGGTTATTACTAATGGTTCTATGGGTTTATATATTGGTGCTTCTCATGCTAAACTAGCAATATAAGACTAATCCACATCATCATGTGCACACATATGGGCCATCATGTGCCTAATTTCACATGGACCGAGGTGTCACACCACCACCACCTGAACCTCCGTTGTCGCTCCTCATTGCCATCGGCACGTCTACAGTCCATCTCTCCCAATTCACCACCACCATGAGCTTAGCCTCGTCGTTATCAACCTGTTTTGCCACTTTGCGAGATCTCATCGCCATTTCCCCGTCGTTGGCCATGCTGCCCAGCACCACCACCACTGCCCTGCATCGTTGTTTTGTCCCTCCCTCTCTCTCTCTCTCTCTCTATGGCTACACAGCAAGGTGCTACCGTGTACAACCACAGTGGCGAAACAGCTATGCAAAACCATCACAAGAGGGTTATGTACTCTCTCTCTATGACGAGGGGTATAATATCTGGTATTATACTTGGAGGGTTAAGGGTTTGTTTCGATACATAGTATTTGTGAACTTTTTAGGGAATACCATTGTTTCTGAAAATACTGTAGTATCAAAAACTTTGAGGTGTTTGGATACGATATATTTTGTAGTTTTATAAACATAGTATGTCTGATACCAAGGTAGTTTTGGAGTTTATGAAAATCCAGTCAATACCTTTTTTTAAAAAAAAAATTGAACTCACGCTTCGCTTCCGGAGTACATCTCCCGTCGCATCATTTTCATGCATGGCCGTCTCTCATTCCGCTGATCCATGAAAGGCGTATGTCTCTCCACAACATTCGTGCATAAGACGCAGGAGTGCTCGTTTTCATCTCCTGTTCAAAGCTTGTAGATTAACAAGACACATAATCATTGATTAATGCTCAAGTCGGTGCAATCAATGTACCAGGCTTCTGAGGTTTGATGAGCGTACCAGGCTTCTAAGGTTTGATGAGTAAAGTCTAGCTACAACAATAACATACATGTATGAACGTGCATCTAGGCATTACTAGTTTTCTTAATAATATCTCTTTAGTATGGGAAGTGCTTTTTAAAACAAAAATATTGTACGAAATATTGTAGTTCCCAAATACACTATGTAACACCTCGCATACCAACATGAGATACTACTATAAAACATCATCGCCAAAGTAAAATAAATAAATAGTAAAAACAACAATAGAAATTGCAAGGAATAAAAACTTTAAAAGTATTTTATTAGAAAACCAGCAGAAGCTGAAATAAATATTTTAAAAGATGGGAGTGGTTCACTTCTAACCAAATAAAGAATAAATAAAATGACATAAATAGTGGCAAGCCACGGTGTTAAAAACTCAAGTGCTCCCGCCCATGCATGATGCTATCACTCCACTGACTTTTTACCTGAGAATGGAAAGAACAAGTGTAAGATTTGAGAATCTCAGCAAGTACCTAACAACAGTCAAAATATAGTGAGTAAAGGACAAGTAAAACAAGTAAGTAATTGACACAAGTTAATTACAATGAAACTAGGTTATCGAAAACATTGATACCGATTGGAGATAAAGCTAACAAGAACCGTGAAAATAAGGTTATTTGTTAAATAGCAAGTTATAGTGTTGATAATGGCAATTACTTTTCACATACCCGATTATACGAGAGTAGTCAGGTAGGTTACTATCTCGACTGTATACCATAGATGGGGTGTAATATCCTAAGTAACGAAAGTGTACGGCCCACATACGTTACTAGGTGGGTGAAAATCTCCCTTATATGTGGGTAACCTCAGGTCAGATAACTATTATATTATTATCATATTGTAAGGAGTAAATTTAAGAAAACTAAGCAAAGGCTAAGATAAGATTAGGATTTGCCAAGTTTGGAAATAATAGCGGCCTAATACCCGATATGGATGATGCGAAATGATAATATGGTGGTAAGGTAATTGTTACATTGTAGGCAGATTATATAATATGAATTTAAGGAACTAAGGGAAGACAAAGATAATGCTATGATAAGTGAAAGGATTTGTTGAGGTTGGAAATGAAAAGCATAACTTCCGATAAGAGGGTGGTATGGAACGATAATAAGGTGTTAGAGATCTAAGAATTAATCTAAAAGGAGCATTATAACATAACTCACGCAAGGGTTATCAACCATCCAAGTTTTATTTGTGACAAGTGATTATTAGTCATATTAACAGGTATCATGCATATATAAATCCATTATGGCTCACAACATCATACAATTAATGGATCATGGTATTAGGAACTAAAACATAGCATCCCTAATGTAAAAAGAGTGCTAATAGTTTTAGACCTAAATTAAACATGTTCATATATTGCCCCCCATTAAAGATTGAAGCAACAATTCTAAATCACTAATTAAAAGTATAAATTCTAGAACATAATTAACTGAGCATCCTAATAAGCCTAAAAGCATGTAGAACAGGATAACCTAGATCATCATGGCATAAATACAATATTAGAAGTCTAGAACCAAGCAAGTATTAGTAATATGATAATAACCAGGTAAAATTTAGTGATATGATAATGATCAAGTAAGCTTTAGTGATATGATAATAACCAGGTGAGATTTAGTGATATGATAATAACCAGATAAACTTTAGTAATATGATAATAACTAGGTGAGATTTAGTAATATGATAATTGTACTCAAAAGCAAAGGTGGTAAGTCACTGCACGATCACTCGCCTAAGTGAAAACCAATTTTGTATAACCAATACCAATGACACTCTAATGTTATGGTGCATAAATTTTATAACTGTGGCTACAACCACGATTTAATATCTCACTTAAGAAAAATTAATTAATTAATCACATGTGATGATGAACCCAACAAGACTATAAGCATGACTAAGCATATTAACCGTACAATCCATGTGACAACTAGTATTGCATCACTAAATAATTTTTCATCTTATGATGACAATAAAATCAAGGCATTCAAATTTTCAAGGTGTAATTAATCCAGTTGAACGATAACTACCATATATAAAGGTTTGTAAAAATAGCAATGGATCATAATTTAAAACAAAATAATTAAATAAGAGATTTAAAATCTGGGTTCAATATGGTCAAAGGGCATGACTTGTCTTGGCCTTGCTCAGTTATGAATTCTTGATCTTCTGGTTGTGCTTCCGCTCTTCTGAAGACGTGATCTAACGAGAGAGAAAACAAAATGAGGCACAAAATAAATTCAAATAAAATTTAAATAAACTCTAAAAACTTTAAAACTTGAACTAAAAGATATAGCTCAATTTTAGATGAATTTAGAAAAAAGAACGGAGGTCAATCGGAGCTAGGACGGAGGAGAATGGGCTCTCGAAAGATTTAAATCTAAGGAAAAAGAAAACAATGATTTATTGGAATTATTTTTCTAAAGAAAATCCTAATTATGATGCCAGCATTGTTGTGGGGGTGGTCCAACCTCCCGTGACTAAGCGTTGTAACTGGCCCAATAATATGAAGGAATGTATCAATGTATCCCTACCTTTTGTAATTATTAAAGGGTAGGATGAGGATCTCCCATCCTAATCCACTCATGTATATAAGCCCCCCAAGAGGGGGCATGAGAGGCCAGATCCACTCACTTTTACCACCAGCTCTCTTTTACTCTCTTGGTGTTATGTCTCCTATGAAGAAGGGTACTTTGTACCTACTATTGTAGTCATACTACGACAAGCATCTAATTGCTATTTTTGGTCAAATTATTTTTGATAAGAAAATTTAGAATTATGACATCATTATCTGACGTGATGACTAGGCTGGGCGATTAGGATTGGCATGGCAGACATGTGGCTTGACACCTGGATATTAGGGTTGATGTGACATGACACGTGGTACGCTGATGTGGCACTGCCACGTGGCATGGTGACTCGTCTCAGTGCTGATGTGGTTGGCACATGACGTGACACGTGACTAGGGCTGACGTGGTTTACTTGTGTGGCAGGCTGACTCGACTGGTCTATTGGTGCATGGTGTGTTCTTTTCCATGGTATGTTGTCTACATGCATGAAACCAAGGTGAGTGCTTGCATGCATGGTGTTGCGTTTGCCGTATTGATGCGCGCGTCGGCCGAGACACTGCGTCATTTTTCGTGATTGCTTCTTGGTGAGGTCTAGTTGTGAGATTGCAAGGCGAGTAGCAGTCGGTTTTGCTGGTGCAAAATACAAGGCTGCATGCATGTATTGGTACGGCCGACAGTTGGGATCATAGAGAGCGGTCGTTTTTCTTAAAGCCTGGCCGAGCGTTTCAAAAATTATTATATCTTTTAGTTGTCGCCTTTTGTTTTGTTTTCTAGTTTTTATGAACAGATTGAAAAATCAGAAGATAGTATATTTCAAAGAAAAATCTTTTATGCATATTACAATCATTCACCCTTCGATCCTACAGTCTGTCTGGCAGCCGTACTCCGGCATGTAGATGAGGTATTACATGCCGTCTGTATGAACCTTATCTCTATTATCCTTTTTTAACTCGTATGCTCGAGATTAGGATGAGCACTACCTACCTTTGAGAGATGTCTATTGCCAGATGCATCGCACTTGTAAAATCAGCAAAAAGATCGACAGAAAATGAACCATAAATTAGAAAAATCACTAGGAAACAATAAAGGTATTCATGCATATCGATCATGTCCTACCGTGACACCAAAGTTTTTGCAAGTTGCAAAATTGCTTCGCCAGGCACAGTTACTGATAGCAATATTTGGAATATTGGAGACTAAAGAATGTATTATGAGACATTTTTTTGCAGACAATAGGGGGAAGTAATGGACAAACTTACAGCATGTCGATCATGTTGCTGTTTTATATATGAAAGCAGACTGTAACACTGTGTTTTACTATTCCTGCATTGAATTAATATATGCACCTGGTGTCATATGCCAGTCACCTCATATGACGAGTAGCCATTTCTTTCAAATACGTAGGCTCAAATGGATTTCAACAGAGGGTGACGCTGTAACACCCTCGTTTGTAGTAGTCTACCATGAGGTGAGCCCACGTATGTATAGCACTTTGTTTACACTTTCTCCCTTATTTTGTGTAAAAGGATTAATCTGAAAGTGCTATGTTTAGACCCAACAAACATTATAAACTACTAGTACTCTCACTTTAACTAAACAATATGGGACTAATCCCCCCAACACAACTCTACATGAGCCACATTACCCATGAGCTGGGGTACTACATTCACCCCTTCTTAAGGGAGGACACCCACAGGAGCACACCATATACACATCAAATGCCTAGAGCCACTCCTCAATACATGTCCATGCGTTCAGTGCCGACTCATATGCCATGCCGTGCCTTCACTTCGGATCCACACACGCTGTATACAATATGCACATGCCCTTATCCGCATGCGCCAATGCAACGAAAGCTAATGCTCTGATTCTATCTGTAACACATTGGCCAAAAATTCTCTCAAAGGCTAGCCCACCGTGTGATGAGCTCACGCATGCATAGCACCCTGCTTATATATTTTTTTTTGTCATTGCTTCCTGTAAAATGGTTAACCTGGAGGTGCTACGTTTGGACCTAACAAGTATTATATGTGCTATTACAACTCACTTTAAATAAGCAATGTGGCTCACCGTTGATTTCAAGCTTTGCCCATGGTGGTGGTCGGCAGGAGAGAAGGTAGGCTTAGGGCAGCGGCGCCGCGGCGGTGGAAGACTGAACTGGAAGAAAGTTTTTTGAAGAGTTCCCTGAAAAGATCGAACTTCTCAGAGTAAGCAGTTAATTAATAACTCTGCTGAGTTGGAATGGTTGCTGATCGAGACTCAACGTCAACATGAAACCGGGGTTATCGGTGCCACATCAATGAGAAACCAGGGTGGTATTGAGCAAAGGGCTTTTTTGAACCGGTTTTGATAATTGAGGTTGTAAATTGGACAGTGTTACAGTGAGAGTGTAAATTGAATGGTTTTGATAATTAAGATGAGCCTGGAAATATACTGGTTATTTGGAGCAGATTTGGAAGATTTAAATGGCAAATGCAGGTAAGGAAAGAGAAGCGGTTATTGATGGAAAGTTGGATCGGAGAGATGGAGAAGACAACGGGAAGATTTGCACATGCCATCAGTAAGAATTCTCTTATCTAATTTGGAAGGATCCATGATTGTTTTCATAGTACGAGCAGTTGAAAAATATGAAGGAAAATAAGGGAATACTACTAGAAGAATTCCTCTCTAGTTGATAGGTACTGTAACCGGTGTTCCTGTGATCGGTTTAATAGGTACTTTCTTTCATGATTATATTCGGATCTAATACTATAGCTGCTATCAAAAACGCAGTAGGCTCGACAAAAGTCACCGTTGCATGTTTGTGTCTTAATTTTATATGTAATTTAGGAACATCATTACTGTACTACTATTACGAAATACTATTACGAAAGCTCCAACTTAGTACTGAAATTGGAATTGGCATTTGTACCGCATTACACAAGATTGTCTACGTATGCCCAAACTCACTATCTAATCGTACATATGTCATACAAGATTGTGTAATCTTTTGGGCATTTCGGCCAAGTTTGGTGCGAGATATATATAATACTCATAACCGCGTCACGAGGCGAGATCATCCAAATAAAAATAGAGAAAATGACGTGATCTCTGGCCGTAGAGAAGTAATTTTTTTTGCATTGAACCATAGAATATTACAGTTCTTGACCCAGTTCTCTCTTTTGTAGTACTATTGTTAGCGTAGCAAGTAGTAGTGATTCAATTGTGTGATCAAGAGAAAAATATCACTGCTCTGCTAGGTACCCTGAGGCCATTCAGTTGCTTCCTCCAAGAAGGAGCAGTTTAATTACTATGAGGTCGGCTTTGTTTAAATTAGCCAAGATTTGACAGATAAAAGTTAAGGTCAAATTTTACAGATTTTTCCTATAATACCTGAAAATTTCTTGTCACCTACAGGATTACATTTTCCCATGGTGGTCTACTATTCTGTGATGGCTTCTGACTGAAATTTTACTGTAGCTGGTTTTTTTACTGTACCTAATTTGGTTTATTGGGCATAATTAAATTTAAATATATATATATATATAAATGGCACGCTAATCTAGAACGGATAATGCAAAAGAATACGGAAAAAAACAAAACATAAAAATTCAAAAAAAACAAAAAAACAGAAACAAACAAAACGCTACAGTACTTACTGTCGCCGAACGCGCTGGAAGCCGTTCTGAGCAGGCGATTAATGCAGCTTTTAAGTGCACTATATCGAGGTCATGCATGGCTGTCTAGCAGTCGTACTCCGGTCTCCGGCCTGTAGATGAGGTATTGCATGCCGTCTGTATGAATAACACATGAATTAGAAAAATCACTAGGAAACAATAATGGTATTCATGCATCGATCATGCGCTACCGTGACACCAAAGTTTTTGCAAGTTGCAAAATTGCTTCGCCAGGCACAGTTACTGACAGCAATATTTGGAATACTGGAGACTTAAAAATGTACTATGAAACATTTGTGCAGAACTATAGAGGGAAGTAATGGACAATCTTACAACATGTCGATCATGTTGCTGTTTTATATATGAAAGCAAACTGTAACACTGTTTTTTTTACTATTCCTGCATTGAATTAATATATGCACCTGGTGTCATATGCCAGTCACCTCATATGACGAGTAGCCATTTCTTTCAAATACGTAGGCTCAAATGGTTTGCAACAGGGGATGACACTGTAACACCAAGTCTAAAATCCGCTCAAAGCTCCGCCCACTGTAAAGCAAGCCTACGCATGTATAGCACATCGCTTACACTTTTATTCTTATTTCATGTAAAAGGGTTAATTCAAAGGTGTTACGTTTGGACTCAACAAACATTATAAGCTACTACAGCTCACTTTAACCAAACAATGTGGGACTAATCCTACCAACACAACTCTACATGGGCCGCACAACAAACGAGCCAGGGTACTACATTCATCCCTAATTAAGGGAGGACACCCTCAGCAGCACACCATATACATGATAAATGCCCAGAACCACCCCTCGGTACACGTCTGTGCGTCCAATGCAAACAGATATGCCATGTCGTGTCTCCACTTCGGACCTACACGTGCCATACACAATATGCCTACGCCCTATCCCTCATGTGCCCTGGCAGCGAAGGCTAATACTTTGATACCATCTGTAATACCCTAGTTCAAAATCCTCTCAAAGGCCGACCCACCGTGTGACGAGCCCACGCATGCATAGGACCCCGCTTACACTTTTTGTCTTCGTTTCATGTAAAATAGTTAACTCGGAGCTATTATGTTTGAACCCAAACATTATATGCTACTATAACTTACTTTAAAAAAGTAATATGAGACTAATCCTATCACCACAACTCTGTATCTTCCACATGGGCTCAATACAAACGGACTGGGGTATTACAGACGCAACCAGGATATGTATCAATGCTATATGATCGAGTAGTGCTGTAATAAAAAAAACTAAAATCGTCATCAATTTTTTGGCCATCCAACTCACTTTAAACAACACAATGTGAGACTAATTCCACCACAACTCTACATGTGCCCATGGACCGCAGTACAAACGGACCGGAGTATTACATATGCAACCAGGACATGTATCAATGCGATATGACTTAGGGCGTTCGTTTTAGCGATGGCTTCTAGCTTTTGGCTGAAATTTTATTGTAGCTGACTTTTTTTACTGTAGCTGATTTGGCTTTTTGGGTATAATTAAATTTAAAAAAAATGTAAAAATAGAAAAAATATGTTAGCCCATCACGGACAATGCAAATGAACACGGGAAAAAAAGAAAATTGCAAAAAATCTCAAAAAAATCTAAAAAAATTCAGAAAAAGACGAATTACTGAATAGTGAAAAAAAGCTGAAGTTGAAGCTGAAAAAAACTGAAACGAGCGGGGCTACTCCACCAGTTTTTTGGCCATCCAGTAGCTCTTAGCTACAGAGTATAGAACAGGCTGTGACCTAAGATGGCTGATACATAATTTTTACGGCCAATATATAAAGTTGGTGACTTTAGCAACTCTAGGAATTATATTTCCTTTCGATTAAGAATGTATGATTACTTCTAGCAATATATATAGGAGTATTTAGGGACTAATAGTCTAATACTGCTAGATATGAATATAAGATCAAAAAAAATTTATGGCTAAAACTCAATAGCGACCGAACTATAGTTGTTAGCGACTTGGCCGCCGAAGGTTCATACTTACCGCTCTCCAAACAATCAAATTTGAATTAACAAAATGTTGAATTGATTAGTACCAGTCTATACTTTAGTCCACTTTTTACTTGCTGTTTTATTTTTCAATGGAAAAGGTCTACTTGCCCCGAATAATATGGTGGTTCGTCTACTAATGTAATAATAACAGATTACGTAACCCCTTCGTGGTGGTTTTGCACAGCGGTTTCACAACTGTGCATGGCTATACCCGTTGGTACCTCTCCCCTCTGTCGCCATACACTCTAGCACTGTGCCACCCAGCTGCGCCCAACTGCCTATTCTGCTCGCGATGACAGACAATGGCGTCGATGTACTGCATCGCCTAGCCTGCCCCATCCTGACAAGGAAACGCGATGCCTTCCTCCCCCGCATGTCCGTGTCATATTGTATTCTACCTATTGATCAGCTCATAACCAAAGTTAATTTGACTTTCGTTCATGCAGTGCGATGAATCGGCCACTTTCGCTGTTCCCATCCAGTCATCTTTTTCGTCACCTTTCATCGTCTAAGCTTTGGTCCAATATCTTTGCACCAGAGTACCCTCACTGACGCCTACACGAATGGTTCTTCCTTCCGTGTCCGTAGCTGTTAGCAATATACTCTAGAGATAATTATAAAGATGATTGTATCACTTCTATGTTTATGATTCTTTTAAATAATATGTTATTTTACCCTTTGAATAAATATCTTTTATATTGGTCAACAAGTATGTAACTTGTTCATAAAACTCTTTATTTATGTTTTGATATTATTCTAAATTATCTCTGATCTTATATCATTATGTGGGACAATTATGATTTACAGATCAGTATATATATTGATTGATGATCATATTTCACGGATCATAGATATAGGATATTAAATCAATAATGTGGACACATATTAGAAAACATGATGTTGGATTGACCCACCATAAGACACTACGGGAATTATTATATTTTTAAGTGTCATCAGTTGGTCTCATACATAGTGTATGTAGGATCTTTAGACCTAAGATCGTTATTATTTTCTTTTACTTAGGGGTTATCAAACACTATTCCGTGATTGGGTAGTCATAAAAGTAACTTTCAGGTTTACTATGAAACATGCGGAGGAACATAAGCGATCGAGATAGAATTTGCCCCTCCTATATAACAGGAGAGATATCGCTGATTCCCGCGATGTGGTTGGATTAAGGAAGTGTATGGTCATGCCAAATATGGTTGAAAAGTCAATCACAACTGAGCAATCCACTATATGTTTGAGTGAAGGATCGAGCTATCATAGGATGGTACGCTAGCTTCTCGCCTTGGATTCGATCAGGTATTATGAGACAAAGGGATCGATACATAAACACTATATATGTTCATCTGATATGATTTTTATGTATATTTGGGGGTCGTTATGTCTTGCTAGGGACCACTACTAACTTATGAACTAGAAAGGAATTTTTAGCCCATGGACAAATATATATGAACATACAGGGTCACACACTTAATGGACTGGAACGATAAGGATCCGGATAATAGTTTTCAAGTGGAATTTGATCTCTACTCGTATTAGATAAGGATCCGATGGGAGGATATATAAGGAGAGATGCAGGGGCTGAGAGATGTATCCCAAAACACGCCCATCAAAATCCTAGTTGCCACCTCTCACAACCCCTACTGTGCACGTGCACGCTGGTGCTAGCATGCCGATATACGGTGTTCCCTCCTTGGACGTGTGAACCTCGGTAGAGGCGCTGATCGAGACGATTACGAGAAGGAGACGGTTGGCCAGAGGACGATCGAATACTTCCACTACACCGACACACTCTTCATTGAATCGGCTGCTTCAACTCTACTTCCGTTGTTTTGCGCATCTAGTGGTAACAATTTATAATTTCTTACTCATATGGCTTCCTGATTTATATGGTAAAAAATTTTAATTTATACTAGTATAGCTTACCCATATCCCAACAATAGCTCCGCCGCCGCCACCACCTGAACGTCCGTCATAGCTCCTCATCGCCATATTGGCATGTCTACAATCCATCTCTCCCAATTCACCACCACCATGAGCTTAACCTCGTCGTTATCGTCTGATTTTACCACTTCGCGAGACCTCATTGCCATCTCGCCATCATTGGCCATGCTGCCCAGCACCACCACCACTGCGCTGCATGTTGTTTTGTCCCTCCCTCTCACTCTATGACAAGTGGCCACACAGCAAGGTGCTAATGTGTACAACCACAGTGGCGAAACTACTATGCAAAACCAACACAAGGGGGTTATGTACTCTTTCTCTATATTACGAGGGGCATAATACCTGTTATTATACTTAGAGGTTAAGGGTTTGTTTGGATACATAGTATTTTTGAACATTTTAGGGAATACCACTGTTTCAGAAAAATAGTAGTATCAAAAATTTTTACGTGTTTAGATACTATAAATTTTGTAGTTTTATAAACATAGTATTTCTGATACCATGGTAGTTGTTGTGGTATGAACACAACAGTGAGTACTGATACCCTTCTCCATGAACGATATAGACAAGCTAGAGAGGGAGAGCTGGTGAGTAAATGAGTGGACCTCTCCCCTCCATACCCCTTTAGGGGTTTATATATATAAGACATATAGGATGTAATTTTCTATATTACCTCTCAATAATTACCATTGGATAAGACATACAGGAGTGCCCTAGGAGCTGGGCACTCCACAACAGTATAGAGTTTTGGAGTTTATAAAAATCTAGTCAATACCTTTTTCAAAAAAAAATAGAACTCTCGCTTCCGGAGTACATCTCCCGTCGCATCATTTTCCTCGCTTCTGGAGTACGTCTCTCGTCGCATCATTTCCATGCGTGGTCGTCTCCACAATATTCGTGCATGACCGTGGGAGTGCTCGTTTTCATCTCCTGCTCATGCACAAAGCTCGTCGATTCAAAACACACATCATTGATTAATGCTACAGTCGGGGCAATCAATGTACAGGCTTCTAAAATTTGATGAGTAAAATCTAGCAACAAAATTAACATACATTGATGAACATGCATCTAGGCATTACTAGTTTCCATAATAATATCTCTTTAGTATGGGAAGTACTTTTTTAAACAAAATGTTGAACAAAATATTGTATTTCCCAAACACACTATGGTTTTTCTAAAAACTGTAAAATATTGTAGTATTCTTAATGTGATTGTTTGATTTCAGAGAGCATGGCTAGCATTTCCTGAAACTAGCCGAAAAATAGAAAAAAATTTTAGCTATATAAGGAACTATTATAGATAGTTTCTAACACAAAACCGTCTGTGATACGTAGACCATCACAAATGATTTTTTTGTATTAGCTATCTGTGATATGTTGGATATCATAAACAGTTATTTTTTAAAAAAAACTATCTGTGTTGTGACGTACCACATATTGTTTGGGAGCTATTTATGATAACCACCTATTATCACTGATGTAATAAATTAGACGGTTCATAAACCATCTTTGATCTCTGTGGGGGTTACAACTTGTCTGTGATAGCCTAAGGTATGGTAGTGTACGTTAAAAATTGTGGTTTATAAATGCTACAACATTCAAAAAGCCTTAAGTAGATGAACCACTATATTTCAAGGGGTAAGTAGACTTTTTCCTTTTCCTAGCTACTTCAATTGTGAGAAAGAAAGAGAGTAGTAGTAAGAATTATCTTATCCAATTTGGAAGGATACCATCACTACAGTAATCCATGATTATTTTATAGTATGACCAGTTGAAAAAATATGGAGGAAAGTAGGGGAAATGGCCGATACTAAAAGAAAATTTTCTCTTTAGCTAGGTATTGTTACTAGTGTTTCTGTGATCAGTTTAATAGGTGTTTTCTTTTATGGTTCATATTCGGATCTAATACTAAGCTGCTATGAAAAACACAGTAAGCTTGAAAATTTGCCGATTGCATGTTTGTGCCTTAATTTTATATTGAATTTAGGAACATCATTACTGTACAACTATTATGACAGTTGTGACTTAGTATTGAAATTTGCATTGGCATTTGTACTGCATTACACAATTCATTACACAAGATTGTCTATGTATGTCTAAACTCACTATCTAAATCATACATATATGTCACGCAAGATTGTGTAATCTGCTAAGTTTGGTGCGAGATATATAATACTCACAACTGCCTCTCGTGGTGAAGTCATCCAAATAAAAATAGAGAAAATGACGTGATCTATGGCCGTAGAGAAGGAATTACTTGTATTAATTATATTGAACCAGAGAATATTACAGTTCTTGACCCAGTTCTCTCTTTTATAGTACTATTGTTAGCGTAGCAAGTAGCAGTGATTCAATTATGTGATCAAGAGAAAAATATCACTGCTCTGCTAGCCGCTAGGTACCCTGAGGTCATTCAGTTGCTTCCACCAACAAGAATGGGCAGTTTAATTACTATGAGTTCGGCTTTGTTTGAATCAGCCAAGAGCTGACAGAGGGCCGGGATTAAGGACAATACATGGACAGTTCTCTCTTGCTTATGAGAAGAAAAGGTTTAAGAAGTATAAGTCGCGACAGCATATTTGTACTCCCGCACGCGCGCTTGGGCCTATAAATATGCATGCCTAGAGAGGGGCCTGCTGCATACAGCCACACTACCACACAGAGCTACTAGTAGTGTGATAAATACAGTGATCTAGCCAGCCATCCAGCCAGCATACTAGCTAGTTCACAAGGATCGAATTAAGTAATCCTGCAAAAATCTAGTGAACATCTGGTTCTTCCCCCTCCTCCACCTAGTTCACAAGAGTTAGCAGCCATGCCACAAGTGAACAGCTGGTTCTCCCCCCTCCTCTATTTGGTGACGATGCCGGCTATGTTCATCACTGCCGCTGTCGTCTCCAGCGACATGGTGTCGGCCCCATGGCCGAACTGCCAAGAGAAGTGCGGCAACGTACCCATCCCTTATCCGTTTGTCATCAGCGACAACTGTTCCCGGCCAGGCTTCGACTCCTTCCCAATTACATGCAACGACAGCTTTCAACCTCCAAGACCATACACTGGTGATTTCGAGATCATCAGCATAACAATAGAGACTGCCGAGATGCGCATCTACGCGCCCGTGTCGTACGTCTGCTTCACCTCCATCAACCAAACAACACCAAATATCAGCTGGTCCTTCGACTTTGGGGTCAGGCTGTTCCTGGTCTCACCGAAGAAGAACAAGTTCATTGCCCTCGGCTGCTACACCATCGCCATGCTTTCGGCGGGCTCGGACCAGGACAACGGGACCTACAAATACAACACTGGCTGCATCACCTACTGCGCGAGCGCGAGTGACGTCAAGGTTGACGACGACAAGTGCATCGGGCTCGGCTGCTGCGAGACGTCCATCGCCAATGATCTGAGCTACATGGGCGTCAACTGGGTGAATGGTACCAACACGTATAACCCTGCGTGGGAATACAGCCCCTGCAGCTACGCCTTCGTGGCCGAGAAAGACTGGTACGTACCTATAAAAGTACAGGTTTCTGTTCAAGATTAAAATTGAGAAACAACGATTTGATGCACGCGTACATGCGTGCAGGCTATCGAATCAATTAAGAGCTATAATGTTTGCTTACTTAGCTCAGGACTACTAGAGCTAGGACCACTACTAACCGCATGTACTTTCCTATAGGCATGATTTCAATCGGCAGGACGTCGTTGGCAACATGACGTTTGCCAACAGGATTGGTGAGCGGGGTGTGCCTGCCGTGGTCGACTGGGCCATCAGGAACAACGGGACGTGCCATCCGGGCGGCGGCAGAGACGCATGTGTGAGTGCGCACAGCAATTGTTTCAATGCCACCAATGGCCTAGGATACTTCTGCAATTGCTCCAAGGGATACGAGGGCAATCCCTACATCCCCGGTGGATGCACAAGTAAGTCCGTTTGTTGTTCTTTGTTTGTTTCTTTCTTTCGAAAAACAACGAACCCCTCAGCTTATTTTGTGCTAAATACCAAGCATTTACCAGTTCCAGTATTTACTCTCTCTTTTTGACAAATTTAAATTGAAAACAAGACTGAAATAGTCTTCAAAAAATTAAAACACGAAACTTGGGGGAAACAGTTATTAGCTAGCGTGTGTACTCATTGTCTTTAATACTATTCTTCAAAACACTACGAGGCTACACAAAGTGATATGTAGTCTTACATGTCTGTCAGTCAGTGTTCTTTTTTCTTTCTTTCTTTGTTTTTTTTCAAAAGTGGAAACATCTGATGTCGGTAGGAGCACGTCCAACGGTCGATGTACAGCTGGCTGCAAGGATGCATCTATCATTGTGCTAAATTCCACATCGAAGCTTCATTGAAAAAGAGCATTCAAACAAGAAAAACATGGACGACAAAAGATAATTATAGTTGAAAGTTTATCTTTTTCATATCTCCTAAAATCAAGTTGGCATATGAAACTTACAGGCTTATGCTATCCACTTAATTAGTCATTAATCATCGATTGACTTTTCTTTTGTGAGTTGGCAAACTTGATGAGACCGTTCAAGCAATAGTTTGCACCAAAAGAAAGGGTTTCGAGATCATAAAGTCATTAGATTCTTAACGATTTGAGGAGGTAGCCTCTAGGTAACAGCTACATGCAATTAGATGCCCTGACTCAACAAAGCCGTGCAACACAAGAAAAATTTAAACACATTGTAATTTCAGTTATCAATATCTCTTTTATTTAACATCCACTATATTTTTTCTCCATTTTACAGATATTAATGAGTGTGAGCGTCGAAAAAATAATCCATCCAAATATGAAAAAGAATATCCTTGCTATGGTGGGACATGCCATGATGTAGAAGGTGACTACAAGTGTAAATGCAATTTTGGACGAATAAAAAACAGTAAAAATGATAAGGATTGTCAACCCATGCTGTCCAAATCAGCTATAGTGGTGATCGGTAAGGCCCTCTTCATAGAATAATTTGCTCTTTTATGGTTTGTGAAATCTTGAATGACACAAAACAACAATAACACAATATATGTTTTCAGCAACAATTTGTGCCATCTCAATTTTGGCGGTCCTACTGATCTTCTTTCACATGGTGCGTCAGAAAAGGAAGCTTAGAGATTTTTTTGAAAAAAATGGTGGTCAGCTAATTAAAAACATGGGCATTAAGATTTTCACAAAGGTTGAGATGGACCAAATCACAAAGAATTACAGTACAATCCTGGGAAAGGGTGGCTTCGGTGAAGTCTACAAGGGAACTACTAACAACCAACAAGTAGCGGTCAAGCGCTCCATTCTGATTGACGAGCGCGCCAAAAGATTTTGCAAATGAGATTACCATTCAAGCTCAAATCAGTCACAAGAATGTGGTTAGACTCTTGGGTTGTTGCTTGGAGACAAATATTCCAATGTTGGTCTATGAGTTCATCCCTAAAGGGAGCCTCTACGATGTGCTTCACGGTAACATTACTAATGCTCTCTCACTACAGGCACGTCTAGGAATCGCTATTGAATCCGCGGAAGCGTTAGCCTACATGCATTCATCTGCTAGCCAAAAGATCCTTCATGGAGATGTTAAGTCAAGCAACATTCTCCTGGATGACAAGTTCACACCAAGGGTGTCAGACTTCGGAATATCTAGACTCCTATCTATAGACAAACACCACACTAGGTTTGTGATAGGGGATGCAAATTACATAGATCCTGTGTATATGAAGACAGGCCTTCTTACAGAGAAGAGTGATGTATATAGCTTTGGCGTTGTGCTCCTGGAACTCATCACTGGGAAGAAGGCAAGGTATGATGGTAATAAGAGCCTACCGTTAGACTTTGTTAAGTCTTACATGACAGAGAGTAGGGCCAGGGAGATGTTTGATGAGGAAATCACGTCTACTGAAGCCATAGATTGTCTCGAGATGATTGGTAGGATCGCAGTCCAATGCCTCAAAGAAGATGTGGATGAGAGACCCACCATGAAGCAAGTTTCAGAGCATCTTCATTTGGTGAGAAAGGAATTGATGCAAAGGCAAGGGCAAATGATTTGCGATCAAGTTGATGAGATAGCCATTGACTTTCCTCCTCTGACGCCCCAATTGTCTCCAATGTGAAGCTATTGCATGATGTTTGCTTCCTCTAACACGAGGTGATTGTATAATATTTTGTTATTATGGTAGACTAAGTGTTGTAAGATAGAATAAAGCTGCTTGTAAGTAGTAAGATTGATGTAAATGAAGGTGCTTGTGGGCATGTAAGGTTTGGTACGTTGTTGTCACAGCTAAACACCTATATCAAGTTTGAACTTTGCAAGTTTATATTATTGAACTGAATATTAGACAGTTGTAAGTTGTAAGTCTTAAGATTATTCTAGTTTGATTGCTTCTTTAGTTGATTGAGGTGTGGAGTAACGTCAACAGTTGTTCAAGATTTTTAACACTGCATAGGATGGATCCAGATTTCTTGTACCAGCTATAAATTCAGCAAGCGATCAAACTCTTGAGTCTCTCTGCAAGAGCAATTCCTAGCTGATGAGCAATAGATACTAGATAATAAGTAAATGTTAGACCATGTGGCTAGATATAGAATATTTTAGTGATGAATAATTAACAACGTTGTTTATTGTTATTAGAGATATGTGGCATATGTGCGTGGACTAATATCGGTCAAATTGGAGAGAACTTGTGCTGAAACGTTTTTTGGTCTTTGCATGTGCAGGTTGAGCATGAAGGCGATCGTAGTCGATGACTAGGATGGGGAGATCAAAGGTTCAGGCGGTCAAGAATGTCACGAGATGATCAGGCTCATGCTTGGGCACGTGGAGATCAAAGGTGGATGATGCATGGAGAAGCTACGGTAGGTGCGCTCATGGAGGTTTTGACATGTGACGAGTTGAAAAAGTTAAAATTTTGGAAAAACCCGTGTTAGGAAAGATTGGCTAGACAATCTGCTTCGGATGTATAACATGACCGTCAAACTCATGATGAAGGTACAATGCATGGCCAACAGACTGTACAAGGTGGTTTTGCATACCTGTGCACCACTCTTCTTACCGTGTGCCCAATGTTCAAGTAGGCGTTAGGCGCTAGGCGGGCGGCAAGCAGGGACCTAGCGCCTAGGCCACCTAAGCTGGGCCTAGGCGGGGCCTAGGCGGCTGACTTTAGTATGATGTCCTACTAGCGATGTCAAGACATATATGATGTTTGGAGGAAGAATTGTTACCTGGAATAATTTGTAATGTTGTACATTTGATAGATGATGATGGATATTGCATCATCAAATTAGTTTACTCATCGCTAATTAAAATAAATTTAATCGGAGTGAATAAACTCATCAAATTAGTTTACTCATCAGTCATCACTAATGTGAAATTGTGAATAAACTCAATTACTCAAATTAGTCTCCTCTCCTGTGCCGACAGCCGGCTCCAGCTGACTGCCGACACCTCACCCTTGCGGCCGTCCCACTCCACTCTAAAGCGCAAGCGCTCCGCTCGCCTCTCGAGTCTTCCCACTCGGCCACTCCCCAGTCCACAAGACCACAACCCCACTCCCCAGTAGACTGGAGGCAGAGGCGGAGGGGAGGCCGGAGGGGGAGGCGAAGGCTGGAGGCGGAGCCGCAGAGGGGGAGGCGGAGGTTGGAGGCAGAGGGGGAGACGGAGGTCGGAGGCGGAGGGGGAGGCAGAGGGGAAGAAGTGCGGTACCTGGGGGGATAATCCGGCGAAGGGGGAGGCCAGAGGCAGAGAAGAAGCTCGGGCTGCTCGACGACGACGACGCGAGGTGGAGGGATCCGGCGGTTTGACCGACGGCGCCGGCGCTTGGGAATTGCCGCAGCTCAACTGTAAGTCTCCCCAACCCTAGCTTTTCCTGCGCTCTGTGGAAATGGTCACGCGCCCGCAACGTTTCGTGCTTCTTATGTCGCCGTCCCACGCCTAGGCGTCCTCGGCGGTCGCCTAGCCGCTGCGCCCGCCTGGTTTGACGCCGCCTCGTGCCTGCCTTTGACGGCCTACGCCCGCTTGCGACCGCCCAACCGCCTAGCCGCATGACCACCCACCGAGGGGCCAAGTCGTGGCGGTCGGCTGTCGCCCATTGCCTAGGCGCTGCCTCGGCGGCCGCCCAGACCGCCTTTTTTTATCATTGCGTGTGCCTAGCCAAAGCAGAGTGGTTATGGCATGCCGGTTGGGGCATCTTAACTTTGAGGTGATGAAACTGATGATTGACAAAGATATGGTACAAGGAGTACCAAGGATTGAACACCCTACACAAATATGTGAGAATTGTTTGCTAGCTAAGCAAAGACGGTTGCCTTTTCCAAGTCAAGTTCTATACCGAGTAGTGCAGCTGTTAGAACTTGTTCATGCAGATTTGTGTGGCCCTATCACACCTCAGACACAAGCACAAAAATAGGCCTTGAAAACATAGCACAAAAATAGGCCAATCGCTTTGAAACCATAGCACAAAAATAGGTCAATCACCGACGCGGCTTGTAAGCAAAGATTACATTTATGCTTTAATATTTACCCTAAGCTTAAGTTGTGAAGGGTAAGTAATTACCATCTACTCTTCATTTACGCTTTAATATTTGGCAGGGGCACCTACCATTTTTGTAAAATTAAAATTTGGCCCCTCTGATTGTTTGAATTGCATATTTTGCTTCACCCATGCCACGTGATGGCTTGCCCGTGACTGACCGTTGCATCAACACGCAGTCCCCCACTCAGATGACCTTGTTGGTGCCCTTGATGGTGAAGGAGTCGTCCTTCCTGCCCTACTTGGTCTTGGCCATGGTGGTGGGGTTGGATCAGGACGAAACCCTTTGAGGAAGGGAGGGGAGTGGTCACGGGCTCTGTGCCAACAAGGGAGGAGGATGCTAGGGAGGGAGGGAATTATCATCTCTTTTAAATTAGGAAAAAATTATATCTTTAAACAATAATATCTGACGGCTGCTATAGTTTTGTTTAATTTAGATCCACTTAATTAAAGGCTAGATATTTTACTTGTTAGTGAGAATTTCTAGTCTTTTCTTTTTTTTCTTAGCGACTCTAAAACGCCATAATCAATGACACTATAGTAATCACCAAGAGACCAAAAAAATATTTCCATTACCATTTACGTTTCCATCTAAGTCTAAACGCCACCTGCCTAATTTGTTTCCACAGCATGGCATGAACAAAAAGGAGACTTGACCAACATTGATGTATGTCTGATCGATCAACTCTTGAGGAGACAGACACTGAGCTCGGGGCCGCCATTGCTGCTGCTGCTGCTGTAAAACGTAAAACGCCTCCGAGTCGCGGGAGCCCACCACCCGCTCGAACCGCGCGCGCATGTACATGACGTTGCCCTCGCCGCCGCCGCAGCTCGTGGTGGGGATTGGGCCTCGAAAACAAACAAAAAAGTTATATGATTCATCAAGCTATGCCTATGATACCCTTCTGATCCCAATACGCAGTGACAAAATCCAGCGCAATTATTATTTTTTGGCATCATTAGTGCAGGAAAAAAGCAGATGATGGCTAGGAGATCAATCCAAAAGAGTTTGAGCTCGCAACTGCCTCTCGATCCCACGAACCGATCGCGCCCGACACGTCAGTCATCACCATTAGCAATGCGCCTCGCACCAATAATGCGGACGAGATGATATCCCCTACTAATCCCCCCGATTCATCCGATCCTGCCGTGCAAAGCCACTCCGCGCAGCACGAGCCAGTTCTTATTACCCTCAACGCATCGAATTTTATTTCTTTAATTTACATTATGTGCTTCCAATTACACAACAGCGGCAATGTATTAAAAAATAAAACTAAAAGTTTCACGATATTATACTTAGGAAATTACATTTTATAACTTCATTATAATTTTTAACATTTATAAGTTTAGTTTAAAAGTTTTATTCCACATTGCACTTTCTTATATCATGTGTATAGTAAACGTAAATTCAATTTTACATATAATTTAGTAAATATTGCAAATATTCAAAATATAAGCATGTCACTGATATATCTTTACTATATAAAAAGAAGGAGTTGGTGGTTGCCGTCACGTTCACCCTCCCTCACTTCTTAACCATTCAATCTTTCTCCTCTCTTCTCAGCCACACGATCTGATTAAACCCTAAAATCCCAACATCACCCCTCCGCCCCCACGCCTACCCCTCGCTCTTCCCCCCGCCGCCCCCACGCCTCCTCCTCGCTCTTCCTCTCGTCGCCCCCACGCCTCCCCCTCGCTCTCCCCCCGCGGCCCGCGGCCTCCTCCCCTTCCCCACCCCGCGCCGCTGCCTACCCCCCGCCTCCCCCTCGCTCTCTCCCGCGCCTCGCTCTCCCTTCGCGCCCCACCTCCTTCCCCTCCCACCTCGCGCCGCCTTCGCTCTTCCTCCCGCCGCCCCGCCTCCCCTCGCTCTCCCCGCGGCCCGCGGCCTCCTCCCCCCCCACCCGCGCGCTGCTGCCCCCCTCCCCTCGCTCTCCCGCGCCGCCCTCCTTCCTCTCCCCCGCCTCCCCTCCCCCTTTCCACGCCGCCGCCTCCTCCCCTCCTCCCCTCCCCTCCCGGTCTCCCCTCCTCCCCCTTCCCCGCCGCCGCCTCCTCCCCTCCGCCCCGCCGCCCCTCCTCCTCTCTCCCCCACCCGCGCGCCTCCTCCTCTCTCCCACTCCGCGCGCCTCCTCCCCACCCCGCGCGCCGCCTCCTCCCCACCCCGCGCGCCGCCTCCTCCGCTCCGCCTCCCCACCCCGCGCCGCCGCACCTGCCGCACCGCGACCGCTTCGTCCTCTCCGCCGGCCACGGGTGCATGCTCCAGTACGCCCGGCTCCACCTCACCGGCTACGACGCCGTCAAGGTAAGGCCACCGTCAAGGTAACCTGGAGAATTAGATTATTTAGAGATTTCTATCCTGTGGTATTTGTAATTATTGGATCTGATTTACGCATGTCGTACTGTATTACCTCGCTATCTTGTGATTGTTGTTTAGTCCTACCATTGTGCTTTTGCTGATACCAATATTTGTACTTGTTTCTATAGTATGTGACATATGATCAAATTCGTAATGCAAGTGATCGGATTTCATGTTGTGTTAGAATTTTTTTGTGATGAGTGACGGATGAATTTGTTGCATAGAATAACATTCTTTTCTGTTTAGTGGTTTGTTTAAAATTTATGCCAATTTTATTGTTTTACAACGAGTCAAACCTGTTTTTTCTATGCTAAAGTTGGTTATTCTTGTGCTCATTAGAGGCACAAGCCTTTTATGGGGATGGCATGTTTGGTTGATTCTGAACCTGCGTAGAATACATTTTTGTTCCATTCAGAAATATGAATCTGAAGGACAGTATTAATCTGAAATGGGATGAGCGTTTCTAATGCAGTAATGCTTATTTTTAGCAGCACTATAATGTATCTTCTGTTGCCTGTTTGTATACATGGCTTATATGTATTTTGTTTGTGGTTGTAGTGAATTGATTTGTCAATCAAGATGTCACGTGAGGAGTATGTCTACATGGCCAAGCTTGCTGAGCAGGCGGAAAGGTATGAGGAGATGGTTGAATACATGGAGAAGGTGGCTAAGACAGTAGATGTCGAGGAGCTTACTGTGGAGGAGCGTAACCTCCTCTCTGTTGCCTACAAGAATGTGATTGGGGCTCGCCGTGCCTCATGGCGTATTGTCTCATCCATTGAGCAGAAGGAGGAGAAGCGTGGGAACGAGGATCACATCGGTCGATCAAGGAGTACCGTGGCAAGATTGAGGCTGAGCTCAGCAAGATCTGTGACGGTATCCTCAAGTTGCTTGACTCACACCTTGTACCTTCCTCCACTGCTGCTGAATCAAAGGTGTTTTACCTCAAGATGAAGGGAGATTACCACAGGTTGGGGGTGCACATATTGTACCGTGTAGTTGAAAAATAGTTTCAAATAATTCCTGATAGGTTAATTTCTAACTCTATGTAGGTACCTTGCTGAATTCAAGACTGGTACCGAGAGGAAGGAAGCAGCTGAGAGCACAATGGCGGCCTACAAGGCAGCCCAGGTTAGTTTGTTAATCATTACAATGTTTGTACAATAATTGCTTGAGCTATCAGGTGCCTTGTAGTTTTATCACCAATGGTAGATTTGTTATGATTACTGCTTGTGGTAATTGTTGGATTATCTTTTATGATCTTTATTTTTTGGTCTACTAAAATAAGTAACATGTTTATCCTGAAATAGTTTGTCGTACAATGTACTTCGTAGGATATTGCTCTTGTTGAACTGGCTCCTACTCATCCCATCAGACTTGGGCTTGCTCTCAACTTCTTCGTGTTCTATTATGAGATTCTGAACTCACCTGACAAGGCTTGCAACCTTGCAAAGCAGGTTTGTTCCACTTTCTACTTTATGGATGATAGGCCAGGCTCATTTGCTGATAGACCACATGCTACAATTGTGTAATTTGAGTACATTGTTTGTAGTGGAAGTCATATAGTTCTCATCCAGTTTCCAGCATTACTTCACGTCAAACGTCTATATTTCTTTACTGTCATTGTTGGACATATTGGTTTGCTAATTGTGAAGCTGTGTGGGGATGATTTATTGGTAACTTACCATGATATTTTCTGCACAATAATTTATTTTGGAATATGAACTTGAACATGAGATGTCATCCATTGTATTAGCTGTCGGTTAATTGTTAGGTTAGTGACAATAAGTGAGCTTATTATCAAGGGTATCATGACCTTAAGAGTTCCTTTTCCTTAGCATGATTCCAGTGTTGCAAGAGTTCCTTGTTCTTAGCATGATTATGCTCAAGTTGCTGACATCTCTTGTTTTTCATTTCATTGGACCAATCATTCTATGTGCATTAAGGATTTGCTAAAATTTTCTTTAATCATTCTATGTGTATTATGGATTTGCTAAATTTTTCTTTCTGAGCTTTCAATGAAGCCATAATGCTTCCGTACATTTATTTGATAGTATGCATCACTTTTATTTAGTTTTTCGTTGCAACGCACGGGCACTTTACTAGTTCCAAATTTAATTTTAACTTGAATAATTTACATATTTGAATTCAGTTGAAACTCCCAAATTATTTTAGCAAAAAAATGCATGAGTTTTAGCCAAATTAAATGCTAGCTCTTAGGCTCTTAGCCCTAGCTTTACGTCCATCTTATTCGCAAAAGCAGGTGCTGCTGGTCATGGCCAGTGGGCAACTACATACATATACATTAACGTGTAGCATGCAGACTTTTGGGGACATCGCGGGCTCTTGTTATGGGCCGTGGAAAGAAAACTAGCCCATAGAACAAGGGATTAGTAATGTTTAGTACCACATCGCTAAGTGAAGCTGGTTGGGAGGGGTGAGGAGGCTACATAAGCAAGGCCCCTACCTTGTTCAAACATACTTACCTGGACGGGGTCGACGGGTGATCAGTAAGGCCCGTGGCCTAGGCCAATGGCCCACATTGCACTTGGTGGGTGCGTTGGCTTACCATCTCCTTAAGTGGGAGAGTGAACGTCATAATTTGTGGTTGAGGGGGTACGCATCCGCGCAGCTCCTGTCAATTCTGCAAAATTAAAATTTGTCCCCTAACTAAGCTGTGGTCGGTTTAAACGAATTTAAATTTGTGCTTTTGGCCCAAGCAAATTCGGCCTCTTGCCTTCTTATAGCACCGCTCTAAGCTAAGCTGGCCTTGAAACCAGAGTCCAAAAATTGGCAAATTGCGGGCGCGGCTCATTTCTAAGATTACATAAATTAACTTGGCTGCCTTGGTTAATCTGAAAAAAAAGTTCCCCATTTACCACGAAAACAAGCGGCATAGGCTTCGGTTGACGGGTGGGTGTGATCTGCATTGTTTGTCCTAACCATAAGTTGTGAAAGGGTAAGTAATCACCCTCTTACCTTTTGTATAACTTTAAAATAGTGATACACAGAAGCACGTCTCAAGAAGATCAGGCTACCTCTCAATCTCATAGCTATTTGGATAACATGCAAAGATGGAACACGATACACTACTTTAGCTGACACAGAGACCATGCTATGTTCTTTTCACTTTTCAGCAAAACCAAAGAGCCTTGTTAAGGAATGTTTCCCCAAGAAGATCAGGCTATCTCTCAATCTCATAGCTATTCACCACGCAAAGTAAGTTCGATCCTTTAACGGTCTTCTTTGATCCCAAAATGCGCAGTGCAAAGGATGCCAGTGACTGTATGGGGTATCTTTTCAGCTTTTCGACCCCGACATATATTCTATTTCAAATAGCGATGGTTTCTGATTTTCAGATGTCAAAAATTATCTGAAACGCCTTAGTTTCTTAGCGTGGTTTTTTTCTTTATATTATCTGTGAAGATATAATGTTATTTTTCAATTTTGCATTTATTTTTTAATTAAATATCTCAGAATAAACTAACAACCGCTTCGGTACCATTTTGCCTTTGACAAAAACCATGGCACTGTAGCACAGAGCGACAACCTGTGTGCAGCCATAATTTGTGTGTTTAAGCATCATTTGGATGTTTTTTCCCAATAATTATCTAAATTTTGGACCATTGAATCAGAGATTCAATAACCCCTTTTTTTAGAGGGAGGGGGAATTAGCCGTTGGATCTCTAATCAACGATCAGAAATCTAGATGATAATTTAAAAAAATATATATTGGTGATGTTTATCAACTCCCTATAGGATTAACCTTAGGGGTTGAAATGGATCAAATATGAATAGAATAGCATCTTTACCATATGCGTATTCGTTATAAACTAGTACAAATTCAAATATTCTCAAATACAAATATAAATATAATATTGTAACTACTTTGAATCAAAAATTTACTCATTTCAGTCAGATCTAGATATCTTTATAACTTATATAGTATTAAGATATTAATGATATTTTATTAAGTTTTAGCCAAATTAAATGCTAGCTCTTAGTCTGTTAGCCCTAGCTTTACGTACATCTTATTCGCCAAACCACATGTTGATAATCATGGCCAGCGGGCAACATATACAGTAGCGTGTACCAACTGCATGCAGACATATATGCATGTCCCGTGTCAACGTTGTACGGCCTTGGAAGATTCCTCGCATATAGCATACTAGTAACATAAGCGCAGCGCCGCGCCGAACTAGCCATCGTGTGAAATAAAATAAAAGAGACGAAAATTTATAAGACGGGTTTTTCTTTTAAAAACAAGGATCCGTGCGTATATTCAAAAAAAGCGAAGGTTTTTTTGCATAAAAAAGGCCCGTGTGTAGTTTCGAAGAAATCGCGGGGTGTTATCATGTAAAAGGAGGGGCCTCTATGAAAAAACTAAGGTTCTAAAAGAAAGCAAGGGTTTTTTTTTGGTATAAAAAGGATCCGTGTGTAATTTTAAAGAAACCGTAAAAAGGACCCCGTGTAATTTCACAGATATAGAAATACAAAAGGTTTTTTTTGCAAAAATCGCCACGTGGGCATCGGCGCAGGCCGGAAATCCCCTAGCTTTGTTTTATGGAGTATATATATGTGTTTATCTATGCGCCTTTTTCTAAGCTTTACGACTAATTAACGACGTGCGCTAGTTGTCGTCCATCTTCTTTGACTACATACATTGACGAGTTCTGGACATGTGAATTTGTGAATCTCGATGCCATGGATCGTCTAGCACACGTACTTCTTTGGCATGCGTTGGTTTCCCTTCTTTGGCACGCTCACTGCTCACTCCAGCACACGTACTTCTTTGGCATGCCTTGATAAGTTTAGGGACTGACAGTATACTTTACTCTATCTAAAAACTTCTATACCGTGGATCTTAGTCGGACATTGTAGATTTGTCATATATAAGTACATAATAGAATTTCATAATGTTATATCTATTATATACTAAAAGTCGATGATAGGTTTTTTAGAGTTGCTGAGAAAAAATATATACCAGAAATTCTCATAAAAAACAAAACATCTAGTCCCTAATTTGGTTGATCCTATTTTTAAAAACTTAGATTTGATAGTTGACTTAAAGATATATAAATTTATCTATATCTATACTAATTATACACTTAGAGAAAGATTTAGCCATCAATTTGGCGGACACGAGTTATAATGGAGATTAAAAGAAAGAGTCAATGTCAAGTATAATCCAAATTAAGAGAAACTGATCACCAACCCGTGCATCCGCACGAGCTATATTTGTAAGCAAAATTTTCTATTCAAGAATATATTCAAATCTTGCTTTGATTAGCGTTAAGGGTTAAGTACCATCACTTCTTATGACCTCAACGCATCAAATTTTATTTCTTTAACTTACATTATGAGCTTCCAATACAACAACAACAGCAATGTATTAAAATTTAAAACTAAAAGTTTCACAATATTATAGTTAGGAAATTACATTTTATAACTTCATTTAACTTTTTAACATTTATAAGTTTAGTTTAAAAGTTTTATTCCACGTTGTACTTTTTTTAATGATGTGTATAGTAAACCTAAATTCAATTTTACATATAATTTAGTAAATATTGCAAATATTCAAAATATAAAACATGTCATTGATATATTCCAAATTTAATAACTCCAATAATTTATATATTTAATTCAATTGAAACTCCCAAAATTATTTTAGCAAAAAATACACGAGTTTTAGCCAAATTAAATACTAGCTCTTAGGCTCTTAGCCCTAGCTTTACGTCCATCTTAGTCGCAAAAGCAGGTGCTACTGATCATGTCCAGTGGGCAACCACATACATATACAGTAACGTGTACCAACTGCTTGCAGACTTTTGGGGACGTCGCGGGCTCGTCTTATGGGCCGTGGAAAGAAAATTAGCCCAAGGAACAAGGGATTGACATGTTTAATTAGTACCACAATGCTAAGTGAAGCTGGTTAGAAGAAGGAGGAGGCTACATAAAGGACGCCTCAGCCTACATTGGAACTTACTTACCTGGACGGGGTCGACAGGTGATCAGCAAGGCTCGTGGCCTAGGCCAATGGTCCACATTGCACTTGGTGGGTGCATTGGCTTACCATCTCCCCAAGTGGAAGAGTAGACGTTATAATTTGTGGTGGAGAGGTACGCGTCCGCGTGGCCCCTGCTAATTCTTTAAAATTGAAATTTGGCCCCCCTAAGGCTGTGGTTGTTTGAGCTACATTTTTTGCTTTGAGGCCCAAGCAAATTTGGCCTCTTGCCTCCTATCTCCGATTAAGCTAAACAGGCCTTGAAACGACAGCACAAAAATAGGCCAATCGCCGCCGCGGCTCGTAATCAAAGATTACATAAATTAACTTGGCTGCCTCGGTTAATCTGAAACAAAGTTCCCCATTTACCATGTAAACGTCATAAGCATATATGCTTCGGTTTGCGGGTGAGTTTGATCTGCGTTGTCCTAAGCTGAAGTTGTGAAGGGTAAGTAATTATCTTCTATTCTTCATTTATTCTTCATTTATGCTTTAATATTTATATAACTTTGAAATAGTGATACATAGAATACTCTTCATTTATGCTATAATATTTATGTTACTTTGAAATAGTGACGCATAGAAGCACCTCTCAACAAACATTGTCTCCAATTCATGGGCGTTATTACTACCATGTCTCACACTGACAGTGTCATCATCATCATCATCATTATATAACACGAGTGATCACATCAAGACACCATCAAAAAATTTACCTGTTGTCTGTAATAGGCTGCAATTGCTTATGTTCTTATGCTTCTCCACGCATCTTATGTAACATATGCAAGCATCGGTGCTTGGCACGTTACCTTCATTACACGCACGATTTCATTGACCATATGGGAAGTGGGAACTCTAGAGGTTCAAATGGATCAAATATGAATAGAATAGTGTCTTTACTTTATTCGTATTCGTATATTATAAATGAATACGAATATGAATTCAAATATTTTCTAATATAAATATAAATATAATATTGTAACAAATTTGAATTGAATATTTACTCAATTCGTTCGGATTCGGATTTCTTTGTAACTTATATTGTAGAAGATATTAATAATATTTTATCCCCATACAGTTATGCTTAACCATTCTAAATAATTTACTTCACCTAAAAACACGAATTCATATTGAATTAATTTCGGCGAAACATAACTCTGATCACCAAATTTCGTTGTAATATATCTAGTCCGAGCCCATATAGAAATCAATGAGGTAATCAGGTACTTTGCGTAAAGCTATCTAGTCTTTCCTGTGTGCTACCATGGATACAGAAATGGCGCTAGCTTTTCGATCCGGCAGTCGTTTCCGGCTGTTTTCTGCCCCGTACAAGATAGAAATAAACAAGTTTGCACTCAATTATCCGGCCACACGTGCACGATCAGTTTGAAGTTTTAACATGATTAGTAGGAGAGCTTAATAATTAGCAAGTCGCCACCTATCGATTCCTGGAGTACGAGCACGCATTGCAAGGTCCTGCAATATAATTTTGCATGCTAGCAAACCCTAGCCCATCTTACTCGCAAAACCACATGCTAATGATCATGGCCAGTGGGCAACATATACACACATATACAGTAGCGTGTACCAACTGCATGTCCCGTGTCTAACCTTTACGACTAACGACTTGCGCGGGCTCTTCTTATGGGCCATGGAAAGAAAACAAGCTCATATAACAAGGGATTAGCGATGTTTAGTACCATATTGCTAAGTAAAGCTGATAAGAGAGAGGAGGAGACTATATAAGAGATGCATCTGCCTTCGTTTGAACATACTTACCTGGACGGGGTCGACGGATGATCAACAAGGCCTGTGGCCTAGGCCAATGGCCCACATTGCACTTGGTGGGTGCGTTGGCTTACCATCTCCCCAAGTGGGAGAGTGGGCGTCATAATTTGTGGTAGAGGGGGTACGCGTCCGCGCGGCCCCTGCCAATTCAGCAAAATTAAAACCCCCCCTAAGGCTATGGTTGTTTGAGCTACATATTTTGGTTTGATGCCCAAGCAAATTTGGCCTCTTGGCTCCTAATTTTTGTTTTGACACATCTTCAGTAAAACGGGCATAACTTTTGCATACAGTGTTCTTTTACAATGTTGTTGTACTCGTTGGAAATCTAACGATGAGCCTGATCCAAAAAAATGATCTGCTTGCACCAGTCGCCCTCAAAGACCCCCAGAATCGGCCATCTTTAGCCTCAAATTTGCATCAGAAGTTTTTTATTTCTATGTTTGCCAAAATTTTCGATCTTCCCTTCGAAATTTGGGGTTTGTCTCAACTGCAAAGTTGTTGATCTCATCGAAACCTTTCAAATGAGTATATATATGTCATACAGAACTTTGTTATTTCATATTTTGAGACTAGTTGTTTATATTGTATCGGTGTGTGTGTGTGTATGTATATAAGGTGCTTAGAGACGAGAGCGCCACATCACGTCGCGGGCTCTTCTTATGGGCTATCGAAAGAAAACTAGCCCAAGAAACAAGGGATTCATGATGTTTAATTAGTACCATATTGCTAAGTGGAGCTGGTTAGGAGGGAGGAGGCTACATAAGCGACACATCAGCCTACATTGAAACATACTTACCTGGACGGGATCGACGTGTTATCAGCAAGGCCCGTGGCCTAAGCCAATGACCCACATTGCACTTGGTAGGTATGTTGGCTTACCATCTCCTCAAGTGGGAGAGTGGACGTCATAATTTATGGTAGAAGGGGTACGCGTCCGCGCGGCCCCTGTCAATTCGGTAAAATTAAAATTTGGCCCCTGTGAGGCTATGGTTGTTTGAGCTGCATATTTTGCTTTGAGGTCCAAGCAAATTTGGCCCCCAAGCAATTTTGGCCTCTTGCCTACTAATAGCACCGATTAAGCACAGAAGGCCAAAAATAGACCATTTGCCAACGCGGCTCGTAAGCAAAGATCACATAAATTAACTTGGCTGCCTCAATTAATTTGAAAAACGTCATAGGCATATAAGCTTCGGTTGACGGGTGAGTTTGATCTGCATTGTCCTAAGCATAAGTTGTGAAGGGTAAGTAATTATTATCTACTCTTCATTTATGCTTTAATATTTATATAACTTTGAAATAGTGATACATAGAATACTCTTCATTCATGCTATAATATTTATGTAACTTTAATATAGTGATGCATAGAAGCACCTTTCAACAAACATTGCCTCCAATTCATGGGCCAATTCTGCAAAATTAGAATTTGGCCCCTCACTGAGGCTGTGGTTTGAGCTGCAGATTTAGGCGAGGCCCAGGCAACTTCGGCCTCTTGGCTAAAGCAGGCCCAGTAACAACAGCCCAAAAATAGGCGAATCGACGCGCGGCTCATATACAAAGAGTACATAAATTAACTTGGCTGCCTCGGTTAATCTGAAAAAAATGCTCCCCATTTACCATGTATACGTAGTGCTTTCTTTTGGACCATACCTTTTGAATTTTGGCTGACAATATTTTGACCGATATAGTTGATTTGGTACAATATATTATAATTGATTTGTAGATTTGTCTTAAAAAGATGACTTGTAGACCTGTCTTAAAAAGACATACAGTTTAAAAACTAGTTACTACAGCAAAAGTAAAAAACTATAAGTCACAAGCACTTTTGAACCCAGCCCTAAACTATAATGATATTTGAAACCTAGGCCTAAGCCACAAGCACTTTTAAAAAGCCAAAAACTACTTGAAACGTCTTGATTTCTTGACATGGTTTTTTTTGTTTATATTATCTGTGAAGATATAATATTATTTTTCTATTTTATCTTTATTTTTTTAATTAAATATCTCAAAATAAGCTAGAAACCGCTTTGTACCATTTTAGCCTCTGACAAAAACCACAGCACTGTAGTACAGAGCGACAACTTGTGTGCAGCCATAACTTGTGTGCTGCAGCTAGCGTGCAGTTCCTACAAAATTGAGAGACCGTGCGCGGTTTTTGACTTGTGTGCAGCCATAACTTGGTAAAGAGATATTGTGAGTTCGTATCACTTGCTCAATGATAATAATTATGGTTTAATATTGAAATTGAATGTTTAAATTTAAACTCTAAATCAACTTAATTAAGCTAGCTCCATACACATGCATGCTTGTCTGCATGAAGTTTGTCCTTATCAAGTGATTAGTTTTGGATGTGTATAAATTAATTGAGGTCTGAATGTATAGGAGACCTGGGTTAACTGGCATAATCTTGTCAGTTTTTTATTCACGGTCGCTGGTGACTGTAACTATACAGGTACTTAAATGTATCTGTTTTGCTCTTTGTACGAGGAGTACGTGAATTATCTTTCGGATTCACCATTTTTGACCTTCAAAAATTTGAGTCCTCGGTTGGTAGTACCGCAAACAGCAATTAGCACTTGCAAAGGCCATACTTAGTTTATAAGGTGCTTAGAGACGAGAGAGCCATATCACGTCGCGGGCTCTTCTTATGGGCCGTGGAAAGAAAACTAGCCCATATATCAAGGGATTAGCGATGTTTAGTACCACATCGCTAAGTGAAGCTGGTTTGGAGGGGGAGGAGGCTACATAAGCAATGTCCCTGCTTTCGTTGGAACATACTTACCTGGACGGGGTCGACGGGTGATCAGTAAGGCCTGTGGCCTAGGCCAATGGCCCACATTGCACTTCGTGGGTGTGTTGGCTTACCATCTTCCCAAGTGGAAGAGTGGACGTCATAATTTGTGGTAGAGGGGGTACGCGTCCGCGCGGCCCCTGTCAACTCAGCAAAATTAAATTTTGGCCCATCTAAGGCTATGACTATTTGAGTTGCATATTTTGCTCTGAGGCCCGAGCAAATTTGGCCTCTTGCCTCCTAATAGCATTGATTAATCATGGTAGGCCTTGAAACCACAGCACAAAAATAGACCAATTGCTGACAAAGATTAAATAAAACCATCATGCTGTAGCCCCTGCCTCCTCTATTTAAAGACACCATCTCTTTTTTTGTGAGTATCTCATCTTCGAATCTGGCATCTCCTTCTCTTTAGTTTTCTTCCTTGTAGTCTTTGGGTTTAGAGAGGATTAGGGGCATTTGTGCCATCTCCTCTTGGAACTCTCTTTTTGGGTTTTCGAGAGCCCTGACTCTGGTGGGGTGAGAGGGGAAATCCTAAGGATTTACCTGAAGAAGGCAAAGGTGGTCCTCTAGTGGTCCTGTGCTCTTAAGTGTACTTGGCCAAGTGTGCTCTGGTGGTCCTGTGCAGCATCTCCGACCTTTGACTTCACTTTTCGGTTTGCCGAGGTGTGAAGGTTGGCATTGTATCTCCATCAACCTTTATCTTTTGCTCAACAAAGAGAGACGCTTGGTTTTCTGAGACAATGCTCCTTGCGTGCTTTGCCTTGTATAGTTCTCGTCGAGGTGATTTCGAACATCACCTATAATGTGAGTTTTCGTCTGCTTGCTCTTTGCTATTTGCTTCGGATTTTCATTCAGTGGGTAATTGCGAACTGTGTTTGAAAATTGGTAAAGAGATATTGTGAGTTCATATCAATAGCTCAATGATGATAATTATGGTCTAATACTGAAATTGAATGTTCAAATTTGAGCTCTAAATCTTTGCTCTAGTTGTCTTGTGACTCACATGTCGTACATTCAAATATTTTTGAAATACACACACACGGTGATCTCTAATTTTCGTAATACATCTTTGTTAGCTAATTCCATTTGTTGCATAACTTGTTGTGATTCTATATTCTAGAAGTATATATATCAAGTCGATTGGCTAATTTAAGTGTTACTAGGTGATCACTTGCTCTGTCTTATCTCACAAATGAAGGTATATATGTATTGTTGACAATCTGAATTTAAGTCTGTTTAATTGTTTTAGAGCTCAAAGTTTGAATCTCACTTGGCATATTCAATTCGTGAAGAGTATAAACCATAGTAGCAGAACGACCAAGATTATATTTTGCGTAACCCTACTCTGAGAGCTCTAAACAACATCAAACTAAAACTTGAGCCTTATCTGGTTTTAGTTATTCTGTTTCATAAGAATGTTTTACATGCTTATTTTGGCAGTATTCTTGTCACAACGATTGGTTATATGCTCTTGTATAAATGACATGGTAAAATTACATTTTTATATGCAGTTTCTATCAATATATACTGCTACAAATGTGTTTAAATTGATCTTAATTATGCTGGAATTAAATTTGAATATACGCTTATACATTAATATTTACAACAGTCCAAAAAACCAAGTATTAAAGAAATGACTTCATCATCTGACGCTATTAAGCCGAAAGTGTTTAACGGTGCTAGTTTTAAACGTTGGTATATGATTGTATCTGTTTTGCTCTTTGTACGACTAGTACGTGAATTATCTTTCGGATTCACCTTTCTTGACCAACTAAAATTTAGTCAAAGATAATTTGAGCCCTCGGTTGGTACGTACCAATGGTTGGGTCACCCCTGCAGGTTGATCGTGTTAGCAATTAGCATGCGTGCTTGTCGCACCTGCGAAGGCCATACTTTATAAGGTGCTTAGAGACGAACATCAGGTCGCGGGCTCTTCTTATGGGCCGTGGAAAGAAAACTAGCCCATGGAACGAGGAATTCATGATATTTAATTAGTACCATATTGCTAAGTGAAGCTGATTAGGAGGAGAGAAGCTACATAAGTGACGTCTTAGCATATGTTGGAATATACTTACCTGGACGGGGTCGACGGGTGATCAACAAGGCCTGTGGCCTAGGCCAATGGCCCATATTGCACTTTGTGGGTGTGTTGGCTTACTATCTCCCTAAGTAGGAGAATGGATATCATAATTTGTGGTAGAGGGGATACGCGTCCGCGCGACCTCTGCCAATTCAGTAAAATTAAAATTTGGCTTCTGTGAGGCTGTAGTTGTTTGAGCTGCATATTTTGCTTTGAGGCCCAAGCAAATTTGGCCTCTTGCCTCCCTATAGCACCGATTAAGCACAACAAGCCTTGAAACATTGTCACCAATTCATGAGCCAATAGTGATAGTGATACATCAGGTACTTTGCGTAAAGCTAGCTAGTCTTTCCTTGTGTGCTACCATGGATACAGAAGTGGCGCTAGCTTTTCGATCCGGCAGTCGTTTTCGGCTGTTTTCTTCCTTGTGTGCTAACAAGTATTTTTCTATTGTTTGTAATAGGCTGCTGTTGCTTATGTTCTTTTGCTTCCCCATGCAGCTTATGTAACATATGCAAGCATCTGTGCTTGACACGTTACCTTCATTACATGCATCATTTCATTGACCATATGGGATTGGGTGTGTCTAAGCATCACTTGAATGTTTTTTCCTCAATAATCATCTAAATTTTGGACTGTTGGATCAGAGATCCAACTGCCCCTTTTTTGGAGGGGAGAGGGAATTCATGGCCGTTGGATCTCTGATCTAATAGTCAGAAATCTGGATGATAGTTTGGAAAAAAACATTCTGGTGACGTTTATCAACTCCCTATAGGATTAACCCTAGGGATTGAAACGGATCAAATATGGATAGAATAACATCTTTACTATATGCGTATTCGTTATAAACTAGTACAAATTCAAATGTTTTCGAATACAAATATAAATAGAATATTGTAACGACTTTGAATCGAATATTTACTCAATTCAGTCAGATCCAGATATCTTTGTAACTTATGTAGTACAAAGATATTAATGATATTTTATTAAGTTTTAGCCAAATTAAATGCTAGCTCTTAATCTGTTAGCCCTAGCTTTACGTACATCTTATTCGCCAAAACCACGTGCTGTTGATCATGGCCAACTGCATACAGTAGCGTGTACCAACTGCATGCAGACATAATTAACGACTTTTTCTAAGCTTTACGACTAATTAACGACGTGCGCTAGTTGTCCATCTTCTTCGACTACATACATTGACGACTTCTGTACGTGCATGGATGGATGCCATGGATGGACTAGCTACTGCATGCATGCGTTGGTTTCCCTTCTTTGGCATGATCACTGCTCACCCCAGCACACAAGGATAGACTTTTGCCACCTTTACACAAGGATAGACTTTTGCCGCCTTTACACAAGGATAGACCTCCATGCAGGCGCTCTATATATACACTTGTCCCATGCTTCCCATTCTTCACAACATCCGTCCATCAATCCCTGCAAATATTACAATTCCTTCTCCATACATTTCACAAGAGTACGTACGTCAGAGTTAAATTACTATAGGACGTAGCTAGTCCTGATCGATTAAGCAATAGTAAGAGGCAGACTGAAAACAATGGCGCTCCGGCGCCGTTCCTGTCTCGTAGCTCTTCTCTCCCTGGCCTTCGTCCTCCTCTCCTGCCTTGCCGGCCCGGCGACGGCCAAGAAGACCGGCCAGCTCACCGTGTTCTGGGGCCGGAACAAGGACGAGGGCACCCTCAGGGAGGCCTGCGACACCGGCCTCTACACCACCGTCATCATCTCCTTCTACAGCGTCTTCGGCCACGGCAGGTACTGGGGCGACCTCTCCGGCCACCCGCTCTACGGCATTGGCGACGACATCAAGCACTGCCAGTCCAAGTTCATCGTCGTGCTCCTCTCCATCGGCGGCGACGGCAACCAGTACTCCCTTCCGTCCTCGCAGTCGGCGGCCGACGTCGCCGACAACCTCTGGAACGCCCACCTCGGCGGCTCCCGCAAGGGCGTCTTCCGCCCGTTCGGCGACGCGGTCGTCGACGGCATCGACTTCTTCATCGACCAGGGCGCGCCGGACCACTACGACGAGCTGGCCAGGCTCCTCTACAGCTACAACAAGAACTACCGCGCCACAGTCGGGGTGCGGCTGACGGCGACGCCGCGGTGCGCGTACCCGGACTGGCGCATCGAGAAGGCGCTGCAGACGGGGCTGTTCGAGCGCATCCACGTCCGGTTCTACGACGACGCCAAGTGCTCCTACAACCACGGCGGCCTGTCCGGGGTGATGGAGCAGTGGAACAAGTGGACGGCGAGGTACCCGAGGAGCCAGGTGTACCTCGGCCTCGCCGCGGCGAACGTGCCGGGGAAGAACGACAACGTCTTCGTCAAGGCGCTCTACTACGACCTGCTGCCCAACGTGCAGAAGGCGGCCAACTATGGAGGGATCATGCTCTGGGACAGGTACTACGACAAGCAGACCAACTACGGTCAAACCGTCAAGTACTGGGCTTAATTCATCGACCTACCCAGCTACTAGCTCGATCGATCAATGGCTTATCTATGTGTTTGTGTGTGTTCATGCTCTAACTTGCATGTCTGACAAATGAGGAGTTGTCGATGTGTGTGTACTAATAAAGCGAGATACATAATGAGATCTCAAGTTGTTGGTTATTTAGTGTGGTCAAATAATTCAGTGAATAATAAGAAAGTCATGCAACATTTTTAATTGGTGAAAATTTGGTTACATAGTCTCATACTCGCTTCATTCATTCTTTTTTAGATGATGTTCTAGAACATGTACAATCAACCTTTTAAAACTCTGATCGCTAATACACAGAAAGATATTTGAATTTCTCACGTGAGAATGGTATTACTAGATTTTTTGTCAAAAATACTTTCATATCATTGTAGTTTTAATAACTAGCCAAAATCGCCCCCATGCAATTGTACAGCTAGATACTACAATGCATATATTTATATCAAATAATAGACTCGTTATATAACTTTGATGATTATGATGAAATACAATTATTTTATACAACTGTATAGCTCTTATATAAATCTAATTGATCTGCACTGTTTTATACAACTATACAACTATTCACCAACTTATAAATAGAAAAGGCAATGATCAAGGTATATATTGGAGACCATGTCAATATCCAAAACAATGAGTAAAAAAAGGAAGGAGTACCTTTTTCTGAACCTTTTTGCTGTCACGAGAGTGACAAGAGGCTTTGTCTCTACGTAGGAATTCTTCTGATCAGCTATTTGTAGGTCTCTTAATTTCTTTTTAAAAATCTCGGTCGATTCTTCTGACCAGCTATTGGATTGGCTTTGAGGCATGTACTAAGAGTGATTCTGGTTGTGATCCCATGCATGGTTCAGAAATGTTTCTTCAGCTGGCTTTCGTGCGCGAGATCGAGCTTGTGCGCTGCTGCATGCAGTATATAGCTAGGTGCTTAGAGATAATGCAGTATATGCACGAAGAACTCTGAACGTTAGCCCATGGAACAAGGGATTGGCGATATTTAATTAGTACCACATTGCTAAGTGGAGTTGGTTGGAAGGGGGAAGAGGCTACATAAGGGACGCCTCAGCCTACATTGCAACTTACTTACCTGGACGGGGTCGACAGGTGATCACTAAGGCCTGTGGCCTAGGCCAATGGCCCACATTGCACTTGGTGGGCGCGTTGGCTTACCATCTCCCCAAGTGGGAGAGTGGACGTCATAATTTGTGGTAGAGGAGGTACGCGTCCGCGCGGCCTCTGCCAATTCAGCAAAATTAAAACTTAGCCTCTAAATAAGCTGTGATTGGTTTCAGCTGCATATTTTGGGCTTAAGGCCCAAGAAAATTCGGCCTCTTGCCTTCTTATAGCATTTTTCTAAGCTAAGTAGGCATTGAAACCATAGGCCAAAAATAGGTCAATCGCTGGCGCGGCTCATTTCTAAGATTACATAAATTAACTTGGCTGCCTCGTTTTATCTGAAAAAAAAGTTCCCCATTTACCATGTAAACGTCATACTCATACGGCATAGGCTTCGGTTGACAGGTGTGTTTGATCTGCATTGTTTGTCCTAAGCATAAGTAGGGAAGGGGTAAATAACCACCATCTACCTTTTATTTTTGCTTTATTATTTACATAACTTTAAAATAGTGATACACGGAAGCACGTCTCAAGAAGATCAGGCTACCTCTCAATCTCATAGCTATTCACCACTCAAAGCGAATTCCATCCTTTAACGGTCTCCTTTGATCCCAAAATGCGCAGTGGAAAGGGATGCCAGTGACTGGGTGAGGTATCTTTTCTGCTTTTGGACCCGACATATGTTCTTTTCAAATAGCGATGGTTTCTAATTTTTAGAAGCCAAAAACTATTTGAAACGCCTTGGTTTCTTAACATAGTTTTTTTTATATTATATGTAAGATATAATGTTAATTTTCTATTTTGCCTTTATTCTTCTTTAATTAAATATCTCAAAACAAGCTATCAACCGCTTCGGTACCATTTTAGCTTTTGACAAAAACCACGGCACTGTAGTACAGAGCGACATTTTTGTGTGCAGCCATAACTTGTGTGCTGCAGCTAAATTGAGAGGCCGTGCGCGGTTTTTGACTTGTGTGCAGCCATAACTTGGTAAAGGGATACACTCCTATACTGTGTGTATCCCCTCCAAAACACGATGCGAATAGTGAAAAAAAATTCTGAAAAAAATGGTAGGATGCCATTTAGCCTCGCCTGCGCCATTCAGCCGCCATTAGGCCTTGCTCCCAGGGCTTGTTCGAGCCGCCGCGAAGAGGGGGCGAGGCGTGGAGGAGGAGCGAGGGTGGCTTCTATCGGTTGGTGATAACCGGTGAAAATCAAATTTACTGGCCACCACCAATAAAAATAAAAGTCAGCCAAAAAGTTTTGGATTTTTTCTCAAATTTTATCTACAGGATAAATGAATTCCAACCTTCCAACTATCAACAAGTGCGGCGCTGGACGGAGCGCTTATTGATTGCGCTGAACCGCTGGCTAGAGAGGAGTTACTCTTGGGGTCAACATTTGCGGTGTAAGAAGGAAAGGCGCGGAAGTCGCACGGGGTCCCTGGGGACAATAAACCAAATGCCTTGTGCCCCAACATTCCCCGACATTCGAAGTATGCAGAAGTATGGACAATAAACCAAAGCTTTACACTTGAAGTCTCAAATGCCTTATGCCCTCCACGGAATCTAATCGATATAAGAGGCCTGCATGTAGTATCGAAATCCTTCATATTCCTGTTCTCTCTCGATCAGCAGATTGATCTCCCGTTCTTAACGTGTTGGTTCGGCCTGACTGTTTACTTTTGCAAGATTTGTCACGCCAAAGACCAAATGGCGTCGCTCTGGGACATGCTGGGGATGGCAGTGCAGCTGCTTGGACTGGACGCGATCACGGTCATCACTGTGATGATGAGTTTCCTACTGTTTCCGCAGAACAAGAAGCGATGCCAGAGGCTCGAGGGGCGCGTGCAGGCGCTCCGTGCGCTAGTGCAGCGGCCGACCGGTGGTTGGACAGTGATTCAGCACTCGGAGATGGGGGATTTGGTTAGCAAGGCAATCGAGGACGCAGACGCCCTCGTCGAGTCCTACAAGAAGAGCACGCTTTGGTCCCGCCTCCGCAGGGGCAGGAGCATGGCCGGCCAGTTCCGCGACATGCGGGATGACATCGAGTCCTACTGCAGGCTCATCCTTTCCATCAACGCCTTTCTCCTGATCATGCAAGCGAATCCTTCTCCGCCAGATGTTAGGTAAGATGTTCGACTAGTATATTATGATTTGTTTACATGACCCAACATTCCAGCTACTGAAGGAATGTTTTGATTGGCGACGCAGGATTCAGGTGAACAATGCATCAGGAGGCGAGCTCGCAGCGACCGGGAATTCCGCGGGTGCGGACATTCACAGCCTCGATATTGGCCAGCAGGAAGAAATATGCAGCGAGACAGACACTACGGACGACTCGGCCCACAATGCCGAATTCAATAAAATTTGAAAAATATTTGTGTTTGTGTTAGGAGTCCATCGTAGACAAAAAAAAAGCCAAAAAGAAGGAAAAAATAGAAAAAAAACACAAGTGACAAGTGTGTATCTGTGGGTGCGTGTGTTTAATTGTGTGGGGGATGGGGGGTAGGTGTAGTGTGTAGGGGTAGCTGAATTGTGTAGGAGGGTGTGCGTGCGTGTGTTTTCGGTGTTCAGAATAGCGATGATTTTTAGTTTTTAGTTAAAATCTCACTGTAGGTGGTTTATTTTTACTGTAGCTGAGTTGGCTTATTGAGCATAATTAAATTTTAAAAAATGTAAAAATAGGGGGAAAAACATATTAGCCCATCACGGACAATGCAAATGAATACGAGAAAAAAAAGAAAATACAAAAAAACCCAAAATATTTTTTAAAAAATTAGAAAAAGACGAAATTACTGAATAGTGAAAAAAAGCAAAAGTTAGAAACTGAAACTGAAAAAAACTCATTTGAGCGGGGCTGGTGGTTTATAAATTTTGGTAGAGGTGTTAAAGGAGCATCTGGTGGCCAGCAGGAAGGAATATGCAGCGAGACAGATACTACGAACGACCCACAATGCCAAATTCAATAAAATTTGAAAAATGTATGTGTTTGTGTTAGGAGCCCATCCAGGCCCGATCCTGAGATTTTAGGAGCTCGGAGCGAAACTAGAAATAGAGGTCCTAGTATAAATATCTAATATAAATCTATATACATATATATATATATATATCTAATTTTACCAACAAATACTATTCCAGCATCTTGTTTGCCAGCAGGAAGAAATATGCAGCGAGACAGACACTACGGACGACTCGGTCCACAATGCCGAATTCAATAAAATTTGAAAAATGTATGTGTTTGTGTTAGGATACACACAGTAAAGGCCTAATCAAGCGTGCAGTTCCTACAAAATTGAGAGGCCGTGCGCGGTTTTTGACTTGTGTGCAGCCATAACTTGGTAAAGGGATATTGTTAGTTCGTATCAATAGCTCAATAATGATAATTAAGTCTAATACTATAATTGAATGTTCAAATTTAAACCCTAAACATTTGCTCTAGCTATCTTATAACTCACTGTCCTACATTTAAATACTTTTAAAAATATATAAATATATATACACACACACAAGGTGATCACTAGTTTTCATCTGCGTGCAACTTTAATTAGCTACCAACTTAATTAAGCTCCATACACACACATGCTTGTCTGCATGCAGTTTGTCCTCGTCAAGTGATTAGTTTTGGATGTGTATAGTGCACGAATAAATTAATTGAGGTCTGAATGTATAGGAGACCTGGGTTAACTGGCATTAATCTTGTCAGTTTTTTCACTCACGGTCACTGGTGACTATACATGTACTTAAATGTATCTGTTTTGCTCTTTGTACGACGAGTACGTGAATTATCTTCTTAGCAATTAGCATGCGTGCTCGTCGCACCTGCGAAGGCCATACTTAGTTTATAAGGTGACAAGAGACGAGAGAGCCACATCACGTCGCGGGCTCTTCTTATGGGATTAGCGACGTGGAAAGAAAACTAGCCCATATAACAAGGGATTAGCGATGTTTAGTACCATATTGTTAAGTGGAGCTGATTGAGAAAGGGGAGGAGACGTAGGGCCTGTTTGTTTCAGCTGTAGATTCTGAGAAGCAGCTGGTGAGTATCTAGCTAGTCGAATCTAGAGAAGCCGGATAACCCTACTTCACGGCTACTAGTTCATTTTCTGGATTCTGTAGCTTCTGACTACTTAGAATCTGGATGAAAATCTGGACTGTTTGGGGGAGCTGCAGATTCTAGGAGTAGTTGCAACTGCCAGAAGCTAAAACAAACAGACCCTACATAAGTGATGCCCCTGTCTTCATTAGAACATACTTACCTGGATGGGGTCGACGGGTGAGCAGCAAGGCCCGTGGCCTAGGCCAATGGCCCACATTGCACTTGGTGGGTGCGCTGGCTTACCATCTCCCCTAGTGGGAGAGTGAACGTCATAATTTGTGATAGAGGGATGCGCGTCCGCGCGGCCCTACTAATTTAGTAAAGTTAAAATTTGGCCCCCCTGAGGCTGTGGATCTTTGAGCTGAATATTTTGCTTTGAGGCCCAAGCAAATTTGGCCTCTTGCCTCCTTATAGTACCGATTAAGCTAAGCAGGCCTTGAAACCATATCACAAAAATAGGCCAATCACCGCCGCGGCTCGTAAGCAAAGATTACATAAATTAACTTGGCCTCCTCGGTTAATCTGAAACAGAGTTCCCCATTTACCATGTAAACGTCATAGGCATATAAGCTTCGGTTGACGGGTGAGTTTGATCTGCATTGTCCTAAGCTTAAGTTGTGAAGGGTTAGTAATTACCATCTACTCTTGCATGCGTATGTGCGTGTCTGACAAATGAGAAGTTGTCGATGTGTGTGTACGAATAAGGCGGGATACATAATGAGATCTCAAGTTGTTGGTTAATTAGTGTGGTCAAATAATTCAGTGAACAATAAGAAAGCCATGCAACATTTTTAATTGGGGAAAATTTTGTTACATAGTCTCCTACTCACTTCATTCATTCGTTTTTAGATGATGTTTTAGATCGTGTGCAATCAACCTTTTAGAACTCTGATCGCTAATATACAAAAAGATGTTTGGATTTCTCACGTGAGAATGGTATTACTAGATTTTTTTATCAAAAATACTTTCATATCATTGTAGTTTTAATAACTAGCTGAATCCCCCATGCGATTGTGCGGCTAGAAACTACAATGCATATATTTATATCCAACCATAGACTTGATATATAACTTTGATGATTATGATGAAATACAATTATTTTATACAATTGTACAGCTCTCATATAAATATGATTGATCTGCACCGTTTTGATCTGGACTCACCAAAATCGACGGTGCAGATCTTTCTTTTTTTTTTCAACTAACATGAGAATTTTCAGCCCTTAAAGAGCAAACACGTTTGCTTCTTTTGCCTTTTTTTAATAACTAGCGAAATTTTCTATGCAAGATATTGGAAAATATTGTATTTGTTATATAAATCTATTGCCTTTTGAAAATATAATTGTATATGTTATATATTTGTAATTGATATAACCTTTATATATGATTAATCTACATCGTTATAATCTAGCCTCACCAAAATAAGTAGTGTAGATGTTCTCCTTCTCTCGATCAATAAGAAAATTGTATGAATTTTGCTTTTTTTAATTTAAGAATTATTGTAGGATTTTCTAGACCTTTCAAATGAATGAGGTACCTTAAATATCACCAGTTGTTTATAGATATATAGATATGATGGATGGATAGACATATATTCACTAACATATAAATAGAAGAGGCAATGATCAAAGGTATGCATTGAAGACCGTGTTAATATCCAAAACAAGAAGTAAAAAAGGAAGTAGTACCTTTTTCTGAACCTTTTTGCTGTCACGAGAGTGACAAGAGGCTTTGTTTACATGTTCTTTAGATTAAGATGTTGTACCTCCAGCTAGCGCGCCAAGTCGTATTTAATCGTTTTGGCTTTTAAAAACCTCAGTTTTTAGGTTCAATTTTTTTTTACTATTCACTAACTTAGCTACAGTAAAAAAAATCAAAAGCCATCGCTAAAACGATCACCCCCTAAGACGACTCGAGAAGATGAACACGATTGGTCATGAAATAAACTAAAATGAATCGGACATAAGCGGAATGAATATAGCAACTAAACATACAAGCTTAAAGTACTAGGAGTGGCACATAGTATACCAACTAAACAATATCGATGCATATTTATTGTGGTGAATCTAGCTTTAGGCGGCAGCAGAAATGTAAAGCCAGCTAGAAATGTAAAGGCAGCAGAAATGTAAAGGCAGCTAGAAATGCTAGATATATACATAGGCAGATGCATGCATGTGAGCATATGGTCGCTAGCTAGCCTGCTAGTGAGCATACATGTACTACTGCACACTTGCTATCGCAAAACAACGTGCTGACGCATGACCAGTTAGCAATTCATACAAGCCGGCCGGCGCATGAGGTTTCGGGTAAAGGAAACGGATGACGACAAGTCAAGTCATCTCTGACAAGTCATCGCTTGAGATATGTATGCTGTATTGTTGACCGATCGAACACAAGTCAAATCATCTCTCTCCCCTTTGAGGCCAAGTCGATCTGGTCGTTATCCTTGGCCGAACGCGAGAGCACATCGATTACTGTTTCCGACTAATTAAGTGCGTCGACTCTGGGGTCGATCCAATGTGCTTCAAAAGCAGGACCTAAGTGCAATACCATGCATACAGAACCTTCCAAGGAAGCACACGGGTGTTAGATAGCGTTCGATTTGATGTTGGTTTATAATTATTTTATTGTAGTTGGTTTATTTTTTACTATAGCTGAGATGGTTTATTTGATATTATTAAATTTTTAAAAAAGTAAAAATAGAAGAAAAAACATATTAACATATCACAGACAGTGCAAAGGAATACGGGAAAAAAGAAAAGCAAAAAAAACTAAAAAAACCCTAAAAGACAAAATTACTGAATAATACAAAAAAAATAAAAGTCAGAAACAGAATCTAAATTTAAACCATTTTGAGCACAGCCTTAAACTCCTTAGCAAATAAAAACCAATTATGAAATTAAGATGACACGAGCCAGATTTGACAAGCAAATTACAGTTATTTTATTCGTGCACGCCTTGCAAGGCTACTCCTAGCACATGCAATTGCAAATGCATGTTGTGCATGTCGATTGAGGTTGGCCGGTCACACCATGATCGAGCTTGGTGACAAGGCCATAACGAGTCCTCTTGTCGAAGTAGCGATTCCACAGCATGACGCCTCCGCAGTTGGCCGTGTCCTGCACCAGCGGCGGCGCGTCGAAGAAGAGAGCCTTCGGATCGAAGAAGACGCCGAAGAAGGAGATGATCACCGTGGTGTAGACGTCGGTGTCGCAGGCTTGTCGTAAAGAGCCCTCGTCCTTATTCCGGCCCCAGAAGACGGCGAGCTGCTCCGTCTTGCCGGCGGCGGCCGAGCAGTAGTATATGCAGGAGAGAAGAAATTGTTGCCATTTCGTCCTTTGTTCTTTTGGTTGGAAACAAATTGGGTACTGAGGTAGCTAGGTATATATCTAAAAAACCATGCGAGAAGGTTAATGCTAATATTGTGATAAACTATTACAAATTTTGTGAAGTGGTTATTTATTTTTACAAAGACTATATTTTGTCTGGATCATTATCTAAAGTTTTCTAGAAAATGGTAGTACCGTAGCTTAGAGCCGGTCATAGAAACATACGGTAGCACCGTTTGATATGATTATACCACTATACAGTAGTACCGTAGCATAGTGCCGACCATACTGCTGGAATATATAAACAATTTGGGTACTGAGATAGCTAGATTTATATCTAGGATTAAGCCTTACATTGATCATGCATGCAGAGAACTTAAATGCTAGCTCAAATATATATAATAAGCACACAGGCATGCATATACGACAGCACGAATTAAGATTCGGCATGATCGATCTAGACGAAGAGGTCGAGCAGCTGCAAGGCAGAACTGGGCCTGCTTTCTTGCGCCATGATCCGCTTCAGGGCCAGATCACCACCATCATCCGTCTTGCCAGCCCGATGCCTCTTCATGTGGCCGCCTAGGGCCTGGCCCATCGCGAAGCCGAGCCCACACACCCCACACGCGTGGACTACGGGCTTCAAGCAGCTGGCCCGTCGCTTGCTGGCCCTGAGGTGGCTGGTCCGGTGGCCGCCGAGCGCCTGGAACGACGCGAACCGCCGCCCGCACGTCCGGCACTCGAACCGGCGACGGCGACGGCGACGAAGCTCCTTTCGTGGCGCGGCGTCTTCCCCGTACGGCGTTGGCGTCCCACACGCAAGGGACAGCAGGACATCGCACGCCACGAGCTGGCTGCCGTACTCTTCTTCTTCCTCGTGCAGCAGGTCGTCCTCCTCCTCCTCCTCCTCCTCCTCCTCCATGGCGATGGCGTCATCTCTCGCACGCCTCATGCTTAGGTACACACGTGTAACTCTCGCGCGAGTGTCGGTCAGAGAGTGTGGCACGTACGAAATGTTGCAGAGCGAGTGAGCTAGCACATGGAATTCATGGAATGGCTGGCTTAACAAGAGATGTTATTATGATATATTCAGGTGGCCACTAAGCATATTTATAGCGTTTCTTCGATATAGTGTACATGATGACAAGCCAGCAGGCTGAGAACATATTCCATCCGTGTGCACGCGGTGCGTATTGCCGTGTGCTCTACTCTGCAGGTGGCATGTATATATATGTGTATGTATGTATATCACCTGCAGCTCTCTTGTGTCGTGGGTTTGGCTACCCGCTCAGCTGTGGCTAAAGCCAGCGACGGGCAATAACTTCTCAAATACTGTAGTATTTTTTATCTTTTTGTCTTTTTGTGTTTTTTTTGTTTTTTAGTATTTTTGTGTTTTATTTTTTTCCTGTATTCCTTTGCATTGTTCGTGATATGTTAACATGTCGTTTTTATTTTTATATTTTTTAAATTTAATTATGTCTAATAAGCTAACTTAGCTACAGTAAAAAATCAATCAACTACAGTAAAATTTCAGCCAAAAGACAGAAGCCATCGCTATTCCAAACGCCCCCTCGATACTTCGGTAATTAATCCTTCTTTAGCTAGTAACTAAGCGACTTCGTGACAGCTTCCACAGATTATTCAAATCAGCTGGTTTCTTGTTGGGAAAGGACCTTTAGAGCACAGAGATTCTATTCCTATCCTCTTCTAGTACCTGTTGTTTTTTTGTAATTATATGTTAATAAAAATAATGAAATATGGCAACAAATTTTATGGTAAATCTACTAATACTATTTTCGTTAGACAAATATAAGTTCTTTTGTGTATATTAGCAGACAAAGTATAAAAAATTAGACTGCATGTAATCTAGAACGACATGAAATAGATAAGGTGTGAGCACTACTACACGAGTACACGATAGATTCGTGTAACACTTCGGATAATGGTGTGAACAGAACTTCTTAATTCGTTGAAAAGAACATATGGACAAAGTATATATATTTGATGTCCAAACGAAGACCTGAAAACTAGCCAGGAATTAGCCAAGGATAAGGGAACTGGTTCTTTCCGTTCAAGAAGAAAAAAAGTATCTACCTTAAGACCTAAGTTGTGGATAGGTCAAGTCATGGAACAAGGTGTGTACTGTGGGTACGTTTGTTCCTAAGCATATCCATATCTTCTTATTTTTTTTATTTTTTTGAAGGCATAAATATAAAATATCTTCTCGTTGTTGCTAGCAAGGAATCAAAGATAGATTAGGCAGGACATCGCTGGGAAGTTGCTTGGAACTTGGCGGTGGACAAGTACCGTAGTAGCGTCGAGTGACATCTGAAGCTTCATGGAAAGTACTCATCTCATTTTGTTTCTCTCCGGTCTCCAGTACTCCACCGGTAAAATTGTAATTAACCAACCGACCGATGTGTTGCTGTCGCGTCTATCGCACTGTTGCAGAAACAACTAATTAACTTGGCAGTGCATGCGTACACCGGGTACAGACTGGACCGTGTCAACATTGACCTTGGTATCGCTCTCGTTAATTAATTATATTTTCGGAGAAGTTAGCCACACGCTTACTCTGTCTATCCATAACGCGGTTGCTAGGATATATTGTACACTCTTGCCGTACAAATTTATAAGGCATATCTTTGTTGTAATATGTACGGTATAAATATATAAATAGATATAATTTCAGCATAAATAAATAATCTTAAGGAAAGTATCACGAGGTATACAAATGATATAAAATACATGTAATCATATAATTTAATCATATTATTTGTAATAAAGCACGTATTCAAAAAAAAGGAGCAAGAATACTCTTGGTTTGAACATGTATGCTAATGTAAAGAGCAATAGAGCATAGAATCAATTAAAACTAGCAAAAAGCACAAGTTGTGATTGATTAATATTTAGTGCTATCAAATGTAGAGTTACACAAAATTTGATCTTGACCGTCCCGCTACTATGATCTTAAACTCTTCATCAACTGAATATGTCAAAAGAAGATCCAGTCAATTACAATCAATATTCTATCGACTACAACCACGTTCAGTCGACTACGATTACGAGTGCTCAAATACGACTTCGACCACGAGTGCCCAGATCCGACTTCGAGTACCTAATACTTGGATCCGACTACGAGTACGAGTGCTCGGATTCAACTTCGAGTACCTAATACTCGGACCCGACTTCGAGTACCTAGTACTCGGATCCGACTTCGAGTATGTGTTGTCGATTACGACCACGAGTGCTCGTATCTGACTACGAGTGCGAGTGCTTGGCCCTGACTACGACTACGAGTGCTCGGATCCGACTACGATCACGAGTACTTGATTAGTCGATACGATCACGTTCAGAAGAGTGGTCGAATATGACTATGACCTGTAGAGTGGTCATTCACGACTATGAATACTTGTTTTCAACTACCAGCACTTGATTAGTAGGGAATCCACTCTAACACTTGAGGATCTCAGTAATCGACTGCTTTAGACAATTGTGATTCAATTTCAATTTAGGACCATTTTCATCACAGAGCTACTTAATGAACAAAGTCTCTTTGTAATATTCGATCAATTAAATCTCTGATATATGAAGCAAATCACGAACTACAAAGAGTCGACAATCAAAATACTCACAAAGTCGGTGATACTCGAAATCACCGAGAAGAACTCGGAGCCAGGCACGCCTCAAGGCACTGTCCCAGAAAACCTAGCGTCTCTCTGTGCCACTGCGAGAGAGGAGCGAGGTAGTCGGAGATACAAAGCCCACCTTTACTGATCGGAACTCTCCAAGCCGGTAAAGTCGAGGTGAAGGGAACGTCGTACAAGAACACGAGAAGCACCAGCCTAGTGCGCCTCGTCGAGCACCAGAGGTTACAGCTCACCACCGAGACCAACGATCACCAGTAAAGAACCGACCTCAAAGGCCGAATCTAAGGGTAAAACTCAAAGCTAAGTCGAAAGAGAGGAGTGAAGTATTGAGCTTATGATTTTCTTGCTCGGAGGAGGAGACCTCCTTATATATAGCCGAGAGGAGGAGGTAAAATCGAAGACCTGAGCGAGCCCTGCGAACGGCCGGATCCGAACACGTCGTCATTGTGTATCTCCTCCCCTCATTTCGGATCAACCGAGAGAAACGTAGCTCAGGTAGAAGACGGTCTCCTCCTCATCCCTTTGCTCGGCTCACCGACAGGTGGACCCCCTCATTCTTTCAATTTAGAAAATTACCAAAATACCCTCAGATTTATAACAATCTTTTGAATGATCTTATCCATAAATATAGGATATATTTTATGTTTCAATATAAAATTAGTGTAATATTCTCTTTATATCTTTAATAAATATACAACTTTATTTTTCATTCTTTATATGCATATATTGAATATAGTACTTAGAGATAATAATTAGAGGTAATTTAGATATTTTTACCCTTTCCTTAGTTTATTTGATAAAAGAAAATATACCTTATAAATTTGGATTGATAGAGTTATGTCCTTTTACAGCTCTGGACATCGATCGAGATAACTCAACGGCCGTATTAAAACTAACCCTGTTATCTTGGTTTAATTGTACGTCATAAGACGAACATATGTGGCTAATATATATGATCTCTAGTCTAGTTTAAATTTTCGCTCCGTTTAGCGAATTATGATAACATCACGTGTATTTATCACCATTACGGTAACCATTATTACAACCTGGTTTAAAGAAACGATCACCATTACAAAATAACAAATATACTGAAACTTGCGACGAAGAGTGTATGTATGTATGCCCTGGGCGATCATCGATCACTCATATAAACTGGATCAATGTACTGGGCGCGTCGTTCTCGTCATCATCGTGCCGTTCAGACGACGTCTCCGTCCACGTCGTGGCCACGGCGGCCGCCGGCCTGTGCCGGCGCATGTGTCCGCCGAGCGCCTGCCCCGTGGGGAACACCCTACCGCAGGTGTCGCAACGGTGGGCAGGGCGAGCGGCGCCCCTGCCGGGGCGCGCGCCGAGCAGGAGCTCGAGGCCGTCGGCGCGGACCCTCGGACGCTTGTGGCTGGTCCGGTGGCCGCCGAGCGCCTGGAAGGTCGCGAACTGGCGGCCGCACGTCCGGCACTGGAACGTGCCGTCGAGCTTGCTGTTCTTGGCGATCATCTTGCTCGCCGACGACAGAGACAGCGACAGCAGCAGCAGCACGTTCGCCGGCGACGGTCGTGCACTGGAGACCACTGCCATTGCGGTGTAAATCTGAACTGGACACGTACGAACCACGTCACTGCCACGTATGCAAGCACAGGCGTATCAGCGAACTGTCGAATGTTCTAATGTCAAGCCAAGTGCACGTTTATATAGAGGCAGAACCTACGCATGATGCCTCGACCCGAAGCCAGCTAGGCCGCATTGACTCAAGTCAACGTCGAGGTCACACGCGCGGTGGCTCGCAACGGCACGGTGCCACGTGGCAAGTCGGTGCAACTTCGTTGCGCCTTTCCGGTGGGCAGACGTAGGCGCCGTGACGCCACGCGGCCTACGTGAGCTTCGCGCGAGCGGCGCACGTAGCGGGCGGCTCAGCTCAGCCGTCCGCGATGCGCGGAGATCCGTGCGGAAGTTTCAGGGATCTTGCGGCTCGGTAGGAGCACACGGACCTGTGCACACAGGAACATTATCCGTCGGGGAATGCCGTGTTTCCAAGGGCAAAGCCTAGCAGGTGTGGACACATGCGCGTTGAACGTGGCAAGAACGTGGCTTGCTCCTGCTGCTTCCTTGAGGGAGGAAACTAGTTGAGTTTAGTTTTTCTTAATACATTATGTTTACTTGTTAAATTGTGAATAAACAAATGGTGTACTCTTCAAGTGTCCATACAAAATTTATTTGATGGTTTTCATATTTGTGTCAGATAAAAGAGGGACAACCCGTTAACGCACCAATCTAAGGGGGTGATCGGAATAGCGATGGCTTTTGGCTTTTGGCTGAAAAAACACTGTAGCTGACTGAAAAAACACTGTAGCTGAGTTAGTGGATAGTGTAGTGAATAGTGAAAAAAAAGCTGAAGCTAGAAGCTGAAGCCGAAACGATCACCCCCTAAAGGTGCAATGAGCTTAAAATTGCAACTACCCGTTAAATGCACATGCATGTATGGGCCAGAATACAATGACTTGGCACATGCATGAGATTAAAATTGCAACTGCCTCGTCCTTAAGAAGAAATGCACATGCATGTATAGAACATAATACAATGACTTTGTGTAAAGTCGTCGGTCAAATATAAAAATTAAACCTATCACATACGTGATAGCATATGGCTTTATCCGCATAAGTGGTTGAATCTGCACAAAAAAGTCTTAGAAGCAAGTGAACCAAACCAAGTTATGGTTGGGTTTTTTCAGCGAAGTTGTTGTTGGGTTGATACAGAATTGTCTTTAAGAAATGCTATCTTTCCAAAAAGGAAAAAAAGGTTTTATGAAAAAAAAATAATGGTGACCCAGAGGAGTAATACTTCCAGATATCGGGGAGAGAATGACTTAGGGGGTGATCGGAATAGCGATGGCTTTTGGTTTTTGCTGAAAAAACACTGTAGTTGAGTTGATTTATTGAGTATAATTAAATGTAAAAAAATTGAAAAAAAACTGAAAACAAAAAACGAAAAAAAAGTGTAAGTAAATTTTAAAAAAAAATCGAAAAAAAATAATTTTACTGTAGCAGGTACTGTAGCTACAGTACCTACTACAGTGTTTTTGTCGCCAACGCCAGCGACGAGAAAAGCCGAGTTGATCACCACCTTAGTGGTCAAAGATATCAATCTTAAATCGCGGAAATTGCGTAGAAATTATTTCAAATCGGTTTGGTTTCTACGCGGAAATTGTGTACAAATTATTTCAAATCAGCTCGGTTTCCACGTGGAAATTACGTATTAATCTTCTATGTACACATCATGTACTTGTCTTCTTAGTCGCTGATTGTACCCCTGATCATATTCAATGAATTTAAGCTCCTAGTTCGGGAAAACATATGAAGAATGAACGAACATCACAGGCCCAGTATGAATGCTCTCTGTGTGTATTTGCAGAGTGAATGCTCTCTGTGTCGGTTTCATTTCAATACAATGGAACCGGGGGTTTCCCCTTTGTTGCAGAAAACAGGGAGAAATGCAAGCTGCTGCTTGCTGGGGAAGTGTATTCCTATTGGGCCTCGGAAATGGCCCGACTTACCCCTTTTAGTCAATGGGCCTTTGTCTTGATGCAGATGCTGGTTAGTCAATGGGGAACTGAACTGACTGGAGAGAATTCTACGAATAAGCCCAACAACGACTAGGCCTGATGGTTTTGCAGTGCAGGTAGGCTTCCCTTCTTCTCTTAAAAGCTTAACCTGACAAGTAGGGGTGAAAACGGATCAAATAGTTTCTGATTGATTCAGACGAATACGGATACGAATTGTGTCGGATCGGATTCTTTCTAGATAATTCTCGGATCGGATACGGATACGGATTTTTTTATCAGATACAGATACGAATACGGTAAACCTAGTATCCGTCGAATACGGATACGAATACGGATTATCCGGATATTACGAAAACGGATATCCAGATTTCAGCCCAATAGCCATCTAGCCCATAATATCTCTAGTAGTCCAGCCCAATACGACGAGTCGGCGATTGCCCATCAGTCCACTCTATCTATACTTGTTTAGATTTCATAAATGTTTAGATTTCATGCTTGATGGGGAAGTGTATTCATATTGGGCCTCGGAAATGGCCCGACTTACCCTTTTAGTCAATGGGCCTTTGTCTTGATGCAGATGCTGGAACTGAACCGACTGGAGATAATTGTACGTATAAGCCCAGCAACGACTAGGCCTGATGGTCTTGCAGTGCAGGTAGGCTTCCCGTCTTCTCTTAAAGCTTAACCTGAAAAGCCCATAGATCACGGATTCGTGGGCCTATTATTTTAAGCTATAATTTTTTATTTTTGACTGTAGCTTATGTTTTTTGTTTATTCGTGGAAAAGAGTACGGAGAAAGATTTACATATGATTTTGACCGATACAAATAAAGTCACTACAGTGTCTACTATAATAAACTTGTAGACGCTACATTAAAAAGATATCTCATCTAAAAACTAGTTATTGTATAAAAAAACGGTTTTATATACCGGAAAGAAGAGGATCAGTAATCTCCCATCTCCATCCATCCTAAATTGTACTGTGTACTTCATGTAACACACACCATATATTGACCACTATGCTTCACAAACACATCGAGTCTACTCACCACACCACTTCCTGGGGACCCTTGATACTTTTTTTTTTTACAAACTCGTGGCACTGTCATCTTAGAAATCCCCATCCCCCAAAAAAGAAAAAAAAAGAACACCGTAAGTGAAGGACAAGCACCGGCTAGTTTTAATATATAAGCACGACGGCATGTCAAAATTTGGATAACATCAATGATAAGCTAGCTAATGCTGACCCCAAGCAAGCTCAACATTTCTGACGAAAGGGACAGGGTTGTCTACACCCGTGACTATAGCATATGAGGATAATGATCTTGATTTTTGTTTGATACATTTACTCCCTGCAGTTACCTTTGCCCTAAATTTGTCCCATAAAACCAACAAAAAGAATACACCCACAGGCAAAAAAATTTAAAAAAAAAAAACCTTACGGGCAACAGTCTATAATAAGATACACATTAGTTTAGTTTCGGAGTAAACTTTGCTGTTTTAATGCCGAATTAAGCGAACAGCATTGTCTATCTGAACCAAATCATTCCACTTGCTTTCCAATCTGACTCAAATCGCTTACTAATTGACGAGACTACGTTAGATACACTCTACAAATCTGTGCGCCCATGAAACCGTCCCGCTCCGCCGTCTACGGTGAGCATGCCGACAGAAATCTTTTCTTATTGATTTCTGTTTTTAGAAGCAGAAGCTAATATAAATACCCTTATTTCTATAAGCCACCTCTATTAACAATCATTATTCATCAATTACTATTTTTTGCTTTCACATATTATAATATACTTTGTATTTTATTATATCACAATCTTATAAGTCCTATAGTGGTCTGAATGTTATTATAAAATCTTTCGTTACGTCATCTTTCTTACATAATGTATTACTATTCATCAGTCGTTTCTATCGGCCAATACTATTCATCAGTTGTAGCTAAAAATATAATCAGTAAAAGCTAATATGAACAGACCCATAATCTCTATGATACACTTATACATACACAAATATGCAAAAAAATTTATACACACCTTCCTCTCTTGGTCTTCCATCCTTGCCTACATAATCATACATACATGGTACACATATATACAGTACATGTACAAGCCTCCCTCCCTCTCCCATCCCTGGATTCCCAGGTTCCCAAGAAGCCTTTCTCTCTCCTCCCTCTCGAGAACTCCCCCCCTCCCTGCGTTGCGTGCCTCTCCTCCCTCCTCCTTACTCGTGTTACTCTTGCTTTCCCCCCAAACGCACCAAGCCATAGACGCTCTTCGTCCCAACAACTATCCGTGTCCTGTAGCCTCTGCATGACGAGCCACCGCGCGGGCGCCGCCTCCGTCCCCTCGCCGCCGCAGCCGTGACACCTCGCCGCGCGTCTCCCCCGAGTCCACGCACGCCCCTGGTTCTTGATTCATCAGGTCCCGTGAAATTAGTCTTCTTGATTTGTCTGTCCGTTACAGCGCCTTGCTGCCCGTGTCATGGCGCCGCTGCGTGGGGCCAAGCGCCGCAAGAAGGCGGCGGCGGAGAAGAAGGCCGCAATGGCGGCTGCCGCCGCGGCGGAGGGAGCGCCCGGAGCTGGCGGCCGCGACTGGTGGGACGGCTTCTGCATGCGGATGGCAGGTGCGTCTTTGTGCTTCTTCTGGTGGTGACGGGCGGCCGTACGTCTCAATTAAGATTTGTGCAGATTGTGTGGCTTGCAAGCATTTTGTGGCGATGTTTAGATCTAATTTGTCTCGGGCTTGAATTCTTAGAGTAATCTCGCGGTTTATCGATCGTGTTAGGAAGTAATCGTGATAAATGCGATGGTGCTGCAGGAGCTGGAACAATGCCACTGGCCTAGTTGAGTTGTCTGTCATGTTTTGGGTGATGTTGCATCGTGGTAGATGAACAGTGATACCTCAGTTTTCTTAGGTGTGATTTAGGACGCCCCCGTTGCATAAGATGGGCTGTGCATTGCACAGAACTGAGCTATCAATTCTTGACCTCTGTTCTGATTGCTGGGCAGGGTCAAAAAGTTTTGTGCCTTTTGTTCGTAGGATGCCTATGCAGTTGTCAGGTCTAGCCTATTGGGTACAATTCGAGAGCAAATGCAAGCTTCGGACACCATGAACCTGATAGCTGGTTTGATTACTGATGCTAGTCACTTCTTGTTTCTGCATCCAAGCTAAATGCGAGAATCTCTTTTCGTGTTCATGTTCTATCACAGGGGGTGCACCCCATATTGGTTAACGGTGCAACATATTCGAACAAAAAGTTGATTTCCATTCGTTTATTTGACTATACGAAAAGCTCCTGATCAGTCCATAGCAGAGTTAGCTATATTGTAGCTTATCTTGCTCTAAGCATGTGATGCTAGTCGTGTAACATTTAATTATACATGTGATGCAGCCATATAGCAGCACCTAGCACCTATCGTTCTTAGTAGTTACTTAAACTGGTTTGTAGCTGTTGCTAGATGGTTGGCCGGTACGTTGGTTTACTTGCTTTGCACAATACAGCGGGCATTTGTGCTGTTGCTGACATTTTCTAAGAAGTTGCAAGACTTCTCAAGTCCTAATTTGGAGAAGTAGAAATATGGCATAAAGGGCATTGTTCACAAAGGGTGGTGTTGCTCTGTCTGACCATCTTTGGGGAAGGAGATGGCTCCTAAACAACTAAACACAGGCAACCCCCAAACTTATTTCTGGATTATTATTCAAAGATTAAACTTTCTTGTCCTGATTTTGTTTAACTACAAACAAGTTTCTAAAAGCAACTTGATGTTTTGTCCAAGTTACCACATGTACCTGATGTATTTTTTTGCAATATGACATTATGCACATTACACTATATAATGTTAGTTACTGGCCTGTAAGGATACCAATGCTAAGAGTGTTCTTCCTTTTAACATTTCTTTTGCTGAACTAAATGTAGACCCCGGTTTCTGATAATGGAAATTGTAGGGCTTGCCTTCTTTACTCTAAAACAACTATATAATGTTAGATGAAGTGAATCAGTTTTGTTTGACTAGCTTATTATGCTGGAGTACTCGACAAGTCGACATGCAACTTTAGTTTTAGCATGGACTAGTGGTATGGGTTGTGTAATGGCCACCTTGTTGATCAAGACCACCTTCTGATTTGGGTGTATTCCAGCATGTCGATAAATATCTATTGTTCACGTAGGTAAGGTTATTATATCATGGTAAAAAGTTCATATAGCTTGAAGATCTCCACCTGACAAACACTTTAATGTTTGAGTTTAACAATCTAGAGTAATGTTTTTGTTATTAATTCATCTGCTATTGCTGGAGTCTGTTTTAGCACTTTCAGAGTAGAGTTCTTGACTTGCAATTTACGGATTTTCTAAACCAGTTTTATATTTTCTTCTTAGGAACATTATCTTCTATGGAGGACGCACAAAGATTTGAGTCTGTCTTTAAAATGCCAAGAAGAACCTTCAATTACATCTGCAGCTTGGTGAAAGATGATATGATGGTAAGGGCTAGCAGCTATACCTTTCTTGATGGGACGGTACTGTCTTTAGAAGATCGAGTAGCCGTTGCTCTGAGAAGGTTGAACTCTGGTGGGTCCCTGGTGACCGTAGGATCCTCTGTTGGTGTGAACCACTCTACCGTCTCATTGGTAACTTGGAGGTTTGTTGAGGCTATGGAGGAGCGAGCAAGCCACCACTTGCGCTGGCCAAACTCTGATGAAATGGAGAAGATCAAATCCAAGTTTGAGAATATCCATGGTTTGCCAAACTGCTGTGGTGTTGTAGATACAACACACATCACAATGTGCCTTTCTTCAGCCGAACCAAACTGTAAGGTCTGGCTCGACCATGAGAAAAAATACAGCATGGTCTTGCAAGCCGTCATTGATCCAGATATGAGGTTCACAGACATTGTGACGGGATGGCCTGGTAGCATGAAAGAGTCAAGCATTTTGCACAGCTCTGGTCTCTTCAAGCTGTGTGAGAAAGGTGCACGACTGAATGGCAGCAAGATGAAGGTATCCGATGAATCAGAAGTCGGGGAATACATAATAGGTGATGCAGGATACCCTCTTCTTCCCTGGCTCCTCACACCTTACCAGGAAAAGGACCTCGCAGATTCCAAAGTAGAGTTCAATAAGAGACACTCCACAGCCAGAACAGTTGCCCCGACGACATTGGCAAAGTTCAAAGACACATGGAAGTTCCTGCATGGAGAGATGTGGCGCCCAGACAAGCATAAGCTGCCTCGAATAATCCACGTCTGCTGTTTGTTGCATAACGTAATCATAGACATGGAGGATGCAGCCATGGATGAGGCACCCATGTCGAGCGATCATGACCTGAATTACAGGCAGCAGGTGTGCCAGTTAGCAGATGAAAATGCTGTCATGGTGAGGGATAAACTGTCCGAGCACTTGCCCAGCAGGTGACAAAGAGGAGAGGCTCTGCATGCGCTCACTGCTCAAGGAAGCATTGTACCGTGCTGCTGTTGATTTTGTCTGTCGCAGGCAGCTGAGTCTTTTGGCTGTTCAGTTTTGCAGAGTTGTAAGGGAGAAGGAGACGGGACCACTTGTCGTGACCACTTGAAAATCAACAGATGTAGCCCACCTGTCGATTCCTCATTTGGTTACTGGTAATCTTATTCGTGCTAAAAATGCCATAAGAAATCAATCATGAACATGTCATTGCTTTCGCAGAACTCTAGTGCCATTATATTAAGGTCAAAGAATTTGCGAGAATGATGGTGTCTCTTTTTTTTTGGAGAATGATCGTTGCATTGGAAGGCAGAAACAGAATCGACCGGTGCAGAGTTTAACGCTTTGAATCTTCGACAGAATCATGTGTAATTGAACACATAATGGAGATACTATGAAATGGCCTATTTCTATATTGGAGCATGACGAGGGCCGGCGTATTAACTTGCACTGCATATTGCACCATTCCTATAGTAATATAAGCCACTGGACGTAGCAGCTTCAGGACGTTCTAGCTTTTATTTGGAGCAGCATGAAACATCATCCCTTTTTTTCACTTATTCTTGCATATGTTTGGATGAAAGTTATGGTAATTCATGTCTGGTTGATGCAGACGCCCTGCTACGGCAGTAGACCTTACTCTCACAACCTTAAGACGGTCACTTCGTATGCTGTTGCATTCGCAAGATTTTATGCATTTTCACGTGATATGCCCCGCCCCCTTATCATCCTAGCCCAGGGGCAAAGCTACTTTTAAACAGAATATTTTTTTAAAATAAAGTTTATAAGTTAATTATAATACTAAAAATCTAATATCTGTATCATCTAAAATCACAAGTAAATATTTCTCGCTCCATAATCTTTGTCACAAACAGCTAAAATTCAAAAATTTCAAGCAAAAATTATAAGCCACAACCATATCAAATAAGCCCTTAGTTAGGCTCCAGCCTACCCTCCTTTTTCAAGAACTCCACAGCTTCCAAATAACACTAGGAAATGTTTATGTGTACAAGAGACGGAGACCTCTGATCATATCATCATTAGTGGCGTGTTCAGTCTTATGGTATGGTTTAAGATCTTGATGTGGATACAGGATCAGCAAGTAGTAACGCCACTTCGGAGGATTGGTGGATATACAGCCGAAAGATAATCGCTTGGCGTCGTCGCCCAGTAGTAGACTGGAGTTTTAGTGCTCTGGTAGGAGAGGAATGGAAGAGCCTCTCAAGGAAACTGTAAAACTACTGATCATGCCGTAGACAGCACCAAAATATGAATGCGATGCTTGGAAGCTGGCAGGAGAAGTGCGGCTTGATAGGCCCTTTGTTTAGCAAGATTTATATATGTCAGTTTGTGGAGTGGCCACGTTCTGTTTTTTGTAGCAAGTAGCAAGTACTTTCTCTCTCACACACACACACACAAATACATATACATATATACATACACACACATATATATATATATACACTAGTTATGTACCCGTGCGTTACAACGGAAAATCAAATAAAAGCGGTGTATACTATCATATATGTGCCTGCAACGCACTTTGATAGTATGATCCGAGGTCGGGAGGGGAGGCGGCGGGGTAGAGGGAGGAGCGATGGGGAGGAGGGCAGGGGCCGGCGGGGGGGGAAGAGGAGGCCGGGAGGGGGAGGAGGGTTTTAGGGTTGGCTAGGTGGCGGGAGGGGGAGGGAAGATCCGACGGTCCAGATTGGATGGAGGCTTCGGCAACCACCAACTCCTTCTTTTATAATAGTAAATATATATATATATATATATATATATATATATATATATAAAATCATTTTAATAGAATATTATGAATGGTCAAAGTCTTGTATTCAAAACTGTAAAAGGATTAAAAAAAATGACTTACAAGTAGTGAAAAAGTACCATTGTTGATGATGTGCTTCCCTATAGCTAGATATATATACCATGCGTAATGCTTCTCTACAAGAATGTCATTCCAAAGTATATTTACTGGAATAATCGAGGGAGAGTACCTTCACAACCATTTAGAATATACGGATTTCCCTCAAAGCCATCCGTGCATCTACAACGATAACCAATATACTGATTTGTATATTCAGTTGATGCCCAAAGCACGCGTTATTGATACTCACGCATGCATATCCAGATATATTGCGATGTGCCTCCTTGCAGGTTAGATTGGCAGCAGTCCATTGCACGGAGGCCGCTTCCCCGGAACCAATATAGAGATTTGGTTCTTTACGTACACGCAACGTAAATAATTCTTGTTCAAACCATGAGTCGTATTTAATTCCCACAAGCCCTTTGCTAAAGTGCGTTCGAAATAACGATGATTTTTGATTTTTGGTTGAAATTTTATTATAACTGATTTTTTTTACTGTAATTGAGTTGACTTATTAGGCATAATTAAATTTTAAAAAATATAAAAAATATGTTAGCACATCACGGATAATGCAAAGAAATACAAAAAAATATACAAAAAAAACCTAAAATATCTAAAAAATCAGAAAAAGATGAATTACTGAATATCTATATAATATGTATGCCAGGGTTATGTCTATTTGATCAATGAATTTGAGGGTGGAGGACGTCATCTTAGTACAGTTGAGCTGAAAAAGCTTCCTTGCAAAACAACCGTCTTCAAGGCCGAACGAAAATGGAACCCCGTTAATGAATAAAGTAAGCAAGATTTCGTCTCCTTCCTCTTCTTCCGACTGCCCTTCTCCAATTCTTCTCTTGTCAGCCGTCAGGCTTCTACCACGGCGGCGCCTCGGCGCTCCTTCCTCCATCCTCGTCAGCATCCACACTCTCAGTATCTCCTGAGATCGAACCCCGTGCATATCACTTCAATTGTGTAATTTCTTTATAAATTTAAAATTTTATAAAAGTAAAAGATTATATTTATGTCAACTTAGTTTAGTCCTATAAATAATTCAGCTCATCCTTAATTTTATTCTTAGTTTCGCCACAGCTATCGCTCAATCCTCACCGGCATAAGAGGAGGGCAAAGTAGGCAAAGCATAAAAACAACAAGCACTAAAAAACAACTGTACACAACAGCATAACTGTACACTAAAAAACAACAAGCACTAAAGAAGTGAGCGAAATCAAGTGAACATCTAGTTCAGATTTATATGGTTCATAGCATAAATGAAATCCTCACAGTACGTCTCCACGTACGAGAAAGCATAACATCGAAATAATTTCACCGGATGAATATAGGTCCTATCCGTAGCATCGCTCAAAATCTAAAGAGGGCATTCGAACAATGATAATTTATGATTTCTAACTAAAATTTTATTATAGCTAACGATTTTTTTATAGATAAGTTGGTTTATTAGGCATAATTAAATTTAAAAATATAAAAATAAAAAGATATGTTAGCATATCACGAAAAATGCAAAAGAATACGAAAAAATAAAATACTAAAATACTAAAAAACAAATAAGAACAAAAGTACTATAATACACGAGAAGCCATCGTGCAGCCAAAAGCTATTGCTGACGCTGTCGTGAGCGCTGCCAAAATCCAATATTCTCATGAGATGAATCCAAAATCTACCCGGAGCATAGGTATCTGGTCGGAGCTCTCTCTTCATTTCTTTCAATCCAGGTACAAAGGGATATGTTTCCTTTTCATTATTCTGCATTTCCCACTTTCAAATTCAGTCTGAGTGCATGTAACTTTAGGAGTCTTGAGTCGATTTGCTCTTCGATGATTTTGTAAGCGGCCATTGTTGGTGCGTGTTACTTAGCCCATTCTGTGTGTCTAGTACCAAGAGTTCATCGTTCTCATTATGACATTTATCAGTTTCATTATAGTGAAATGCCGATTGTAAACTTGCCGGTGGGTGACAAAAGACGCGAGAAGGCTGAGGGGCATTTTGGTCCAATATTAACAAGGGCTTATTTGGTTAGAAGCCAAAGGCTGCCACAGTTCGCTTTAGTGCCTTACACAAATTTGATAAGCTAGGCTAGTATTTGATTCCTAATCATAAGTTAGACATGCTTAACCTTTTTTCTCGTACATTTCCATGGAAGTTTACAGACTAATTTCTTCATGGCAAAATGTGAAATATCTAGACTTAGATATTTTAAGAGAGAATTCTAGAAAAAAATATTTATAGTTGTTTGGATTGTTGTCACTTGGCATTAATTGAATGATCATATACAACTATAAATAGATGTGTGCCATGAATGAATCATCAAATGCCATCATGTCATGAATATGAGTAAGATGTCATGTAATGTAAGTATACATAGAAGTCAAGATCAAGAGTAGAGAGGATAGGATAGCCACTTAAAGGAGTGTGTATACACACTCTTGTATAATAGTGTTTGTCTTTTAATGTAGTAGCGTTTTGTAATTGTAAGTCTTTCAGTTAACCTATGCTATTTCTAAGTACCAAGTACATTATTAAGTTATGATTTAAGTAGCTTGTCTACTCCATCAGTAGAAGAATGTCCGCTACATACGAAAATCAGTCCTGAGCCACAAGGAAATCACTTGTACCCAATTTTGCCTTGTGGAAGATTCTTGTCTGATAGTCAATTTATTGAAATGCTAAGGATAGGATAATGCTTTGTTGTTTTCACTCTTTGATTTATTTTAGCTGTGTATCAATTAATGCTCAAATTCAATTTTTAGGCTCTAATTTTAACAGTTATATCCAAAATCATGTCCTTTGACATGTTCTATCTAAAGCTACCAAAGAGGCAGAATTCATCGAAACCAGGAGATCTTATGTTAATCTCAGCAAGGACACTGGAATCTAGAAACCAAATTCTCATGCAGTCTGCCTTTTGCACCATTCTATGGGTTAAGTGGGTCAGTGAGATTAAGTCTGAATGTAGAGTGGGTTCTCAAGAACAACACATGGCAGTGTGGATAACTATCCTACCATTGTTGTACCTGTATGGTGACGAACTAAATATGACGTGAGGGTCCTTCCAGGTTGTGCACCTAACTAATTTGACGACGTTTGATTATAGTTGGGAAGTGATGATGAACTATTTCTCGGAGAGTTCAAAAATCATCAATCTCATATTGAGCAAAAATAATGACGTAAGTTTTTCAATTTCAATATTTCCTTCCATTACTAGTTTGTAGTGTATAAGAGATCAAACCATTTTGTCATACCAAAAAGTATACCACAACTGAATTAAACATTCTTATAGAATATTTCCTTCCATAATAGCAATCGTGCATGTGCAATGCACATTTTTCACAATTTATATTGTGTGGAATATATACCCACATATGTGAAAATCATATTTAATTTATAAGTTTAGTTTTATTTCTCCCATAAACCACTCGAAGAAAAAGACCGAGCATTAAGCATACTTTAAATTATGAGTCATAAGTCTGCAATTAAGAGTTAATCATGAGGGATCAATTATGGGAGTGACAATTGTTGTAACTTTGCAATTAACAGGTAATTTCTAATGATTCAACTTAAGTTGTGAGCCCTTAGATCTGAGTTGGATGGTTGTAATGGTTTTGTTCAAAATCCAACTCTCGCTTTTATAAGTAGTATGGATATTCTAAATGGCTGTGAAGGTACTCTCCCTCTCTCTCTCGATTATTCCACAAGGTACTCTTCCTCTTTCTCTCGATTATTTACTGGAATAATCGAGGGAAAAAGGGAGAGTACCTTCACAACCATTTAGGATATACGGATTTCCCTCAAAGCCATCCATGCATTTACAACTATAACCAATATACTGATTTGTATATTTAGTTGATGCCCAAAGCACGCGCTATTGATACTCATGCATGCATATCCAGATATATTGCGATGTGCCTCCTTGCAGGTTAGATTGGCAACAGTCCGTTGCACGGAGGCCGCTTCCCTGGAACCAATATAGAGATTTGGGGGCGTACGGAATGATGTTGGTTTATAATTTTTTTACTATAACTAATTTATTTTTTACTGTAGCTAAGTTAACTTATTTGGTATAATTAAATTTTAAAAATTTTAAAATAGAAAAAATATGTTAGTCTATCACGAACAATGCAAAGAAATATAGAGAAAAAAGGTAAAAAGCCTAAAAAATCTAAAAAATCAGAAAAGATGAAATTACTAAATAGTGAAAAAATAGAAGCCAGAAGTAAAAGCTAATCACTATCTTGATTCCTTACGTACACGCAACTTAAATAATTCTTGTTCAAACCATGAGTCGTATTTAATTCCCACGAGCCCCTTGCTAAGATTTATGTATGTCAGGGTTATGTCTATTTGATCAATGAATTTAAGGGTGGAGGACGTCATCTTAGTACAGTTGAGCTGAAAAAGCTTCCTTGCAAAAACAACCGTCTTCAAGGCCTAACGAAAATGGAACGCTAATGTTCCTACACCAGCGAGAACAATTTGTATCTGTTTTTCCTTTTTCTTATTCTGCATCTCCCACTTTTAAATTCAGTCCGAGAGCATATAACTTTAGGAGTCTTTGAGTCGGTTTGCTCTTTGATGATTTTGTGAGCAGTCACTGTTGGTGCGTGTTACTTGGCCCATTCTGTGTGTCCATTACCAAGAGTTCATCGTTCTTATTATGACATTTATCAGTTTCATCCTAATGAAATACCGGTTGTAACCAGCCGGTGGGTGACAAAAGACGCGATAAGGCTAAGGGTCATTTTGGTCCAATATTAACAAAGGGCTTATTTGGTTAGAAGCCAAGGCTGCTACAGTTTGCTTAAGTGCCTTACACAAGTTTCATAAGTTAGACTAGTGTTTCATTCTTTAACCATAAGTTAGACATGTCAAAAAATTTTCAGCCAGTCGTACATATATCATAGGCAACAAGATTTCCTTAGGCAATCTAAGTTATGACTTCAATTTTCTTGGCCACAACCTTCGCAACTTAAGCAAAAATGTTTGGCAAGTTTACTCACCCTAAGACTACGAATTAAACAGGCTTAAATTAATAAAGTGATTTTTTTCAAACCAACGACGGTTGGAGTCCGAATATCTTATTTATCCAACCATTATCCCATCTAATTAGTACGTGCAATACATGATGACAGTAAAAGGTGCTTAAATAGAGAAAATATAACTACATCAAACACTCAGGTAAGATTCATCTCCTCTGGTGCAATCACCTCTTTTGTAGGTGCTTAAGGCCCTGATCGTTTCGGTCATTTTCGGTTTCAGCTTCTAGCTTCAGCTTTTTTTCACTATTCACTACACTATCCACTAACTCAGCTACAATGTTTTTTTTCACCCAACACACAGTGTTTTTCACCAAAACCAAAAGCCATCGCTATTCCGATCACCCCCTAAGTGCTTGTATTCTGTATTAATTACATCTAATTATATGCATAAAGCACCTATTTAGCATCAGTATCTACTTAAGCACCGCTCAATTTAACTTCTGACTTCTGCTTATTTTACTACTCATTAATTTCATTTTTTCTGATTTTTTATTTTTTAGGATTTTTTTTCTTTTCTTTTTTACTCGTATTCCTTTGCATTGTTCGTGATAGACTAAGATATTTTTTCTATTTTTAAATTTTTTTAAATTTAATTATATCAAATATGCTAACTTTATTACAGTAAAAAATAAACCAACTATAAAAAAGTTATAAACCAACACAATTCTAAAGGTTTGTTCTTTTTAGCTGCGGCTTATGGTTTTTAGCTGAAATTTTTGAATTTTAGTTGTTTACGATAGAGATTACGAAGAGATAAATACTTGATTGCGATTTTGAATGGTATAGATGTTGCGCTTTTAACGTGTACTAATTAACTTGTAGAATCTATTTTAAAAAATACTTCGTTTGAAAGTTAAGTACTATAGTAAAAATTAAAAATTATTTTAAGAAGTTGAAAAGAACAGACTAAACATCCCTCAGATACAAATAGCTGTCCGTATGTTTCCCAGTTGGCAAGAAAAGGTTTTTTTTTTTTTTTTTTGCCAGGCGTTGGATGTGATCCGACCCGGGTGCGAGTCCAAATCCGAACCAGACCTGGAGGAGCAAGGGAAGCGGAGCGCGGAGGCAATCCGACGAACCCGGCCATGGAAGGCGGCAGCCGCCGCCGCCGCTGCCGGAAGCTTGAGCGCGGCAAGGAGAGGTTGGTCGACTGCGGCGCATCTTCTCGCCCCCTATCTTCCTCAAGTCTCCTCAAGGTAGCACAGCAATCCATCTAATCCAGACAATCCAGTGGTTTCCCACTTCCTGTAGTACA